>JARJLF010000006.1:0-600000 GCA_029378395.1 Mycena leptocephala
CCGGAGCGGCTTCGGACCAGAGTTATGTACCGTGTCTGTGGCTACGGTGGCTATCGTTCAGGGAATGTTCCATATGTATGACTCACTTTGGTGTTCAAACTGTACTAGACTAGCGGTTACCGTGCTATTGATGAATTTCGTGATAGTCTCCGATGCTGACTTCTCCGAGAGCACAATATAACGTCCTCTCTCCCTTTCTTACTTTCTCGTTTACCCCAAACCTCTTTTATTTCATATTCATTCCACCGACTTGGTTCACCCATGAACCATCCATCTCAATGAGCCGGAACTCCGCTACAGTTTGCGACCGTATGCATTTTAATATCCCGAAATATCAGAATTTAAATGATTTTAAAGCCTCCTCATCCAAAGGATGTCTTCTCCGAACATTGGGGCAGGCTGCAAATACGGTCTCATGGTATGTCTCGACGATTCGGTGTTGGAATATGAAGCCACAGTGCATTGGTAATAATGCTCGGGCTATTTGTTCTAGCATATTCTACCTCCCTGGTTGGAATTACCTTGCTACCTCTGGTTTGATTTTTGGCATATTATGGGTTTTTTGCGACCCTGACTACATATACAAGATGAAGAGTAGTTTAGATACATATCGCTAATTTATCCGGACTATCCCCTCGCAAACCGGCCCCAAGTTGGCCACAAGCTACTTTGGTGGGCTTGTGGCACGTGACACAAGCCGTTCTGCTCGGTGACAGTGCTTATCCCTATGCCGCAGTTTAAACGGGAGTATTCGTACGTCCCATGGGCCTCAGGAGCACATTCAGGTCGGATCCGTAGGGATTTGACCCGCAGGGCAAACAGTACTCGCGCGTTTAAAAAAATACACGAGTACTTGTGAGTACCTGTTAAATCAGCCCAATTTTCGCCCAGGGACGGTGGACCGGCCACTAAGTCCGCAGAGCTCAAAACTTGAGCACTCATTCAACTTCCCAGACAAATTTTGAATGATGGCCAGTTTGGGTCAACTGTTGCCGAATGTCATTTCAATACAATACGGTCACGCGTTTGAAAATGCAAAGCACTGAGTGGATGCTGGAGAGGTCAATAATGCGTGAAAATGTAAGGCATTGCAATACGGTCACGCGTTTGAAAATGCAAAGTACTGGCACGGCGTTTAAATGATTGCCAGGTTCCAATGACGGCCAAAACCGTATTCCCATCATCACGAACGAGGCACGGGGTTTCAACACTCAGAAACTCAAATATGACGGACAGGAAACTCAAACATGGGGGGAAGGAACCGCAAATGTAAAGCGCCAAAATAGCTCCGTGTTCCGATTATAAAGCATTGTCGGCTGCTTTCGGTTGGAGAAGGTCATGCGTATGAAAGTGTGTAATACAGTCACGCGTTTGAAAATATATGGCATTGCAATACAGTCACACTTTTGAAAATACAAAGCATTGATCGGACGCTAGGGAGGTCAACAATGCCTCCAGGCAGACTCTTTTTGGCTGAAAATGACCGGATTGACCAGGGCTATCCACTGGCGGTGTGAGGGCCTTAGAAAATGGCTCTGGAGTCATGCTGGGGGGGAAAGTGTTCGAAAATGTAAATTGGCCGCTGAAGAGGTCGCCTCCAAGCATCAGACTATGACGATGAAGACTTCTTCGAGGACAAAGAAGATGGCACTGTCAGCGACACTGCCTCAGCTCCCACGATGAACGACTGACTGGCAGCCGCGAATAGACCCGCAGGCATTGACGACATCGAATATACGCCCTCGGAGCTGGATGGCGTGGAATATTTTTTACGGCTCCTTCAAAAATCGGACTCGGAGGGCGAAAGCGATGGCGAGTCCTTGCCGGACTTGGAAAGCGTGTCGGACAGCGACGGAAAATCAATGCCAGACCTGCAGAGCGTATCAGCTTCGGAGGAAGATTTTGATATGGGAGAAAGCGACGCTGATTCCTTCTCCGATCTTTTTGATGCACACCTCTCTGACGACATATGCGATGCAAACGTCAGTCGCACTGCTTCCACCAGACTGAGAAAGAGCTCGCCAAAGCCGCAAAGCGCGGCACTGGCAAGTGTGGGGCCGAACGATGTGTCGTTGACGTGAAAATCGGTCGAAACGCCGCGGACGTTATTCTAGCTCTAGGAGTAATTTCACAATTTTGTTGAGATGCTAAAATCAAAGGTCGACATCCAATATGCTTACTTGCTGGGTATGAAAATTTTTGACCCAGAAGAACTCTAGGGCAAGGCCGAACAATGTGTGGTTGCCGCGAAAATTGAGCGAAATGCTGTGTAAGCTATTCCAGCTGTAGGAGTGATTCCACAATTTTGTTGAGCTGCTGAAATTAAAGGTTGCCAACCAACATGACATCTTGCCTGGTTTTCAAAATTTAACCCAGAAGAAGTCGAGCACGAGACCGACCAATGTGCCGTTGAGGACAAAAGGAGTGATTCCACAATTTGATGAGCTGCTGAAATTAAAGGTTGCCAACCAACATGCCCTCTCGCCCGGTTTTAAAATTTTTAACCCAGAAGAAGTTGAGCACGAGACCGAACAATGTGCCGTTGAGGCCAAAATCGGTTGAAACGCTGCATACGTTATTCTAGCTTTCCAGCGCAGTCCCAGAGCAATTTTTTGGCCTGCCCGTGGACGAAATGTGCTGCCGAACCGAAACATGACAATTTCAGGGACTCGCTGGAACAAGCATTGGAAAAGGTGGATGAGTATTACCAGAAGACATCAAACTCTAATGCCTACATGTTTGCGATGGGTAATTTTGCAAGATGTCCCCGTTGCGCATTGCCTAATCGTTCCACAAATATGTGGTGATTACAGCTCTTTGCGGAACCTAGGGCGCGGCCCGTTTTTTTGTTTTTTGGTCCGTTTTCACCAGAACAGCCATTTTGAGCTCAATTCTCAACCGTTTCCCTCGGGAATAAGCTCATTCGATTCGCACAAGAATTCCGGAGGGCATGGCTTCTGGGAATTTTTTTAAAGCACCTCGAGACAATTTGATTGGTCGGATTCAGCTTTTTTTGGCTGTCAGAGTGCAGGACTGGTCCCACACTAGCTGTAGTGGTCTGAATGACCTAGATTTTTGATAAGATGGATTTATTGGGATTCCGGAGGGCATCAAATACCGGGATAGTAAATAGCACCTATACTCTGAATATATAGCCGCTAGGGACATTGAGTCCATATTCTACCTACTAAAGTGTATGGTATATTTGAAGGACAAGCCACATTGACTATCCCGGTATTTGATGCCCTCTGAAGTCCCAATAAGTCCATCCTCTCAAAAATCTAGGTCGTTCGGACCACTACAGCTAGTGTGGGACAAGTCCTGCACTCTGACAGCCAAAAATAGCTGAATCCGACCAATCAAATTGTCTCGAGGTGCTTTAAAAAAATCCCCAGAAGCCATGCCCTCCGGAATTCTTGTGCGAATCGAATGAGCCTATTCCTGAGGAAAACAGTTGAGAATTGAGCTCAAAATTGCTGTTCTGGTGAAAACTGATCAAAAAAAAAAAAAAAACAGGCTGCGCCCTAAGTTCCGCAAAGAGTTGTAAATACCAGTCCCTCCGGTGCACTTGATCACACGACCGCGCTGGCGATCATACCAACGACAACATGTTCATTCACCGTTGCGCTATCGATCGAGCCCGCGCACTTGGAAAGCCCCTTTTCGTTGTCTTCGCAGATCTGAGCAACGCCTTCCCGTCTACGGACCAAGCAACCGTTTGGTTGAAAATGCGTGCCGCAGGGGCGGGAGGACCCATTTTTGACTGGCTTCGCATGCTCTATCGAAGAATTACTTACATTGTCAGGCACGAATCCGAGGTATCCACAATGTTCCGCGCACTTGTAGGGATTCTCATTGGCGACACAAGCTAGCCGATCCTGTGGACATTATACCTGTCAGATTTCAAGCTGCTCTCAGACGCCACAACAGATATTCTCTTTGCTGGATTATTTATCACCAACCTAGAGCAAGCTGACGACGTGATTCTGCTCTCCCTGACTGCCGCCGGGGTGCTGCGCAAGATGAACGCGTTCTGGAAATGGTGCAGGGTGAACTTCATGATTATCAACGCTATCAAATCCGCCTTGATGATCTATGGTGCTATTCCAAAATCCCTGCCCATTTTCTACTTTGGAGTGGAGGCAGTGAGCATTGTCAAGTCAACCAAGTACGTTGGCTTCAATCTGAACTCCACATAGCGGAATATTTTCGAAGATCACTACGAGAAAAAGGCAAGCAAAGCTCGGGCGATTGCAAATACCCTACTTGGCCTAGAGTCCTATGACATGTTTTTAGATCCATACAAGTCTTGCATCTCACAAACCCAGTTCGTTTGAACAACTCCTGAGCTTGCTAGATGGCATTCAACCCCAAAACAGCCCAAAATCCAAGATCATCTACCATACAATATTTATCCAACTTCATTTCTATCACTAATTCCGCATGAATTAGCCTAGCAAATCTAGCCCATTTTCAAGCAAATCCGTTGAGAATTGGGCGAGCCATGGGTAATTCTTTGAAAACATCCCAAATGGGAAATTATTTGGCCGCGCCTTCGGTACTGTTATTAGCTGTAAACCAGTAAATATCTTGGTGACAAGCGATGGGGTTTGTAGCATTCAAGTAAAATTGAGATGCAATAAATCGTAAACTAGAAAGAGGTATAAAGAGTGGATAAGTTGCGGAGTGACAACCCCGCCATTTCGAGGGTGAATGGATATAGCAGTCCACATAACATTATGGGAGGATTTTCTAAAGATTGGTAAAGTAATCTTCATCATAGGTGAAGAACCCGATGAAACCCGTCAATGATCTCCTCGCCATCTCGTCCTACCGTGACGTGGGGCGGTGACCTAACGGTGTGAATAAGGAATTCACAAGTGTATTTCATGCACTGGTTCTGACCACAGGTTTCCGGATTGTAGCTGGAACGCCACAATTCCGTGAATGGGATTTTCTTCTGTCCCCAAAGATCGCGCTGGATGGAAAGGGGGAGAGCTTCTCTGGCGCGACAGTAGCGAAAGTCGACGTCTTTCCCATCGCAATCGTAGATGAGTAGTTTTTTCCCCGTGGCCGGTGCTTCTGGGCTGATGATGATCGCCGCCCATACGTGCCATTCAGCCAGGACTTTCTTCCCAACCCAGCTCTCAATCGCCGTCACAAAGAGTCCCATCCACATCCACCCAGGTGCATTCTTGCGAAAACACTCCGTGAAGTACGAATATTCCGCAAGATATGGAAGCTCCTTGACCCAGTTGAGACGTTTGGTCCCGTTTGAGAATCCGATAGGGTGTGGCCAAATGACTATATGTCCGCTGGACTGTTCGTCCCCGTTGATATTGTCCGAGAGACGCTGCAGATTTCCAATAAATCTGCGTATTTTAAGATTGGTCGAGAAAGGCGCCGTCAGGGCCTTGGGAGGTTGGACGGGCTTAGGTAGTCAGGGCTCAATGGCATTACACTAATTACATTGAGACAGCTTACCTCCCCTTTGCCCTGAAGACGTCCACGGGGCGTTCTGGGCTGTAAAATCCGGACCATGGTAGCTTTCCGTACGAGCTAGATAGATATGATGCTACGGCTTTAGCAGGGGGCGACGATGAACCCAGGTGGTGTAGGACCGGGCGTATTTATACTGCGCACAGCAGTATGATGGCCGCGAATGTAGATAGTGATGCCGATAATGGTGCATACTCTTCGGCAGACCGGAGTCGGACATAAAGCACCGCCCAAACTCGACAGTTGTTCGGATACCACGTCCCCTTGGGCCATTCTGTGATGACGAGTGCAGATTTGTGACTTCAATAATGATCCCCGCTGCTGCACAGAAGTCCCGCCAAATGTGGTTGATCCATTCTCCACCGCCGTCAACTCTGAACTTCTTTAGTTTCTTGCCTCTGTTGGGCATGCATCGAGGCACTGGAAGGCAGTACAAAAAGAAAATAGGAAACATGACCTTGGAGATGGATCGAAGACGTCGGCTTTGATATCCTATCCTCGTCGAGGGTATCTCCCATCCGCGCCTTCCGGTCGCGAGCGGTCTGCTCGACGGTGGTGAACAGTGGAGTAGTGCCCGATCCAGAAGGCACGGGGCCCACGGGCTGCGACTGAGTGTGGGTCAACAATTAATCATCAAGAGAATGTGGGAGTTGTACATACGGGTGGGGGGGGAGCCGGTGCCGATGAACCCGAGGCCTGGTCATTCTGATTGCCATAACATTCGCAGATGCAGCGCGAGATAAGCAAGGCATGCATGTGTCGCCCACCGGTCCCGGGGGACAGAACTTGCGGCATGAGCCTTGAATTTACAGTCGGGTTACAGTCGGGGTTGTGGCAACGACTGAGGTCAGACCAAACAGCCATTTTTGGATCGTACTCTAACCAGACAAAACGCGAAAAGGAGTATAGTAGTTCCCCAGTGGCTGCAGAAGGACTCACAGATTTTGTTCTGGTGGTCGAGACAACGACGAAATGCGGCATCAACGTCCAGTGTTGCCGCTTCTGTCCCCGGCGGTGCATGCATAACGAGGAGTACGACTTCAGAAAAGTGCCCCATTTCTAAATTCTACAGGGCGCTCAATGGAAACCATTTTGAAACGTGTGACTTTGACGGCGGGGTGAACCGCATCCGAAGCTCCCTCCATTTTGAAACGCATGACTTCCCAACCCCCCGCTGGGAACGCTTCTTGGGGATCGCCGTGCCAGAAGAAGGCATGAGAGGGACGCCCAGAGCCCATGGTTCACCATATTCTTTGCCATGGATCCATAGTCGGTCGACGTTGATATGATAAATCTGTATATAAAAAAAATGAAACTACGGGGAGCATGCATACCTTTTGCGGGGATGACTCGAACTCCCATCGAAAATGTTTGTGTGGAACGTGATTTGGGCCAAGAACAAGGTTCCATCCGTCAACTTCTCATAAGCTCATGTGGAGCAATGAGATCACCGTCAATATCCCTGTAGTCGCGTTGGACCACCTTCGACTCTTGATGCGCAAAATAAGGACCACGACAGGTACAGAGTCCGGGTGAAAAGTATCACGACTTTGCGCTCTATGAATCATTTTCAGTGGGGTATCCACTGAAACGGAGAACAAGGCACGCGCAAAATTGTCTTCATGAAGATCGAAACAACAAGTTTTCGGTTCCGGCGGCCCTCTTCAATATTTGAAACATGTCTTCGAATGCTCGTGGCTCTGGCATTTAGAAACGAGGTTGTTGTTGGACTTTGATCCGTATTCATCGGCTCCGACCGTTTCCTCGGCTGTGATACTTTACGTCCCTGATTTACTGTTACGAGTCATTCCCACTCACATATCATCCCCAATGCTGTTCAACAGCTTTATGTGTAGCCCGAGAGAACTTGTGTCCACTTTCAATATTCTGTATCAGAACTCAACTCGACACCACTTGAACACCTGCAAAGCTGTACATAGACAGCATAGAATTGAGTTACCGAAACGTGTTAGAATTGAAATTCCAGGACATCCTATTCCAAGAACTCTCTCTTCGACTTCTAGAGCACCTGGCATCCTTCCGGGAAGGAATGTTTTCGAGAGCCCGAGTTGGATCTGGGTGAATGCAGCCTGATTTCATGCTTTTCAAAATGCCAGCCATTGGAACACAGCTCTATTGCATCAGGTCATGCTTTTCAAAATGCAGGCCAGACATCCTATTCCAAGAACTCTCTCTTCGACTTCTAGAGCACCTGACATCCTTCCGGGAAGGAATGTTTTGGAGAGCCCGAGTTGGATCTGGGTGAATGCAGCCCTATTTCATGCTTTTCAAAATGCCGGCCATGTAGAAAAAGCAAAAATTGCTTTGGGTCCAATCTGAGGACATGGCAATGTTCACAGAGGTCAGGGCTATCCACTCACGATCGGGGCGGCCCAAAAAGACGCTCCGGGACTGCACTGGAAGGGAAACATTCCCCGAGCACAAATCCAGCCCCTTGAGTGCACCTGTATTGCGCCAGGTCATGCTTTTCAAAATTCCAGCCATTTGAATGCAGCTGTATTGCGTCAGATCATGCTTTTTCAAAAACTCCGGCCTTTTGAATGCACCTCTATTGTGGCAGGTGATGCTTTTCAAAATTCCACCCATTTGACTGCACCTCCATTGCGTCAGGTCATGTTTTTCAAAAATTCCAGCCTTTTGAATGCACCTCTATTGCACCAGGTCATGCTTTTCAAAATTCCAGCCATTTGAATGCACCTCCATTGTGCCAGGTCATGCTTTTCAAAATGCCTGCCATTTGAATGCAGCTCTATTGTGACAGGTCATGCTTTTCAAAATGCCCGCCATTTGAACGTACCTCTATTGTGTCAGGTCATGCTTTTCAAAATGTCAGCTGCCAGCCCTTGAATGCACCTCTATTGCACCAGGTCACGCTTTTCAAAATGCCAGCCATTTGAATGCAGCTCTATTGCATCAGGTCATGCTTTTCAAAATGCCAGCCATTTGACTGCACCTCTGTTGCACCAGGTCACACTTTTCAAAATGCCAGCCATTTGAATGCACCTATATTGCATCATGCTTTCAAAATGCCAGCCATTTGAATGCAGCTCTATTACGTCAGGTCATGCTTTTCAAAATGCCTGCCATTTGAATGCACCTCTGGTATAAAATCAACCAGAGTGGCTGCAACTCTAATTACAGAACTAAAGATATTGATAATTCATTCTACATGTATTCTTGCTGCCAGATTTTCTGATCCCCACCTCTGGCTCAATTTCGGTGCAAAAAGCATCTTGAGTAATCTATATATGTGAAATATTTTTACAACAATACATGTAAAATCGGTCAAAATAATTTTTGGGCCTGTTTCTGGGGCCATATGAGGTCCGCACTGCTAAATCTCATCAAAACTTGAACAAACAAATATGAATTCACAAAGACAGAGTCCAAAGACTTCGGAAAAATTACAGCCCAGTTCCCTTCTACTATAAAGTACATCCTTGAAGTCAATTTTGTCTATGGTACTTTAACAGGACGAGAATTGGACTTGGAGGCAAATTTGCCATCAGAATGTCTCAATCATGATTTGTCAGCGCACACTTTTAGAACCAGACTTGCCGCTACTCAAATGCACCTCTATTGCCAGGTCACACTTTTCAAAATGGCAGCCATTTGAATGCAGCTCTATTGTGTCAGGTCATGCTTTTCAAAATGCCAGCCATTTGAATGCACCTCTATTGCACCAGGTCATGCTTTTCAAAATGGCAGCCATTTGAAATTAAACGTATTGTGTCAGGTCATGCTTTTCAAAATGCCCACCATTTGAATGCACCTCTATTGCGTCAGGTCATACTTTTCAAAATGGCGGCCCTTTGAATGCACCTCTATTGTGCCAGGTCAGGCTTTTCAAAATGGCAGCCATTTGAAATTGACTGTATTGCGTCAGGTCATGCTTTTCAAAATGCCAGCCATTTGAATGCACCTCTATTGTGCCAGGTCATGCTTTTAAAAATGCCCACCATTTGAATGCACCTCTATTGCATCAGGTCATGCTTTTCAAAATGCCCACCATTTGAATGCAGCTCTATTGTGCCAGGTCACGCTTTTCAAAATGGCAGCCATGTGAATGCACCTCTATTGTGTCAGGTCATGCTTTTCAAAATGGCAGCCATTTGAAATTGACTGTATTGCGTCAGGTCATGCTTTTCAAAATGCCAGCCATTTGAATGCACCTCTATTGTGCCAGGTCATGCTTTTCAAAATGCCCACCATTTGAATGCACCTCTATTGCATCAGGTCATGCTTTTCAAAATGCCCACCATTTGAATGCACCTCTATTGCGTCAGGTCATGCTTTTCAAATGGTAGCCATTTGACTGCACCTCTGTTGTGCCAGGTCACGCTTTTCAAAATTCCAGCCATTTGAATGCACCTCTATTGCGTCAGGTCATGCTTTTCAAAATGCCGGATGAATCTGGCGACACAACTTGTTTCTGCATTTATGTAAACTGGAGCTCAGGGCAACAATTTGGACACTTCCAGCCATTTGTATCGCAAACTTTGCTAGCACCCTCCTCCATCACATGCCCGATGTAGCCGTGCCTCAAGTGCAAAGGAACGAGGATATCAAGTGAGATCCCTCAGTTATCCCCATTTCCTCGCACTCATTCTTTCTCCTTCCATCCTTTCCTCCGCATTTAATCCACCCGTCCGCTGTATGCTGCAGATGACTCGATGCGTTCCTTGCGAATTACCTCAATTTTGGGTGCTCAAGATACCTGTGAAGGTTGTGAGTAAATTAATCGTCACATCACGGTAAATGCTTGGAAAGATGCCGTGGATCTTAGGGAAGCCACAGCCGCATCACTAAGTCGATTTAAATTCCATTCTAACCGAGCCCAGGGGCATAGGAGAACCCGGTAGCGGATGGTCCGCACCTGCAGTGAATCCGAGCTCCAACGTAGGTTTGTGTGCAGGAGTCGCTCGTTCGATTCAAGCCCGGGTCATGGGCTTTCTCATCCTCTTTTATTTCCTTATTCCATGGTGCAGAAAACGTCTGCTCTGCTGCGACTGCGACTGAGATTCAAACAAGCTTACCGCGACTGCAATTTTCCTTTTACATGTCCAGAAGTGCCCGGGAAGCTCTCGGCAATCGAGACCAGCGCCCGGGCAAACCGAGGGGGAGTTCACATGGAGGTTAATCCTCTTGGTGAACTTCCACCTTGTGCGGAGAGGCAAGCAATCTTGTCTGCCTCTGACACATCTGACGCACCGAGTGAGCTCTCTGTACTATCCTAGTCCACCCTCCGTCCACGGCGGTGATGGCAAGGAATAGCAAGTTGCTCGCCGCTCGGAATTCCTCCGGCATGCAAACTTAAGCTCTTGGACATTCGCTCCGCAACATCTCAAATTTTCAGAATTTTTGGAGATGTCTGTGGAAAGATATACAACTTTTTGCAGAACTTAGGGTGCGACTCGAAAATTTTCCTTTTTGGGCACTTTTTTTGATGGTTTGGACGGGGACAGCCGCCCTGGACTCAATTCTCATCTGTTCCCTTCACTGATATGCTCAATTGATTCACATCCCAAATGCGCAGTCACTCACCTCCTCAGAATTTTTATGTATGACCCCCAGGACCCCTTTCTAAGCACACTCCTGACGTGCCTCAATCACTCCAGCTGCCCACAATATGTCTGGTTCCGAGGTGACCTACAGTAGTACTACGAGTATGACGAAGGGATCAAGCATCTATTTTGCTGACTCAGACAGGTTGGGCAAATCACACAGTGGCAGACTGCTAGGGCCAACACCATACGGAGCTCTGCAGAGTTATCTGGAGGTGGTAAAAGGTTAGGGCAAACAAGGGCGATGTGGATGTATTCGCAGGGCAAAGAGTCGATAGAAACAGCCCTCTTGATTTCCTATTCACCAACTGCTGAGATGTTGAATACTTCACGCTGACGGAACACTAGACAAACTTTCCATTTTCCTTCCATTCGGCAGGGCCCATACCCGTGAGACCTCGAACGGTTCAGCCCCAGGTTGACCGTAAAATTTGGCACGCCTGCACCATTACTCCAAAATGAGAAGAGAACTTGGCGCCACGTCGATGGCGGTACTTTCGATCTTGATCAACATAGAAGGAAATCAGCCAAGGGGGCTGAGATGCCGAAACTCAGAAACATTTCAGGGCCTCCGTCGAGACTGAGGACATTGGGCAGAGGGTGTTGAAAGTTCACATACGATGAATACTTGACCTCAATTGGCCTGTATGATAGGATGAAAAAGAAGGTAGCATAGCTTTGGTATGAAGGCAACATCAGAGGTGTAAGGACCTGGCGAAAGCGTGCGGGGCGGGCAATGATGGAGGCGACGACCAAGGCAGGCTTTGGCATTTAGAAACTAGTGAGGGGCCTGATCTTTCATGAAACGCATTTTTGGGATGACCATGAAAGCGTGTTAGAATGAAGACGCTGAAGGATGAAGGCGAGGTTTCATTTCCACCGATTGCAGAACAGAATGCAGGCGGGAATTTTCACGGAAAGTAACCGACACGAAGTGTTCAAAATATGAAGTCGTGTGCGACAATATGTAGCAAGATGACTCTCGGGCAAAGGTAATTTCGTGAAAACTGCTGGGCTGCATAAATTTGGTTCCAAACCACGGAAAAACAAGCTTTCTACACAATAGCAAAGCATGAACTACTTGGAAAACGAACTAATGACAGGGAAGGGAAATAGAGTCCGCTTGAGTAACTGGCAAGGAAATGTGGGAGATTTGGGAGATTTGGGACAAAAGCCAAACAATGACAAACACCTGTAACGACGTTCAGTAAATATAGAGCCTCAATCCGCAAAAAATTATTCCGGGTACTCACTCGGAGTCATGGGATTTAATGCGGTCCAGATTACCCTGGGGGTCAGGATGAAGGCTGGGTGATGATCCCGTAAGTAGCTAGGGCAAGCGAAGTACTGTACTTTTTCATTCAATTCGACAGTCACGCGTCACGCTCGCAGTTTTTTATTGCGGCAATAATTTTTTCTCGATTTATGAGCTTTTTTTGGTCACCGAAAAGTCGAGGTCGGTGTCAAATTGATCGAAATAATATAGTACTTTGTACCATCCGTGGCGAAGACACGGGTAACTGCTAGTCTATATAAGAAATGAAGACTTCCTGTGGGTGCGAGACAACACAACTTAAGAGGCCATATAACCGGATTGGCTCTCAGGACACTGCATGAGGTCATTAGCTCCAACGTTCCACCACGATGTTGAATTGTGTACCGCCGCTCCACCTAGCTGTTCAATTTCTATTTATAGCTGTGCCTTTGGCACAAGGACCCTCCTCTCCCATGAATAATGTCAGTCAACCTCACGAATGGTGGCCACTGCTTCCGAAGTCTACTTCTCAGACCACCCAGAGCCATCCTTAATCAAGGTAGCTAACGCTGCTCAGTATGGATTAAATAAATCATCAAACTATGACGCCTAAAATTGGCTCTTCAAAATCCGGCGATGTAACAGGTCCGACGACAGGTACTTGAGTAAGGCCATTAATCACTGTTTCATTGGGACTCTTGATTTTTTGGCAGCCTCAGAGCGAATTCGAGAGACGGTCATTGGGATAAGTGTCCATCCCCACGCAGGAACGTCACGTAAAGCGCCGGAGAAGGAGCAGCCTCCTGTACCCGACGACATCCGCGAGCTCCGCCTCCTTTTGAAGAAGATCAACAAGGAGGTATTCAGCGAGCACTGGCCCGCCTTCCTGCCACAGCTCCAGCTGGCCCTCGACAAACACCAACCAGGCCTCGTCAATGTCTGGCCCAACACGATCATGTGGGTTGACAAGGACGAGTACAACCGTGTGTCCCATTGGTACCCCAACGTCGAGTTCCAGCACTCGGCTACGTTGCAGCGCTGGGTCGACAAGGATGCCACCCACGACCACCAGTACAGTCTGGCGGTCATGACGACCCCGCCGTCGTTTCTCGTGGGGCAGGAGACGAGGGAGGATTGGCTCAAGCATAAATTCCACATCTGGGCGCTTCTCACTGCGCACGCACCGAAGGGGATGACTGGGAAATCCATCATCACCTACGACACCGACGTCAAGGAGTTCCATAACGCCGCGCGCGAAACGACCGCGCTGGGGATGGAATACCGCTATGTGAAGTACATTCGCAATCACAAGCACTCCCGTCGCCACGATCGTGTCTGGCAGAACCTCCCTGTGCCGGGAGGAAAACCGGGCAAGGACATTGCTTCAGATTCACGATGGACTGGCTCGTGGACTTGGTGGAAAATGGGCTGAACGGTCGCCACGAGAACGGTGGGTTGGCGTTTTTGGAAGGTTTTGCGAGATCCAACTGTAGCTGAATACGTACCGACGTCCGGCGTTGTATATTTTTCTTGGGTCTGCGTTCATGGTTGCAAATGTATAAAATGTATTAGGATCTATCCGCCATTCTATATATTTTTTTCATGGTCGCACCTGTCTCAGTTCAAACCACCCATTGGTGAAGTTTCTGCCGTAGGTTGAAGGAGACCATGACCCTGTCGTTGAGTATGGAAACTGTTTCACTACCGTTCACGTCCAAATCGGCGCCCTAAGACACAGACTACAGAGAAATTTCCCCTTTCGGACCAAAGCGTAGTGGCCTGATTGGGAAGTTACCATCAATATCGCGAAAAAAAGGTCCAAGCACGTTCCACGCACCCTTGCGGCGGTGGCGCGAATGAATCCCCGGGTTAACAAACTGCGGGGAATGACGACCTCCATCACACGCCTCACAATGGCAGGCATGTCCGCTGGGATTAATTCTGAAGTGCTGCGTTATCTTCTGCAGATCCGATTACGCTCAAGAAGAGCATTGATCTTATGAACGGGCTTTTCCCGTAATCGGCTCATGGACGCTTATCAGCGCAATCGACCAGGAGACGTCAGACCCCAGGTATAGACGAACACCAGGTTCATGCAGATTGAGCACCCATCGCTACGGTTATCCTCTCAGGCATTGAAGCAATGTGCTACTATTACAAAATTTGTGGGCGGCCAACATGAGTGCATTTCCCGGGCTCGATGCCACTAGGAGTATTCTCAAGACAAACATTCAACAAAGACGAAAGTGCAGTTTTACTGATGCGGGTCGTAAGCAAAGAAATGATAAGGTCATTGAAGAACGAATCCAACGCGAGCCATGTCGTACTCTGTTTATCCGCAATATTAAGGCAAGTCGCTTGCGAGAGGAATTGCTCTTTATTGCAAATAACATCCTCAATTATGGCGGTCTAAATGCACTTCTAATCCCGCGCGAAACTTTTCGGTGATTTCGGCCTCCGCGCTACAAAAGTAGGTCTTTTGACGCCCTCCGCTCTAAACACACAGAGGTCGATCAGTGACTTTATTTCGCGCGCGAATCAGTGATCCGCGACAAACTTTTGGAAGTCCTGCGACAAACTTTTATGGGTCCCGCGACAAACTTTTTTGGGGTCCACGAAAAACTTTGTAGGACATTATCTGTGCTCAATGAGTTTAGGGACCATCTGGAATGAACAGCAACCGTTAAATTGAAGACAGTGAGACCATGAAAGGTGTGACTACCAATCCAATTCAATTGTTCATTGGATGGGATTATTCTAATTCTAGTCCAGCTGGCAGGGCCGTGGAGTTAGAGACAATAGCCCAATCAGCCCGAAAGGAGTACCTATAACTCCAATGCAATGAAGGGGGTCGATGATTTCTTGTTTTTCCGCTACCTTAATTCGGGTAATCCTCCCTCCCACCTTTACTTATGGTCGGAACAAGTGTGTTTCAACCGAATTTCTGTGACTACATTCCTAACATAAATCTAGCGAGCCATACCGTATAATTTCGTTCAAATCGACAGTCACGCGTCACGCTCGACTTTTTTTTATTGCGGCAATAATTTTTTCTCGATTCCCCTGGTCTTAGCGGTTCGGGCTGTGGTTAGGTTAGAAATTCCTTCGCTACCCTCCCCTGAAGGTACAGCTGCTTTTTTTGAGTGGCTCACATTGGCCGACGTCGTATAAGACGACACTGTGGAGCTACCCATCTGGAACTTGGCACGAGGGCTTTTGGAATCCAATACTTTAATTTAGGATGTACTTGGAAATTTTATCTGCTCAGCTCCTTTCTGAGTGCAATGCTTTGCCGCAAACAACACAATTTTGATCGTGTCAACAATGGGATTTTTTTTGGTGTGCTCCAAGCACCTTGGTACGAAGTTATTAATGCAAATATGTTGTATACCTTTCCTGTATGCTGTTTGAAGCTCAATTTAAGGCCCAGCAAGATTCCATCTTCCGCTAGACACGGCATTGCTCGAGCGGCCTGAGTTCGGTCTTTTTCTCTGTCGGAGGAGCAGTTATTCACACCCCGCATATGGGCCGCATGAAGACTAATATATGTTCTAATTTTGAATATATGCCCTCGGTGCGATTCCCGATGGCTCCGGTCGCCGAGTTCCTGCTTCAAAGCTTGATTTGAGAAGGTGGCCAACTACCCTGTTATTTGGCCTTGTTGAACCGCCGTCCGAAAGAAATTCACTGCCAGGGCAAATCTTCATATATTTGGGTAGGAGTGGGCTTAAACTCTTCATAAGATGTCTGCCTTTCATTTGACGTTGTCTTGCCCATGTGGAACGACGCCAGAGGTTGATACCGAGGCATGAATGCTTAGGTGGCCATGTACGGGGTCAAAAATAGTATCGGACGAGGCCAAGGGAGGCGCGGACATTGGTTGCCGATTTTGGCGCCGGCCAGTTTACTAAGCGGTCAATCTTAGATTGATCAGCCTCTATCCCGCACTGTGACCTCACGGAGGGCTGCCGTCACTCGGCGTTGTTGTACCGCCGATCGTTCTTTAATCCTTGGGGCATTACTAGCCATTCACAGACCCAAAGGAGTATTTACAGCCGTGTATTTAACTGAGTCTGGATGCATGTGTGTCTGAAAGCTGTCCGTGAAGTCCACTGTAGTCCAGATCTTTCCCTTGCCACAGTCGGCGAGGATTTCATTCAACCTTCCGCAAGGGGAAACGATCGTGGACGGTGTTCGCATTTACTTGCCTGTAATCGTTGAGCCAGCGAGGCAGAGCAAGTTTGTCTGCTTTGGGGATGAGGAAAGCTGTAGTTTGGGTAGCACCACTTTAGGTTTGTTCAGATCATGACTATTGACGATCTCTTGGATGCTGGGCCGCGAAACGGCTCGGCAGCCGCTTGTAAGTAGGAGTCTCTGAGGAGAAGGTGCTGCGGCTCCTCAGCATCGACGGAAAAAGAGTTGGAGGGGGAGTGAATCCATCATTCCAGCATGTTCGATTTTAATCGGTCTACCGACCGATTTGTCATCACCCTTGGAATGACAGGGTTGCCCTCTTGGCCGTACAAGGTAGCCTCGGGTAGCGTGGAAATAAACACGCGTCCTAGCGGACTTATGTTTTGAAAATGCATAGACATTTAGTTTTTTTCCAGTTTCTGGTTCGGCGTGTACTTGACATGGCGTCCTGGTCGAATTGTCAGCGACCATAATGAAGCCACTACACATCATAGCCAGATACTGATGCGAGAAGTTCTCCAGATTATGTTTTCCGGTGCCATAATCATGTTCATATTGGACGAATAGATGCGAAATCTGATTTATTTCCGGCCAGTCGTGAATGGCATCCGCGTTATGTAGAGTTTGTGCCCATTCTCCCAATCCTAAACTAGTCCGCCATATGGGATCTTATCGTCGAGATTCTCCTGCTGGAATTCTATTCGGTCGAATATAACGCGCAAATACATCGTCCACGATTCATTAACCCCAGTCATTGCAGATCCGTACCATTCGTCGGTTGCATCAAGTACGCCGAATACGAGCCGGGCATAACCTTTGGAGTGACCATTATGAAAACACCGTTTATTGAGCGCTTCCAAAGCCTCGGGCCTGATCTCCCAAAGGCAGAGTTTAAAGGCTTCGGACAGACAGACATGCGTAATTTTACAAGAGCGCGGTGGGCCGCGAAGCACCACTTCGGTCGAGTCATTAGCGCTTGAATTGACGCCCTTCCAAAGTATAACAGTGATGTTCCCAAAAATCGGAGCTGATTTCCCCAAAGCGGAGTTTAAAAGCGTCGGACATGCTTAATTTCATAAAGAGTAGGATTTACTCTCTTTATAAAATTAAGCATGTCCGTCTGAAGCCATTTCAAACTCCGCCATCTGTCAATCTTTTCACTAGCCCTAATCTATCGATTTCTGGCTTCCAGCGGCATCGATCTTCTCACCATGATTCTTATCCTGATTCTTATCACATCCGAAGCTTTTTCAAACTCCGCTATCAGCTTTCAGGCACCGCGTCCCGCGACTTCCGGCGCTTATCTATTATCATCACCCTCTTTATAGAACTACGTTGTCCGCTGGTGTCCGTCCATCTGAAGCTTTTTAGCTCCACTCAATCCACTATGCCATAGTGCCCGCAGCTCCCCGTCGGTGACCGTCTCGTTGAACGTGTCCATGGTGGCAGCGGGCGACCCAACGACGCATGGGGAAAAAAAGAAGGAGCGTTATTTGACGCGTGACGCGTCAAACGCTTCGAATAAAAACATCGACAAACAGCCGCAGTAGTCTACAAAGTCTACCCAATTTGCGCGGGGCTGTCAGTGAGGGATATCGATGTTCCGGCTCCGCCACATGTTTTTTTTTTTCACCCCGAGTTGATTTGTGTTCAACCCAAGTTCAAACGTTTTCACGGCGGAGAGTTGATCCCATCATTTGTTGCTCAGATAGCCGAGTTTCTTTCGCGTGCCCCAATCTTCTTTCGCGCGCGCTAATCTTCTTTCGCGTGTGCTTGGATTTCTTTCGCACGCGGGTTTTATTTTTTGTACAAAGGCTACGCCGGTGATACAGAGGCATCAACTCAGTCCACCTTTGGACAAACCCTTTCTTCGACAACGGCACAGACGGCAACCTCGTGTGGTTGATCGTGGTCCAGATCCAGAGATCTGAGACCTCTTTCCCGCCGTTCGGCTGCCTAACAACCGCAAAAAACGCTGTCCGTGCCGCAAATGGAGAAGAAAATGACCTAAACTTGCTAAAGTTCCCCGACGTTACTCCTAATGAGGCCAACTAACAAACAATCCTTACCGGCAATACAAAACCACTGGTTGGCGTTCTGGATTGAGCTGGTCATTCTTCCCTGATAGGTCAAGGAAAGCAACAAGGAAAAGAAGTATCACGGACAGGCATAAGATTTATCATGTCGGGAGATTTAGAAGTCCATTAGCAGCGAAGACAGACGAGTACAGTAGGAGATGGCTTTTTTGTTGGGTCCCTGGCGAACCGCCTTGTGGAATATGTATTTCCTGAACTTTGTGGCTCTGCACATCTTTTATCTCTTCCCGAGGCAAAAGTGGAATGTGCGCTCATTTTCTGGTGGAATCGTTATTCTGCAAGGTGAATGCACCCCCCAACAAGCACGCAGAAAATTTAACCCCCGGCAAAGCACGTTGTGTAATATTTTCTGAACTCTGTGGCTGTGCACATCTTTCATCTCCTCCCGAGGCAAAAGTGGAATGTGCAATCATTTTCTGCCGGAATCATGATCTGGCAAGGTGCATGCACCCCCCAGCACACGCGCAGAAAATTTGACCCCCGGCGAAGCATGTTGTGTAATATTTTCTGAACTCTGTGGCTGTGCTCATCTTTTGTTGGATTTGGGTGGTTGCGGACGACATCGGCATTTATGGTCCGCCGTATTGGTAATGTATACCGGGGCATCGCATTCTAACGCAATATGTTCTAATGTTTCGGGCACACCGCAAACGTGGCATCTCCCTTTAATTTCCAGTGTGTCGATGTGGTACCAAAAATCACCCACTCTAAAAGTGTTGTGTATGCACTTCCATAAAAATTCACGAGTCAAGCGTTGTAGTGTCACTGACGGAATTGATTTCCAAATAGTTTCATCGGAAGGCGTGTAGCTGGAGACCTCTTGGACAGCACAACGAATACGATCAAGATTGATATACGTATATTTCCGCCGAGGTCTCGGTTGTAGTTTTTGTATAATTTTGTTAAAATATCTCTGCGAGCCTTGTGACAAGGGTACACCCGGGCACTCAAACATGATATCAATTTCTGTGTCGATTTCGATGGCCCACGGCTCATATTTTTGATTGTCTGCATGTACTGCACCACCTCCCTTTAGAATGAAGAGCTTCAAAGCCACAGGCTCAATGACGACCGAGGCAATGGGAAATCTGAAGAGACAGTTTCTCTTAGAATCACGCTGGCTATCACCTCCCAACCGACATAGTCTCTCGTAGACAGACACTCTATATACTCCAGCTCGTACCTCGCTATATAGTCTGTTTCTTACCGCGGGGGTCTGATCGTGTAGCTGCGTTATTACGTGATCTCATTATGCGAGCAATTGATGACTGACGGGGCATAGATATATCTGAATAGGGAGCGGAAAGATCCTTCCTCATCTCCACTAAGGTAAATAGGCAGCTCGTCGCATAATCGCTCAACAATCAAATCCGGAGCCTGTGGAAGGGCGAATAATCCAGCAAAAGTCAACCAATTATTTTACCCCGGAGAAGGTCAGGGTGGGGCCCATAAGCTCTTAGCGAGGCAAACCCCGCTGCCGATCCGAGTTTTATTTAATCCTACCACCCGTCGCTCTTGCTCGTTCATCTTACCCATTGATAACGTCTCGTATCTCGCCACATAAACCATCACGCACTCGGTTGGACTTGCAGGAAAACACCAATAGATGCATCACCGAACATGCATCTAGTGCCGTTTCGGCGTTGAACATTCGATGCCGGCCACTTGCATTCACGGCACCTCTTGCCTAACTGCAAGCCCGCAGACGTTCCCACCTTTGGGCAAACTAGCCACTCAGGCTGAACAAGCCCTTTTCACCACTCGCGACCGCCGATGGCCCATCAACAACACACATTGTTTACGGAGAACATACAACAAAGACTACGAGAGTACCTGTGCAGCAGGCTTTCTATCGACAATACAATGTTTTCGTTGCGCACCTCGTCGCCTTCGCTGGAGGGGGAGACAGGCAAACACCGCCCCTGGTGTCTGACATTCCCAATACACCCATCGGGCCTTCGTCTTTGATTCCTACAATCATCCACGTAGCCCGCGACCACACTTGGATAATAGCACGCAGTCATCGGTGACCTAAAATTCGTTTACCGGCTGCACCGGGTCCCTATCGTTTCATCTAGCACGATGACGGCAGCCCACCTGTTCCCTGCCTCCTGGTCATTCATTTTATGTCCGTCCACACGTCCAGCTTCGGCCTTTACTAGGCACAAACCTATCGGATTCACTATTTCAGTGGAGATTTTCTACCTAAACACGACATTCACGCCTCGAGACTATGTCCATTGCCCGCCATACAATGGTTTCAAAAGTCTAGGACCACTTTATCGATGCACGCCCTGCCGTCTCACTTGGCTTTCGGGCTCATCGTCCTCTGTCGATTCGCTCCCCAGTACTAGCTAGTGCTCGTTCCTGCTCCTTCGAACCTCTACATTGATCTGTTGAATTTTATTTTCTTCTCGTTCCTCCCGCTCCCTCAACACAGAATGGTAAGTGCTACTGTTCAACAGAGCCACTGCTGTCCCAGTCAGTGTTGGCATTGACCGGGGTCAAAGGGGGTCAAAGAGGGTCAAAGCAACTTGACCCCCGGGTCAGACCTTGAACACGGTGTCAGTGACTGACTAAACAGTTTTCAACCTTTCTACTCTTCACCAAACTACTCGAATATACATGAATTCAAGAGGTTTATGGGCTCCTACTGCCAGTTTAATATTTGCTTGACCCGGTCAATGCCAACACTGGTCCCAGTAGACGCCAGAACGAGAAAACGGTGAGTCAATGAAATATTTCTGAAGCTTTTATGACTTGGGTTTTGCCGGTCCCACCGACCCCACCGAGATACATTTTCAAAGGAGACGGGTCATCCGCTATGGCATGGTTCGCAACTAATTTAAAAGCCCTTTCTTGTTCCTCATTCAGTTTAAAATCAGACTTTACACTCTCCACCACCTTCTGTGGTTTCTTGTCCATGTCCTTGAAATATTAGTGAAGTAGGAGGAGTCCAATATCGACACGTCATAAACATGATAACCTGGCTATCTTCTTTTTCTTCACCTGATTGGGAGCGTTCTTATATTTAGCCTCCAATATGTCCGCCTGTTCTTTCGCTATTTCGATCTTCCATTGGCTGGTGCTGAATTTAGATTTGGGCACCACGCGACCGGGTACGGTGTCCGGTACTTTCACCCTATTAATCCATCCGCTCGAAGTGACAATATTCTCAGCCTGTCGCATCAATTCTTCTCTAGCCATATATATGGGACCTGGAGGCAATACCTTGTCTTTCATATCCATCAACTGATCCTCACCATAGGTGTCCAAATCTTCCACATCTGTGTCGTCGTCCATGGCAACCCCGCCATTCCCAGGGTTGACCGAATCGGTCGCGCGACCGCTTAAATCCGACAATCTTTGGGCCCGAAACCCTGGGCAATTTGGGCTGTCTCGGGCCAATTTGAAGCCCTGGGAATGTCCGATTTTTTCGGAAGTCGGTCACCGAAAGGGGACCACTCCACGTGACCGCCAACTATTTTGCAAACGGCAATAAGATCCTACCCTGTGGCCGCATTTAAAGGGTGTTTTTTTGCATCTGACTGGCTAGGGTGATAGCCAGCGCAATTTCAGGCGGAACTATCTGTTCAGATTTTTGCCCCAGGCCTTCAAAGTGTTTCACTCTCCACCAAATAGCAACAATCTGTGTCTGGCTCGGAGAGTGCCACGCAATTGATTGCATCTTTCCTCTCAATTAATTTCAAAAAGTTTGTACAGGTTTTCTAAATCGGTGCTGCTCCTGAGTCTCTTATAAAAGCACTACAACAATTTTTCAACTGGCTTCATCAGGAAAATCTGAAGTTGTAATATAGACCCAGAGAGACCAAAAAAGACTCCAAAGAGACCATAGCAAATGGTCTTCTATATAGAAAGGTGGGAGGGGCGGTTTCAACCAGATAGACCATCATAGAGCTTGCAGCTTTCTTGATATCCGAATTCTCGCCGATTGACATAAATCCCCCATTGCAATCGATGCGTTGTAGCACAAGCGCATTGCCCGCCTAGGCATTGGTATCCTTGTTCATCATTTTACTCGCCAGGTAGTTCACCGGCAGTACATGTGCACGACCTTGATCCGCCACTATGACTGTAAATCTCAAAGATCGCGAAAAATAGTCAACACTTATGTCAACCACATGGTGGCCTATTTATTGATATCCACCCGTAACCAACGGGGAATAATCCAGTTCGTCCAATATAGTTTGGCCGTGATAGCCTTGTATTTGTACTGGGATAGGTCCGTTGTCCGACGTCGTAGCATGGAGAAGCCCACTATAAGAAACGGTATAGCCGAGCGTTCCAAAAAGGTAATTTTGCGTTCCCACGTCCCCCAGGTTTCTCAGTCCGAAAATATTCAGCGGAGTTCATAAGATACATATACACGTACAGGAATGTGGTTCGGACCGGCACAAAATTTTATGGCCATGAGTGCAAGGTGTTGTGATTTGATCAGAACACCCAGACATTAAACAAGATCTCTGCGAGTCCCACTGTGGGACCCCGGGGTTCTTCATCCCTAAAATATTCAGGGGGACTTATATGATACATAGGAACACCCAGGAATGCGTTTTGGACCCATATAAAATTTATGGCCACGAATGCACGTTGTTTTGCAATTTGATCAGAACACACAAGCATCGAACAAATGGATTGTTGTCAGTTCAAGCAGGAAGAACGGTAAAACTCCATGCATCAAACCAAACTATAGAGGTACATTAGTGCTGTTCAAAGTTCTCCTACTCCAGCTCCTCCTCAGCTTCCTGCTCGTCTTCCTGGACCAGTAGGAGCACGAGTAGAAAGTAGAGTAGGAGACTTTTCGCAAAAAGAAATCTCGAACCTCTCCTGTGCAAAAAGTCTCGCACTCAAGGTTCCTACTCACTCTCCTACTCGCAAATTAAGTGTATTTTGAGCTTCTTTGGAGTAGGAGAACTCTCCTACTTGCTTCCTACTCCCAAAATTACAAGGGGTGGGTTCAAAGTTTCTCCTTTTTGGTCTCCCACTCACTCTCCTACTTGGGCCCTTACTTGCCTGTTTAATTGAGAATTTAGTTGTAAAATGGCAAGCAGGAGAGCAAGCAGGAGCCGGAGTAGGAGCGTGAATAAGATGAACTTTGAACAACACTATTCACTGTATGTCCTCTATGCAGCTCAAATCATACTGTCAAGTCTGGTATGTTGTAAGGTCCGGGCTCAAAATTGGAATGGGCCAGAGACCTAAGTGTGGATGGGTGAGGATTGCAGACAAGAGTATACTGTATGCAGCGTGGCTTATGTGCGTGCACACCGACAGCAATCATGCACATACACATCGGAAATGTTTACAGGTTTCACCTGGGAGTAAATCAAGGAGGATGATGACAACAGTAAAGAAAAATGAAGACGGGTTGATGCCAAACCGCCTTCTAAAGAGGTCAACGGAGCGGAGAAAAATCAGATGAGGCCCCCGATTGTTTTATGCTTGCTGGATGCGGAAACCAAGACATATTGGTAAACAATGAAGCAACTGGAGAGAAAATAATCACAATGATAAGAACATGGTAAGTAGGATCGAGGAACGTTACAATGCACATGCAGGGTTAGAAGAGGCCGGATCTATGTAAAGAGTTCCGGATATTGGAGCAGAGTCTACTGTCTATTACAGAGAAAGGGATTATAAGGGAGGAAAGACTTCCGGATGAATAAAAAACAGACAGTACAAACGAGGTGAAGCAAGATGATATACAGAAAGGTTGAGTTCTTCGGATGGCCCCAGATGCAAGCTGTTATACTAATTCCTCAACATCACCTGCTAGTCCTGGCCCAGAGAGACATCAACGCAGAGGTAGGGCACAGTAGTACAGGGCAATTGGATCGTAAAAGCAGCTCCGTGCAGGCCAGGGGCACCATACAGACCAGAGACTGTGAGAGTAAATTTTGATGAAGGCAGCCGTGACATCTGCACTAACTTCTAAGCGAGATGATACAGCTGTCCAAGCCTATGTGGACAGGGAGACCCTAGAATTATGGACTGAGTCCACAAGGATAGACATGGAGCAGCCCAGGCAGGGAGAGGGAAATTTTTGAGCACCAGTATGTAATTATTTGGAATGAAAAGAACGCGCGCTGTTTGCGACCTTAAATAGCAGCAATTGCCAAAAAAAGTGAAAATCTGGTGGAGGCTCTATACAGGACTCACTACCTAAAGTTAGTGGGCATTTCAAGCTCGCCTCGGGATATCGGAGCAAGGAAAAGAGTGCAAATTGTGGGACTCGAACGCACGAGCTCAAGCATCGGTATTTCGGACTCTATTCCCGAAAAAGTGAAAATTTGGCGGACGCTCTGCACCATTAGGGCGCCACAGGACCCACTACCTAAAGTTAGTGGGCATTCTAACCAACTGATTCTAATGAAATTCCAGGGCACCCGAGCAGGCCCTCAAGCTGGTCACAAATAATAGAGAGGTTGCGCAACAGCCACAGAGCCACGTGGTGGCTGATTTGCTGTGCGCAAATTAGGGCCTGACTTGGATGATCCATGGATGATCCATGGATGATCCATCATCCATTGATGGCATCCACTCCTATCCAGCGATCCACTGGATGCCGTCCGGTGGACAATTCTTAGTTTGTCCACAAACCGCCAAATCTACTCCAAAATTGTACCTCTGTATAATCTATGTGTGTACTACCGCTGTCCTTGGCGCATGTGAACAGGCTTCAAACCAATATTTCAGAGAATTCAGAGCGTAATGGTGGCTGGTGGCTCGAATGGCTAAATTCATGACACATTTATTTGGTTCAATTGACTCATTTTGGGATCCAACTGAGCATCTGCAAGCACCTGGTCACTCCATGCCTGCAGTTGGCTGAAGAAAGGCGAAGAAATTCCGATTTGAGCGGAAATTACCCCGGGGGACCGTGCAGAATGGTTGCCGAGGCAGAAATGCATAGCTACCCTTATTACTTTGTCTTTCAGAGTGATTCGCTACCTGTGGTTCAAAATTCTGCCGAGCCACCAGCCACCATTTGCGCACAGCAAATCAGCCACCACGTGGCTCGGTGGCTGTTGCGCAACCTGTCTAACGGTGCCGCCTTTTCTCGTTTCTATCCTACAGTTTCCGGTCACGCCGGAACCGGTGTTTCACGCATTCGGAAGATTACAGTACCCCTCGCAGAATCGAACTCTGCCCTGCTTGATCCGAAATCGAACCGTGCCCATCCCGCGTACCCATATGGGCCCGTCGAGGGCTTGGACATATGCGGCGCTCGGCGATGTGCAGTGCGACACACGCACCTCCGCGCACGGTCTAGGGGTCCCCATGTGGCTATGTTATTTGTATATACTATCGGCCAGCCACCATAGAGAGGATAACCCCAACTTGCAATCACTTATAACATCACGCTTCTCCGTCACACGTCAAAAGCAGCACACCATTTCTATTCTCGATTTGAATATGCTACACACATTGTTTTATCACAGCTTAATGAATGTCCATCTTGGCCGCGTCACCAATTTCACAGCCGAGTTAAAATTCCACAGGCGCCAAGCAGGTAAAATTCAATCTGGTGGGTGGGGCAAGATCCACCCAAGGCGTCGCTGAAAGTTCAAGATCTGGATGAAAGCTTTGAAAACTCAGAGCCAGTTTGATTGTATCGTCAGACTCGCTTGAAGCCAGGGAGTTGGAGGAAGTTGATTTGGTCAATTTTGAGACCATCAGAATTTCCACCTCAGGAAGCAGGAATGATTCCCAGTAGGTCATGATCCCCGGGTAGTTGAAGGTAGAAGAAGACACATGAAAGATCGATGAAGGAGAAGAATTCGCGACACCATAGACGGTGGTTTTTGTCCAGATACCACGAAGCTGGCTATTTCATGAATCCTGGATAAAAATTTGGCCCACAGCTCGGTTACTTTCGGACATAGCGAGTACATCGCGCAATACCACGGAGGTTGAATTATGAAGCCTAACTATGTTTATGTATTCGAGATCCGAACGTGACCTGGTTGGGTTGCTCTTCGCATGAGTTGGTGGCCATTCTCGCATCGCGACGCCGCCACCAGATCTCATTCAGACGGATGATGAGTGGGAACATCGATGGGTGAGCCACGATTGCCTAGGATCATGCCGCGAGATTTTTTCCGCAACAGACAGCAATGATTCAGGCCTGAAATTGTGGGGCCATGTATATATGTTGACGACATCCAGCATGTTCCCGGCCTGGGCAAGCATCATATCAAGCTCCATCCATGTGGCATCGTCTTCCGTGTAGACTTCTTGAAGTTGAAGGGATACGCTTCTGAGCGCATGTAGGCGACCCAGATTCCCAAACAGCTTCAAGGATGAAACAATCGATGTCAGGGTCGTCTCCTTGAGCTCTATGGAGCTCAACCTCGGCAAAATATCCAGTCAATTAGACGCTTTGTGTCAGGTTAACAGTGTGCTGATAGTGAAAGAAAAAACTTCAGACGCACATCCAACATGGTGGAGAAAGGAACCTCGAACATCTTGGATTGTTTGCGCGTTTGAGTTCAGGAGCCGAACTAAGAGAGTGCTCGCTACAAACGATACATTCACAGTCCGCAGATGTCCAATGTTGATAACGGACAACATCGGGCCACAAATGAGGCTCGTTGTGAGTGACTGGAGGGTGATCGGCGTCGTCGCGTCAGGGGCAGGAGAACCAGCTAAGAACTGGACACTTGTCAGCTGCAAGTGCTTTAAACATCTCGATTGACCGAGTAGGAGTTTGAGCTCGGTAGCATCATTAGAGCTATATTCTGTCGAACTAAGGTGGAGATGTTGTAATGTGTTGAGTAAGAGTGCTCCTTTAACAGCAGCCGGCGGGTGGGAATAATGGTGGGAACAGATGTGAAAGTGGGTCAAGTCGGTTAAGTGTGACCACAGACGGGCAAGGCAAGAAGAGTCCTCCTCGGGTGAGTCGAAAATCACATCCAAACGAAAGTACCTGACCAGTGTACCAACTTCGCAACAAATAGATGCGAAAAGGTGAAGGTTGGCTCTGGAGATGCAAGTGACGGAGCGAAACAAATGCATGCGGCTCCTTGTCAGAAATGAGCGCGAGGTCAGGGCGCAAGCCCTGAGAGTATCGCGGGAGGGGTCTGCTGCCAGGTCCAACCACGGGAGAAGATCTTCACCGAGGTTGTCAATGATCGCATCGGTGATCTCCTGTGGCACGCTCGGAGCTGCAGGAGCTGCGCTGGTTGACCCACTGGCGATGGACGTGCTAATTCCTGTAGCCTGTAGGACAGACCGTCAGTATAGAGGCGTGAAAATGCATCATCGCTCCAAAATCAGCCCAGAGACGCTGCACAAGGGCCGCGTCGGCAGCCGCTTGGCCTGCACGACACGAAAGAGGAAAAGAAAGGAGCGCGAAGGACGGAAGGGATGGAACTTGGAAGGTGCAACCACCCACTGTCAAAAAACGAAAACCCACCTCTGCGTCCTCGTCTGCTGGCATTCGCCTCGCGGAAATTGGCATGACCTGCGACGTGGTCAGCGGTGTCGTTAGGAAGGTCGGAAACGGCTGAGTGGCCACCCGCCTTCTTCGCTATTGCAGAGGCTACTAAGCACAGGAGAAGGGAGGAAACTGACGGAATGTCATGGAAGGCTGACATAAGGTGGTCCGTGCCCACCTCAGCCAGCACACCGGACACCATCAAATTTCGGGTCGGCCTAACCCTAGCCATTACCGTAGTATTTCGTTCAAATCGACAGTCACGCATCACGCACCCCGCTGTCGATATCGAAATCCGGCAGGGGTCACGCGTCACGCGGCCGATTGTCGAACCTCCCGAGCGTGACAAAGGTTCCAAGTTCGCTTGGAAGATGCCAAAAAGGCAAAATTTGGCGTCGAAAAATCGAAAAATACAAACTCGTAGTTCAGGCATTTGGACCACGCGAGTATAATATATCCCCCCCCCTCCGCTTGTGTCATGCGAAATTTTGGCGGGAAATTCTAATGAGAAACCCGGTTTCCCAGAGAAACCCCAGCCATCAGAGAAACCTTCAAAAGTTCTAATGCAAAACCCCTCCGATAGGAGCCGCCCAATCAGCCTGCCGGATCAGTTTTGATGGTGTACCCCCGACACGCGTCGTATTAGAGATTGTATCGCGGTGGAACGAGCAGCAGCGCAACGCGAGCAACAAAAACAACAAAAAACTTCCTTGTATCCAAACAAACAAACACCAATCCTCCTGACTCGTCGACTGAAGTCTCTGAAGCGAGTTTTTTAGAGCTGAGATATGGGAATTTAATTAAAAGAGTAGAAGGAATATCTATACATGTTATACTTGAGCTGGAGACACATTAAAAAGCTCGAAGAAGAGCTTCCGAGTCCCCATGCATCGCCGCCGCCGAATCCACCAAACCCATTGAATCCGCAACAGAAGAGGGCGCGAAAAACAGTAAATAGGCAGGATTTGAAGGCGAAAAAAATACTTAGCACTGAGAGATCAAAGGGTAGTGAAGCCCTGGTGCATAAGAGGAGATTGGCACGAAAGATGTACGCCTCAAGGAAGAAAATTGACGCAGATGACATCGCGATATTTCCTCCGCTGCCTCCGTCGAGGGAACTCGGCATGAGATAATAACAGGCATGTGCCAAGACGTGGATCCAGTCGAGATAGAAGAATCAGGTTGGCCCGTGTGTGGAAAGTTGACGCTAAACATTGAATTGACGCCGATGGCTGATGTGGATATGAATTGGGACTTATTGATCCGGCCTGGTGTCCCTCGCAAAGAGCGGTTCAGCGACGAAGATCCAATCGAGGAATTGGATGGTCCCATTTTAGCAGATGGATGTGGCAGTATTTGTGTCGATTGCGAGGCCAGACTGCGTACCAATATCGTGCCACTATTTAGTCTCGCGAACCAGCTGTGGATTGGCAAAATACCGTGGCAGCTCCGCGATCTCTCCTTCGCAGAAAAGGTGTTAATTGCGAAAGTAAGACACAACAGATGTGTGGTTCACGTGGCGTCTGGGAGAGGTAAAATGAGCGCAAATGCGATCATGTTTTCAGTTCCAGTTGTCAAAGTATATAATATATTGCCGCCTTCCCTAGACGAGATCAGCGAGGTTCTGGCGTCCATCTTTGTGGGGCCTGCTAGGCCAAGCGATGAAGATGATGTACGGACACGTATGTTATTCAGGTGCCAAAAGGTGCAGGACGCGCTGGACTGGTTGAAACTCAATCATTCTGATTACGAACAACTTACGATATCAAAAGATATATTCAAAGTTTGCCGGAGTGCGGGATTCGGTGTGGAGTCGATTGGAAACAAACTGAAGAAGGGGAATCGAATAATGTCGCCACTGCTATGAGCGTGCACGACAATGGAGACGATGAGGGTACGTCAAGCGGCCCGTGTTCTTTCGCCGTCGCTTGATTGACAGGTGAAGAATACGGGTTGGCGGACATAAAGACCATGAAAATGAAAGCCATGGAGCACTTGAAACGACGCGGTGACGTCCTTGGTGTGGGTCAGTCTCAGGAACCTCAGTCATTGTATTGAAACCTTCAGTTGTATCCGCAGATGTTCCCGTGGTTGTTTCCTTATGGAAAGGGTGGTATTGGTCATCCTGTACATAAAAAGAGGATTGCTGAAAAACGCCATAAAAAACATTTACTTATGTATCATGACAAACGGTTTCAGACGGACCTCTATTTCCCGATGATCGCTTTCAAGGATACGCATATAAAGTCTGGATCTACAGGCAGTCATCTGCTGGCAAAACCCAAGAATTTTAAATTAGTCGCTGAACGGCTACGAAGGGTGGACGTCGATGTACTGTCAGACCTCGCGACTAGACTGGAAAAAGGTGAACACATAAAGACGAAAAGCGAAGAAGAACAACTGTGCTTCGACCTGCTCAATGACCTGGAACACGTTGGTGGTCATGTTAAGGGTTCGTTGACCTAAAAGAAATATATGCGCAATGAAGTTTGGTCGCTGATTTCATTCAAAGGAGCGCCTACCTGGTTCATCACCTTCTCACCGGTTGACAATAATCATCCTCTATGTCTGTACTACGCAGATGACAAACTTGAATTCTCCCCGGCGTTGAGGAGTTCCAACGAGCGTCTTAAAATAATCCCCCGCAATCCCGTTGCAGCAGCAAGATTTTTCCATCACATGTCGAAATCATTCATAAAACACATATTGGGAGTTGGCACTGATCATCCCGGTCTATACGGGGAAACAGACGCTTATTATGGTACTGTTGAACAACAAGGACGGCGCACTCTCCACATGCATATGCTGATATGGATCAAGAGTGCGCTATCACCTCAAGAAATTAGGGATAAAATGATGTTACTTGATAGTGCCTTCCAAAAAGACATGATAGCTTATCTGGAATCGTCCCATGTCGGCGATTTTCTGACAGGTACTATGGCGGATAATCGAGAGTTCCGTATCAAAATAAAGAGAGGAAAGGTCTGCATGACGTGATGTTCGACGAGGTGCGGACCGCTGCGCCTGTGAAATATGCTGATCCGACTCAGACATTACCCAACCCACCGCCTCCTTTGTGTGCAGACTGTATTGGTGTATTATGTGACAATTGCAGGGACCTGCGTAATTGGTGAGTGTCCTACGAGAAGACAGCCGACGACTTGATGTTGAGGTCGAATGTCCATTCTTGTCGTAAGCCTGTGGCCGGTACCGATCTGCGCCGTCGCTCACACATGCAGCTTTCACACCGTCCCGTCGTCCTCACGCGAACACCGCCCAGGACGTGGACGGACACGCTGGCGCTGGGCCTCTCAGCTTCCCCGCCGCCGATTCTCCCTCGCCCAAAACAGTACTCGAACTACATTTCTAACACTATCCTCCGTGCCACAACGTGCGTATCCCCCTGGTGATGGTGCCCTTGATGTTGTTGCGCCTGCTGCTGATGATGCCCCGACACCCCGGCGCTCGTCGTCGGCCTCCGCGCCGGCTTCCTCAACACCGGCTCTGGCGCCTTCCGCGGCAGCACCGCCGCCTCATAGTTCTGCAAATTGTCGTCGTCCGCGCCCCCCTCCTGCTGCGCCCATCGCGGGTGAACGGAGCGCCGCCTAGTGGTGGTGCACGGGATACACGGGGGCGGCGTCTATCTCACCCTCGGGCGTCTTCACGCTCGGGAGACTCGCCACCTGTACCTTCTCACCCCATTCCCCCCCGCACCTCCCGCTCCGGTAGCGACGCTCTCCCGCGTGGGCGTAACCCGCAGCATCCCCCCCGTGCCGGCCGTGCTCGTGCTGGGCGTCTGCAAGCCAAGCACATCGGCACCGCTGCGCCCTGTGAGCGGCGTGCGCATGTATGCCTTCCAGAACTCCCTCAGCTCGCGCGTCTCCGCCTCGCGTGTACCGGGCGTCTGCACCTGCTCTTTTCAACCCGCTCCCGTTGTCCGATAATTTTCAGGAGTTGCGCGTCACCTTCTGGCCGGTGCTTCGCTGCAGCTAGCTTCACATAATATCGCTCCTAAATTTGTTTTTCTGCCTTCGCTTTGAATGTTATCTGGTGTTCCGTCAAATCGCAGCGGCTTTCCATTTGGCAAGTCATAATTGTGCGCTGTCAGAAATTGGGAAAGGAATGCGCTGAATTTCACGCGGAATCGTCCAAAAGCGGGGTCTTGGGACATCTCTTGCTCCAGCATCGAGAATGAAACGGGCTTTAGCCGTGACCCGATATCGATGTTGGACCATATTAATACTGCATCGTCGGGGCTCTCTGATGGATCTGAGTGGTCTTCTTTGAGAGCTTCAGTCTGCTCGCGAATGAAGGTGGAAACTGTACGACGGTGATTGCGTTTAAAGGTTCAGTGGGCCGTGGAAAAAGGGACGAGAATAAAGTTGCCTGTAGAATTACATTCAATTCGGCAGGGGGTGTGACGCGTGACATCTTGAACATATTCGTCAATTCGTCAACGGCCGAAATCGAGCGTGACATGCGGGAAATTTCGGCAACCTCCCAAACTGCTGCAAGTGAGGCACATTCCAGAAATGGGTATGTGCCGCGTTTCCCAAAATGTGCTTCACATCCTCTGATCTGCCTCATATCAAATCCATCTGGGCCCGCCATTTTGTATATCCTCTGCGCGACCGATGCACTTGCCATGTGTCTTGTTTGATCACCGGAATTAACGCCTCGACGTACTTTGTTAGCTCCATTCACACCTCCGTCTAGTCTTGGATTTGTTCTAGTGTTGCGGCAAATAAGCTTCCGAAATTTACATCTGCAAATTTACCCGGCTAATCAGCGGCTAATTTACCGGCGGGCCGGGAGGGGTCGAAAAGAGGCGGTAAATTAGGGTGAATTAGGGTTAAATAGCTCTGGCAGAGTTGAAACAGATAACTTTGATCAGACATAGTCCAAACTCTCCAGTAAAAAGCTGTAACCTTTGAACAATTGAGAAATCTTGGCCGAATTACTGATTACTTGAGCTGTAGGGCCATTGCTCGCGCATGGCAGACCGAGTCTGTTTCAGTTTTGAAGGTTTAAATTCTACAGGAAATGGTGAGGAGTCTATTTGGATGTGGGCAGATTTGAACCTGTGTCATTCTGGAGAGAGGAACACCCACACCGTCGAATGAATGAATGAATGATGGATGGGTGCAAAAAGTCTTGCAAAGCAACAGAGTCATTGACAGGTAGAATAAGGAAATTGCAAAACTTGTATGTTGGAGGTTGATCATGAGGTGCGGTGCACATTATATGCTTAAAACCACCTAGGTAGCGTCCGTTAGTTAAGAGACTAAGCAAGATTACATCTCTGGGGCAGTTTTCCAGGTCAGATTTGATTCCTGAGGCGCTGAAAGCCTAACAAACCCTGCTGTCGGAAGGGTAGGCCAACCGGCTGAAAGATCACACCTGTCGCTTTGAAGACAGATACATACAATAGGGTGAGTTGCGGGACATCTGCGGGAGCTTGTGGAAGGAGGGCTAAGTACAAAGTGTAAAAGGATGAGATTCTGATGGAATCAACATGAATGTTCAGAGACATTCATTCTTCCACTTTGGGATGCACACTATCCCGTAAACGGCAACAGCCACCAATCCCAAAACTCGAGACGATTACGACCCGTTGATAAAACCGGCCGTCTAATGTTTCCGCTTAAATCACGCCTTTCCACAGGTTTCTGCTCAGTTTTGAATATAAGTTCAATGTTGTGGATGGCGCACATGAATTTCACATAACATATACTAGCCCAAATCTCGCAATTTAACCTGTAAAAATTATGGTAGGCCTGAAATTTAGTTCGTAAAGAATTCTCACTCAATCAGGTATATAAAATAATGCCTATGATCTCAGAAAGACTTGCTTCCAGCTTGCTTGGGAGAGCCGTCGACGGCCGTCAGATGGTGGAGAGGGACGGTTGCGGGCGGTTAACGGACCTGCCATAACCATCTCGTCAAAAGACAATCAGAATCCGCCTGACAGGGGGGCGCTACCGTAAGTGGGGTACCGATAAGGTATGCTCGGCGCGACATACTCGCTAATATATCTAACGTCAGCTTGAGGCTAGAAAAAAAAACAATGAATTGAACCTACCTCGGGCGTAGCGTCGGGTTTCGAAATTCGAACTTGAGGAAGATCAAAATGTCAAGATGTGAACGGTGAAGTACTAAAACAAAAAATAAAAAAGCACCGTAACCACCGGCACGAAAGTTTGAGCATCCTCGCGGGCCTTGTGAGAGTGATACAAGTCGATATTATCATAATTAAAGTAGAATGGAAATAGCTGACCGTTGCGGGGCGTAAGTCAACCAGTTGCAATTCCAGGTATTGTAACAGGAAGAGTACACACATCAGATCCAAAGCAGACTGATTACGCAGCATGTTGGTTGAATGATTGGGTAGTTAGCGGACTTCAACAGGAAAAAAATGCGGACACACCAATCCGTATTCATATAATACGAGGTACGTAACTGAAGTGAAATCAGGACAGATTGAGAAGTGGATCACAAAAATCAACAACACAAAGCTCGGCCACATGCGCGTATTATATTCAAAAAAGCTCCGTCAGAGCTGTAAATAGGTGCAAAATGACGCTAATGATCGAGCGGCCTCAGAGTGGTGCGACGGTGAGCTTTGTATGTAGTCGAGCTGGGGTATAGGAAGCGAAAGTAACCATTCCCTTCTCTGGCTGAGGGGGAGAAAGCCGAGATCCAGCCAACTGACCTTGCTATTCAGTACATCAAATACCTGAGTTATCTACTTGAACTGATTCTTCACGTTCTCTGCATCAGGCACCCGAGTCATCGCTGAATAGAGCTGCCCGTGTGAGAAAACTTCTCTTCTCAAGTCGAGTCCCAATCTTTGAACGGTCAGACCTTGGCATCCATTAAAAGTTGTTGCATAACAGAGAGCGAGGGGAATCTGCTTTCGATGAACAACAAAGTTGAAACCTTGAGGCTGAAAGTGACAATTAATGCGGGGTAGGTGCAATCGAATCTGATAATAAATAAGAAAGTGAGGCGATTGATTGATTGTTTACAGCCAAGTGAAAAAAATACCCGGTCGACGGTTTTCCCTGCGACAACAGCGGATATAGTTTCAACTTCAACATATAGGACACTTTTGACTTCAATTCAAAAGCATTCACTTCCATCGACGCACGCGCTCCTGCCCTTGCCGGATGTTGCCGGTGACGCATCACCGGTGCGATATCGCGTGCCTCGATCACTGACGCGTCGAAAACGAGTCGCGTCGCCATCCCGTAACAGCATCTTGGGGTCAACTTTTCAATGTGGCAAACCAGTTCAGGGCATGGATTGAACTCATTCCGCATCTCCTGCAGTCGTTCATCCGCGCATTACACGCGCTACGGCACCCCGAATCTGAGACACCGGCGCACGACGCATGGCGGAGCGCACAATGTAGGGCGCAAACGGGCTTTCTGTCCACCATCATTGACATGCCGCCGCACGAGGTCGAGCTCGAGCTGGGCGGGTTTGAGAAACACGATACACGGGGACAGGTCCGGACAGCGACGACCACTTCCACACCGAGCGCAGAAGAACTCCGCGCCAGCCCGGACGGGGGACAGATCGGAATAATGACGAACGGGATGCCGAACCATCGGGCGTCAACCATCGACGTCGGATTGGCTTAGATTTTTCGATATGATGTACTTTTCCGTATTCCGGAGGGAAAAAAAAATGTTTGGGGGCTTGGGAATTGCCTTTTTTGGCAAATTTCAACACTTCCACACAGAACAGCTGTAGTATTGAGTATACTTATGCAATTGACCCAAATTTTGGATATGCTATGCTTACTTGTATGAAGGAGGACATGAGACATTCTTTCGGGATGTATAGGTGTTTATCCGTACAGAATCCTACAAGATGCCAACCAACCACAACCTCATTCCAGGGGGTTGAACATACAAGACACCGGCAAACCGTGAACCGGCCGGCCCTTGAGTAGGTGGGACCACTGGCTGAAACCCTGTGGGACCTGTCCGGGCTTCTCCCCTCGCAGGTATGAATCCCTAGTGTCCACCGGCTCACAGAAAGCTGTTGTATGGCTTTCCCTTTGCAGAGGCATGCCGCATGCGTACCGAAGATGCAGACCCAAGGACTTCTGGGGAAAAAAGTCGTTCATGAGAATCGACACAGATTAGCGCACCACTCTCTGCATCATGCGCATGCAGGTGTTGCGGATTTTCGGTCCCACGTTCCGGAGTTTTGAGGTTGTCGTGTTTTTTCGGCCGCGTTGTGCCGTTTTGGCAGGACGTTGCCGCGTTGTCCACTGTCAAAAAGACAAGTGGGTCGGGTGGGAAGGAAGGGGCTTCCGATCCTAGAATTTTTGAATGACCTCAAATTATGAAACTGTTTTTCATTTTGATTTAGAATACATACCTCTGAAGGTGAGCAATGAAGTGGTTGTTGAGTTATGGAGGTGGGCATTTGTAGCAGACGAACTGCAAGCCCTCAACATTCTGGGAAAGTACGAGGATGTCATAGACAAGGACCTCCGCCTAAGTGTTCTCCTACAATCTTGGAACAGCAAGCGTCCCAAGGACTTGAACCTCATGACAATAGCAATGAAACTTGACGTTAAAATTGAATGACTTGCCTTCATAAGAGAAAGGCGAAGACTAACGAACTGGTACCACATCCCCTAAGAGGGGTGTCTTTGATCGATGCCTGGAACTATCCGGCTAAATCAAAGCACAGGATAGTCACCGTCGGCGAGACAGAGACCCAGAAATAGACGCAACCGCCGGACAGGAATCGAGTGCAAGACGGACCTATCCCCCCATAACTGCTACAGGGGTCATTAACGGATCCAACTTGAACTGTAAAGTGCGGAGCGGTTGACAGGGTCTTCCAGGGCTCCGTAAGGGGCCTTGAACCTATATAATTCATCAACGTGAAGTAATATTATAATTGCGCAAGGCTGGGCCTTACTCATGGCTGGACCTGATGACATGCAACTGGGAGGAATGTGGATCCAGTCAATTACTGCTCAAATGAATGCTCACCAACATCAACTTCCAGACCGCACGATACACGTCCGATTTGCTGTACCCGAAATAGATGAACACCGCTCATTCAGTCCAAGGCTGGGATCACCACCGCCTCCTTATATGTCAACCCAGGACTGGGAGCGGCAGAGTTGCGAGGCATTTATGGACAAAAATCATCTACTAGTATTAGCTATGGAAACGGAGATTGAGAAGCATATCAAGATCGCGGCCAGGTCGGAACTGACCTCACGACTGTGGTGTCTGTTTGGCGTCATGGCGGTGGTAGCCCTCATTATTGCCAGGTTGAATTGATATACACTTAATTTGTTCGCAAAATAAGAGATTGTGCGCCCGCAAAGAAAAATGGTCCCCTGTTCGATCGCGATGGCGGAGTTGTTGAAGAACTCGACGAACAGGAGTAGCTCATCCAGCCGCATTTCGTACTTGGGTCGTACCCATCGTTGTACGTCGGATGAATGAAGCACCAGGTCCTCCCTATTGAGAAATTCGTCGTTATCATGCGGGGCTGGGCTGTCCGCATGGATGGCGTATGAAAATTAGAAAAGAAAAATTGCCGGGGCAATGGTCGGGAGTTCGTTGAAACGTCGAACGTCGGTGGTGGATGCCAACAGACCTAGATCAACATTGAACTGAATCAACAACGGAATGGAACTCACCGACACCAAAAAATTGAGTCTGAATTTAGGGATTTCCACGATGCGCTACGCGTGATTGGAATTGGAATACTGGGTTGTACGCCGGGACGATTGCAACGTGCGCGTGAAGACTGTTTGGTGGACAGCTAAAAATGAAGTCAAAATGTCGGGGCCGCGCTATGCGCTGGGCGGGGTCGCAACGTCTAGATGACGAGGTGAACGCAATGGACGCAATGGAAGTATCTGTTCGGCGGACGTCCAAAAATTGAACTGGCAAGTTGGCGGCGCGGTATGATGCCAAATATCAGCATGCAGTTCGGCGGGATGTAACTGAAGGCGAACCTACCTGAACCTCATCGTCCCGCTTGCGACGTTCAAAGATCAACAAACAACTCCGAGGGCGGTGCTACGCACCGCAAACACGCGCAAGGATATTGGACGCATTGGCAATGTTGGGCCGCACCACGAAGATTCAAAATTGATTCAAAATTCTGGCGCCACGCGCAGTGATGAGGTGGGTGGGACTTAAGGAAAGGTGTGAGTACGCGGATTATGTGCAGGATGGAAGGTACGTACCTCAGACGCACTGCCCCGCTCGCAGGACAAAGGTGTCGGCGACGTTAAGACGTTCTGCGGAAACCGGAAATCGAATCTCAGTGCGAAAGGTGGCGCGGTCAGACAGACATTCTGTACTGCCCGCGACCTTGTACTGCTGCCAGTTGATTGTCGGGAGTTAGACCGTGTTCCTGGAAAGATTGTAAGCGTTGTCACATTAATTTTCGAGAAGTAGAAAATGTACTGGCCCCCCAGCACTCGCCAACCATCGCGCCTCCGTAGGATCTACGGTAAAATCCATTGTATCGCTCGAGGTCGGCGCAAGGGCGGGGCATCCAAAGAACGCATCGGATTCAAGGAAGAGAAAGGAACGCACCTGCCGCTCATCACAAACCCATCCAACTACCCATCTCCTCTCACCGCGCTACCATCAGGGCTGGAGTATGCGTCGAATCTGTTGGAAGGAAAATTCAGATCGTGCACTGATTGCACGGGATAAGCGCTTGCAGAGAATCCGGCACCTCGGTACCGCCTGAGGAACATCTTGCATGGGCGGGGCAACGAATAGTGGGCTATAATGTTCTTGTAAGTCGTGGGATGGCGCCTTGAAGAACGAAAAACATTACCTTTCGAGGTATGAGTTCAGGGATTCAGGCGTCTTTCCAGGGCTTCTCCGCGTAAATAGTCGCGTACTAGGATACCAAAACTAGTTTAAAGACGCCAAATAGTCGCTAGCACGAGGGAAAACACGACTTACGCGTCATTCATGGCCGACTACTGATGTTCTTGGATATCATCTGTAACAGTCGAAAACGCGCTTTAGGCAGATGGTGCGCGCCCGGGAGACGAGTATAATGGTAGTAGGGATCGCCAGATGGGTCAAGGAAGGGCAGGGCGAGAGCGGGACGCGACATGGTGGTGGTCGGCAGCAAGGGAGCGAGGCGCGTAAACACTAACAAACATTAGCACAGCCACCACTTGCCGACACAATTCTTCCTCGTATATATTCGACACCGATAATTTGTTCTTCATGCATATCTTACAGCTAATGTCGGAACCGAAGGTGCAAGTGAAAATTTCTTGTTTTGGGATGTTTTCAAAGAATTGTTAGTAACTCAATCAGTTCTGCACCGATTTGGATGAAACTTAGGTAGATTTGGCGGGCTAATTCATACGCAATTAGTGATGTAAAGCAATTTATGAAAATATTATTTATTAGGTAATCTGTGCTTTTGGGCTATTTTCGTGCCAAATGCTGTCTAGCATGTCCAGAACATGTCCCAGCAACCTAATATTTTGGGAGGGACAACATATATACCTTATTAAACACGTGATAGAACCAGAATCACGGATAATTTTGTTACAGTTCCTGTAGCTCCATTGGATATATTTGGTAGATTTGGCATTCAGAAATATTGTAAGAATTACATTTATATCAGGAGTTCATATAATTCTGGTTCTATCACGTGTTTAATAACGTATATATGTTGTCCCTCCCAAAATATTAGGTTGCTGGGACATGTTCTGGACATGCTAGATAGCGTTAAACTTTCTAGGCGCTAAACCGGGGCCAATGATTTAACCAACTGTTTGGTTGCGTGCGTGCGCCTATAAAATTTTACACAATGCCAACCATCAGGCCACAGAGTATCGGCAAAAATGAATTGTGTGCAAGATTGTGTGGGCTGTTGGCCAAATCGCTTCAATTATATTTTTGCATTGACATGAATTTCATGTGGTTTTCGATGGTTTGGCCCGTACTTTACTTGCATTAGTGTCTCCCCAAAAAAAAGCCCATTTTTTCCTGAAAACTCGAGCACACAATGGTGTGCATCACCTGAAAAAACTGGGGCCCATAAAATTTCAAGCATGAAGTAAAAGTGTTCTTTCCCTGATAAATCAGACGTAAATCTACAACATGTGAGGTATGAGCACCAAAATTGTTGTAGCGTCTGTCTAGGAGAGACTAACAATCAGACAACAGACTTCAGACAGCCGTAATTTTATAAAGAGAGAAAAACTGGCAAAAATTAATTGTGGGCTGTTGGCCACACTTCTCATTGCCAATGTACATCTCCTCCACATAGCAAATTATGTCTCTGCGTTTGTTCGGAAGCGTTTGAAACTCCACCAACCAATCCACTCTGCATTTTTTTTTTTGGATTGTACTGATTTTATTATCATGCAAACAGCTGTAAGGTTTTGCATTTTTGAATTTCTGTGATCGATGAAGGGGGAGGGGAACCGCGGAGCGGTCCCCCGAGCGCTTGTGAACCTGCGAATTGATGTGTTCGGGCATCTCGGGCATCTTCAATGCGCCGGATGAAGGGCTAGATATTGACATGGCGCAGTTTCCTCACATCTGGTGAGTGGTACCGATGCCATATCCGTCAACTGTCCTTCCAATTTGGCCGGTTACTCTTATCTTGCCTCAGACAATCAGAAAAAGGGTTCCATTTCCATCTCTGAGCCTAAGGGGAGGTAGCGAGATTATTTGGAGTCAGATAAGTGTTGAATCCATGCACATGCAAGGTGTACTAGACCTACAACCTGTGTACATAGTATGTCCTTTTTGATCTTATGTTGGTTCAGTCAGTCAGCGGCCATCACTCGGCAGATGATACCATCACTTGTTTCAAGGCGTGGTGCTCCGGCTTTCCATAAAAATGAGGGAGTAATTCTTTCGATGCCCACCAAATTGGGACTGTACGCCAGAATAGGGGTGTGTTCCCTCATCTGTCGCATCTAACATGCATGGGAGGAGGTGCAGCATAACGTTGAATAGGCTTCTGACTCCGCATAAATGTTCCAGAGTGTCAGCCAGCAGCATTGCGTTGCAACAAAACAAGTTCATCTTGAACTACTCTCAACAGGACTTCACAGAATTCGGATTCTCCTGAGGTAGCCCTTTGACGAACTCATGCAAATTCCTGTTCAATCAATGCCCCTTGGCAATACTTCACTCGATTCCGACTCTGAGAACTTACAGTGAACTGGCTCATAATGCATGGCGTTGGTAGACACCAGAAACCGATGCATTATGAGCCATATGTGTTATGAGCACCTCTCTACTGGGCTGGGAGAGTTTAAAATGTGCTGGCTGCACGGGGAGTGCAAAATGAATTGTTCTGAAGAGCCCTGTTGACTTGATGTGATTCCCGGTAACGTAAGTTACTGGGTCTTGGAGCGCCTGATTTTGCGTTTTTGCAGTAAATCACATTTTCGTCAGCACTTTTCACGTAAGCCCTGATTCCCCAGCCAAAAAACCTTCGGCCCCGGGCCGACCGCTCCGCCGATGATTGCCGGGAGCACCTCATAATTAAGCTTACCGATGGTCCCTATCATGTTCTACCAACTTCTTGCTCGCAGTATGTACTCGTTTACTGGCCTTTCATCGCAAACTGAGTATTCTTTGCAGGTACATCTTAGTCCTTCACAGAGAAAGCATGCTGATATTTTGAATGTAGATTGGTGGCAGTGGGTGCATTCTAATGTATTTACATGACTTGGGATTGGGCCTCTTCGAGGCGGGTGCTGAACCTTTAGGTTTGAGAATTCATTTCTCGACTTGATCATTTCTTGACTTGAACGAGTTGGATTGGTACTGCAGCACTAGGCTGGAATACTACAATGAAACAGCCATTCTGCAATGCAAGGAACATGTGTAAGCCTGGTGGCTTACAGCATATATAGCCCGCCGCTAGTCAACATGCAGTTGTTGATTATGTTGCCATTTGGTCTAGTGGCCTAGCGCGCGGCTGGCGCAGGCTTCCAACATGGTGTTTCAAAGATGAATGTGAAGTTGATAAGTGTGTGGATTGGATACCCGAAATTAATTAATTAAATCTTGCCAGGAAATGCCAGTTCAAACAAATCCACAAAGGATGGGAGCTTCCACCTGGGCCACCGTATGTAGAGCATAGTCTGTGCTGTATGACCGTCTGATCTCTTGCACTGACCTGCTTTCCAGAGCTCAAGGCTATTGGCTTGGAGCTGGTAAATGTCCCAAAACAAGCAGAGGAATATAATTTTTGCAAGCCGTCAGTGTATCAAGGCAAAAAAATCTCGTCAAAGGATTCTGTCCCAGTATCTGCATGACGACACGAAGATCGAGGTAAAAGGACTGCCCGTTTTAAGGGAGAAATATGCTGAAAAAAAACTTAAAGGTCTCCTGTGCAGTACTTATAAGCATGAGAGCACAAAGATAATGCTAATGGTCTAGGTTTGCCAGAAAAATGGGGAGGGACTTGGGAAATGATGTCGACCTGCATAACTGGAGACCTGATAGGCTGAATTTGACCCTTTTGTTTTGACTCACTGTCAGCAGCTCTTCAAGCGAACAAAGTCGAACCAGTTCAAGCCAAACACCTGGTCAGAAAGCAGAGAAACAAAGAAATAGACATGACACCGACATCGCACAGAACTGAAGCATCGGAGTACAGAGAGTTGTCTATTTCAGGAAAACAAGGTTGTTAAATGGGCCCAGGGATACAGCATATCAAAGTAGTTATTAGAGGACGTGGAGGAAGCGATGTAATTGTGCTTGAAAGCAAAAGCAAAAGTTGAACTTGAGAGCAGGAAGCAAGATGTAATCCATAAGCTGAAATGACTAATCACGGACACCGTTCCGAACACAAAGGGCTCAGATAATTCCTCAGGAGTAGTCCGACAACACTACACTGGCCATGACGCCGAGAAAACAAGCCAAAATCCCTATGGTGCGGGTCACCTAGCTGCCGCTAGCCGAGATTAGTGGCCAAATCGGCCCTTTTTTTTCATTTTTTTTTTTTCAAATCAGGTGTACCCCTGGAGGGGTTTTCTGGATACCTTCTGCATGTAATTGAAAGAGATTACAAGGCTTTCTAACCGCTTATTCCCGCAAAACGGCAACAAACTGGCATTTGATTCGCGATAAATACACATCTCGTTCCCGAGACGCAGTTTGACCAGTAGAACTGTGCTTTGCCGTAGCGTCATTTTGCGCCTACTTACAGCCTACATGTAAATAGACGTTTTTTGAATATAAGATGTGTATGTGGCTGTGCATGTGGCCAAATCGACGGTCAACTTTTTGTTTGCTCACTCAGTTTTGAAGTAAATAAAAATCCCTCTTACAGTTCTTCTAAACATTGAATACAAGCACTTTTGTAAGAGGGATAAGAAATTGGATCAAATTTGGGGGCGCAAATTTCAAGCATGGGGTAGAATCTGGCAGTGGCTGTGTGTTATCTGGCAGTTGCGCAAAGCCGTCGTTTGAGGTCGTTTTAATTCGCGAAAATAATCATACAGCAACTAGAAATGTGTTTGAGATGAGCCGTCCCTTTAAAATGCTTCCCGCTGGTCCGAGTGGAAAGGATTGCGCAATGCCAGATAACATGTCACTATGTGACACAACTCCCGCTCTACCACTACATACGCACTCAGCCCAACTCATTCTGCTGGCTCAGACTCTTACAGTCTGCTCTTGACGTCTCTGCCCTGTCATGTAACGTGCCTGGTGGCCCAAAAAATCAGTGTCCCTTTTCTCATTTGGCAAGAACATGATACGGGCGCTTCCAGTCCTTCCGATCCTCTTGTGCATGCTGGCCTCTCAGGCTCCACATCTGGTTCCATTGGAATTCAGCATTCAACCTTCAAAATGTGTGTCATACAACCTATCTAGCACTTGGTATCTCAGGCAAAACCCCGAATCAGCTGGAAAGGAGCCGATTGGGGACGGCGTGTTGAGTTGACGTTCCGCGTGAATACCTCAAAACAATACTTCCTTTGGGCGGAAGAAGTCAGCTTTGATTCCAGAAGTTTATGCAACCTGTTCTTTTGTCAGTGAGTTTTACCACATCATGTACTGATTTTTTCGACAGGATGTTTGACGATTTCGCGGGTACACTGGCTGAGTGAAGTTGTTTGGGTTACCGTTGGGTCTTGGTTAGATCATTGCTCTCGAAAACACGAAGGTTTGACTGTCTTGCGGCTTATATTCAATCCCACTCCTCGACGCGATCCATAGCTTTTTACATATCTGAGATGCTAGATGCTATTGACCTCTCTGTAAACCTTGCCTCCATGAAATAGTCTGAACAAATGCTGGGCTTATGCTGAAGTCTGCAGTCTCCTGAAATCTCCCTCTTTCCTTCCCTTTTCGGTTTCTTTTTTGTGTTTGTCCTCGTTGATACCCAGTAGAATGAAATTAAAACCGGTCGAAACGCTACAGTATGCAGCACCTTTCCCTTAGAGTAAGGCTGAAAGTGTCGCACAGCGTAGATATCGTTGTAACTTATTCAAGTTGTAGCCACGTCATGTTGTGGTCTTCAAACTCTATCAGAACTGAAGTTCTTCTCTGCAAAATTTCAGCGTGTTGCACCGCTGGAGGTGACATTGCGAAGTTGCGGCGCCGCCAAGTTGTAAATTCTGAAGTTGTCAACAGGCGAAGTTGCAACTTGGTTTCAATTAGATCCTGAAGTTGTGTCGAGACTCGAAGTTGTATCGTTTTTTCGACGCTAAAGGCTCAAAGTGTGACAAAAACTTTTTGCACACTATGTCCCCCATATGTTTGGGTCGCAATTGGCAGGCTCCACAACAGCCCAAACAAAATGATTCCGCGCAAATGCGCTCAATCCTACTCATAGATCCATGATGATGATTATTTCTATTTTACATTGTAACTGGCCGTGATTGGCTACGCAGCAGTACCTACGCTAGGTAGTACTGGAGGAAGTAAGGTAAGCAAAGCCCAACATAACCCCCGCTGATTGATCCCCCTGAGCCAACCTCGGCGGCAGCAGTACCTACGCTAGGTAGTACTGGAGGAAGTAAGGTAAGCAAAGCCCAACATAACCCCCCGCTGACTGATCCCCCTGAGCCAACCTCGGCGCCATGCGCTCAACCCAGTCCATTAATGATTGCACCCTGAGCCCATGACATAATGGTTATGAGAAACTCGCCATTTAAGCCGTCTTGGTAAATCCTGGGCGAGCCAAAGGATTGTAAGCCCCAGCCCCGCGACAAGGGGACGGCAGGTTGGCAAACCTCGCTGAGGGTCTATACAGGCACTACGTCCTTACATGGTACTCGACTATCCGCCCTCCCATCGATCTGCTATGCATAAGGATTGAGTCCAGCAGATCTAACGAATTTTTAGAGTTAGGTGGAACAGGATCGAGAGTGAGAGCGAGGCGCAGCATCCCGTCAGGCGATACGGACCGGGGGCAAGCGGGTGAGGGCAGCGAACCCCTCAACGGAAGAATGGTCCCTCTGGATCCACCCGGTATCTGGTACCTACACGCGTTCAAGGGGCATATACGCTCCTCGCTCGAGTACGTCGACGAGTGGCTAACCACCGGACAGCGAGCTGCTCAAGCCATCGGCGATGGACGAGAGCATTGAGGGCATCTTGGACGTGGTAGACCGCGACGACTCCGGCCCAGCCACGCAGCCTGACGACGACGGAGTGCTACGCCAGACCTACTGTTACCTACCCATTCCGCATCTTCCGCCGGGATGGCATATTCTTCAGTCGTGGAGTACAAAAAAGCTGGACGCTGGTGTTCCGTGAATAAACACTGCCAATCAGTAATGGTTCAAGACCAACTGGTGGTAGTAACAAAAGAAGGGAAATAAAGATCTCATGGGAATCCTCATTGGGGTTAGCTACGTCCCTCAGATTCCACGAGATACAGGGTGAAGTGGAGAAAGATGATGTGGAATGACTTGCCCGGGTAATTGGGGGTTCGTATGAGTCCTTTGGATCACGTTGGACCAGTCTCAGGAAGCGAGGGGAGCGGCCGGAGAGAAAGTGGAGGGTCTTTGATTATGTCACAAACGAAGCCTCGCGTCCAGGAGTGCAATACTCAAGGATTGGGGAGTGCGGTAGTGGCTTCGTAATATGATGGGATCAAAGACTACCTCTTGGTGGGTTGAGTGAAGTGCTGTTGTGGGCCGCTTATATAGAAAACCAGGACAAAACCGGGGTCCGAATCCCGGCCGTCGGCATCCTTTTAATTCTTATTCTTGTAGGTCGGGCCCGAGCGCAACGCTCGGTACCCGAGCCTCCTTTGTAGCAATTTCGCGGGTAAAGAAGCTGAGCGGCATCAACCCTAGCTTGGTCGGAGTCAATGAAAATAATGGAGGACAATAATGTCCATAGACATCCACTAGGATTTACATCAATACATATGGCATGGACCTGGTGCAATCGATTGCGGTGCTCATTTTGGGTCGTTTTTGTCTTCCACACTTGGCAATCAGCCAAGTATTGAGTGAGATACGGGCCAGACTCCCAGCCCGGGACCCTTGAGGCACCTTCCCTCCCCAATGTTCTTTTTCTACATTTTTCTAGCTGACATTATTCACTTGTATTCACGATGTTATTGGTCTTCATGATTAACGCGTCTCATCACTTTTTACTGGGGAGTCGGGTCCCCCAAAAGATGCCTAGGGAGTCCTGGAGCTCAAGTATTTTTCTTTCCGTATCACAAGCGGAATTACAGGCCGAATACGGCCGAAAGAACAAAAAAGCACAAAAACAAGTATGAGATAGGAATTGAACCCGTCAACCCACAAAATAAGTTACAGAAGCAAATCACTCGTAACCACTACGCCAGGCAACCGATATTAGTAAAGCAAAAGCATCTGTGTCGGTCTTGGAATGGCGGGGTTGCCCAATTGCAGCATTGAATGCTTCGGTCACGGGAGCTCAGAATCGAAATTTGAACCCTGGCACTGCGTCAATTGGACACCTAGCTCGCGGGGAGTGATTTTGATCCGAAAAAAGCTTAAATCCGTTAACTGTTTCCCTGTACACAAAATTTCGCTCAACTTGCCCAAGTCTGGCAACCTTTTGACAGAATCTCACGTCAATTGGGTTGGGAACGTTTTGGCAGAGAATTGGGTTGGATCCGGCGCACCCGAGCAGGGCCTTAGCCATTAGTCTGGGTAGCCTGCCCCAAGGTTCAGCTAGGTTTGGGGAGCCGCGGCGAGGTGCGGCTAGTTGCGGCCCGCCTCCCTAGCCGCTCGGGTAGCCATAAGCCGTCGGCTAGTTGAGGGTAGGTGGTGCTTAGGCTATCAGGCTGCTGAACGCAGTGAAACGGTCACCCCTGAACCAAATAAATCAGACCAAACCGGGCAGAAATTGAGGATCACAAGTTTCATCAACATCCATGGGGGTGTAAATCCTCGACTCGTCAACGTTCACAGGGAGATCGTCAACGTCCGTAGTCACAGCGCCATTGCCGACCTCGATGAATTTAGTGCTCTCCACATCCGAGAAGTGGTCGGAAAATTGCTCTACCATGTTCATAAGATGTGTGTACCATTCCCACTTCCTGTAGAACACTTTGAGCATTTTATACCTATTAAATACATGGCTTCCCGGAGCCTCGGGGTATGAAATGTATTATACACGTATACGCCCTTGTATAATACGATCAATAAATACATCAATTAAAATCCAGCACTAAGGATGACGGCTACACTCGCGGCAGGGCGGGGAATGCGGCCCTCAACGGCATCACCGCTCTCACGGCCCGCGACATCGCATATGTCGCTGTCCAGGTATACGGCTAGTATTATATCTCTCTTATCACCGCTGCCAGAGCTGCAGACCCGTTTCGCGCTCTCATCTCAGTAGAACTGGGGGCGCACAGACGGCACCTTCCGGTACCCCGATTTCTACTGGAGCATCGTCGACCTGCTCCAAGGGAAGGGTTTGGGTATTAAGAAGATTACGGGTGAGTACTCAATCCGCTCTGAGTCCTCCTTTCACTTTCAACCCTCTTAGATTAGTGGAAACACAAGGAAATCAACGACTGGATTATTCCCCGCCTCATCAAATCCCAGTCGCGCCTTTCCGCGGACGAATGGGACGCGACTCCTTCAACAACGAACACCAACGAGGCGCAGCACCATTGGACCAATTCTCTGACGGGGATCAAGTTAACAGATACATGCAACCGAGGCAGATTGTCAAGGGTGTCGAGTAAAAACATCTGGCAAAGTTAAAGAGAGCTGTTGATATTTTTTGAAATGAACGAGAGTGTACCCATCTCGTCTTGTTACTTCGAAGGAGGGCAAAACAGACAAGCGATCTTCGATCCGTCCGAAGGGCGTCAAGAAAGGCGGGGGTCCATACCTCATCGACGGACAAGAACACTGGGAGGTGGAGAAAGTTCTGAACACCCGTAAGGCCCGGGGTCGCAAAAAGGTACACGGGGGAGCACCGCTAGGTGAGCGGGCGTGGGGAAGGCGTCGGCTCAGGAGCTCTTCCACATGCTGGAAGCCTACTGGGCCTCGCGGGGTCGGAGAAGAGCCATGCGGCCCACACAGCAGATTTAACTCAAGGGATCATGGTTAATCGAGTTTAGAACTTGTTTTACTGTAGTCTAATATCGCACGGTTCGAATGTCTTTATTTCCTCTCTTTCCTTTGCACCATCCTGACGTCGTGGCGCTGGGCGCCCTTCGCAAAACACAGGATGCTCTGCCATGCCCTGCTTGTCACTCCTGGCCAGGGACTGTCTCCGCACAGCCGGGCTGTGCGAGACTTCTCCATTCTTCCCTCCATTCTTTGCACCATCCTGACGTCGCGGCGCCGAGCGCCATTCGCAAAACACGGGATGCTCTGCCGTGCCCTGCTTGTCACTCTTGGTCAGGGACCATCTCCGCACAGCAGAGCTGCGCGAGATTTCTCCGTTTTCCATTCTTCCCTCCATTCTTCCGGACGACGCGGCGCCGGGCGCCCTTCGGACCGTCTCCGCACAGCAGGGATGTGTGAGATTCCTCCGCTCTCCCCTCCACTCTTACAGATGTCGCGGCGCCGGGCTCGGACTGTCTCCGCACAGCCGAGCTGTGCGAGAGTTCTCCATTTTCCCCTCCATTCTCCCGCATTCCACTCACATTCACTCACATTCACTAGGGCCGGACTCCGCTCCTAGCTCCCCGAGCAGTATAAGAAGATGGGAAATTTCTAGGAACCTTCTCAATTCTTCTTGCTTTGTTGCTCTCGCACTGGCTGCCGGAGTTTCGCTGTACCCACCCGCCCGCTTTCCTCGGATTTTACTGTCTGATACTGGTGGACACTGGGGATTTTTACCTGGGAGGAGAGAACTCCTCCTGCACACCAGCATATCCTGCTGGTGGTCAGGTCCCACAGGGTTTTAACCACAGGTCCCACGATACAATCGGCCGGCCAGTCCACAGTTGTAATTAATTCCATGCGCCAATTTACCTACGCATCACACGATTTATGTGAGATATGTATTAGCCGTACGATCCCTATACATATCTTCTTGGGTCTCTCGGGCGTACCCGATTTCATACGGGTACATGCGGGTTCACCCGCGGGTCTACAACCCGCACGGGTGTACCCGCGGTATCACTGGTAGGATCAATTTAAAAAAAATCAAGCATGTTGAGGGAATGCCTTCATATTATTTACACCCTATCCTCCTGGTATAATGTTCCTCTGTGAACCTCGTCCCCATAATCGTAAAGCCCTGGCTCGTAGCTTTCTGTTGATACCAAACACTTCATGTTTGTAGCCAGTATTGAGCAATCACTTGTGAACTACTTGATTCCAGATTTGGGAATCCGATCAGTTGCGATCAGTTTTGATCGCAGCGGCAGAACTATCTCGGCAGCTTTCGCCTCGGCCAATGTGTCACCTGACCCGACGCGTGGTACGCGTCTTGTCACCACGAAACAACAAAGGTTCCGTTATCGCGAACTTGGGTTCGTGATAAGCCCATGACGTGGGATTGGGCCTCTTCGAGGCGGGTGCTGAACCTTTAGGTCATAAAATCACAACCACTGTGGTATCAAAGGGCATCAAGGCATGATTGTAGGCTCAGAATGATCCGGGTTCGATTTCTGTGATCTATTGGCATTTGGCGTGGGCCATCAAAACATCACATCGTAGTTGAATACAATATTTGCCAGGCCCAAAACTGGGGTCTGCGACTGGCCCTATGTGAGCCGACCTTTATCACTTCATATGATATTGTGGGCATAAACTCTGAGAAAATTTCGAGCTCTATGAGCCTCTATATACTCAAATAAATATTCCGCCTGTTAGTAGTTGTACTTTCATTTCACAGTCCGATCATCTCCGATCACCGGCACCGTTTATTTATAGTAATCACAAGCGGCTGCTCGGCCGCTTCGCGGCCTCGCATCCCCTTCCGTTGGGAGCGACATTCAACTGTGGAGGTTGATGTTGAGAATTATATCAGCGTGAGAAAAAGTATCGAGAAGTCTGACCGTTGTTACTCACCGTCCGACAAAAGGCGGCGGGCGCAGATAGAATCTGTTGCTAGTTCACATGTCGAAGTTATTTAAAGGCCAGTCCAAATGCGGCAGAGGACGGCTAGGACGGCACGGCGGAGTTAGAAGTGCCCACTAACTTTACAAAGAGCTCGAAGTGCGGATTTTGCACTGCGTTAATTGGAGCATCCGCCGAGCCTCAACGCAGAGAAAGACAAATTTTGGGTTGAGCTTATTTGACAGATTGGCGCAGTCGGCGCAGCCAAGACGCCGTAGTCAAAGATGGAGATTGTTTGTCGCAAACACGTCATAATACAATGCTGGAGGTGCTTAGACTTTCAAGTGCATGAGGACTGGTTGGCACTGGTTGGCACTGAATGAGACAGTATTTTTACAGTGGGAAGAGTGTTGAGATAAAAAGTAAATGGCGCACGAAAGGTCGGAAGCACTCGGGTACACATCGTGGGAAGCGCTCCGGTACCAATCAGGCAGTGCTGGCATTTGGGCGCTTTTCCAAAGATTTGGGTAGACTTGACCAAAAGCGGAGCTTAAAGGCTTCAGACGGACACACGTAATTTTATAAAGAGAGAGATACGTTCTTTTGCGACACTTTGGTCCTTATCTCGTTTACACCACCACCAGACCAATTCTACTCCATACCTCTCAATTCCACTCTGAGAGAGGACACACGGGATGTGAATTTTGCACATTTGGAATTGGTAACACTAAGTCATTCCTTGGAATACGGTAACCCATTAAGACCGGTATTACAGGTTTTTAGGCTGTGTGTGGGGTATTGGGGATGCCCTTGCTTGAACTGAAGGTAAATCTTTCGCTGTGTTTTCGACTTGGGTTTCTTCTCTTTGATATAGTTTCTTAGAATATCCCAGACACACATTACAGCTCTTTGCGGTACAACTGACCACTTTTTGCATATTTTTACCCAAAATGGCCAACTTGCGGCAGGCATTGTGAGCTCAAATGCCAATAAATTTCACTGAACTAAAATGTGGGTATCCTTTATTTTTCAAGTACTTTCCTCTTATTATGGCCATTTTTTGATAGCACGTGATTCCGTGAAGTCGATTTTTCGGAATACACCAAATTAATTTATTGAGGGACGTTTAGACAGGTATGGTATGGTTTAAATTGCTCATTAGAGCTCAAAATTTCTCAACGTTGATGCTAAAATTTTATTTGAAGAGATTCGACCCGGATTTGAGCCCAAACCACGGCGTTCATTATTTTTCGCCGCCACTGTATCTAATCTAATATCACGTGGTGCACCCACCGACGCGACTTGGACACGTTGTGATAGGTATACCGGGATCTGAAGACTCTCTGACGTCTATTCATCCGGTAGGCAACTCTTGGATGCTTTTTCACTCGTCCAAATTCGGGTGTTTCCCCAAAATATATTCAATTTTTGTGCAGAGTACCAGATACTGCACAGGGTATCTCTAACACACTGTTATTATGTCTCCAGGTCTATCAAGAACCTTCTCCAATGGGAGGGCAAGAAACGCGTCCAAGTCGCGTCGCACAGGATGCACGTGAGAGTCCCTCCTACAGGCAAACCCACACCGAATAATTTATGGCATTGCCGCCCCACTGACGCCCCCGCGGCAAAGGGCGTCAAAGGGCGGCAGTGGCGTCAGTTTCACTTTGCCCCCAAAAATGAAGCTTATATAATAACGCAGGCCGCCGGGTATCAGAGCGTGGTAACCAACAGACTTTATCGAGCGAGGTACGAGCTAGAAACGATAAAGCGTCTGTCAAGAGAGACTACCATCTAGCCGGTATTGAAATGTACGGAAACTCTTACCTTGCGGTAATACCTTGCGTTAAAGGTGCCTAAGTTGACTTGGGGTTCTGCAGAGCTCTGCGGCAGCACGTGTGTCCCAATTGGGACGCATTCTAAATGGGACGCGTCTCGGTTGAGATGCATCACCGGAACCTGATGCTCCCGTACTCGTGTCACGGTTGTCACACGCTGCCCCGTGTCCCGCCATCGTTGCCCGACGCCGCCCACCCTATTTACCTTTTCACCACTAGGAATGGGCCTCATTAGGATAGGATATACCTTATAGTTGAATGACATCTTCTAATGTACTGATTTCACGCATTTGTATCCCCGGTTAAAGCGATGAATATCAAGTAGATAGAACAAATTTAGCGTGAACACCGAGGGACTACGTATACTACGATTACGCGGAAACGGACGCCGCCGAAGACGTGCCCACCGCCGCTTCCCCCACACCAGACGCGCCAACTTCGCTCTCATCGGCCTCATCGTCCCGCTCGTCGTCGCTTGTGATGATAGCGTGGCTGACAACCCTGCGAGGGCGTGGGCGCGGAACCGTATCTTGTTGGGTGTCGGTGCCATTGTCGGCGTCGGCGTCGGTGTTGTCGGTCGCATTGGCACTGTGCTCATTGCTGCCGGCGGCCGAAGCGCGCCGCAGTGCGGCGTCTTGGCGATGCTGCGGCGTGTAACCTCGTCGTCACGGCGGGAGGTCTTGGCAGTGGCTCGCATGTCGTGGCCACACTCTTCCTGGCGGGCCACCGTATCTGAGGCTACCCGATGAGCATGCACTTGAGGAGGAGGAGGAGCGAGAGATACAAGTACATGCTCAGCCAGCCAAGGTTCCTGAACTTCCTATCATGGTCCCAATGTCATTCCAACAAGCAATGGCAAGCGCACACTCCGAGGAGTGGGCAAAATCCATGATGGAAGAATTTGGTTCGCTGATTCGGACGGGTACTTTCGAATACGTCGATGCGCCAGAGGGACGGAAGATTGTGACGTGCAAATGGGTTTTCAGCGTCAAATACAACCAGTGGAACGAGTTTGAGCGCTTCAAGTCGCGCCTCGTGGCCCGTGGTTTCACCCAGATTTATGGCGTTGACTACAAGGAAACCTTTGCACCGGTCGCAAAATTCACTTCTCTCCGCATCATGTTTGCCGTCGCCGCTCACTTCGGACTCACGATTTACCAAATGGATGTTGTGACCGCGTTCCTGAACGCGGACCTCGACGAGGAAATCTATATGTCCCAGCCACCTGGCCTCCCTCCGAAGCTCAATGCACGGGGAGAGGAAATGGTTTTGAAGCTCCACAAATCAATCTATGGGCTTAAACAATCGGCACGCCAATGGTATCGCCTCATTGACTCCATATTCAAATCCCTAGGCTTCACCCGTCTTCAATCGGACCACAGTATCTATCTCTGCCGTCGTGGAGATATCATTGTTGTCATCGCATTATATGTTGATGATTTACAAGGGGCAACCAACGATGAGGCTACTTGGAACGTGGTGAAATCCAAGTTATCGGAGCGCCTGAAGATGAAGGATCTTGGCGTAGCCCGGTATTGTCTGGGCCTCGAAATTTCTCAGGACCTTGAAGCCCAGACAGTGCGAATTTCCCAGAAGAAGTATTTCCAGGGCGTGCTTGAACGATTCGGAATGGCGGATTGCAAGGCTGTTTCCACCCCGTTCGCTGTGGGAACAAAACTGAGCAAGGAGATGGGGCCGAAGAACGCAGAGGAGCGACGTATCATGGTGGGTAAGGATTACCTGGGGCTGTTGGGATGTTTGATGTATGGCATGCTGGGTACTCGGCCAGACTTGGCATTTGCAGTCGGGGTTGCCAGTCGCTTCAGTTCCAACCCAGGGATTGAACACTGGAATGCATTGATGCATTTGCTCCGATACATCAAAGGGACGCTGGATCTGGGAATTACGTATCGTGGACATGCCGGTTGGGAGAGTTGTTACCCAAATCGGGCTCCCTCATCGCTTCGCAATTCCTACCGACTCGCAGCCACATACTTAAGGCGTCGCGCAATACTCGAACTACAACTATTCGCCTCCCCCGAACGAAAACGCGGAAAACCGGCGAAGACGTCGTCCTGGTTGCGCAGAAATCCCCCATTAACCCCAAAGTGGCGCTCGAGACCCACCTTTTAGTCAACCACTGCGACGCTGGTGCTCCATTATTCACCTACGGGACCAACACCGGTACTAAAAATTTTGACAAAGTCAAAGTTTTTGCAGCGCTGCAATGAGATCTGGATTCCAGCAGGGTATCCCCATACCACCGGCCATAGCTTTCGTATCGGTGGAACGACGGAATTACTCCTGGCTGGAGTCTCCCCAGATGTTTTCAAGGCAATGGGTCGTTGGTCTTCGAACGCTTTCCATAGATATTGGCGCTCTCTTGAAGACCTCGCCCCCATGCCGAGTTCATAAATACCCAATAAATATTCGCAGCATTTTGTGGGTGCCAAGCCGATGGCGATGCCTCGTCTGGGTTGCTCATTGGGTTCATCTGTGCCATCTCATCGGCTCTGCGACCCGGAGCTGGCTTGCGCCACTTCTCCTTCCCCACAATATAATACTGCTTTCTATATATGTTCTTGAACTGAACAGATCTGCGAACAAGATGTAGAGACCGTCAGTGAATCAAGGAGGAGCCACAAGACATATTCAAGTTGGCGAAGATCGATATACCAATACACTAACTCTTGAAGGTCTGAAGTACAACAGCCTCTGGAGATAACAATCATATTATCGGTAATTTACACAGAAATAAAACATGGTGCTCAAGTTGGTAACGATAAAGATATTGTCATGCAATGAAATTGACCATGAGGGGTAAGGAATTTTGCATCGGCAGAAGTCTAGGAAGACATAAACCTCTGGGGTAATACTACAGTATTCACCTTGCAGTAACTGAGCTAATTCAAAGGGAACGACAAAATCATTGCAATGGAGGATCCACCTCGATCCCAGGGTTGAATCGCCCGTACTAATTTCCTTGAAAACGGCCGTTGTTTCCAGTCAATATGACCCTCCCCATTTTCCACTTCTTCTGAGCCCACAAGTACCTTCATTCTGCCCTTATTCTAACTTCGACTTCAAGTCACATCTTGGGTTGTACTCATAGTTTGCACTTGTGATCTGTACCTCGGATGAATAGGGTATGACTACATTCCACATTGAAGCATTGAGGCCAAGATGGAAAAGTCCCAAAAAGTGCACCCTATCCACGTATCCAGAAATGGCTGATCACCATCCGGTCTGCCGATGACGCCCTGAGAAACAGTGGATACAGTAGGCTTTAGAATATCTGCGGGGTATCCATCGTGGATGGAAACACTCGCACTTCATTATCGGGGTCCCCTGTATATGTACATAATTTGGACGTGATCTGTGAACGAATTGTGTTCACTTCGAAGAGAGGCACATGGAAATCATTCCCATCGTTGAAGCAACGTGGAATGTGCTCAATTCAAATTTTAAGTGAAATCAACCACCAAGAGACTGTGCCCTCCCTGCCCACATGATACGGTGTAGATCCTATTATGCCTCGAATTCAGTGGCTAATGACTGGATTTTAATCCTTTCGACGCATCCGGAGCCGAGAAACATGCTTCCCCTTGAATGAAGATATACTATTCGATGTTTCAAGGAAGGGCTCCGAGTCGGCCAAGATCTGTACCTGAATTGAACTATTTCGAGTATTTAGGGCATATTAGTACCAAATGGTCGATTACCAACTGTGGGCTAGCATGGATTGAACACAGTTGACCGAATATATTGAATCTAGGCCACCGGGGATTAGCGCGGCAGTGCCTGTGTTGACGCGGCACTGACGCGGCGACCGGCGCGCGGCCTCTATGTCCTTGAATACTGCTTCCCCACCATGAATTCACGTTCAGGCGATGTTTTATACCTGAAATACATCGTTTGGAACGAAAAACCCCTCCCTCAGAATTTGGTCACTTCAATCTCGTGTTCGGTAAATTCTCAAGTGCCTGGCCCTCTCTTAGTCCTTCCGCAGTTCTAAATGGTTCAAATACAACTCAATAATGTACCAGAACGTCTCTACACCACAGGTAGCCAGATGAAAAACGTTCTCAGATGATCTGAAGAGGGGCTCGTTGAAAATAATGACACCTCCGCTGCAGCAGCACTCAATCGCCCGTCCTGGGGAGATATCTTTTTGGACACATTTTTAATCCATGCAGGTCCCAAAGAGCTCTGAGGTTCCGTGGGTAACATGCAAGGTCAGTATATTGCTCCAGCACAGATTGGAGCCACAGACTCTGGAATCTCTTCAGTTGCTCGGGGACCGGAAAACCCCATTCATTGTTGCGCTCAACAAGGTATATTTCCCCGTTATTTTTCCGCAGATTCCCGTCGATATGACCTGATATGACCTGCCTAGAATTGATCGTATATACAGCCGGGATAATACGCCGGACGGTGCATTCCGTGAATCGCCGGCAAAGCAATTGCGGTCGGTTGAGCGCGAGTTCGAGGACCACATTTCCAAGATTGTTGTCGCATTTGCCGAGGAAGCTCTCAACACCGTCTGGTACTATGACAACAAGAACTTCGCGCGGAATGTGTCAATCGTGCCGAGGGAGGGTGTGCCGGACACATGCACCTCTCAGAGCTGGAATGCACGGTGCTCGAAGTCAAGGTCATCGAAGGCCTGGGAACCACAATTGATGTCGTGGTCTTGAACGGAATTCTGCGTGAGGGAGGTAAAATTGTGGTTTGCGGTCTCAACGGTCCCATTGTCCCCAGATTCGAGCTTCATTGACACCGCAGCCTCTCCGTGAATTGCGTGTCTGGCCTCTCCCCGGTAAATTGTAACATACTTAGGAAATCCGTCAGGAGATGAGCCAGAGGTATAGAGGAGAAAGTTTCCTTCAGAACGGCCAATCTATTGACTCCTAAATTGATACAGCATCCATTGTTACACTCATCAGAGATTACAAACTTGAGTCTCAAACAAACTTTTCATTCAAGTCGAATTAGTAATTTAATTCTGAGGGGCAGACCGCCATGTTTTTGTTTCTCTACGTCTTCGAGCAAGATGGCCCCATCCTCCCAAGAGCAAGGTTTCGGCTCTTTGGATGAGGACCTCTGATTTCCTTCAATAAAGTGTTTGCATCCCTCAAATCTTTTGCCTAATTCACCTAAAGTCGTGGTTCCGTGTTTTTCATCGCACCTATTTACAAATTGATGATTACCTCCTGGTGTACCCATCCACTGGAACAAACATCTCGCCGAGGAATTCATCCGAACCAGGGAAACATGAATATTTACTTGCAGATTCCCTATTCAGTTGAATGTGTCAACGAAGACCTGCAACTCGGCCGAGATCTGTGCGTGATCTGACCTTTTTCGAACATTTAGGGTGTATTGTACTATTACGTTCAAATCGACAGTCACGTGTCACGCACCCCCCTGTCGGTATCGAAATCTGGCAAGGGTCACGCATCACGCGGCCATTTGTCGAACTTTTCCGGCGTGACATGCCCCCGAAAAGTGCTAAAAACGAAAATTTTCGCTCAGAATACCGAAATTTTGGGGGGTGTCACGCTAAATTTTCGGTTGTGTCGAAATGTCGAAATGGTTTTTTTGGTCACGCGTCACACCCGGTGTCGATTTGAACGTAATAGTACAGTATTAGCACCAGATGGTTGATTCTCAAGCTTGAATTGGGATGGACTAGACGTTGTTGAACTGATATTTTGATTCTAGGCCACCGGGAAGTGGCGCGGCAGTGGCTGTGTTGATGCGGCAGTGCCGCGGCACCGGCGCGCACTGGCCTGGCGCGGCGCCTGACGCGGCATTGACGCGATACATAACTTGCTTTGAAGGTCAGAAAAGGTGCAAAAATCGGCCATTTCACTCTTGAAATAGTCTGGAAGTCAACGCAAGACACAGAACCAACGAGCCAACATAAATACATGAACTTTGATCCTCTGAAACCTATAGTTATTGTCTGGAAGTCATCAATTCAGGCCCTAGTCATCGCCGTGCCCTCTTTCGAGATCATTTAAATACATTATATGCCTGAGGAACCATCCCCGTGAGCACCCAAAGAAATATACCGGCGCAGCGCCGGTGCGCGCCGGTGCCGCGTCAATGCGCGTCAGTGCGCGCCTGCCGCGTCATTTTCTCCGGACCGCCGTGTCAGGATCATCTAGGATTTGATGGCAATTGGTTGGGAAAATCATGAAGCATTGTCGAAGAGGAATCTGCATAAAATGAGGAAGGTTCATGAATGCCTGGGATTCCTGAAGACTGGGTAATGATTCCTAATGCGGCTCACAGCTTAGGATTGTCTGTAATTTTTTCAGGCATGCTTATGAAGGTCTAGGATGTGTCGGGATTTGCTAGGAAGTACTGGGATCGACAATGAACTACTAGGATTATGTAGGAAAGACTGTGATGTATCAGGATCCTTTATGACGGTGATGCAACTTGGTATTTTGTCCGAGGCCGGCCACCAAACAAAGTACAGGTTTGTATAGGTTTGACTTTGTTTCATCATCAATCACTGATGGTAGTGACAGTTCATTATGAATCCTAGCCCATCCTAGCATCCTAGGTCATCCCAAGGTTTCATTGGACTTCATGCTGCTCCACTGGTAAGTTCCTAATGCTCTCAATAGGCAAGCAACACACTTTGACCGACTGATATCCCTGACTGCCGAGTGATGGCCGATACAGATGCGAATGTTATGTGGGATGAAACTGCACACTTTCCACCTGTTTGCCCTCAAGGATACCTCTGCTCTGCCCGAAAGGAGAACGCAGGGCTCGAAGGTTCTCGGGCAGGTGCAGTGGGTCATATGAAATCTCATCTTTGTATTGCAACATCTCAGAGATGGCCGGGCCAGTGTCAACCTTGGTGGCCGGCCTCGGACAAAATACCAAGTTGCATCACCGTCATAAAGGATCCTGATACATCACAGCCTTTCCTACATAATCCTAGTAGTTCATTGTCGATCCCAGTACTTCCTAGCAAATCCCGACACATCCTAGACCTTCATAAGCATGCCTGAAAAATCACAGACAATCCTAAGCTGTGAGCCGCATTAGGAATCATTACCCAGTCTTCAGGAATCCCAGGCATTCATGAACCTTCCTCATTTTATGCAGATTCCTCTTCGACAATGCTTCATGATTTTCCCAACCAATTGCCATCAAATCCTAGATGATCCTGACACGGTCATGTGCCTCTTACATTATAAAGCGTGTAAACATCGGCTGTCGCCTCACGAGATATCCTCAAATGTGTTCGCCATCCGTGTCGCCTCAGAAGGGGTTCTGTGTTTATTAGCCCACCAGAGAGGTTCTCGGCAGGGTCAGAAGACGACAAAAGACTGCCCTGTCAGCCCGTTTGGAGTGGGTTTTTTCACAGTTTTTTTGTATGCAGATCGGAGGGCCTCCATGTAAAATACGTATTTTACCCCGTAATTTACATGTAAAATTGGGCCGATGTAATTTACATTGACCAATTTTAGCTAGCACTAACTGGTGTACCGAAAACTGTGGAGATGTTGATTTTTCTGCAACTACATTTTGAACCACCTGCCGTGCTCCCCGAGGCATTTGATGCTCCACAGCATAAAATGAACCGGATTCTTGCAGGATTGATACCGGAATCAACCATAGATTCAATTCCGGAAAAATTATTTTCTGCCGAATGGACACCAATAACAATCCCTTCAACCTGCGCTGTGTAAAAGAATGGGCGCGAGCAAGAGGACTCACCTTACATGTACGTGCATGAAAGCTGACTTACTGATCGTTGTGCATATTCGGTTAACATTCATGCTTTTTTCTGTTGTCTACCGTGGGGCATGGGGTAACCTGTGGGGTCTGCGAGCTTGGTTTAGATGGCAGTGGGAAGTCCAGGGGCGATGGTGTGATTACGCTTGCTTGTACACGATTATTCGGACCGTGCCGTGTAATGCTACCTACCTACCTACCTACCGGGCTGCCGAGCTGATCAGATGACCTGCCACACTACCACACACTGCTGGACTACCATATAATACCAACCAAACGGCAAAATTGAGTGACAGCACTGGGACCCACCGAACCAACAGGCCAGCAGTTTGGCTGTGGATTTTAAGATGTCGCCGTTCGGACCAGGCCACCCAATTGACATATTTTGGCGTATAACCATTTTCGACGAGCAGAAGATTACTATGGTTTTGTCGGACGCTATTTTTTGCATTGCCTCGTGGATGGCGTATATGCACGCTCTATCTTTGGTACACGCCCCATATCTCTTATTAGCGAGAGTGGTTCTGAACTTGACATCATCGGGTGAGTCTTTCGTTTGCCTCATGTTCTGCTTCAAAATCACTACAGTGGTCACTTGACGCCAAAGAATTTTGCCTGTAGTTGTCTTCTGTTCATGGACTAATTGTTTAGTATGGACCACTGTAGGAACTCGAGAGTCACAGGCGTACAAGGACAGTGCTTTGACCGGTGGCAGTTGAGCAAATGTGCAATTGGACATTCTTAGGAACATGATATATAAATTGAATCCAGCGTTACCCACTACTACCACTACGTCCGCATCTAATTCGACCAGATGAACCGGAACGTAATAAACACCGTCCATGCGTCAAGAGCGAGCATCGGAATATAATTGTACCTACGGTCCCCATTTCAATTCCCGCCGCCACCAAACAAACAATTCATTGTCAGCCTCCCATCGTTCCTTTCCTCTTCGCGCCATCCCCGCCGCTCGCCACGCCCGCCCTCCGTCCTTGTCGTCTCTCCCCCGCCACTGAGATCAAGCGTGTGTTCGCACCCGCGTACGCCCCGCTATCGAGGAGTTAGGGCGCGCTGCGCTTGCCCTAACTCCGGGTAAGTATCCGCCGTCCCGCCCAGCCGGTTAGTCGTTAGGTGAGGATGAGTATAAAGCGCTAGGTATGGAGATTCCGAAACTTCAACCATATTTATGATTTGAATATAAACACCCCAACCTTTTGGAAGTGGAAATCCAGTATAGCTGCCGGATATAATTAAAATCCAGTTCAGGATGCACACTGTGCATCCCTGGCCATCCCCTTGGGCACATTTGCCCGAAATCCATGTGTAATTGCGCGCAGGGACAAGGGCCATCGCCATCGAGCAGAATGGCTTGTGTCACGTGCCAACAGCGAGCAAAGCGGCTTGCGTCTGCCTTGGGATAAATCTCACAAGAAGAATTGCTCAACATCCGCCTCTCGTTCTTGATCTATTGGATCGATTACTGAATATCAACAAAGGGGAGATAATCCTGTGTCAAAAAAGTCCCAAAGATGGTGGCAGCTGAGTAGAATTGAGCGGAATTGAACTTTGTCGATCAACGCTCGCAGCCGCCATCAATCACGGTGACGGGGATAGCCGGAACGTTCTCAACATGGTGGCAGCGGCCAAGGCCGGTCCGACAAAAGGCATTCAATTTGAAACACGTGCTTCAATGGCCTTGTATTTAAGCCATTATTGTGTTTTCCATTCATTTTGAAACACGTGCTTCAATGGCCTTGCATTTAGGCCATTATTGTGTTCTCCATTCATTTTGAAACGCATGCTTCAATGGCCATGTATTTAAGTCATTCCAAAAGGCATTCAATGTGAAACACGTGCTTGAGACCTTACAGTTAAAATGCGACTGTAGGTTCCGTATGTACGAGACGGAGGACTCCTGGTACTGCCGACAAATGTTCGTTCACTCTCACTCAGCGGGATGATGTCAAAATGCATACGTTGTTGCCATTGACTATCCCAGCAGTTTATCATCTACTTGTTTGCCCGCCACTACATTTTGTATGGCGCTCTGTATTTTGTATAGCTTAGACGAGGGACAATGCGAGATAAATCTCTATTAGGTTTGTTCAAACAACGAGTGTTGCAACGCGAAACAGTGTTTAATTTTCGTTCACTTGAACACGTGGGTGGGAGAGCCGTAGCAGCTCTTACCTGTTTGAACGGCGGTAGACTGAGGGATATTCATAAACATGGTTTCATTTAAACGATGTTCTGTTCATCGAATCTTGAGCTGGTTTGAACCAAAAAGTGCACTTGAAGGGAATCGAACCTAGGACCACAGGTACGAACTAAAAATGCCAAACTAAATTCAAACTTCCTGACATCCGCGTTCAGGAACAATAAAACGACTGTCAAAGGCCAAACGAACATCTGGATCTTGGGATAAATTCTTGTAACTCTCGATGATAAACACCGTCAGGCTTGCGGAGAAGAGACCCGTCTGCCATGTATCTCGTGAGTGAAATAAGCGTGGGCTTCTGCACCGATGCATGCACAAAGACCTCCATGTCGGTACACCAACCACAACTTTGCGCCTGCCAACTCATCACGGTCTACAAGGATGGTGGTCAGCTTGGTAATCGTCATTCGGGGTAGAGTTCACGACTCACCGGTCTGTTCTTTCAGCTGCGGGCTAGTCAGGTTCACGGCACTCATGGCGGTCGGTCTGAAAGAAGCCCACGTGGCCGCACAACATCCGAAGCGCCGTCAGTTACGAGTCCTAAAATGTAATTTTAGACTCGTTCTTCTGATTTTCCGTATGCCTGGAGGACCGCGAAATTCAGCATCAATACTGTGAGCCATGGGAAGATGGGCACTGCCTCTTGACGTGCTCCGGTGAATCTGATGTCACCAGTGTGCTGATGCCGGACAAGCAAAACTGCAATAAAGACGGCCAGCAACAGTGTAACGAAATGTGCTTTTTTCTTTTCAAATTAAATTGCGCCTGTAAATTACAGTAAATTACAGATGTAATTTATGGGGCAGGACCCCGCCTATTAAATACTTTAAATTACACCCCGGAGTCTAAATATTACCCAGCCCTAATGTATTCAGTTGCTGTTTGCCGCTGCACTGCCGCGTCAAGTAAGCGTCAGGTCCTGCGGCAGCTCACCGCAATGCCGTGTCAATCCCTCATCAGTGTGCGGCAGTAGCGCGTCAGGCCGCAGCAGTGCACGCCGATTACGAGCTCAAATATGGACTTTTGGGAGTGCAATCTGTATACTCTTCAAGTAAGACTAGTCCTCCTCCTATATACCCTCTCGTTCAACTTTCTTAAATGGTACGACTTGCTCGTACGGCGGACTACTGAAAGGCTCGAGGATACCGAATCTTCCACGTCGTCCTCTGACTCTTATCCCTGCTGGACCCAGCTGAAATACACTATAATGCACTGGGTGGTGGGTTCCATTGTGAGGCACGTGGTTCAAAATGGCTCCCTTAATGTATTCCGGCTGTGTTCCACAAGGATGGGTCCCGTATATCTTTGACTCAGACGGGTTGGTGCTATTCGCTACGCATGTTTATTTGAGTTAACAACCTTATTGTCAGCCGTACTTATAAATGAAACCATTCAAGCGATGATCTCGTTTGATAACGCCAAATCATTTGGTATGAAGGGCGAATTTATAAAATCAAAGGGCTTGGGCGAGTTTTCCATGTGCAAGGCGGGCGGGGACTTAAAGGATAACTCTATTCTGGAGCCCGCTGGATATTAGCTGCTGGGTGACTTCAATTTAAGACGCCAGGTTATTGAAGCTGGCTGTCTAGCCTTATAACCATTTAACTGTATCCACGATTAATTCAAGATATCTCTCGTGTCACTAATTCATCAAGTGTCATTAGTAATGTTCAGGGCCCGGCTCGGCCTGGAAGGTAAATACCGGGAATGTTAGATTATCCCAGCATTTTCGCCTGTTGCTCACAAGAAACCCATGGCCACCTCCGTATCAGACGTTTCCGTGGCACTACCGCTCTGAAATTTGACAGAGGTAGTAATGTTGGTAAAGGCTTCCTCCGAGTATGTTTTACTCATGTCTCTCCATTCTCACCACTCCAAACCACCATATTTTGGCGTCCTGGACATTTCGATTTTTTCTGAGAGTTATCAGTATCTAGGGAACAAAGTGACCATATAGGTAAGTCCTAATACTTCCCATTGGTCCACCCGGAAGTTATTTAGGTCCTCCTACGACTGTATCCCTCACGCGACACGCGAATAGCTGGGAAAGCGCGTTCCCGCCATGCGGCGCCATCCCGATCCTCTCAGAGCCATACCCATAATAGACAGGTTGCGCACAAACCATTCAAGCCATCAGGTGGCTTTTTTGGCATGCGCACATTGATGGCCAATGGCTGGAATGGCTTCGGGAGTTGTATTTGGATATTGGCGGATGAGAAGCCTGCAAGCCTTGATGACCTGGTATACAATTGAACATAACCACATTACTTCATGAGGTTTGGCTTTTGAATCGAGTTTCCTGCTGAAAATTGCGGGGATTCTGTTCGGATTCTCCTTGTATGGGCCACCCACTACTGAAGAGTCTCAATTGGCTATGTTTGAGCTCCAGAGATCCACAGACGAGTACAAGTTCAGTAGCCATTAGCCACCAGTGTGCGCATGCCAAAAAAGCCACGCAGTGGCTCCAATGGCTTGTGCGCAACCTGTCTATTCTCTTCCGACGGCACGTTGGATGGGTGTGTGTGCAGGAGGTGCCTGTTCAAATCAGGCTGGATTGGTTCCTTTTATCGGTGCATTTTTTGGCCCCCTCGGGGAAGGATTTGAGGTGGTACGATGCGTATCTGAAAAATATGGAAAGAAGGACAGCACGCGTAAATATTTCATCCCTGGCTCTCCGAGTGAAAACCCGAACTTTTGCCGATAGGCGGCCTATGGAGTAAGATATGGTGAGATGCCGTGACGAGTCGCAGGTGAATCGAACGGGTGCAGAGGTATTTAGAGCGAAATTCGGGATAAAACGGAAAGACGGAGGACATCCATAAATGTGCTATTCCTGGCACGCCGTTTGAGAACCGGAACTTCTGCCGGTAGGCGGCCTATGGAGCAGGAGGTGATGAGTTGCCGTGACGAGTCGCAGGGGAATCGAACGGGTGCAGAGAACCGGAACTTTCCCGCATGGAGGAAGGGTGGGGAGTTGTAATCTGTGTGACATTTACAGTCTTCTCCTTTCCCATTGGAGAAAAAAAGTTTACCATCCGGCCCCTTCATCTCCTTGGCAATTCGGCCATCGAATATATCTTGATAGGTCCCGGGAGTACGTTCAGCCTTTCGCCAGTCATCTAATACATCCTCAACTCCAGGGAGCGCTAGGATAGATGCAAGCTGTTCTGAAATCGATAGATAGGGATACCGAATCCGTGGTGTACGCATTTTACGCATGCCGGCGCTTTGGACTTCGCCGAATAAATCTGTTTGACATTGCGGACATTCCCTCGGTGACGACGAATTCCCAGGAAAAACGTCGCGACAATCTGGTCAGACCGCCAGAATGTGGATCGGCATATCGGAGAGTCTAAATGCAGAGTCGGCATAAATTTTGGCCAGATTTGGCAGTTTTTGTCCGCGTCGAGCTCAGCCGATGATGCCGTAACGGCCCCAAAAGGTAAATTTCCGCTCCCACGGCGGGAAAAAAAAAATCATCAATTTCTCCCATTTTCGGTGTTTTTGCGCTCTTTGCGCAAATCTGCATCTGGGATCGAATTCTACGAGTCGGAGTCAGATACTAAGGCCCTGCCCAAAAATTGACCGGTCAGTAGTCAGATTATAGGGCCTGTTCGGCTGAGTCTTTTATCAGTGAAAAGCTAATATATGCCTAACATATGCGGCCAGAACTTTGTCGTGGCACTCATAAAAGGGACATCGACAAGCTCGCTCAGTCCCTTGCTGCTGAGAAGGCCAATGACGACGGCAATCCCTCCATTGAAGGTCTTAAAACATTGTGCGCAAAATCTCCTCGCGTCAAGGGCGTCTACTGAATGGTCGACGTATCATAGCCGTGCAGATGCATGATTGCGGAAGTGAGCGGTCCTTCCCGTGGAACGAAGCGCACGATGTCATTTGCAACGTGCATATGGCAAGCATCCGGCGCCGAGGTCGCCGAGCGGTCGCTTAGAGCGGTGCCCCGTGAAAGCGAGAGAAATAAGCCGCCCCGGCGGCATAAGATGCGCGGCAAGCAGAGTTGGAGCCGCGCCAAGATCGCAACGGCGGTACATGCTGTTGATGTAGGTCCCGTTGCAGCACCAGCATACGGGCGCAAATTTGGAGAGGATGCTGAGGAGATCTCAGTAGAGAGCGACATCAAGCTCGAGCTCTTTCAGTGGAACGTGTCCCTTGTTGCGGACGCCTTTTCGCGGCGTAATTGCGCCGTTACACCAGGCTGCCGTGGTACTCCCAGCAGCCGAGATACAGCTCTCAACCTCGAAGCAGCTGTTAATGAAAACCCACTTGACTCTGGCTACGTCTGTACCAGAAAGGTTGGCTGTGTCAGTCCTCATCGGCTTCCGCATGCGTTGCACCTGAGGGCTCCGCCGACACCATTTTTACGCACTCGTCGCGACGCAAACATCGGCGCCTCCTTTGCGGCTGAGACGCGGCGGGACTCGAGCAGTCTTCGCCGTTGTATCTCAACAAGTCCTTCAGGATTCTGAGGCCAGAATCGAGATATCGCATGGGATCTTGGGACAGTCACTGCAGCCTATCGAGCGCGCTCTGCGCGCGTGTTACGCTTACATGCACCACTGGTGCACATATTATCGTGAACTCTAATTTTTATTGGAACTTGGTGAAGCCATGAAGATGCACCGAGCAAGGTGCATCAGCCAATCGGGCCGGGTGAGCTGGCCCGAAGAATAAAGTGCAGCGGTACAACTGCTGCTGGGAGAGTTCCTAACTAGACTGTTCGCTGGAAGAGAGAGGTATAGCCGTAAAGGAAGACAGTATGAGACAAGTATGAGACGACGGTAACAGATACATATTTGTGGGCATACTGTACAATCAATTTGTCAGTCACGCCTCACGCACACTGCCAGGCCCTTGACGTGACGAGTTTTGGAACTTGGTCACGCGTCACGGAGCCTCTTGACGAATGGTTCAAATGTTGAAAAAAGTCAAATTTTCGGCACCACAGATGCAATTCAGTGATTTCATAGCCTCTAACCGCTCTTGTGATCGAAATAGTACTGCCTGTACGTGTAAAAATGTGGTTCCAATGCTGGAAAAATCGTAAAATCATCCTTTTCTTGACTTTTTGACTTCTTCTCCCTGTTAAAGTGGTTTATTTCTCCCAAAGTGCCAAGTTGAATGTCTACGGGCTCTGGAAAGCATCTGCTGTTTGACAATTTTTTTGGGGCTGTCACGCACTCCGAGGCCCGTTGACGAATTGACGAAATGGAATTTAGGTCACGCATCACACCCCTTGACGAATTGATTGTAAGACTACACCTGTGTCAATCATCATCATCAGGTTCCGCCGTGGAAAGTAGAGGTGGAGAGAATGAATTACAATCACGATGGGCAGGCACGCCGGGCTCGGGAGATGAAGTCAGAGTGGCCGATTCTCCGTCGATTCTGGCTCGATTCGGACTTCGATTCTGATCCAATTCTGAGTCCAAAATCCACCGAGAATCGCTTGGAGGTTTGACCGCCTCATTGTATTCCGCAGAGCCATTTTGAACCACGTGCCTCACAATGGCATTTCGAACCCCGTGCCTCATAATGGAACCCACCATCCAGTGCATTACAATGTATTTCAGCTATGTTCAGTGGGGATAATGGAGCACTTGACGTATTCAAGGTGCATTGAATAGACGCCCTGCATTCCGGATTTGAATGCCCCAGGAGTGAGGGCAATGGACACAATCAATTTTAAGCCCCGTGGCTCATAATGTATTCCAGCTGTGTTCCGCAGGGATAAGGGAGCCATTTTGCACCATGTGCCTCACAATGGCATTTTGAACCCCGTGCCTCATAATGGAACCCACTAGCACCTTTGCACGGTGGAAATGGACAAAATTGTGACAACTGTCACGGGTGTCACACCGTGAGAAAAATCCCGGGATGCATAAATCTCATAATGCATAGGATTTCGGGTCCACCGACCTTTATGCATTATGAGCCCGGCGACTGTACTTATTGTAGTGTCCGAATATTTACTTGGCTAAGCCTGGGGCTTTGCCGCTCTCCATAATTTCGGAGGTGGTGCAGTTATATGTGATTCAATAGCGTCGGCAATCCCCGTTCTCCGAACACGGCTCGGACGCTTAAAGCGCCGTGCCCGCCGTCAAAACGTGATTTATTATGGAGGCGCGCTTGATTGCGAGGCCGTAGCCAGCACAATCCTAAGCCACACGTCGCTTCAGATTTCCCGTTGGTCCCTTCGTCATTGCGCCTGGGGCTTTGCAGCTCTCCATAATTTCGGAGGCGGTGCAGTCATCTGTGCGATTCAATAGCGTCGGCAATTCCCGTTCTCCGAACATGACTCGGACACTGACAGCACCCTCATCACGTGTGTTGACTGTGTGCGAGATTAGTGATCCGCCTGCCTCTTGCCGGGGCCCAGGCCTAGTGAAAAACCTGCAGATAGAGGCAGATATGTTGCATAGATTTCTACAGATCCCCTGCCAAAAAAGTTAGCGTGGACAGGAAAAGCCTATAAGTAATTTGGGTTTCCAGGCCGTTTTTGGGCTGAATGCGTTGTAGCATGCCCACAACATGTCCCAGCGACCTAGTATTTGGGGAGGGACAACATGTATACCTGCGAAAGCATGTAGCAGAGCCAGAAAAAGGGATAATTGAGTTGCAGTCCCTCCAGCTCTATTGGATACATTTGGTGGTTTTGACAGTCAGAGATATTGTAAGGATTACAAGCGGCTGCTCGGCCGCTTTGCAGCCTCACATCCCCTCTATGAAGTGCGAGTTTCGAAGTTGCAGGCTCCTTGCTATGAATTTCTTCCATGGTTTAAAGGTGGTTCAAAGTAAATAAATAAATAAATTGCGGAAGATCCTCGGGCAAAGAAGTTGATTGACAGATGGCGGAGTTTGAAAAGGCTTCGGACGGACAGGCATAATTTTATAAAGAGGGTAACATTTATCTAGGAATTTCATGACATTCTGGCTCTGTCACATGTTTACTAAGTTATTCACGTTGTCCCTCACGAAATGTTAGGTCACTGGGACATGTTGTGGGCATGCTAGCGCGACTCAAAAGGTGGCCCAATGAATATCCCACGAGGTTATCTTTGCCTGGAAGCGTTGTGTGATGAATATCCCAGCGCTGTCATACCTTGCAGTATGATCGTCGCCATCGGCCTTCTCCATGCTTCTCCTGTACCCCAGGTCAATATCATTGCCACTGCCAGAGATTTTTATATCTCAGAGCCTAATCCTGTGAATGCAGTATTCTTGGCTTCTAATTATTTTCGAGTTGGTACCCATACGTAGTCATCACAGGCTCCAAATTAGGGTGCTGTTTTTAATGCTGGTTTGTAAACATGTTTATAAACAGGTGTTTATAAACTGTATTCCAGACAACAAGAGCAATGGACACAATCAATTTTGAACCCCGTACCTCATAATCTATTCCGGCTGCCTTGCTCGGATGGAAGACGCCAGTGGTACGATGCAAAAGTTTCGAGATGATCTTTTAGTGTTCAAGGACCGCGTGGCCGAGGAAACTCGGAAGAAACAGGCGGAAGCGGCTGCAGAGATTGTGAGATTGCAGGCCATTCGTGTTATCACCGATGTTGCACAACTCAAGGCCCTGCCGGTGAAGAAAAAAGGTGGCCCATCCCTTCGGGAGCAGCTGGACGTCTGTCGATATTTGTGGAAGGATGAGATACTAACCAAGACGAAACTCAAGGACATGTCAAAAAAAGCGGAGATGCTGGTTGCAATTATTGCAGCTGACCAGCGGTATGTTCTTGCATTCATGGGCTATCCGTTGCTCATTTGGCCTTGTTGTATAGCCGCCATTCAAATAACTCATCACCAAACTCTAGTACATCCTAAAGGATATTGTAATTTATGATAGAAATTAATTGGGATTGTTTCTGGTGATCTTGTGTGGTTTGGAATGTGGCAGAACATGGCTAAACTGAGCGAGATCGAATGAGTAACCAACGCGATCAAGGTCCCGACTTTCAGAACAGTATTGTTCGACAACTGCAGTGGTTGGAAGGATGCTGGAAGACCGGAGATCCTGGGATTCACCAAGTCCCTTTCAGGAATGAAATCCACGAAATCTGTTTCGTTGCCTGGGATACGAATAAGGAACAAATCTAGTCTGTCCAGCTCGTCTGGTTCTTTCATGGTTCGACAGAACAGAACTGAGGAGAGCACAGGGTACTCCACACTATTTTCTGCGAGGTGCGGCGTCGCTGTGCAAAGGATCTATAGCGATGGTCTAAGGACAACTAATCTAATGCTCTAGCCACACATGCGCACACACAGACTCGGTTTGGCGCTCAACCAGGTCACCCCACTACAGCGTGAATTCGCAAAGATACTTAACTATCAAGATCGGAGTCATACCCATCGACTCAACACTGACCGACGCTCTCGAGGTACTTCGGAAGATGGAGACCGAGGGTTAAGGACCGAAACAGTCGGGATTTCGGGAGGGGCGAAGGCCGAGCATGTATATAGGAGATGTTGAACCTGCTGGGCACCACCCACACCAACTCTCCCTACGCCGATGAGCTCACAGTCGACTTCGGCGCCGTCTGCGCCTCCTCGACTTGTTTCACTGGCAGCCTCCACTTTGCCTCCTACACCAGCGGCAGAACCATCCCCAACTCAGCCAATGCGGTCGACGTCTGTTTTGGGCCTCGCCGGGGATACGCCGGATAGTGCCGCCGTTCCTTCTCTGAGTACAGGAGCAACCTCGGTACATTTCAACACGGGATGCCGTCTGTCTACCTCACACTTTTCATGTAGCCTCCTCAATGGCTGTCATATGTAATGCAGGGCATGCAAGGGAAGTGGATAAACGATAGATTTGAACTCATCTTGCGAAACGGAACAAATTGTGCGAGCTCATCGGAATGGCGCATCACATGCCTGGATTGTCCCGGAAAGGTACGCACACCCTTCCTCGGCTGCATTCTTCATTGTTGATGGCTTCGAAGGTATATATCTTTGGCCCTGGAGAGACTCTGTCGAACTTCGAGCTGCACCTGAGAAATAGTCTGCATCGTCAGCGCGTAAATGACAGGATGCAAAATCCTTAAAACATGTATTTCTGTCCTACTAGCAGTTATCTGTGCTACTAGTAGTCCGATGGTTGAGTTTGGAAAACGGGGCTGCGAATCAATTCAAATGACCATCATCGATGTCCGGGTTGGGAAGTGCCTGTTGACACGGAGTCCTTTGCACGGCAACATCAGAAGGATCTGCCTAATGCTAGCCTACTTGTAGATATTAAAGTAAGCGTAGTCACCTTGTACGTTTAGTCCTTTGATTCCCTCAACTTTACGACGCCAAACCTTGTTCTCTAAGGCTTCATCTTACCGAAGTCTGCCCACTGAGTCCTGACTACTCAATAGGGGGTTGGAGGCGAGATTGACCGTTGTCTGTGACAGGCTGAGTGCCTAGCACACTCAGCCTGAGTGGTTTAATTCAATCAGGGGGATTGTGTTTACAATCATGTCACTCAAGTTGAGGAGTCAAACCGCAGAACTATATACGACCGCGATCACGTGTAATTCTACTGAGTAAATATCCACTTCTCACACCTGACGACAGCCGTAGAACCGGTGTTTATTGGTTGGAAGGTTGTCTCCAATCCCGGGCACGAGAAACTTTCGGTGGAGCCATTGGGTGGCTCCAATGGCTGCATCGCAAACACTCTATTCTGTAAATATTTTGCGAAAACAGCCTATAATTGCAAAATATTGGCACGCCATTATTCGGACGATATTCTGCGACTATTTTGCGGAAACGCCGCGTATTCGCAACATATCAGCCGTGGAATATTCGGGCCAAACTCCGGTGTAGCTATTTTGGGCAAAAATGCCCCCAAAATGCCCAAAGTGACCGACTTGCTGTTCCCGTGGTGAGCTCAAATGTGGATCAATTTCACTGCACTAAAAGATACCATGTGAATCCAGGAATTCGATTTTCCCAAAAAACCCATTCTTTTTATTATGGGACCCTAACACAGGAAGGTACGGATTGAACTATGCAAACGAGCTTGAAATTGAAATTCCTTAAACTTCATACAACAATTTTATTTGGAGAGATTCGACCCAGAAATGAGCTCAAACAGATGGGGGCATTATTTTTCGCCGCCACTGTAGAATTTCTTCCAGCGTTGCTTGCCCCAATTCTGCTCGTGGTAAGGGCAGAACGAGTCGACCGTTAACTTTGACACTGAGATGCCGCATTCGAGCTGGGCAGTCCGCTGGACTTGCCTGTTTAGTTTTATGGGACTCGAACGAAACAAAATCTGTGGTCCACGCTCATGAGAGCTCATGCGATGAATCAAGGAATGGAACCAGAGACAATAGAGAGCTTGTGCAAAAGCCGCACGAGTCGCATACGGCTTTTTTGCATTGCGCAAAGCCACACGGAAATTTTGAAATGTGAGAGGTATCAATCAATGTAAGCTTACCTGAGGCGAAGGAGAGGTGCTGTGGGGAGAGGGAACATCCTCAGCATTGCCTCTGCTGCGCGGCAGACATGAGAGTGTGGGAAAAGAAAGTGGAGCTTCAGTGATGCCTTCGTGATGCATGATAATGCGGTCTCCCACAGTTGCACATCCAACAAATAGCACTCTCAGGAGTGGAATATGGGATTTGAGGGGCATTGAATGGTATTTAGCAAGACAAGAATTAAGAACAGCAAAGAAAAACCCACGGCTTTGCGCAATGCACAAAAGCCGCGTGCGGCTCGTGCGGCTTTTGCGCAAGCTCTCTAATATCTGCGCACTGGCACTGGTGCGTTGCCATGACTCAGGATCAGTACGAGGGCGGGGGCTTGACCAAAGCATTCAATTTTATGGATATCTAAGAGATATAGATAGCCAGATTTTCAAACTTCTATGGGCGTCTGCCTAGCTATCGCGGTGGTGTGATAGGTGGGGACGCTGATGCCATCACCTGACCGAGTCAGCTGGAGGAGAAGGAGATAAGCTTGAAGGAACGTTGCAGCGATGCGGGGGGGTTGCCAATGCCATCAGCTCTAGGCGCCGGATATAGCAAAGCACCGAGGCGAACTGGGAATCAGCTCTCAAAATCACGGACCGGCACCCCCTTGTCAGCTCTGGGCGGGGGGCGGAGTTCCAAATGGGGAAATCATTTTAATCAGACACGTGCTGTTTACTTCGATGAGACCGCCACCGACATAGGTTCGGATCAAGCCGCCTTCTCAGCTCACATGACCAGCACGTGCTTCGCAGCGCCTTCTGAGAAGGGGCTTGTTTCAAACTCAGAAAAAAAGGGGATGTGTTCGGCGCGTTCTCCTGCGACAGCAAACACGTCAAACCTCAGGGTCACTTAGAATCATTTGTTCTAATTAGCAACCCGCATGAGATGGCCTCCTCAGATTTGGCATTTCCTGCCCGAGAGCCTTATTATTCGGACGTTGATGTAGCTATGGAGAAAATACATTCTGAACAAAGAGTTCCGCATTTAATTGTTGTTTGACAGTCTAAAAGAATTTTGAGGAGACAGAATTCTTGGGACGTCAATTTCGATAGGGCCCCACCTCTGAAGTGTATCAAACAGTCCAGGAATCGACTTTCTAGAGCAGAACAAAAGATACTACTTTGGGGGTATGATTTGTCAGCATCACGTCGCGTCTCTCCCGCCTCTCCGTCCGCGCCCCATGGCCACTGGAACCACAAACACCTCTCAACCCCTTCACAAATCATTTAAATCACTAGCATCATGCTGGATATTCTTTTCACCCTTTCTATCGCGTCGCGGGTCACTTTCCCAAAATGGATGTTTAGAGAAAAGTGTGTGTTCTAAGCCAGAAATTCCTTGAATCGCTTGACTTTTGGTGAACGATATTGTTTTAGAGATTCCCTGGTCTCATCGAGCCCATAAAACATGTGGAATACGATGAAAACATATTTCATTTGATGCCGATTTCTGCGGAACGACCCTTCCCAAAAAACGCCGATTAACAACGATCTGGGGACACCAATGCCGGAACTGAGTTGATAGATCGAAAGGCCTCAATCGAATAAGCACTTCAGCCCTTTACACCGAAGGATTCTGCTCAGAATTGCTGTAGATATTCGACTTCCAATACATCCCCTTTTTTCACGAGTTTGCGGCAAGCCTCTCTCCGAGATAGTCCGGCGCGCCGGACCGGAGACAGGCTTGCTCCGAACCTACCACCGACATTCGATCCTGGCGAGAGCGTGCTGTGTTTACATGATCCTCTCATATATCCCGCAAAGATCCTCCAGAGCGTAACGGACGAGAACCACTGCGTCAAGTACCGCGTTCACTACAAAGGCTGGAAGAAAACGTCTGTGTAGGCTGTCTTCGAGTCTAACCAAATACTTACATCCCCCACTTCCAGATGGGATGATTGGGTCCCCCCGTTGCGTCTCCTGCAGGATACCGTGGCGAATCGCGCGATGCACGCTGATGTGCTCGTCATTGTCCCCGGAGCGCGCTCACACGTCAAAGTTGGCCCCGCTGGCCCGGACAAAGATGCCACCACCGGGGCGTTGGAGTGGAGCGACGCGCGGAGGACCGGTCGTGCGCAGGTACATGTACGTTGCCAGGTTATGGACCCAGCTTCATACTTATCCGACTGCGGAGGCCATCGGCTCTCCAGAAAAGCCCCCGGGATCGCCCGACAAAACACCGTCGTTCGCAAATCCGACAAAGTCAAGTGCGGCGAAAGCGGTCGCTCCAAAGACACGGGCGAGAACAAGCCATTTAGGCTTTCCGTCGCCGATACAGCACAAGGTCATCAGTGCCACGAGCTCCAGCCCCTCTCGTGAGTACCCCATATGTCTTTTTTTGCTGTTGGTTGAGAACCCTTCACAGCTTCCAAAATTACTGGTCCTGGTTCTTCTCTCCAACTCTTGGCATCTGCGCTGGAAAAACTCCGACTACCTCTCCCCGAGCGCCCCAATACAAGCATGGGCTTGCCGCGCAGTGCAGGTGCACGAAGCGTCGGCATGCGGAACGTAGCTGTCCGTCGTCCCTCGATGTCTTCCATAGCCCCACCACTTTCCAAGGCCACGGGTCCTAGGTCGTTGGGTCCCGACCGGATTGCAAAAAGGTCGTCGAGTAGGGTCGAGGCCTTCACCGGTACCAAAGTATCATCGATTCTGAAAGGATGCGTCGTGTACGTGGACGTTATATCTGCTTCTGGAGATGCTTCTGTCAAAGCGTTCATCACGGAAAAGCTTCAGGACATGGGTGCAAGGGTGCGATTCACCACCATCCTTTCGCCATCTAACATATAACCCAGGTACTGAACTGCGTCGGGCATACACTGACACACATTGTTTACAAAAATGGTCTGGGGCGGACATTGAATCTTTATCGGTGAGTTATTTATATTGAGCAACGAATCTCAGGCCAAACGTGCCCAGACGGTTGCCCAACCCCAAACCCCTTGTCGTTGGAATGGAATGGGTTGTCCAATCCGAAAAGATAGGCACCCACGTGGACGAAACCTCTTATCTCATTGAAATGGACGACATGAACACCACTGGCACCAAGGTATTTGTCGCGTCCCAACGGAGTGCATTGCGTGCTAATAACGATTTGCTAGCGACCGAAAGCCATGCTGCCAAGATCAATGTCTGGCTTGGACAATACCGATGGTGAGTACTTTTCCACGTCACAGTCATTGACATCCTAGTCGTTGACATCGTTATGTAGCCATATCCACAAGTAGTGTAGCCCCGCTGGAAAAGGCGAGACTGCGCAAAGCGGCAACTCTCACAATCTAACTACATGCTATAAGTTATGCTCACATGTACACGCCCATTTCTCTTTCTGTACACATCCTATCTGCTACATGTACTATGTCACCGCCAACGGTGAGACTCGTTGCCGTCAGCTGGGAGCTTCGTGCCCCACCACTGGATTGAAAGGCACCTGTGAACCACCTGTGACCGGGCGAGCGTATTGCCTCCTGACACTGGTGTATTTGAAGGGGTGAAGTGATCCGAGCTGATTGCGCAGGATGAGTGCAAACGTGATCCACTGACAGCCAGTTCGTAGCTCAAAACGTTGAATTCTTAGACGGAATGTAGCAACATGCCAAGAAATCGTCAGATGGACAGTGTACAATGTTACAAAAAGCGAGCCAATATTGAAAGATTGGTCTCGGTAAATGAAGCCAAGGAGCAGCTGCTGAGGGGTGAGTGAGAAAACAGTGATCAACAGAAGGAGGAGGAATCTGATGAGCTACAAGGGCTCGGGGGACCGCGGAGGCTGCTTTCACTCGCACCTTTTTGTTCTCTCTGTGTCATTCTTTTAGGATTTTCGGCACGTTTGTATATATTGTCTCTCTTAAGGTCGTTTCACGATCAAGCACTTTGCCCGATTGTGTCGGAATTTATGAAATAAATGCACGTGAGTTCATACAAGGGTGCTCCAGGATTAAATTTTTTGACATGTAGCCAAATTATGGTGCGTAAAATGAAAGCGAGAGCGATGAGTTGCCGGCAAAGAAGGGAAGGACTGAAAATCCGTACCCACAATCCTAAAACTAATAAACGTACAGACCATCCTAAATCGATTACGAGTACAGGTAACGTACGGGAGTGGCGCGCTGCAGAACACGTTATTTTGGACGTTGTTGAAATCCAGGAGTGGCTCCCGGCCCAATCAGGACGTGGGTCAACTGTGTACTCTCGCGAGGAGTACCTGCTCACCGCGGTTCACAGGAGATTTCCACAAGTGATGCAATATTCACCGTCATTGAGAACTATCCAACGACCGCGCATGAACTGCAGGTTTGTGGCCACGTTTTTAAGCGCGTACGACAGGGATCAATTCACCTCCGCCACCAGTTATCAAAGCTGAGCAAGGTACTCCGTTAAATCTATGCTTCGAGGCCTGGAGAAGTCCCCGGGGACCATGAATTCAATTTCCGGGACCGAGCGGAAGCCCTCTTAAAGAAAGAAATGGGGAGTCTTCAATGTAAACGGACGGTCCTCTACCTATCTCTCACAACGAAAAATTAATGACGAAACTCGTTCAACATACCGAACGCGTTCTGAATCTAAGGTCTAGGATGACTCAGATCCACTGTAATATACAATTTCATTTACCTTGATCGTACGCTACTAGTTATATCGACAAAGGAAATTTCACATGAGTTTTCGTCATTTTTTGACCGAAATCTATACAAGAAAGCCATGGTTTGACTAGACGAAAGTGGCGCCGGTGGGGGCGTTTGATGTCATCCGCTCCATTTTGCCCAGATGTTGTCTCTCACACCGGGGTTCGTGAAATTTCACGAAAATTCGTTAGAAAATGCCATCATCTGCTATATATGGGAAATCTATTTTTAGAATGGCCTTTCAAGGCAGGTGATGGCATTTTCGCATGAATTTTCGTGCGATTGAAATCTCGGTGTGTCTGGCTCCACCGCAATGTCGAGATGGCTGTTTCTTGGCTATGGACGAGGAGAACGGATGAGAACTGAGGACAGGGCGACCGTTCTGGTCGCGGGGATCAAAAGAGTGCCCAAAATGGCAAAAAAAAAACCGTCCGCGCCTTATGTTCCGCAAACAGCTGTAATGTTGACTTTGAGATCTCCTTGACCACGTCTCGGGGGTGCTGGTTCTGCTTTAGTCTGGTTAGCGTCTTAAAGGTGAGTGTTGACTCTTATTTCACTTGCATTCGGCATGGTATCGGATGGGCCCTAATTCGGCGTGTGATTTCGTCGCCATAGGGTTTTTGTGCGCTCTTCGGGCCTACATTCGGTCAAAATGACAGCATTGTGACACCTAAACCTCATCGATACCACTTACATCGCAAATTATGTCTCTCCGTTCGTCCGCTGATTTTATTATTTGTTTTCTTATGCAAGCGGCTGTAAATCCAGGGTTTTTACATTTTGAATTTCTGGGATCAATATAAAGGGGGAGGGGACTGCTGAACGGTCCCCCGAGTGCTTGTTGCTTTTTCAAAGGTGGGAGAGATGCCGAGATTTGCGAGCCCAGCGGTCGACCTCGCTAATGGTACGCAGAGTTCCAAAAAATCGGTCGCATCTAGAATGCGCTGGGCCGCTGACCGGCTGGTTGGATGTGACCAACCGATTCGGCGCGGGCCGGACCCGATTCCAATAAACCTGTATATACCCTGAGTTGGATGTATATAGACAACGCTGAACATGCGTTCTGCTTGTGCCCTGGCGGCCATTTGATCTGTGTATTTTGTCCATCTCACCGCTGCATGCTCTTCCCTACCCGAAGATGGCACTACTCCTGACCCTCTGCAAAAGGGCGGTCTGGGATGGCATAATAAGAAACACGAGGATATGAATCAGTTTCTTAGCCCCCATGTCTCCTGGTTTGTAGCGGTCTGCATCTTCGAGGCTCAGATTATGATCTTTGGTCAGGTATTACAGTTGGTACCCTGAGCCTTCGGAGACGCTAGCCATCTAGCAGTGGAGTTTGTTCCCATGCTTTGGGGAAGGAATCAAACTGAAACCTTTTCCACCACCATTGATGGCACCATAAGAGGAGCCTCGCACTGCCTACCGGAGTTCATTCCGGCCCTTGTTCAACCAAGACCACGAACTTCATTTATTTATTTATTCTACCTGAAATTTAGCCTTTCGACGCACAAATGGTATATTTTACAGTTTGATGGCATCACTGGCACATCCAAATAATCTCGTGGATTATTCTATGCTTATGGAAAGTCATCCAGTTATGATTACAGTACATTAGGGCCTGGAGGTGTATTTAATTATAATGTTCCAGCCCTATTGTAAAGTGTGGGATCGTCAACGTCCATCGGAGTGTACACCTTAGATTTGATGAGGGGAAGTCAAATATCATACCGCAGACATTCCCGCGACATTCGAGAATCACTCATACACATCAGTCCGACACTTGGGCACGGACCAGACTTTCCTTCAGTGGAAGCCGTCACCATCTCAGACATGATGGACGATAACGGCACAATGCCAAATCAGTGCGTACGCTGTTTGTACCAAGCGGCACGGGAATGCCATGGTTTAACGCGACTCAAATGTCATCCTTCGATGATGTGCGACGCTGAGATCATTGACGGTTTATGCAGCATAACAAAACACCCGCTTTCTGACCCACATTCAATCGCAAGGCCTGCTCCGGGGCCGGGCTAGTGCCGCGGCTCAAGCCGTCACACTTTGTCACAACTCACCATCTGTGCTCCCATGCGAAGACAACAATTCATTCCATCAGGCGAGTATGGGGAGACGTTTGAGTACCCACTAGGCAATATACCATATACTCAATATTACATAAAATATGTTGTAGGTTTTTTGAGGTAGCCAATACAAAACGGCTCATATGGCGGCTTGAGCTGCCGAGCCGAAAGTTTCTTGTGCCTCATAGCGCAGCAGATTTTATAGACTATCCCCCCCCGGCATCTCGTGCAAACCCAGAACTCGGACAAACAAGGATTTCTCATCCATTTCTGGTCCGTTTTCCTTGATATTTTTTCCCTAATGATCCGTAGGATACTTTCTACCTACTGTATATGAAGTTGGGCCTCAGAATAGCATTTCAACATGTGTAAAATTGCTAAACATTCTGCAACTATGCCCATATTAGGAACTTTGCATTTACCCAATGCCATGCAGTAGTATAGGTGCGGAGAAATGCATCCAAAATGGTGTACATTGATTCATCACACATTGCTCTAAAATTTCATGGCAATTGAGGCCCTCCTCACTGCACAATCTGAAAAATCAGACATTCCAACCAAGAGGGTGAGGCCTAGAGCCAGCGACAAGGGTGTCCAGCACATGGAAACTGCTTCAAAAACAGCTCAAAATGTTTGAATGAACATCCACACCAAATTTTATGGCAGCACACTGCGCCGTTCTGACACATGAGACAAGCTCAGCCATAATCCCCTAATCGGCTGGCGGGCTAGGCTGATGGTAGAGGAATGAACACATATATGCATCCAGGGAAGCCCGAAATCATAGTATCTGATCCAAAATTTACTTTAGTGGGTGTTTCAGCTCACTTGTATGTCGATAACTGCACCCAGTGGAACACGTCGCCGAATCACCAATAAATCGGGGCTGCCTTGCGGAAAGTGTAATCTTTCCCATTGTTTTCAGGGATAGATATGGTCCACAGATGCTCTGAAGGAATGCGTTGAGAATTGAGCAAGCGAGGCAAAAACCAGAATAAAAAAATAAAACAGCTGCCACAACAAAAAAAAAAAAAAAGTGATCAAGGATGATATGACAGCACTGAAGATGTGAAGAAGCAAGCAGGGAGAACCACGACTTTCACAAACTGATGTGGTCAAGATCGAACTGCACGTTGGGTGGGAGCAATGCATGTGGACCGGGAATCTATGAGTGGCTAGTGTCCCATGACTCAACCTGTTATTGATTTATTGTATTATCTCAACAGCACTGACTGGAAGGAAACCAACGATACAAGCTAGAGCCTGGAAGGTTCTGTCAGTTGTATGCCTAGCCCAGGTGTCCTGTCTATATTCAACCACCATCTCAAGTGTGATCTATTATTATCTAAATTCGAGTAAAAGAAAGTGTACACAGGGACCTTTGAAGAGCTTATACACAACGTTTAGACTTGGATTCGGATCTCAGACTCTGGTCCAACTCTGGTCAGTCATCCTTTAAGCTACATTGTTTATCCGTATTTTTCCGCACCTTGCGGATACCTTTTGGCCTTGAATAATGTTTCCGGAGGGCTGAAAGCATACAGGCTGAAGCAGTAGACACACTGCTTTCAAAGCGGCCCCGGGCCCACATATTTCATATTTGGACTTCTGGTAAGCGGCCACCATTCTTGCTCCACGTCCTAATTTTGAGCATAATGCTTCCAAGCTCCGCAAGACAGCACTACTGGTACACACCATCCCGTCCTTTTTTTTCTTTTAAGTCATCTGGTTTTCGTGTGATCTCCCATCGTTCGAGTGTGGGTCAGCGGTGCGCTGCCACTGTTTAGGGTTTAGGGGGTTATTAAGGACCAGTCCAGGAAAGCTGGGGAGGACAAACCCTAACCCTAGTGTTGAGGGTTAGCTAGGGTTAGGTGTGTACCCCACTCTACCTCGACAGGACAGGCAATATTCAATACACGTTTGCTAGAGGCAGTGAAGGGGCCAGCTACCCTCCTAGGATCTTATACACAACATATGTCAAGTAAGGAGACAGTCTGTGTAACAAAAGCCGAGTAGGCTTGCAATGTCTGCATGTCTGTACAGTCACTCGCTGCATCCCGCTGTGCGAACGGTTGCGACGCAGGCACTTCCCGCTAGGATGGCTCTGCGACAAGGATGACAAGGGTGCGTACAGTTCAAGCAAAACACCAGAGTCACTGCGACCTCCAAATAATTGTGGAATGTACGGGAGGATCGAAATACAGGTGGTTACCCTTTTTGGACTACAAACCTCATTTTTTTCTGGGTCAGATATTCTGTAAATCCCTCAAACGCAGCTGTGGAGGCATATCTATGATTTCAGAACCTCCAATGAATTATGGAATGTGTGGGAGCATCGAAATGGGGGTGGTTACCTGTTTTGGACAACTGACCCTTGTACTCATTTTTTCTGGGTCAAATATTCTGTAAATCCCTCAAACGCAGCCTTGGAGGCACATGTACGAATTCAGGACCTCCAGATAATTGTGGAATGTACGGGAGGATTGAAATACAGGTGGTGAGCCTTTTTGGACAACTAACCTTTGAACTCATTTTTTTCTGGGTCAGATATTCTGTAAATCCCTCAAACGCAGCTTTGGAGCCATATGTATGATTTCAGAACCTCCAAAGAATTGTGGAATGTGCGGGAGGATCGAAATGGAGGTGGTTACCTGTTTTGGACAACTGACCCTTGGACCTTCAATTGAATATTTTGGAGACCATTGTAGGATTAATTTTCCACCATTAGATAGCACTAAAATCCAATTGGCATTATGCAAAAGAATAGGCTGGCGAGCGACAGGCTGAATGTACTAAACTATGTAATTCGCATCCTGGCACATTGGGCAACAAAAGTCATCAATCCCCGACATCAAACATCCTCGTCGTTGTCGCCGTCACCGGATGTGTCAGCTTGAGCCGAAGTCGATGGGCCAGCGATGTTGACAGATGCCCCGGTGAGGTGGAGTTGAAAGCGCCATACATCTTGAAGTCGGGATCCAGTGGCAATGACTAGACTTGGAGGTAGAATTTGCAGTCAGCAATCAAGTCGAATGATGTATGGGACAAAGGAAATAGGTGGGGGGAAGAAATGCATAGTAGACACACCTCTCGTTCCCACGATCTCAAAAACTCTTGTTGCGGAGTATGTACATACCCGAGCGCAGATGTTCTTGACGACTTGGAGGCTATTTGGAAGGTGTTAAGAAGCCTTGATTCTTGAGAGTTGTGGGCTTGCAAGGATGTGAGCCTTGAGAAAAATCCTGAGGCTCGAGGACTTGTGGGAAAACGTCTTGAATACCCGTGCAAGGACTTGAGGAACCCTGTTTTGAAGACTTGAAAGGTGGGCCATATGGTGCTTGAAGAACAAGGAAAGACCCCAAACCCAGAGATGGCGGACAGGAAGCTGGCAGGAGAGGAGTGCGGCGGTGAGGGGGTTCGAACTGTCTCCTCAGATTTCTTTTCCGGGCTCAGGTGGGCTCAAATGACAATTCCAAACAAATGCAAATGAAACTCAGCACCAGAGCCGATCTGTTTGGCTTAATGGCTCAGGCGTCTTTGAATGAAACAAACCCACACATCAACACAGTCTTTTCACCACAGTACACGGACTCCTGGTTGGGCTATATCTATCCATCGTTGCTACTCGGCCAACGAGATCCCGCCTTTCAATTCCTCCATGAAGGTATATGCACGAGTGACTGGTCCAGCGGAAAGGCGGAACACACTCACTGGCCGGAAATGGGACTTCGCGAAGCGAATGTTGGAGACCTCGCAGTTGGACATTGGTAAAGGTATAGCTTCCCCATTCATGGAGTTCCACCAAGTTTCGCCCCCTTCGAGTGAACATGTTGACGCGAATTCAGTTTTCGGATGCGATTCAGTAATTATCTCGGGCCCCTAAATCTGCGCTTACGTTGCGAGCATGCTATTCATGTACACTATGAATGCATTAATATGAGAGTGAGACCTTGAAATAGAGGTCCGGAGTACCGACATTTACTGCTCATCGCAAGACTGAGGAAGAAATAGAAGGTTCCCGGGGTTGCCAGAAACTTTGACAGGTTGTAAATGTTATCGATGGTGTTGGCGGTTTCGAGAATAGACAAAGCCTACCAGAACCATGGTAGATCCAGAGGCAAGTGTTGTGAGTATGCCCCGATTGACCGCGCTGAATATTAACGTGTTTAGCATGGAGTTTGTCCTGGTACATTTGGAGTATCGGAGTCAGTGTCAACCAACCTGTATTAAATAGACGCACGACTTCATCCCGGTTTTGTATCTTTGAAGCACGACACATAGATATAGCCCCCACCCCCCCCCCCCCCCCCCCCCCTTTACCATTGTCAATGGCCCGGTGCAAGCAGTCGACGCGATCTGGCTCGCCTTCAGGGCCAGTAACCTTTAAGACGGATGCGTATCGCCACCTCCGCACCTCGGGTCCCTTTTGTCTCCTTCTCAAATTGTTGCTCGACCACTCCTCCATCGTCAAGGAGAACCGCGAGGATCTAGCAGCCCGCTATGAGCCTGTAGTCCCCGCGTTGGTCAGTTACTCTGCTGAGTCTCCAATTACATTACTTAGTAGTGAACTGGAAGAAACTTCATTTTGATGACATCGATGCCCTGCATGCCCCCGACGACCTTCTTCAGCTGTTGAATCCTCTACACGAGATTCTGGCGCACCTTGGCGGTCATGCCAAGAGTATCTGGCTCTCCTCGGTGTATCCCAAGCTCGCCCCAAACGAGGTGACCCATGGCCATCTTTATCCTAACGCATTCTCTATACTTTTCTCAAAACTTTCTCTCCGTAGATCCACAAGCTTCCGGTAGACTGGGACTTTCCTGACATCAGCGATCCCAGCTGTCTGAAGATCGCTCGGTCTCCGCCACCATTTGAGAGTCTCAATGCCAGGGCAGATAGATATGAAGAGAAGACGCGAGGGAACAAGCACGATGATCAACCTCGTAGTCAGAGCACTTCAGTCGCCCACGACTATTGGTCTGCGCTCACGCCTCCAAATGATATGCTTCCGGCGGCCCCTTCATCCTCGCTGTCCGTCTCTTTGGAACCTCCTCAGACGGCATCGGTGGAGGCCCCTATTTCGACCAGGGCGAAAGGGAAACGCAATGAGGTAGACGAAGGAAATATTGTGACTACACGACGCACCCGTGTCAAGCGTACGCGGTCCTCAGACAACCAAATCGGCCGTTGACGGTACCTAAGACACGGACGAAAAAAACTCCCGTTTGGACGCTCATTGTATTTTCATTACGTGAAATCGCTTCCTTGGCAGTTTTGAATACTGTACTATTAAATGATATTGGCAAGCAGGGCGACGCATGACAGGTTGAACCATTTCGTCGATTCGGCAACACCCGAGTTGAGCCTAAAATTTCGGCAAGCTTCCATACGGTTGTAGAATTATACAGGCACTGCTCAGAATTTTCCTGGCACAGCGAACAAGTCGGAACTGAAATCCGGTCAGTTTTGCGCGTGTTATGCCTTGTAAACCATCTGCACAATTCAATTGATGCACAAGTGAAGTATGTACATGTCGTAGTTATGATTGCGAGCGAAGCGAAGCATTTCTACTCTAACACGTGATGAGGGGGAGGGCTGGAATATGCAGAAAACAAGAACAAACTTGGGATGGCGCGGCTGACGGTCCTTGAGGTAAAGAATGCTCTCAAAAATGTTCAATTCTAGATCTTTCGTGCTCCCCGGGCTCGCTGACGCTTTTGTGAGTATGATCCACCATTATTCCGTGTCTTGGGAACATTGCCTGTATGTTAAATCGATGCCGCGTCAATGCACGCCGGTGCCGCGTCATTTTCTCCAGACTGTTTAGATTCCGGCCCCGGAATGGATAGCCTTTATCATTGCGAACATTTCCAGCTCTTTGGATCCCGCCCAGAGGCATTATTGCCCTTTCCAGAGGGCAATTACTGGTTCACATTTCGAAACGCATGACCATATTGCCTTTAGATATTGAAAGACAGTCTTGTTCGCGGGAGGCTCAGGACAATAATTTGAACACTGGGCGTCCAAGAAAGCTTAAATTCGTTGCCTTATATTGCCTTATCCCCGCCGAACACGGCCGAGATAATTTATAAACCGCTTGCTTCTGCGTCGGAAATTTCAACGGAGGCCCTGATATTAAAATGAAGCTCAAATTTGCGCCGTCGGGCGAGAATGCCACCGACCGGACCCAGTCGCTGTGCCCCTCTATCTTCGTCACCTCGGCACCTGTGCTCGCGTCCCAGATCCGCACGGTTTTGTCATCCGAGCCAGACACGACGTGTGCGCCGTCGGGCGAGAATGCTACCGACCAGACAGAGCGGCTGGGCCCCTCCATCTTCGTCACCTCGGCACCTGTGCTCGCGTCCCAGATCCGCGCGGTTTTGTCATCCGAGCCAGACACGACGCGTGCGCCGTCGGGCGAGAATGCCACCGACAGGACCCAGCCGCTGTGCCCCTCTATCTTCGTCACCTCGGCACCTGTGCTCGCATCCCAGATCCGCACGGTTTTGTCACCCGAGCCAGACACGACGCGTGCGCCGTCGGGCGAGAATGCCACCGACGGGACAGAGCCGCTGTGCCCCTCCATCTCCGTCACCTCGGCACCTGTGCTCGCATCCCAGATCCGCACGGTTTTGTCAACCGAGCCAGACACGACGCGTGCGCCGTCGGGCGAGAATGCCACCGACCAGACCGAGTTGCTGTGCCCCTCCATCTTCGTCACCTCGGCACCTGACTTACGCTAACTACTTACACTTAGTTTATATCAGCGGACCTTCCACCCCTTCAACCCCAGCCCGTCGCCCACCTGCATATAAGTACGGCCACTTCACCTCTGCGTGGTGGGTCTCCAGCACCGGTCTTCCGCCTCTCCCTGCCATGGGACTCCATCAGCAGGCGATCAAGCGGCCTTCACGACAAGGTTAACCGACGAAGTTCTGGAGTACCACGGGGTGATGTCCGCGCGCGACGCTGTGCTTCTCATCATGCAGTACGTCTCCCCCATCAATTGGAGGACGGAGCTTGCCCGCCTCGAGGGAGTGCCTGCGGAGCTCGTCGATGGCCTGGTAAATGCGATGGATGAGGATCGTAACACGTAGTTTTTCTTTCTTTCTTGCTCTACTTCACGCCATTTCACGACTTTATGAATTCACAATGATATGTTCCACAAGCGAGCTAATCGCAGCCGAGTAGATCGTACGCATCAAACCGTGATGAAAAATCCCTCCCGTATCATGACCGCCTGGTGAGATGTTGAAAACCTGGAATTGATGAAATAAATTCTGATTTTATCCTTTCCTTGCGCAGTACCATGTCGTCCTCGAAGACAAAAACTATCCAAGCTGTCAGCGCACCCCGTATCCACCAAGCTCCTTCTCAACCCCGTGCACCGCTCACCGCTGCGGAGAAAAAGGAGAAACGTGAGGCAAGCAAGGAGAATCAAGAACAGATAGACGCCGCCGTGGGTGAGACGCGTCTATTTTTTTTTTTGTTGACCTGTTTTCTCATGCCCTCCCAGCTGAGTTCTTCTCCTATGCCCAGGCCAAGGCCGTCGACCTCGGGAAGCGCTTTGACAAGCAGCCGCGTTATTTCCTCGACCTCTTCTTCCAAGGCGGCGCTCACATGGTCAATCACCACGAGAAGATCAACGCGTTTAACGCGTTCAAGTCTGAGAAGGCGGCTGAACGCCGCGAGGGTATGTATATCCCTTCATTGTATTTCCTTAGAATGTACCCGGGCTAACTTGTGCACAGATGGCGCTAAAGGACTCAAGGCTCAAGAACTCCACGAGATGTACAAGGCTGAATACGACGCGTTGACGGAGGAGGAGAAGAAGGAGCTCGTTGAACGGTGGGTAAACTATACGTATATATAACGTTCATCGCTAACTTGAGTAAAAGGTTCGCACAGACGAAGGAAGAGGTACCGAAGGCGCGCCGTGATACACCCCGTGCGCGTATTCGTGATGTCTCCAATACGGTACGCAACATCCAGATGCTCGTACGTCCTCCTGTGCCCTCCTCCTCTTCCTCGGCTCATCGACAAAATAGCTGCATGGGCTCAGCTACTGCGTGGGGATCGAGGGGTTTTTCTGCATCGTGGGGAACTCCCCCGACTTCTACATGGTTCCCCAGTGGTATTTCACGAGCCCCGAACTTGAGCGCTACATGCCGCTTGCCGTTCGCCGCAAGTGGGACACTGGGGAAGTGGGTGTGAGGCTGGAAGCCTTCGCAATTGCGGGTTGCGACACCATGAGTACGTGCCTCACTTCTTTTGCCTCACTAGAACTAATGACTTACCTCTCAAGATCTCCTGCGTACGAACAAGCAGAAGGTTGACCACATCAAGGGAGAGATCAGGGACCGTGTCCACTCGGGCTTGGGTACGTATTCCTTTGCTATCTCACGGGCGCTTCCTGACAGAAACAGTCATTATAACCGGCAAACCGAAGATTCGTATGGACTACGTCTACTTCGAGGAATCCATCGTTCTCAAGTACGGCGTCGACCTCGTGGGATGGACCTGCGAGCGCTTCGTCAACCCCAGCGATCTCTCCTCGTCCCTTTCCGTCCTCACCCCTCTGCGCGATGCGCTGAGGGATGGGGACTGCAAGTGGGTGAAGCTCTCGGCCGCCGAGCGCAAGGCACGGAAGGAGGCGTGGAAGGCTGATGTGGCTGCGGGCAAGGTCGCCGAACGTACCCGTAACCCACGCTCTGACATCGGCAAGAAGCGCAAGGCCGCTGCGATCGAGAGCGGCGACGAGGAGGAGGACGTGGGTGACGGCGATGAGAGCGACCAGGGTGACGAGGAGGGCGACGAGAATGCGGACAAGTCCCCGGCCACCAACGCCCCCATCATCGAGGAACCCGAGGAGCTGGCGACCCAGCCCTCCACCACCGTCAAGGCGCCTCCCACCAAACGCCGCAAGACAGCTGTCGCGCCGAAGAAGCCCACTGCCCCAAAGCAGAAGGCTGCCGTGAAGCCACGTACCAAGCCAACGGCGACGAAGACTGGAGCGCGCAAGGCCCCAGCTGGCAAGGAGAACAGGTCGAGGGATAGGGACGATGCGGTGACGCGTGCGGCGTTGGAGAAGATCAAGTCGCGCCGGCGTGTCAAAAGTCGCGCGGTCATTACGTCCGAGGACGAGGACGACACCGACGCCCCGGCGCAGGCGATGGGACGCCCTCGGTTGACCCAGTCCCCATTGACCCCGCTCTGACCAACGCCGCGTAGTTACCTTTCTCTTCAAATGCATGTCGTATCGTATACGCCTTAAATGATATTGTGTGTTTCTGCCCTTTTACATGTATGATAAGGTCATATTCTAGTGCTACTATATTGATATGTAGTGTAGAAATACACTCGGAGTCAGTCTTGAGTACGAGGACGACGGCGGCGACGGGTGTGACACAGCGATCAGACATGTCACGAACGTGAGCCGACGCATCACGATGTACCGTATTGGGGTTGCCGGCGGAGTCGTCCCAATTGGGACGCATGGTTACGCGGCGGAAGGTGCCGAGGCACGGCGGGTGCAAGGCAAGGCCCAAGTACCTTGTTGAAGGTTTATGGGCGGGTATTACGGGCGGATTCGAGGATTGACTGCGTTTGATTCCCATCTGTCACCGCGCCATCATGGGATCACCGGGACAGATCGGTTACTATATTAGGGAAGGGTAGGTGTGCTCGCCTCTTGATTGCAACGCTGTCGCAAACGCCATGGCAAATGTCGGTCCCACGCCGTTCAAACGCCATGAATCCACGGCCATGGGACTGGCCCGCAGTGTCTCTGTATGCTCTGAAGCGCCGGCCCTCTCCCATCTTGTGTCGCGTGGACTGTCCGTCCAGTCCGGCCTGCCGCTGAGGCGCCACCTGAGCGACACAAGAGAAAAGCAGTGCTTTTCTTATTGTTTTCTCATACTAAACAGCACGAAGACGCCACCGAAATTTGATCATCTGTCGCATCGCTCAGCATACGGCATATGTATTCTATTGGCCGGCGTTAATCCTAATCGTTTGTAACGTTAAACCCGGGCTCCTCATGGTTAATCAGTCGTACAAAACGGGGTCACCCTTTTTTAGACACAGTATTACGGCGGCATCTGTGGGATGGGGGGAGGGTCTCGACCGTCATCTCCCATTTCCCTACACACTCCCCGAATGCGATCCTGGTGGTTTCTTCTCGTCCTTGTCCTGCCACTGGCTGCAGTGCAGACAAATCAGACCATCGATGATGCCAGTCCGCTGGTGCAAAAGACCGCTCCATCTAATTGCCCCAACTGCACTGATGCGAAATTTTGGGGCCTTGACACCAGTCGTCTCTTCGACCACACTTTTTCAGTGTTCACAGAACTGGAGCTCAACTTCACTGGTGCGTCCCGATATAGCCAGTGTTACATCTTGCATGATGATACCGCCCGCATCCAGGGACTGGCCTCTATATGTTCATAGTTGTTCCATCCACAGACAATCAAACAGGCTTTGACTTCACTATGGATGGCGTCGCCTTCGCGCGCAGGTTTAATACGGCGCCTCAAAAGACCCCTCAATACAATGTCTCTGCATATACCAATACATCTATCCCAAACGGTCCGCATACATTTCGAATGGGCATGTCCACCGACTTCGATCTAGGGTTCTTCGATTATGCGATCTTCACGTAGGTCGTCGCTCTGGCCGAGTCGTGGAGTCCATGCCTGATATTTTTGACAGCTCAGACGACCCCGATCCCATTGCGAGTTCTAGTTCCCAGACACCCGGTCCCGGTACTCCCACAGGCTCGTCACGTACGTCGACCCCACACAAGAAGCGCCCCGTCACAGAAATAGCAGGGGGAGTTGTTGGCGGGGCCGCTTTGCTCTTGGTGTTTTTCGTGGGCTTGATGTTCGTGCGTCGGTCAAGAAGCAGGAAATCTACCCAAACCCTCACCATGCAGGAATCTGGCTCACCTTCCTCCAACGCTCTGATCATCTCGAAGGAGGCAGTGACTCCCGCTCCCGATGCCATGCCTCCAGCTCAACCACCTCAGGTCAACTCCGCCGCACCTCCGTCCGAGCAGGACAATGCCGGAGTCACCGCAGAACAGTTCCGCATCCTCCAGGAGGAACTCCAACAGCTAAGGCAGCGCATCGAGGGAAGTAGTACCACAGTGTCGGCCACCCGCTCCGAGTCTCCTGGACGTTCGCTTTCTACGATGAAAAGGGAACAAACTCGCGCCTTGGTTGAGCATGCGCGGGGCTCCGGAGTCACTGACACGTTGGTCCATACGAATAGTGGGCTCAGGCTGACCGCGGGCAGAGTAGCGGATGATCCACCGCCCACCTACGTTGCTGATTGACGCGATATCTTGGGCGATGTGGAGCTGAGGCAACGATTGTAACGGGCTTTTGGGACATCCTTACTGCGGGTTCATTTTCATTTTCGAAATTTGTTGTACTTATCGATATCTCTCAGCCGTTAGGCATTGTCATCCTCCGTCATTCTCCGCCCGTAGACATCCGCTGAGCTCCTAGTCATGGCAGGATGGGGAGATGAACTAGAATGAACTCACTCCCATCCCCCCACTCTACGTACTGCCTCTACATGATCGTTGGGTACGATAGGATTCCTAGGAAACGTAAGTCGGGAAAGATAAAAAGTCTGTAAAAGGCGTGGGCGGGTGGGGAAAAAATTTGCCATGGAGCTGAAACGCGTTGGGACGTGTTGGGATGTGTAGCAACGTGTCACACATTATTCTTCTAGTTAGGGAGGTTGAACTCCGCATAGCCTTGTTATCTATTGTTCAAGTCTATTGTCCTCCAGAGAGGCATAGATACTGGCATTTATTTTGGTTGAAGATACCGTTTTCCCCTCCTGTTTCACTATGAGGTGTAAACAGGGTATGGTATTACAGGCAATGGGTTCTGGATAGGGACAAAATCGCTGGAAACACATTAGCACATCGGGGTAAGGCAGGCAGGAAAAACACACTTAAAGGCGAGCAGGTCGACCTGCAGAAGCACGATCAGCGAACATTCATAAAAAAACCGGCGACCGAAACTCACGGGAGACTTGAAAGCCATGAAACAGTGCATATCGTTGTGCGTATCGACGGCCTCGCAAGCACCACAGAAGTCTGCGCCACAGTAGGCGCAGCGGAACCACACGCCTTCAATGGTGGACATGCATCGGTCGCATATGGTGTTGCCGTGCTCCAGCCTAGATAGGTAGGTGTGAGGGTCCATTCCCGGCGGAGGTCTCGGGAACGGCTTGTATCTGGAGGCAAACGAAGACATCAGGGTGGGGTGCGCCAGGGTAGAGGAATGACCTACATCCTTGGAAGGAAAGCAGAGGGCGATACCACCGGCCACTAGACCGGGCGCGGAAACTTGAAGAATATATGCCCCGGGTCGTGCAGTGTATACGAGTTTTCTTCGCAGGCCGCACACTAACGAGGGTTAAGCGTAGAGACCTAGGCCTCAAAAGCGACCTCACCAAGCTGAAGCCCTCCGACTGGGACGGAAAGTTTGCGCACTGGTAACGAACTCCAACAATGTTCTACATATGGGCTCAAGTAAGTTCTACAATTGTAAGCTGTCGGGGAAGACTGACGTTTCCACACCCGTGGCAAAAGGTATGGTGGTCCTCCCCACCTCCGAAAACTCGGCGTTCAATCTCGGTAATCGATGGTACCAGAGAAAGGGCTGCTTTTGTGGAGGTAGGTTCTTCTATGTGCGTTGGAGAGGAATCTACAAAATCTCAATCAGTATTCATGGATGTCCACTTCAAGATCCACACCTTCAAAGACTCGGCGCTCAATCTCGGTAATCGATGGGACCAAAGACCTATCTTGGAGACCGCGGCGAAATCTTGAGGTAGACCTCTCATCCCAGTCTGCCGCTATTTGCGATGTTTTCGCATCAATGGGTGGATTGGAAAGTCGATGTATGATTTGTTGAATTGAGGGGCGCATCGTTGGACTCTGTTGCCAACAGTCTTGGATAGGAGCCAAATGGCAGCATTGCACAAGGTTATCTCTGGCTGGGAAGGACGATTCCCCGCCATCACCTCCCCGATAACAGCAACGTCATGAAGCACTTCGAAAAATGGATGCTTTCCGGTCAGTATCTGTGGGAGAGCAAGGGGTAAAGATACCGAGGACGAACCTCATATCACACACCAGCAAATGCGTAGACATCCGATCCGTAGTGGTTTGGCATTTCCGCCGATAGGACCTCTGGTGCCTGGTACCGTGCAGTACCTCCCTGTACGCTGCTTGTTGAATGAGTGAATCGTTCGCTGACAGCGTCAGAAATGGTGGATAAACCAAAATCCGTGATACAGGCTCTGCCGGAGGGAGTGATCAAAATGTTTGTCTGCAAGAAGGAATGATGAGATCTCGGATATTAGGTTGGACAATTGACAAGTTGCATACTCCCTTCAAATCTCCATGGACAATGTGTTCAGTGTGCAGGTATCTGAGACCCATTGCGACATCCGAAATCTGAGGAACGAAAGTTCAAAACGGAGATGAACATCCATTGGAAATAGCCCACAAGAGATAGACGATCAATGTCGGTTGATGCATTCTGTAGAAATTGTAGAAGGTGGCCATACTCCATCCATGGTGAACACAAGGCAGAGTCTACTGTCCATGTAATATAGACCAAAAAAAGGCAACAGGTTAGGGTGCGAAAGCTGGCGCCAAATGAGAGCTTCACGACCAAAGGCCTTGAGTACATCTTGTATATCTGTGTCTCGGAACACACGCATCATTTTAATGCAAACACTTTGGCCTTGAACCCGGCCCTGCCAGATGTCACCGAATGCGCCAGCCGCGACTTGTATGCCTATCGTCTCCACTCCGGATAGCGGAAGACATCTAGGTTGGAGTTTTGCTGCACGAGAAAGCCTAATCAGGGCCTCGGAGAGCAATGGCCTGGCTGCGGAGGACGAATCGAATGCCTGAAAAACACAAGGTTCAACCGAAGTGATTGGGGCACCGATAACAAAGATTTTACATCTTGGATAACACACAAAAGTTTTTGTGCAAGAGATCCACGACTGGCCAAAATTGTTTGTAACTCTCGGGCCCACTACTCAGGACAGTAATTATCTGGGTTGAAATTGCAGAGGCATCTTGCGAGATCTTCTCGAATATCTCCGTTGGGCTAATACCATTGCGATCCTGTAGAAATAAAAAGTGATGAGGCCGGGCACAGCAAAAATCCGGAACTGTGGTGTCCATACCGGGCCCGAATCTCCCTTCAGAAAACTAAACAGGATGTCCACGATTGTATAGTAATTTGCAAGACCAGTCAGAAGGTCCCATTCTTGCCACGATTTCACCAAGTCTTGGAATTCATTCAAACGCCTGGATTTTGCGTCAAAAATGTCGGAACTGGATTGAAGTCAGGATTGTAGTACCTGTCCGACCGGCGATGCAGAATTGAACGCGTATAGAGAATCAGATTCTGCGGAGTCTCAACAACAGCTCGGCTTCGTGAAACAATCCGACTTACCAGTGGACAATGCTTCAAGTCCATTTCCGTAGCTGCCCCAGGGGCGGCGATGGCCTCGAGCTCAATGGTGGATTAGAACGCAGGGATGGTAGGGATAGCTAAAGGTCGGCTTGGAAGAAGGTCACTATGTCCGGGAGGTGGACGGGAAGAAAGCAAGGTGAAAGCTGTGCGTGTCATCTGTTCCTATAGCAGGAGTTACTGGACAAAAGACCAGTGACCATGCGTGAGCATACGTGGTCACGTGTGACCATACATGACCACACATGGCCACGTATGACCACGCGTGTTGAGTCGATGTTCACAAGTGTACCACGCGTTTTTTGCAATCAATGCCCAGTGTAATTGCTTCATGGCATATTAATGCCCATTGTATGGTCGCAACTTGTTTTTTTTTTGTGTATGGTCATGAATGGGGCACGAATGCTGGACATATGTTGAGCATACATGTTACATCGATGCCCATAAAATTGGCAACTGTCCCTGTCGATGCAAATTCAGGCACAATAATTTGGGCCTGAAACCTGGCTTGATTTGTCGATCCCGATCTTTTCTATTGAGTCACTCCATCGCTGCATGAGCTCCAGCTCTCGGCCTCTGCGCACTGTCCTTACTCCTCTCCGACCCGACCTCGCACTAGTACCCTTAACATCACGGGGTAGGCATCCATTCTTTCAGCAGCGGGACATGCAACGCCGGGTTCCCAGTGCGTCTCGGTCTCTGCCTTTGGAACTGTGCTAATGATTATCTGTATCGCGCCAGACCCTTTCCCGTTATCTGCCGAAACCTCCAATCAAAGGCCCTCAGGTATTCAATGCTTCATTCGGTGTCGCTGCCGATACTCATGCTCCTTCTCAGCCCCTTTCCCTATGGAACTGGGTGAACGTGCTGTTCTCCCCTCTCTCATTAGTGCCAACAAAGTCTTCTTCGACGACTGCCTCAAAGAGCTCAGAGCCTTGTCTGGTGCAGAATACATTCCGCCGCCCCCGAGTCCACCCCCACAGCGGGCCGCATCGGTTATCATCATCGATGAGCCTGACACTCCTGCCAGCCCACCTGAGCGCCAGCCAGTACCTGCCATTCCTCCTGCCCCACCCCACCCCAGGCCGGTGCTCTATACCACCATTGTCCATGTGAATCTAAAGAATCTGGCCTCAGGAGCAGATGGCGTCGCATTTGCACTTACTCTGGAGCTTCCATATAACCCCTTCGTCAGTCAGATCATCGCACCTCTATGGTCGACTCGTCGGGTCGAATCCATCGCAGGAAAGTGGAATCCTGCCCGGATCCATGTCGCATATTCCCGAAAGGTCATCTCTGTCAATGATCCCAGCTACGACAGCGTACAGAGTGGATTCCAAGAGCTCGGTCGCTTCAGCGACGTTTTTGGCAACCAACCCATTGACGGGTATGGAGGCGTTCTCGACAAGGTCATCCCGGAAGTTCTCGGCTCTGCAGAGCTCGAGGAACTCAGAACACTGTATAGTGTCGTCGCTACTGCCAAAGTATTCTCCATTTACTTCTTCTATCTGGTAGGGCATCACTCATATCATGGACCATCCCTTATTAATCCCTCCCCGTCAGGATCATGACAGCCACTCGGCCAACGTTGTTGCAGCAGGCTCCCGTGTCGCTCCGCCCCACCAACCGACACCACCCTTCTCTGTCCCAGTCGCTGCGGCTTCTTCTGCTGCCTTTTCTCCTCTTCCGCCTGCATCCAATACTTCCTTAACAGGGGCAGACCGTGTCGCAGCCCTCGTTCCCGAGCAGGCAGCCCTGTACCGGGCCATTAACTCCTCGACCGTTATTCTCGGGTCTGCTTATAAAAAGCATGCCTCCGTTCGCCTCATCCGCCAGATGGCCGTACAAATTGGGATGATCTGGCCCGACGCTGGGGTACCCAAGCCCTTGGTCGTCAATGGGGCAGCAATTTCGATCGAGGACATGCTCAAGCTCTCACCCACCAGCCCATCTCCTACTACGTTCGGAAATTACAATGGGGAGCATAACACTTGCACCAAGGCACTCCAGCGCCTTCACGAGAAGCTCGCAAACCCCTCCACACCTCTCACCGCTGCGGAGATCCGAGCAGGCCTCATCCTTCATGTCCTCCTCGACGCCGAGCTGCTTGACCCCAGGGTGCCCAATTTCAAGGTTTCTCCTGATTCTGACTATGCAAAGGCGGTTGTCTGTAGTGCGGCGTCGGTCAAAACCAAGGCCGTAAGACTTATGAATGGCCAAGAACCGGGTGATGATTAAACATTCCCAATCGTGTACATGTTCTGAATATATATTTGTTCCGCTTTAAATTAACAACCGTTTAAACCTCGTATGTCTTGTCTTTTGTTTGCTGCCAGTCTATCTTCAAGTCTTGTCTTTCGGATGATATGACGTGTTTCCATGCTCCTTTAGAAAACATCTACGCAGCGGAACACAACAATTCGGAAACAAAATAATAACCTAACCACGAACCCTAGTTGATAACCAACTACTAGTTTATAGAACTATCGCCGTATCATTTGTAGCAATACCCAAAATAAAAAGAAAACATAGGTATGACGGTTCAAATCACATACTGTCTTCCACCCACTACGCGGGTGAACTTGCAGAGACCATTCTCCACCATGATCGCGTCAAATACCATGTGTAGCTTTTGCGCAGGGCTAAGCTTCTTGTCGAGGAAACCGTAGAGCTTGCCAAATGCCGCCTTCACCTCGGCCATATTTGCCATCTTGTATGTTCTCCCGTTACCCTTATCTCTTTCGCGCAGCAATCCGAGTAGCTCTAGACCCCGAGCACCGCCTTTGTTAATGTCACGAATGATTTCACCGACCTCTGGCACTGTGGGAGGCTTTACCACTCCGGAATAGGAGAAATCAGCAGCAAGCAGAAAGCCTGCAAGGCTTCCAATCTCGTGGAAACGCGACGGACTGGTGTGCTTTAGAAAGTCATAACAGGCTCTGAATGCATAGCCGCCATTTGCTGTATTAATCTCCCAATCCGGGCAGCCAGGTGTGGTTAATGCATCCCAGTATTTCGCCACCAGAGACACGGTCCTCTTCGATTTTCGTTTGCTATACGCCCAAGGATTGCAGAAGAAAAAATCTGGAGGGTTTGGATATTTCGCACACTCTGCCTCCCAATCAGACACACTCGTGAAATAGGTTTTCGTCGCCTGAACCGCAAACGGAGTAGCAAAAGTGACACCCCGGAAAATGAGACCACTAAATAGGCCTGCCCGGGTTGCGGAGTGAGTACGATCAAATGCAGCAGTTGGGCCCCGAGAATGGACTCGAGACGGTCCATGCTCTCGAAAGGGAAGCAGAAAATCAAGCCGACCGTTAACATGGGATTGCAGGGAGGTTGGTTGCCCAATGGCTGCGTAGCCATCGATCAACGGTTCGAGCTCTAGCAGATACTCCAAAAAGCGGTTCATATTTCGCAGCTGGGCAGCATCGTCGGCGAGCGTGAGCAGCAAAGGTGGTCTCTGGACTGGTCGCACTGCTCCACCGGTTCCTACAGTTCTCCGCTGAGCAGACGCCACCACCGTCGCTCTGTGCTTGCCCGCAGCCGAAGTAGTAACTGCACGGGCCGCCATAGTCATTCGGTCTCGGCGATAATCTGTGACCAGCGCAGCCAACTTGTCAAGTGCCAGATGCGCTTCGGACCTGGGGTCAGCAACAGCACAGTCTCGGAGGGCCACAGAGAGTGTCGCATAAGCAGCCGGAGATGGATGTCCACCAACAAGCCTGCCGAAGACCTCGGTCTCTAGATGGCAAAATGCGTACCACACCGAGTCCAAGTATAAACTCGATGGATTGCACTCACGACACATAGCTTGAATAAACCATGCTTGTGCGCGCGATTTTCCCCCCATTGGAAATTTCAACCAAGTGGCAATAATGTCGATAACGGTGTTGGTAACATCGACAACTGAGACCTTGTCAAAGGTATGCCGACCTTTGAAGGTGTATCGTCCCTCCAGCTCTGCTGCACCGAAGTCGATGGATCGCAACTCTCGTGGCGGTCCGCGCATGTCGAGGAGCATCCGAACGTGCCTGGTAAGAGACCCAATCCAGTGGTCCGGTGGTGTGTGGGACTCGTCAAGAGCATTCTGTATAACTTCGACGCAGTACCCATCCAGCCATGTCCAGAAGGCGTACGTTGTTTGCATGATGCTTTGTCGCTGTAGCTTTAGTGCGAGGGTTGCTTTGGCTTCCTCCGCGTACATGCCCTGGATGCGAATCCAAGCCTTCGATATGTGGAGACATGTCTCGACTGTTGTTGGTGCATTGATCATGCCAATAAATGCATGCTCGAGATGGGGTTCCGACAATGCTGGAAGGTTATCTGACACTGAAATGCATTGTTGCGCGCGCAGCACCACATCATAATCTTTCATGACAGTGTGGCATTCTAGGCGAGCTAACAGCCGAATTTCTGTACCCAAATTTGTTAGACCACGCACGATCGAGACGAATTAAATTGTTGTACCTCTCCCTGCCTCGACTGATTCCTCAAAAAACTGAGTCGCCTCATCCAGATTGCCGCTCAAGTAGGCGGGGTCAATGCGTGCCACTTCGAGTCCTTTTGGACGTGGCTGGCCCGACATCAGCGTGTCCTGTATCTCCGTGAACTGTCGAGATTGCCAGATTGGACTGGCGTCATCTGGGCAATTTTTAATCCGGGGGATAAAGATAAATATCTTTGCAATACACACCATCCAAACCCTCTGCACCCTCTCTCCTGTTTTCGCCCCCATCTAAATACGGCACATACATATTTACAGAATACGTGATCGAAGCACTTTTCTTGACGTACCGACTATCCGACCAGAACGGCGCCGGCCAAGCTTGTCTTTGGCAAGGCCCAAAGCTGAGCCTTGCATCAACCACAATTCACTTGAGCAAAGCTAAAATGTAGACGCACCATCAGCCCCTGCAAGTGCAGCTTCCAAGGCCAACTTCTGTGCTCGTGCCTGAGCACGTTTCGCCGCTAGGATTTTATCAGCTTGGATTTTCAAAAGACCAGAGCAGACTGTGCCTTTCTCTCGGGTCTCCGGGACCGCATCCTTCTTCCACGGACGCCCACCTTTCTCGATTGGATTACCAAGTGCATCAACCCCCTCAAAAGCGGCCTCGAGGTCCTCTAAAAGAACACCCTTATCGTCGATTTGATACCCCATACCCGCCACAACAGCATACGGAATATGCCGAACATACTTGTTGTAATGCAGGCGCCAGACTCTCTTGTGATGTGAACGAACGGAGTCCTGTGAAACGAGCTGGCTCCCATTGTTTGGGACATGGACAGCTGCGGGATCACGGAAACCGGGGCCATTCTGCCATACGTCAACGGCCTCACGCTCTTCACCCACTTCAAAAGAGAATGCCCCAAGAAATTTGTCAGAGTCAATCCGAACTTTATAGACAAACGGCATCTGATTGGTGATCCAGATAACCAGCAGGAGGAGCATCCGGGCCATGAATGTAACGTGGCTGCGAGTGTCGTTAACCACCTGGCCATCCTGAGCCATGTTGGCACTATTCGTAAAGCCGCGATGACGGCGTGACTCGCAACTGTGAATGCGCACAAGCTTGATTTAGGTTTGCAAACTTAAAAAGTCTCGAAACACGTACTCCAGATTTTGCATCTCGGCAGTCAGTTTGAGAACATTATCCCTACCAGTAGCCCCAGGCAATGCGGCGACGGCGACATGTCCAAGACCATCACCCATTGCACCCGGAGGATACTGGATGATAGTGATACGAAGAGCGTCACGTTTGACTTCAACGCCTGGGGGTGCCATCGGTGGGGCACCTCCGTGAATGTTGAGTCCGCAAAAATTCACGGAGTCGAAGTTCCTAAGAGTGAAATTGATGCCGAGGCGTGGGATGTAAAATTTGCCCAAGATATAATTCCTGGGGAGTCGGGCTACCATGGTCATATTGGTGTACCGGGCTGGACTGTCCTTCTTATCGCGGTGTGGCTTGCCAAAATCGCCCATGGAATCCGAAAGGGAGACCTCTGAAAACCTCAAATCAGTCCTCAGATTGTATGGCCAAAAGGCAGAAGGTAAAATTGCCTACCACTTCCAAACGGCTCGGCAGGGGCTACGTTAACCTGGCAGGTCTGGTAGCCGAAGTTTCCCGGCAGTCCCAATGGTGGGATGTTGAGCATCGAAGCATGATTTCGAATGACCTCCACGACTTCCGGGGGTCCTTGTTCAAGACCGATAATGCCAAACGGCGCAGCGGCCTACAAGAAAGCAGTGGTTTTTAATCAGCCAAATAACGAGACAATATGAATGGCACACCAGAATCAAATCACGGCGGATCACATTCCCAGCGTCTATAGCCCCGTTCACCTTTGACTGCGCCATCGGACTCCACATCTCGCGTGGAGACTGGTATGAATTGGCAATGGTGTAGCACCGTGTTCCCTCTTTCACCGCCTTGCAACGATCATCTCCCCGCTCCATGGCAAGTCCACCGGTCCAAGTCCCATCCTCGTGGCGTACTGGAGGCTCGAGGGAAATTTGCTCGGATGGTCCCATAGCGGCATCGACTGCGGCTTGGAGTTGGTCCTTGACTTCAGGAGAGAAGACAGAACTAAAGACGTTGAACACCAATTATATGTGCAGCGTATAGCCAACAGAAAATAACTAGTACTTACGCTGGGGTAAGCCAGCCTTGGCAGCTGTCGTCCCAAGCGTTCTGGCTGCCTTTCTCTCGCGAGAAAATTGGGGTACTCGGAGGGAGATTGAACGACCCTAATTTTCAATAAATTAATGCCTGACATTCTGAATTGATACAACGCGCCTTTCTCAGCCAGCTCTTCGTCGGTGGCAAAATTCGGGATCTCTTGGGCATCCTCCCAGAGTTTGGTTGCCTTCATATTATCGTATGACAGATCAATCTCGAAGACAAGGCAGCGATTCGGTCTCGGCATCTGTGGATGGTTCACCGCCCAGAACAAAGTCGGCAGCATGGAGTCTCTATTCGCGCTCAACATTAACTCTTCCTTCTCCTCCTCCAAAGCAGCAGCACGGGAGGAGGGACGCGGGAGCAGGTCATCCATAGCCGAAACACAAGAGGATAGAGGTCGGACCTGTATTGCTATCGCCAGAGGTAATGACTGAATTGTGTCGCCCCGGAGACTTATGTGACGTATGAGATTGAGCGGTCATATATTCGTGAATTCTCTCGCTCTCGTGATACTTCGTGAATAATTTTATTGCGTCCATTGAACCAGTGATAAGGGTTCCTGTCAACAAGTCTTAGCATCACATTTATTTCGCAACAGGTAGAAAAAGAAACCGGGTATTGCCCGGGTGACCATTGGATTAACAGGCTTGAACGGATCTATCATCGCACAGTTGCGAGAGAAATTGCCCCAGTTAACAGAACTTTAATTAGTCCAGATCGATCCTCCCACAACCTAGAGACAAATCACCTCAATTGGAGACAATCTCTCACATTGCCTCTGGGTAACTGAAAGGTTCAATTATACCGGATGGATTGTCCCACAGTTATGTGACAAATCACCTCAGCCATTCTCATGTCTGTCAAAAGGCGGGAACTGCAGCCCCGGCTATCCGTGCCGGTTCCTGCCCGGGATATTGTCCTATGACGCTGTGCTGTAGTTCTGGAGAACTTTATAGCAAAGACGTCATTTGGTTGCTCCTGCGATCAGCTGTCTTTTGGATAAATAATGGATAATCGGTCTGATTACTTACCTGCATACACATGGATACTCCTCACCCTGAACACGAACAAGAACTCCGATCTCCAGGCTTTGGTGTTATTCATCGCGACCCGGACGACTCGGAAGACAGTTATTGGTTCTCCGTGTACTGTCCAGAAGCGGCAATCGATAGATTGAGGCTGCCGATAGAGTATTCAGCTAGCAGTACGTCTTTTATTTGAATTGGGGTCTCGAACTTTAACTGGAATATCCAGGCCTGTCCTCGTTTGCGCTTGTTGGGCAAAATACTTACAGCACTAGAGATGAGACTCTGTATAGTTCCCTATCCAAGGGCGGTATGTCGTCTCATAAACATTGAATGCTGGCACTTATTTCAAGAGTCAGATGCAAGGATGACATATGTGTCTTACCCCACCTCAGCTATCGCTGCGTTGGCAACCCCCCGTTCGAATCCAGTCCCTGCGTAGCTTGATGTGGCGGTCGAGAAGTTAAATGTAGAGCCGTTAGTTATATCTGAGCAGCTACGAGAAGATACCAAAGTTGTAGCCGGAGAGAAATGACATCCACTTTACTTTCTGTGATTAATTAATAGTGGCTGAGTCGTCTGTAAATCGGTTCATTTGTCTGTGATGAGGGGCGGCGATAGAATTTCCCAAAATGGATGGCAGCGTTGCTTTGTTTGGCTTTGTGTACTTTAAGCCGGCTAACTCTTTGACCTCTTCTCCGTGCATTGCAGTACTCATCTCCTTATTCTTGGGTCTGACATCGTGTATCATTTCTCACAGCCAGAGCTGCATGGCAACGATGCTGAGCAGCCACAGCTGTTGGCCCAGAGTGCGCTACAGGTGTGTCTTGCCTTGCATCTATCAAAGCAAAGCTCATCGTTCTCTCTTTCACCTACTCTGTGAGCAAGACAAGAGGCCACTGCCTACCACTCTCGTCTCGGTCGCATTAATTCGATTATCAACGATGGATGACGTGCAGGCTGTAGACGTCCGCATTAATCTTTTTTTTCTTCTGTTACCCTCATTTGACGATTGTAATCTTTCAGCTGAATCGTCTTGCGTGCCTCCGACTCGCGCAGCGCTGTGCTAATCTGCTTCTGTCTGTCGTGCAGGAGGTGCACTTTCCTTTCCCTGCGATAATTGTTTGCTAACATACTTGTAGAACATTTACGCAATTTCACTTCCTCGTCAACCAGGCCCATCGACCTTTCCTCAAGCGATACCTCAAGCGCACGAAATTGCGGGCTGCAACAGCTCACTCACCGACGCTCTGTCCATGTTCTCGGTGCGTTCTAATTTCACCACCTTATGTCCTCTCGTGTTGATATCTCCCTAGCTCTCCGTCCAAATGCGAATCCTCCGGCAAGTCAAGGAGAACAAGGAGACCGAAATAGAGAACTGCACGCTTCTCGAAGCTATTGCCGCACGCCAGAACAATGCACTCGGCATCACCGTTGATCAGGGGCAGCTCACGCCACGCCCGGGGGTCACAGCGCTGCCCGACGAGCACGCCCACGCAGACGCCCTCCCTACCCTCCACACTATCCAAACCATCCAATCCACCCAGAACACTCTCGACCGCGCTGGCGCAAAGCAGCGAAGCGACGTCGAGATGCTACGTGTTCCTCAGGTATATTTTCCTCTTGCTCTCCCTGTACATTACGGTGTCTGACGATACCGGGATAGGTCGGACGTACGGAGATGCCGGTTTTGCCTGGCCAACCGCTTCCGCCTGCGCCGCCAGGGTACACTGCGCGCGGGGGCGGGACGCGCTCCGGTACGCTGGAGAGCTCGGAGAGCAGCGAGCGCAGTAGGGGCTTGCGATGCCACGCGACAAGCTCGACCGCGAGTTCATCGAGGGCGGGATCGATGCGCTGTGGTGCATGAGCAAGGGCGGGGAGATGCTGCCCAGCTGGACGATCACTCGGTACGTTTCATCTCTCACTTTTACCTTTGACCTCATTTCATTTTTTCGCCGCAGATACGAGGTCGACCGCGACGTCAAGATCGGGATCGGGTTCTTCAGCGACGTGTACAAGGGCACCTGGCATGGGTGCACCGTCGTAATCAAGTGGGTGCTGCACGGGGATCCCAAGGTGTGTTTTCCCTGTCGTCTATGCTCTTTACTGAGCAACTTGTAGGGCGCGAACATCCTCGTTCATCAACAAGCGGGCGCGTTGCGTGTCTATTATTCCTACCAACTCTTCCAAAAGCCATTGCGCCCTGATTCGTGCAGTCATTGCACATGTAACAGCAGATGGCCCACACGTGCGACTTCGTGCTGTGTGCCCCATATGCTGTTCCGCTGCACTTGACATGTATCGGGCTTGATGCAGGACCCAAAAGGAGCGAGGAACGCAGCGGCGGTAAGGTATCCTATTTTGATTTGACCTGTCTCATGTCCTCTCTCTCACTATCTCTAGGTGCTGCAATACGATGCAGACAGCTACTATCAGCCTCTATCTGTCGATCTGGTGTGCCCTTCATTGCAAGTACCGTGCCAAAGGCAAGCTTACGTAACCACGATAGAAAAGCTATCTTAACGAATTTCTCTGTAGATATGCCTTCTTTAAATGCTGTTTGATAGTGAAGAGCACTGCGATACTAGTTAACCTCATCACCCCATATTTTCCACCCACTGGACTGCCTGCTGGCCAAGTCGCCTTTCCTGATGGGATGGCAGAAACCCGACTTGTGCAGCATCAAATCCCGCCGATGTCCTTGTAACTCCAGGCATTCTGGCTCGCATGGCATGTACCTGACGTGGTGGTACCCCATCTGGGCCCATCCGCTGCCCACCGCGCATTCGACGCGCCCGTCTCTGCCATCACTGTTCCCAATCGGGCAGTGTACAAACCCGACTTGTGCAGCATCAAATCCCGCCGATGTCCTTGTAACTCCAGGCATTCCGGCTCGCATGGCATGTACCTGACGTGGTGGTACCCCATCTGGGTCCATCCGCTGCCCACCGCGCATTCGACGCGCCCGTCTCTGCCATCACTGTTCCCAATCGGGCAGTGTACAAACCTGACTGGCGCAGCATCAAGTCCCGCCGACGTCCTTGTAACTCCAGGCATTCCAGCTCGCATGGGATGTACCTGACAGGGTGGTACCCCGTCTTGGTCCATCCGCTGCCCACCGTGCATTCGACGCGCCCATCTCTGCCATCACTTTTGTCGATCGGGCAGTGTACAAACCCGACTGGTGCAGCATCAGATCCCGCCGACGTCCTCATAATCCCAGGCATCCCGGCTCGCATGGCATGTACCTGACATGGTGGTATCCAGTCTGGGTCCGTCCGCCGCCCACCACGCATTTGACGCGCCCATGTCCGCCGTCACTTTTCCCAATCGGGTAGTGTACAAAACCGACTGGCGCAGCGTCAAATCCCGCCGACGTCCTTGTAATCCCACGCATTCTGGGTCGCATGGGATGTACCTGACATGGTGGTACCCCGTCTGGGTCCATCCGCTGCCCACCGCGCATTCGACGCGCCCATCTCTGCCATCAATGTTCCCGATTGGGCAGCGTACAAACCTGACGGGCGCAGCATCAAATCCTGCCGACGTCCTTGTAATTCCAGGTGTTCCGGCTCGCATGGGATGTACCTGACAGGGTGGTACCCCGTCTGGGTCCATCCGCCGCCCACCACGCATTCGACGCGCCCATGTCCGCCGTCACTTTTCCCAATCGGGTAGTGTACAAAACCGACTGGCGCAGCGTCAAATCCCGCCGACGCCCTTGTAATCCCACGTGTTCTGGGTCGCATGGGATGTACCCGACATTGTGGTACCAAATCTGTGTTCATCTGCAGCTCGTGTGTCCACCGTCTTCCTTCCTAAATCCAGAAGTCCACAAAGTAGCCACAAAGTCTGGCTAGAATCATTTGTCTGAAGATACATAGCGTGTTAACATCCATACTCATCCTCTATTCATAAAAACGACGACAAATGGCTAGTGCCTGCTCCCAAACCACCTTTCGTACTGACATATCCCGCGACCCTATATTCACCACCAAGGCCAGCTCTGCATCGAGTGCCGTGATTTGCGCCGCTGTGAAAGGGCAGTTCGGTGGCTCGACAACGACCTCAGACATGCGAGCTGGGGTAGAGTAAACACCGAAGGGGTTGGTGTCATCCCAATCGTCTGCGTTGTTTTGCGCGAGGTGGCCAACGATGCCAGGTATTGCCTGTGCTTCCCAGTCCACACCAAACTGGGCCAGCTCGTTAACGGCTTCCTCCTCCGCGTGAAGGAGGTGACTGATTCCGCGTGGGCCTTGCTCGAGGAGACCGAACGTAAACATCTCCCGTGGGCTCTGCTTTTTTTGCCCCTCGATGGTGACTTTGTGAGAGTTCCACGCTTCCGCCCACTCAAGAGCATCTCGATTCAGCCCTTCAAGGAACAGATGGTGAAGAAGCCAAATGTGAGCAGTGTTATCAGGACAGAGTCCGTATGCGACTTCGAGGTCTGAGAAAAAAGTCGACCACTTATGGCCAACGCCAGAGGTCCAATCGACCCACAAACGTTCAATCCTGATGTTATGCACCGATCTGTCCATCGTGGTGGATGAGTGGTACACAGCCCGATGCAAATCACTCACCGGCCGAATATATATGAACCTCGGCCACGACCCTTCACCTCTTCCATCCGCCGCGCTACCTTGAGATTCTCGACGCCGTGGTCTCCGCGTACACGGCTGGGCCAGCCATGGAGACCAACCGCAGATTCAAAGAGATCCAGCACCGTTTGAGCTAGATTATTGGAGCTGGCTCGAATCCCAGTAATAAACCGCGACTTCCCGTCGATAAACGCGTGGATCACGATTTTCCACCGAATCAAGCCTGAAAAAACACTTCAGTTACAGAGTTAGCAGTTGGCGCTGGGTTACTTGCCGTGCTGGCCGTCATGGTGCCATAGAGAGTTGACGCCGGGGACTGAGTAGACACGCCGGTCAATAGTGCGCTCTCCAAACATCCCCGGCAAGCCGCGAATACGCTCGTACGATGCCTCGATTCTATCGCGTGGTACACGGAAACCTCGGGCTAAAAGTGCACCGGAAATCATTTCCCGTCCGAAACGAGGGAAGAGGGTGAGGATGTCAGAAACGTGGTAGTCCAGAGCCTCGGGATCATTGCTGATGGCTGAGATGAGCGGTCCAGTCGACTGCCACGCCTCTGCTATGGTCCCATCATCTTGAAGTATGTGGCGATGGACTACAGCACCAGGCTGCACAAGGCCTGCGTTCAGTGCGCGGCGACGAACTGTTCGTGGATGACAGCCTATAGCTTTCGCGATACCTGTCGGCCCGCGAAGCTTCAATGCGCTGGCCAAGAATGTTCCGTCAATCTCGAGCCGATGGCGACCAGTCCCCTTTCCATTTGGGCGCTTCCGCATAACCACCAGCGGAGGCTCGATGAGAGGATCTGATGACTGGTCCACTGCTCTCTCAAGCGCGCCTTGCATGTCTGCAATGCTCTGTCTGAGAGTGGCAAACTCGGCGGCTGGAAAGACGTGCATATGCTGCCAGAAGGGTCGCGGATCAGAGTGGAGACATTCAGTTGGGGCAGAAACAGAGTACCTCCTCAGCCGCACTGAAAAACCTGCCAACCTCGACAGAGCGCTGTGCTAGCCTTTCCGCATCCCCCATCTGGGTTCTCAGTGCCAGCTGCACTTTCCTCTCGAGCCGGGCATAACCTTCTCGAATGCCTGTAAGCTGGGATGGGATAGCGGCCATAGCGATATCGACGTTGAGAGTAAGCCAAATGATTGTCACAAGTCACAGAAAATCAAGCGTCGCTATTCAAAGACTACGACACGGTATAGAGAGCACTACCAATCATTGTAATCGCCGTGTGTTAAACTGAATTCAGAGGACAACCACTGATCAAACGCGGTATCGGCTTTCAAGTCATCAAAGTCAACATCCTGCAAGAGCAAGTTATCCGTCCATTCGCTCAGGAAGACATCAACGGTAGCAGCGCAGTCATGGAAACCGAGGCTCGTTTTCTGCCTGGGGTCAAAACTGTGCACAAGATCAATCTGGGGGGATGTGAGGCTCGACAAAGGGTCTAAGATAAGGCACCGCACCGTCAAAGAAAAGTCCGGGTCGGCAGGAATGACACGCATCCCAATCATCGAGTACAGGAAGGCCTCTGCTCGGAGAACAGGATTTTTCCGTTGGGCGCGGTACTCAGTAATGCCAACAAATCTGCGAACAGACCGTGGATAGCCGGCTCCACGAATCCAGCGGAGGAAGCGCAGCTGAAATAATTCCCGGCGCAAACCCGTTATCCGGTCGAAGTTTGTCGGTGCACGGAATTGGAGCCGACGGATAACATCATCGACAGCCAAGATACGTCTGTTGTAGATCGCAGCCACGAGTGCCTTGAAGGCCACAATATCACGGCAATGGTCTATCATCGCCGACGAGCCAAGCTGGAGGTTAAATCCCCGTGCGAAGGCCAGGAATTCGGGGTGCTTGTAAGGATTCGATCGATTGAAGAAAAAGTGGCAAAGAATGCTGAGATGCATCGCTCTGTGGGTCGCAGCGTCGCGGGGAGACACAAAATCTGTTATCTGCAGTCAGGTTAGCACACTACGCATTGCATTCAGGCAGACAGAGAACGGAGCAACGCACGGGAATAGACAGATATGCGGCCACAAGCGCCATTGCGGGATGGCTATTGTCGACAGGAAATTTGAAAACCGTGTTCGCTTCCACCGCAAACCATGGAGCTAAGGTTCGGGCAGCTGAAGGATCGAGCGCGTGTATATATTGCAGAGTCAGATCGCCCACCCATTCCCGGTTCAGCTGGCTTGCCGCCAAAAGAAGGAAGGGACACAGCGGATCAGGCCCGATCCCAACCTCGACGATGAAGAGGGCTGCCCAGGCGCCATCGACCTGGAATCCAGCCACATGCTCTGGGCGGACAACCTCCTCCATGTTGTAGAACGACGGCCTCGTGTACATGCCGCTACTCTTTACCCATCGCGTGCTGTGGCCAAGCCGAATGGCCAGCCCCTTCACATAGACTGCGCGTTCCGGGCCGGGGCCTGTAGCGCCTGATTCCGTTGGCTTTGCTGGATCTGTGTAGCTGTAGATGTGGCTTAGCTCGGCCATGGGTCAAGAAGGGTTGCAAGACGTACATTCGAAAGAGTCGGCCAGAATGAAGGAAGCCGGGAATTGGGGCAGGCTCAAGGATGACACCGGCTTCGGCGCTGTACTGATCTAACTCTCCTTCGCCCGCATGGATGTAGGCGATAAGGCCGAGGAGGGAGACCGCCACGGATTCAACAGTAGGCCCAGACACCGTCAACGGTAGGACATTGTCCTCAGATCCAATGGTGTTGTACACCCCTGTGCGCCAGAGCGTAATGGCGTCGTGATCGAGAGGAACAATAGGAGTCTCTGCCGAGAGGAGCTTCTGAACAAGGTCGTCAGACTCTCCCTCGTCGTCATCAGAATCCAAGTCAATAATATTGGGCAGCTGAGATGGCCCTGCATCGGGGCGACTATGGGACTGCGCCGTGATGAGCTCGAGAGGTGAAGGTAGATAATCTGGATCTTTCGGGTCGTAGAGGATGTCGTCGTCTGTGGCTGTCCATTTGGCGCGCTTACTCTCGGGTTCTATTGTCGGCTACCATGACATTGTCAATTGTCAATCGAGCTGCGGATCAAAGATGAATTAGTTACCTCAGGGGACTCGCCAGCACGCTTGATGCAGGTTCCAGAGACGTCTTGGGAGGGCCCATTGCCCTGCACAGAGAAAAATAGAATCAGAACTACGCATATGAAGGTAAGGAAATGCGCCCATGAATACCTCCGAGTCAGAACTGGGGCAGCCGTCAATGCAGCTCGCCTCAGCCTGACCTTCTGGGATGCATATACGAGACCAAACACACTCCAGGGGAAGCAAGGATGCGGATGGAGGTCATGGCTGTACATGGGCCGACTGAGATTATCAAATCGGGGGGCTGAAGAGAAAAGGTGAGAATGGATATATTAACAGGCGACAGTGCAACTCGGGCTTGCCTGCAAACAAAATTTTCGTGTTGGCATCGTCGGGATGATGACACCTGTCGGCGGCCTTGGCGAGTGTGGCGTAAGTGCACTCCCGCTCTACCATTGGTAGGACTGTCAAAGCACGATTCTGGGTAGTAGGAATGGCCCGAAATAAAAGGAACTCCCATCTGCGCCACTCGAACTCCGACCCATCGGGATGCATTGGGTCAGCGGGCAAGATAATATTATTGTCCTGCAAGTGCTGCTTTATATGGCGGTCAAACTGGCGCCAGAGATCTCGTTCGGAAGAGATGACTGCCCTGGTAGACAGATTAAACCGTTCCAGGAGACGAAGGAGGCTCGGGAGCTCAGTGTGGGTTTTGAACTTGTAAGCGAGAAAGCTTAAATCGGCGTCTTGGTGGTGGTGTTGACCAAGCTATATCAAAAAGCGTCAGTACCATCTCTGTTCTCCACAGTGCTGCACTAACCGTAAAAGGAAGGAAACAGATTAGATAGGCATGCTGCCCAGGATTCAAAGGAGTGGAATTCGCATCGGTGACCTGTCCAAAGGGCCTGGCCGAGGTCGTCGAGGTCGTGGCACGAGCACTAGCGGCGGAACGGGATCGATTCTGGCGACTTGGCGAAATTTGAGAACTGGGTGGCCTGGAAGCTATGCGAGCGAGACTTTCGGCGCGTTGGCTTTGTATGGTGCCGGTGCTATTGCCCTGCACGTGAAACGGGGCTATCGGTGCAGGCACTCCACTGAAGGCAGCGGCGGGGGAAGGGAGAGCAGAGGCTATGAAAGGGTTGGAGGCGACCGTCTGGGGAAGCGATAGAGTGGCCACGGAATTGCCACCGGCAAAGGGGAGCGGAAGTGGATGGGTGGAAGAAAAGGGGTTGCTGAGGAAGGCGGTCCCGTTGCCTGTGGGAAGCAAGGTCGAGGTGGAAGCCGACGGACGTAAGGGCTGCTGGGAAAAAGGATTACTCTGGCTGAACGCAATCGAGGATGGCTCAGCACGACCAGCGGGAAGATTTTGGGGGGGTAAAATCATCGACATCGATGAGGTCATTGGCTCAGGAGGTCGGATTGAGGGAGGAGGAGCAGAAGGTAGGCCGCTGCCAGAACTTTGCACATGGATGAGACATAAAGGAAAGCGGCGAGTGTATCCAGACGTACCTTTTGCCTGCGTGCGCGAGCCAGCCGTAGCGACAAAAATCACATTGTAATTTTTGCGGGGGACGTTCCCAAATGGTTTGTAGCTGGAAATGGAATTGAAGTCTAGTCCTTCGGGAGCAAGAAGTACGGAAATACCTTGAAAAAGCCTCCGCAATTGGCTTGAAGATTGACACCACGTTGAAGCTTGTTGTTGGGGTCATCTGGATCGTCTTGAAGAAACATGACATGGCCAAGATAGGAGTGTGCACAGAGGCACAGTGAAGTCGGCTGGTTCGGATATTCACGGTACTGTGGGCAAAGAACACATCAGAAACGACTTGCGACGACCACCAAGCTCAATAGTACCTCGTTGGCTATTTCACAGATGAATCCAGCACAGTTGTCTGTGCATTCTGGGTGGAGGCACTTGCCTCGCGGCGGAAGGTACCAGGCACCCTGCTGGTAGCGCGACATGATGGTCGTAAGAGAGGAGCACCTGGAACTACACAGTTGCTGAGTAATGCAAGAGTAAGCCGATCAATATCCAGAAAAGTAATACATTTGCATTAAAATGATTCGGCCTAAACGGGACAGAATATGGCGAATTGGGACGATATCCAAACAAAGTACGGCATATGTGGACCATTGATGCCCACAATGATCAACTTCACGTTACAAATTGATCATCTGTGGCGCATCCGTGACATCTTCTGTCAGCATGAAACACTTTGGAACGAAGCACTGATTGAACATCCATGACCACGGATGTTGGACATATGCTCCATGCATGGCCACCGATGGCCACGGATGGTCACGTATGGTCACGTATGGGCATATGTGGGCATATGTGGCCACGGATGGTCACGTATGACCACCGGTCTTTTGTCCAATAACGCCCGCCATATGTTCCGCCATCACCGGCACCTGTCGGGACACATGTGCGCATGTTTGGCCAAAACGTTCCAATCCAACTCATCCAAACATCACACTGTCCATGTCCTTTTATCTCTCTGCAGCAAGCTTGGCTCATCTAGCGGAAACACTCGTTTCGTCTCCTCGTCCCATCGGATTCTCGGGTATAGCACGTTATTTGGTTCGGTTTTGTCATTGCCTTGATTTGCAGCGCCGACTTCTCTTCAAGGTCTCTTGCCGTCATGACCACAAACGACTAGGGATTGGATATCCACTTGTAGCACAATGGGACACCGCTTCGTTGCAACGCGGGCACTCATTTACAAGAGATCCCCCTTCGCGCGTGCTGTCTTTGCACCCTTACGTTGCTATAGGCCCTCAATTGCGTCTCCTCCGTCCTCCCGCTGGATAGCTCATCAAGCCCGTCTATCTCACGGCTTCCTCAGGCTGCATCTACCCTAGAAGGTTTTACCGGATCTCTATATCGACAGATTTGCCAAAAAATCCACGAACTGACTGTCTGGGCTCTGTCGACTTACTGACGCCATCAAATAACCCCCTCTTTACTTTCTATGTCTATGCCTTTCCGACATCCTGTCCAGTCTGTGTATTGATTTTAGCGCTCGTTCTTGCACAATCTCTCTCCTCTCGGTCTAGATCTTGTGATCTATGCACGTTGTGGCATTTCTTGTTGTGTGCATCTCCTCCTTCATTTTGCCTTTCCGACCCAACGGGGACGGATGCGGACACTACAAGAATCGTTCCAAACAGCATAACTTACGGGCGCATCAAGTGCGTCACTCATATACTATTGTCCAAGAGTCGCGGGGAGGAGAGCGAGTGAGTCGAATGCCTTCACCGCGCCTCGCCAGTGATGCCAGGGACTGAGAAAATCTGGTAAACGACGGCGGAGGACAGCAAGAGACGTGTTTGGCTGCGGTCCCAACAACCCACAAAACTGCCCTTATCCCGAACGCCCACGTCCTGAATTTTTTTTTAGGCACCTCAATTTCCAAACCTAGCTTATCGGCGGACTTCATCTTTCTTATCTGGGCCTACTCAGGGTTTTCCTCCTTGCAAAATTCTCTCGAATTGGCCGTTTGAATTCGACCAAGACTCCGGGTTCCTCAGCTCTTGTCCTCGAACACTACTAAGCGATCCGAGATGTCCTCCAATCGCAATCTTTGGGTCCCTTGACAAATTTGGCCAGCCCTTTCGAGGAATTTTCTCGTCAACTGGTCGAATCGTGTATCTGGAGTCTGGACGTCCTTATAATGCCGGCTCGTTTGATGCTCGTTTCATCACACCGTGGCTCCGGGTCCGCTCATATCGTGGTTCCAAGAACTATGTAGCACTTCCGTACGGCACAGCCTCCGATCCAAGCAAAGAACTTCTGATCTGTCTGCGTCCTCGCTGATAGTGCTATTCCAAGATACCCAACTCTAGACGGACGCTCATGCGCTGCAGATCACCGACGCTCATGACCGAATACTACTACTCAAGTCTCATGAACCCCTTCCCAAGTTTCAGGGTGCGCCTAATGTCCGCTGATTCGACATGATTCCAATCTTTGCTCGTCGTCTCCTGTTTGTATCATGATACTGTGGGTTTACCGCAGCGTCCATCGAAGAACGCGAACAGATGCTGGGGCTCTTGGCCCCGATTATCAATATTGTTGTTCTTCACCGTGGTACCGACAACCCCTCAGGCTAGACTGGCGACTCCGTGTTACGTGTGTGTCTCCCAAATTTGCTTTCTTTGCTCTGGACCCAGTCCCATAATGCTCATTGCATCATGATTTCCACATATGACTTGACGTACATCCGAATACTTACGTTGGCGGCACGATAATCACTGTGCATCTACATAGTTCTCTTTCCTATCTTTCCGGAGAGAGGAATGCTAACAGCCCCTCCTTCCGTCCCAAAATTTCCAATTCCACCAGTCGACCCACAATCCTCTCTGTATGTTCTGAAGCGCGGGCTCTCTCCCATCTTGTGTCGCGTGTCCAGTCCGGTGTGCGCCACTTAAGCGCGGATAGTCAGTGGATGAATTTGTACGGAAGATGCTAATGCTTGCGTGAGTTCGATTCGGGTAAGTGCCATTTATTTCGATTGGTATCGTCGGAGTAAGCACGTACCTGGCGAAAGTCTCCTACTGTATTTAACATGCATCCGCCCCACACACAATTTGTGCCTTGCGACTAGGCTCGAAAAGAACAATCGCGTCGACTCTAGCTCTCCGCGACCGCGGACGAAAAAAAATGAACCGCCGAGGGTGGCTTGCCTGGGACGTCGAGACGTGTACAAAACTGGTGGGCAATGGACGACTTCCCCAAACCAGCACCTCCACTGAGGAAGTACAATTGTTTGGGATCATTCGAAGGGAAATCGCCGGCTGACCACAGAGCTAGCTCTTCGAACAGCTTCTTCCGAGTGCCGCCTAAGAACTCGCTCTTCAATTCATCTACGCAGCGATACCCTGCATCTGCTCTAGGGATGGAGCTAAGGACGGTCTGTTCCTCTGCCGCGACGGGTTTCGGGTGAGCAAAAAATCGTAGTGATCTTAGGTCGTTATCCTCACCGGCTTCCTTCAAATTCTTCCTGATTTGTTTCACATCGTTTATAACACCGCTGAGTACATTCTCAATGGACATCTGTCCTCGGAGCTAAAGAACACGATAGATGCGCAACGTCAGGTGAAAAATACCGATATCGGGAGAGCGCACGGACTTTGAAAATACGGATTGCACGGGCTAGACTGTCCTTCATGTCGGAGAGCGTAGCGGCATTCCGCGACGAATATATGAAGCCCTTAAGGGGCCCGAAGAGCCCTGGTCCGCCCTTCAAGTCCTTTGTGCGTTCTCGAAGTTCCTCCACCGTGCTGCAGTCAAAGTCAGTAATTGCAACGAATGAAGTAGATACGTCGCATACCTCCGCAACGTCTGCGCTCGTAATTCCAGTTCCTCAGAGTGCTTGATGGCATCCACCACCGCCTTTTTGGTGGCCTCGTCCCCCTGGATATCGTCGACTGCGGCCCGTGTTTTCGTGACCATCTGCATGAGGGTATCATCCAGCGCCTTGACTTCCTCCGTGAAAGCGCGGCGTGCATCATCATTCGCGTGAGCCTCCTAAGGAATGGAATAAGCATCGAGAAAGGATTGAAACTACCCAACTCACCTTGACTCCGTCCAAGAGCGCAGACAGCAGTGTTGTAGATAATGGTCTTATTAAGAGTCCTCCCCAAAATTAAGGGCTTAGGTTCTAAGTAAGGCTTATTAAGGGTGGGGTCTTATTAAGGCTTATTTCCCAAAACGGTTGCTCTCGCGATTGCACCGAAATCATTCACAACGAGAGTTTACATGCATAATTAGCCATCATAATCATCTCCGGAACCCTCCTGAGCACCAGCGTCGGGTTCTTCATCGCTGTGCTCGGCAGCAAGAAGCTCCATGTATAAGCTTTCTTCGGAAACGACACGGTTGCGTCTGGCAAGCGTAATGGGTTTCTCGATGACCCCGCCGAAGAGTGGTGACTCCCATTGGGCTTGTCCTACAACATGCGAGGTACGAGCATCATTCTGTTGTAGCGTCTGTCTACGAGAGACTAGGCTTGTCCTCACTGCGGTGGAATGGGCCCCAAATTAGCCCAAGCTTCGGGGGCATCGAGGACGAGGGGAGGGACTTGAAAAGTGGGCGGGACGGGCGCGAAAATTGCTTGGAATTTACTTAGCAACGCTTCAATCAATGATACATTGATCGAGCTCTGATTTGAGCCTCAAATGGCCCGATTTGCCCGGTAAGGGTTAATAAGGGCTTATCATCCTCCCGACCCGATGTTAAGGGCTTAGCTTATCATATGATACGGCCTTAATAAGCTAAGCCCTTAACATCTTATCTGCAACACTGGCAGACAGTCCTTTAGCGACGAGAGAAAGACCTGGTATTGGGACAAGATCGAGAGCAGTTTCGGCAAATTCAAGAACTGGAGTCGCATTGTCGAGCGCGACGCCGAAAGCCTTGCCACGATGGTGGGGAGAGATGGTTGCTGCCAAACGTGGAACCGAGGAACGCGCCGGATTAGTCAGCGGCCTAGACCTAGACGAAGATGTCAGGTGACCAAGCAGGCTCGTGACCAACCACGAGGGTTTTCTTTACACAGCCAGAAGTTCGGATGTGCTGGGCGTAGATCTCCGAAATCAAACGGCGCTTGATCCGAGTTATGACCCGCGCGCACATTTGATGTAACCTAGATACAAAATATTTCACATTTGCGGAGCACTAAATCTAAGTCACTTCTGGCCCATTTTCCGTGAAGTGCCAAGCTCAATTCTCCTGGCTACTTCCGCGCTGGTATACTTGCCGCCGACTTGACGGCCGATGGCAAATATGGCCACAAGCTCCAGCCAAACATGTACGACATCCTCCTTTTCCGAATCGAGAAGTACTTACATGTATTGATTTCTTTCGCTACAGCCCCAGTCTGGGACTTCAGTACCGATCCGAATGGAAAAATAAGTTACTGTGTGGTCTGCAGAGACGGTGTTGCCCGAAATTCGGACTGGCAACGTAAGCGTCATGAAGAGACAGCAAGCCACAAGGAGCTCTTGGAACATCAACGTTCCAGCCAGGCGGCTTCTGAAGCCGATCGAGCTGCTGGTGTGCCAACCAATGCAGACGTCGCTGATGATGCCCTCCGAAATCTCCTGGCTTCTATGGCCGGAGGCAGCACACAAGCCTATCCCACGGGTGCACACCAGGATCGTCCTCAGTCCCCGCCGCGTGGGCTTGGGATTAACTGGAATTTGATGGAGGCCAATAACGAGGGGGATCTTGCCATGTCGGCCGATGAGCGGGCCGTAGCTTTTATTGCTGGGACCATCCTCGACAGATTTGATTTGCCCCAGTCTGATGATGAATTCGAGGAGCGCTCTAACAGCGAGGGTTCGCAGTCGGACAATGAACCGGATGTCATTGGTAAGTTTACATTGTCGAGGTGATATGCCGATAAATAAATCCCTCGACAGATGTGCAAGAACCCGGTATTTTTGGTACTTCTGAGCCCCCACCACACAAACGCGCCCGCACCCAAGATGAGACCGCCACGAATCATTTCTGGTTCCCCTGGCCTGATCGTATTGTAAGTCCTGGCATTTTTCCTTGGCAGTTCTGAGTTTAAATAAATTTTTAGACATGCACGCTCGATATACTTATGCATTTACCCCGTTCGGTTTTCTCCCAGAAACAACTAGACCTTTTTCTGTGGCTGCTGAAGGTCAATAATGTGGACGACGTCCCGAGTATCAAACAAATGCAGAAGATCAATTTAGCCCTGCAAAAGGTTTGCGGGATCGACACCATTCCCTATGATGGCGCACTGGGGCACAAATACTTCGTCAACAGCTTGGCCCAAATTATAGCTCAGGTAAGTCTTGGACATGAAGTTGTTATTACAGTGGTTTTAAGTTGCATTCATAGGAAATGGCGAATCCGCGAGTGCGACCTCATCTGTCTTTCTACCCAGAAGATAGCGGTCCAAAACTGTCTGAAGCTTGGCAAGGCCAACGCTAGCTCAAAGAGCTTCCAGATGAGCAGACTACGCCTATGCTGCGCATCTCTGGCGCTGATTTTTATATCTATGAGCCAGCCATGCTCGACTCCGAGGCAGGCGAGTGCTGTCAACTTTTAGAGACAGAAGAACGTAAGTTATTGCGGTGCCAAGGCCCCAGTCTTTCATTGAACACGGGAGGTTGTTCAAGGATCTATGCGATGGCGGTGGCCCGAGGCAGGAATGATGGAGCTTCACTGTGCGAGTGGAGTCCTCCGAATCCTCTAAGTCATGCAGCCTGACCTTGAGACGTGCCACCGTCTCCTCCAGGGCCTTCGTCCTCGACCTTCTCGGTCCTTGGGAGTATTCGCACTGGTCCTCTTTAGGATGTTTTAGGCAAGGTCCGCATGCCGGTTTCTGTCCGTCGCATTTCTGGAAATTTATGCCAAGTCAATGATGTGAGTCGGTACTGAATACCAACGAACGCACAATATTGATAAATCTGCAGTGGCAGGACTTGGAATAAGCAATGAGAGAGCCAATCGGAACACGTGTATATGTTTGTGTTGGCCTGGGAGAGTCCAGAGGATATAGGAAATGGGACACTACGACACCTGTGTCAAACTCTCAGAAAATTCGACACGACCCGAAAATCAGACACATTTCAGAACTGGCGACACATAGCATTACCGTAATCACAAAACCCAACACACTCCATTCCGTAGCGGTCGGCCGAGCGGCTGAGCATGGGAAAGAAGAATGCCATCACCATTCTCGCTTGTCTCTTCCTTTCTTCAACGTCTCACCGACATTCTTGTTGTTCGCGTCTCGATGGCGCGGTGGGCGCCAGGAGGACTTGAGCAGTTGCTGAATCGCCTTCCCCACACCGTTTTATCCAGCTTCCAAGACGAGACACGTAAAGCATTCCCGAGGTATCTGTCGCTGACCAAGAGCTCTTTTTAGTCGTTTCCGAAAAGTGTCAGAACGAAGAACCCGCAATTATTTTCTGGGAACGACTGGATTGACCTCGACGACCTAGAAGCTTGGCTTGAGGAACAGGAGGCCGGATCTGAAGCATTTTCTCAATGAGCTGACCGTCCCCGATGCGTACGTCACTGCGCTACTTGCCGTGTGTGCTCGGATTGGAGCACATTGTACCCTGCTAACAACTTCTCTTTCTTATACTCTCCCTCTGACAATTATTATTCGATCAAATCATCCTCGATTAACTCCTGCTATCCAAATCTCACCATATGAGTACTGTGAAGCACCACGCCGCCTGTGGGTCATGTTCATCGACCCACATCCAAGGGTCATGTGAGCGAGTGTTTGATTTCGTTTCGAGCGGTGACAAACCAACCAACTGTGCGAGCGCGGAAGGAAGGAACAAGTGAGCGAGTGGGCACAACAGAAAGCTCAACAAACTCGGGCCGCGTCCGCCGCAGCGACAAGGGCCTGGAGCGAACGACGAGGGACGAATCCTGGAAACTGAATCGTATAGAATGAGATACAGAATATATAGTAAGTAAATAGGAGAGAAATGGAGAGACACCCGCGCGAGTGAGACAAAATGCTGTACAATAAGTAATAGAGCAGGCGATGAGAGGCTGTGAGGGTGTCTACGAATCAGTATGAAGGGCTAAGAGCGTGTGCGGCGCGACGAGATGCCGTTTCGGCAATCACATTGGGTTTCTTCCTGCTTCCACCCTCCCGCTGCGAGCCCCGTTGGTTCATCTCCCCTGAGAGGTCGTAGACCCTCTCCATTTGGTGTGATTCGCTCTTCTCCACTCGTCCTTTGGCCCAGATAGGCTTCCTGCTCTCTAGTGCAGCATCTTGGCACCATCTCTCGAGTTTTCTCGCACCTACTGCGAGCTGATTTCCCGGCTTTTTTTCTCGAATTACCCCCTCATCTATCTACCCTTTGGCTATACCGTCACCGGAACCTCGTATCGGCCGCGTCTTTCGACGCACATTCACCCACTCCGCCTTTTCGCCCCTTACGTGACCTGTCAAAGCTGTCATGACCAGCGGCGCGAAGAAGGAAAAAGCGAGGAAGAAGAAGAGAGCAGAGAAGCTCTTGGAGGAGGAGAAGGCACGACAGGCACCCGTGAGCATCCCTACTCCCATCGTCACGCCCGCCACATCCATCCACGCCGTCCCCATTCCCACTCTCTTGCCCACGCTATCCCCTTCCATCCCAAAACCTTCCGTTGTCGACAACTCGGATCCGGAACCATATGATTGGTATCCTCCCGCCAACATTCCAATGTGCATCGACGTTGATATTTGATGACGACGACGAGACTTACTGCGACTCCTTTCGCGCTGCGGCATCTTGGCGGGGCCCTGCACATTATCCAGAGCACATTCGGGCCTATCTGTACGACACTCCGACGGACACCTCATTCTACGACACACCCGAGCTCGCCCCCATCCACACTGCCCCTGCTGCCACTTCGGTTCTTGCCCTCCATGACTTCTCTGCCCTCTGCACCGAGTCGCACCATCCCTGGCGTACCATCCGGCGTCGCAACGCTTACTTCCACAACGCCGTGAGCAGCGGCCGTTCCCGCAATCGCTCCCAAAGAGGACAGTTGTCTCCGCGCCCCGTCCAAACATCCTCAGCCTTCACGAGGATATCTCTCTCCCCATTTCTCCCCTTGTCCCCCGCTCCCGCTAACTCGGTCCCGCAGCTCGATCTTCGGCATCCTCGACGGGGTATGCTCCATGGTCTTCCCCGTACGTCTTCCCGCCGCTCGCAGTCGTTCTCCTAGTTCTTACCACTACCACCTCGGCACCCGCATCACTACGCAGTGTACGCTCCCCTCCCATCCTCCAGTCCTAGCGCTAATGCTAACGCTCGCTACAGAAATTTTCTCTGGGACTTCGCCATCTCCAACCTCAACGCCCGCGCACACCTCAGCACATCTCCACCCCGCGTCTGTCAGACTCGCGCATCATTAGGCTCCGGGACGCCGAACCTTCGCTCAGCTTTGATATGGCGTATTTGTAGTGTAGAAGCGGAGCCCCCTCATTCTGCATCTAACGTGGGAAGCCTGACCTCAAGGCCCGGGCTTCTGTCTACAACCCTTAGTCCCAGGGGATACGAGAACCCCGGAGGAAGAAACGTCAAGTATGTTGTTAACTTCAGTAATGTCAGAAATAGGATTGAATGAAGGCCCAGGCTTGGGCGCATCCGAAACAACAATATCCCCATTTCCCAGCATGGAATCGAGAGTCGTCTCTTCCACTACCAATTCTGAGACAAAGATCACAGTGATCTCGTCGACAACGGCCACCGATACCCAAACCCTTCCAATCTTAATATCCGCTTTTGCAAGGAAGTCATTCAAACTCCCGAAGTTTATGTAATGAGGGCGGGTACCAAACACCCGGTGCGCGGGTAACTACAGACTAGCTATTGACGTATGCCCTTCAAAATGCAATATACGCGGCTCTCCGAATTCTTCGACTCAATCCACCTCTCACACAACAATAAGATCGAAACGTAGACTGTCCAACACCCGTAAATATTCCATTCTCGGCGCCGAAGGAGGGCAAGAGATAAAGGAGCGGCAGAATGCTATCTAATCTGCGCCTGGCGCGTAGCCATTATGGACAGGTACGGCAACCAATAGAAATTCAGTTTAGTCCAGTTCAGTTCAACCGTTGACTCGACCTCAAGCTTGAATTTGAATTTCTAACCCGACTACAAATAAATACACCCCGAGTCCAACATGTGAATTGCATCTATCCACGCTGTCTCAAAGTGTATTTAACCTCTGGCCGTGTATGTGGGCCATACTTTCGGAACAAATCATGTTCTGACAAATTCCGCAAATTTTGTGAGGTTCTTAGATGATACCTTCGCTCCTCAGGCCCGGTGGTAAGTGATCTGCTGAGAACGAGTCTCGCATCTTCTAGCCACCATAATCACGCCTCCGAGGATGATAATGCGGACATTGAGCCATCGTCGAAACGTCGGCGTCGCCGCCGCAACGTCATCCATGACGTTCTTGAGCAGCGCAACAAGGAAGATACTGAGCGCCTCAAGGATGCTCGGGCGCGCGCGGACCAGCAGCATAACGAAATGCTCCAGGTTCAGAACGCCACCATCGGCGTTCTCGAAGGGTCTCCGGGAAAATAATCGTGCGGCTCGCGATACAGGAGAGTCATCCCGCACCACACAGATACTCGCCAAACTCGTTGCCAAGAAATTTTGATATTGTCCTATCAAGAAGTCGTCTAAACATTCTAAACATCTCCTCCTTCAATTTGTGTCATATTTTATCATCTCGTAGTCTACCGTAGCACTCCAAATTTATTTAGCGTACATAGTACATAGCTATCCTCGTCTAAATAGGTTGAACAGCAATCAACTACCCGTCTGCAACCTCTGCCTCGCCCCAGGGAGCTTGAAGACACCACGAATCGAGCTCCTCATCTGTTACGGGATCACCATGGAGGTATTCCGCAAGCGTGGGGGTTTGCACCGGAAGTATTGCGAGATTTGGGGGTGATGGAGTGTAGTGCGGCAGTTGGTAAGGAGTACGACAACGAGGTAGAACAATCCAACTGGTTGCAGGAGAACCTTCTGGTTCTTCGCAAAGTTAAGGAATACAAATTGTTCGCCAATCTCCTTGAATACCCACTCGACCGGCTCACGGATGCTGTAGGCAGAATCACCGTACACAACCAGAGGCTCGCGATTTCCGGGTGTGCCTGGGGTCCAGAAGTGCTTCTTGAGGATTTCCAACACACCGCTCTGCTTGAAGCACGTCTTATCGTGCCTACGGCCCTCAATGGGTCCGAAGATATGGATGATCATGCCATCAGGGAGGTCGCAGGTTGCCAGGCTACGACCTCAACGCCCCGAGGACCCAAACTGAGGTCGTAGCTTGCCAGGCCACGATCTCAATGCCCCCAGAGCCCAAAAAGAGGATCGCAGCTTGCCAGGCTACGACCTCGATGCCCCCAGGACCCAAACAGAGGTCACAGTTTGCCAGGCAACGAACTCGATGCCCCCAGAACCTAAAAATGATCCATTTGGAGCTAAATATCGCAGGTTAGGCTCCAGGCAACTAATAACAAGAAACGATGCTCGTCGGAAATAGAAAACCCAACGCAAGCTCTCGTGCCGGAAATGAAGAAACAAATGATGACCCAAGTCTGGAGCTGAATATCGCAGGTTAGACTTAGGCCAATGAACAAACAGGAATATCGCACGAATGGTTGTCATCTGGTGGTCTTCCCTCCCTGATACAGTGATACATCAAGGAATACAACAAAAGATATGGATCATTGAATAGTTTCCGAGATTTAGGGCATTGCCGTCCTGGGACGTTGTTAAGGAGACAAAAGGAGAAGCTATTAACACTCACCTGCGGTTGTGGTTGAGGCTGTTCTAACTTCGTTCAGCCAGAACACCAAACAGACTCGGAACACCGATCTAATAATCCCCCAGAGCCCAAATGTTTATATGTACAACTGGTAGGTTGTACTGAATCCAGACCCGGATACATGAATTGGACGCAACTGGCAAGATCGCGCTCAATCCAATGATCCAGAGTTCGAATTGGGTACCAAACGAACACGGATACATGAGCTGGACGCAACTGGCAAGGTGGCGCTCAATTCAATAATCCGGAGTTCGAATTGGGTACCACCAAAGGTGGATACATGGACTGGACGCAACTGGCAAGGTGGCACTCAATCCAATAATCCAGAGTTCGGATCGGGTACTACCGAAAGCGGATACATGGGCTGGATGCCACTGGCAAGGTGGGCCAATCCAATAATCCAGAGTTCAGATTGGGTACCACCACATGAGTGGGACGCAACTGGCCAGGTTGTAATCCAATACTCTGGGTCTCTAATGGCTTTAGTGGCAGAGCCTTTATATCCAAAATCAGGACCCTGCCTCTGGGCCCGGAATACAAATGTCAAACAAGTGGAAACAAATCCGCGGTCCGTGCGCAATACCGGAGGCAGCTCCGGGCCATTCCTCCGCTTGGTTTGCCTGCGCACTGCCTATGATACGTACATGACTTACCCGGAGCAGACTCTTCGTCGTCACCGTCCAGACACAATGAGGGTTGGTCTGTGGCCCAAGGCTTTTCGAGGGGATCATTATTTCTGCGAAGAAGCAAGGCAGAGAGTTTTCCTCAGACCCAATGGGTTCTTTTGCCTTGGCGCCGGAAGCCAGCCGATTTTTGGGTCACGTGTATTGATTTGTGGATGAGTTTGTGGATTGGCCGTTTGGAAGGCTTGGGGCGTGGGTCATGCAGGGGATCCGGAGCCGACCTGGAAGAATGTTCAGTTGTATCCAGAGATGTTCCCATGGCTCTTTCCTTATGGCCTCGTTGGAATAGGCCATCCATCTCACAAAAAACGATTTAGCGAGGCCAAACACAAACACCACTTGCTACTTGCTGCCGTATTTTCACCCTAATCCCTAACCCCGCGTACTGATGGATGACAAGAGATTTTAGACCGATTTATATTTCCATATGGTTGCGTTCAACGACCTGCAGATCAAAGCGGGAGCTACCGGGAGCCATCTTTTGGCCAAGCGCAAGAATTTTGCGATTGTTGTCAAACCGCTGGGAGACATTGAGCCATGTTAGCTGATCTTTCTGAGGGACTGGTCTCAGGAGAAAATGTTGTGCCAAAAACAGAGGCAGAAATGGCCTGTTTCGATGTTTTGAACGACTTGCGGATCAAAAATAAATTTCACTCCGAAACTTCAGACTTCAGATGAGCGGATGAGCGGAAGTCAAAAAAATAAAATTTCTTCGGAGCCTGAAAGACGGATCAGGGAAAATGATTTGGAACGAGGGCAGATCGAGAGAAATCTATTTTGCCAAACCTTTGCTGGATTTTACTCCGGGAAACGCACTTCGATTCGAGATCCTTTGATACACAGTTCTTGCTTTTGCGCTTGCACAGTACGTAATGTATAGACTCCAATGCCTTTTGTGTAACTTAGGGCTCTGTTTATTATTCCCCAGGCATTAATAAACGGCTTTTAATCCTCTGTTTACAACTCTGGACAATCAAAGCCCACTAAAAAATGAACCAATTAATTAAGACTTCGGACCGACGAGGATCGATGTGAAGGGTTAATATTAACGCCATTTTAACCCTTAATTCCAACACTGCAGCGGCGGTAAAAAATAATGAGCGCACTGGCTCGGGCTCATTTCCTGACCAATTCGCTTCAAATGAAATCTTGCGATGGAACTCACGGATTGGATCGAATTTCATGATATTCACCACCACGACGTCTGCCTTCCGGATTAGTTCGCTATTCCGGGGTCTCACGAGCACCTCTCCCTCTTCCAGCTCAATCTCACCCATCCTGACGCCTACATCTGATATCTGATCTTGAAATTGGCCAGCAGGCCCTTTGCGATTTCGGCAGGTTTCGGGTTTAGTTCGATCCCATAGCTCATGCACCCAGGCTGAAGATTAGCTTGCGCGACCACCTAAGCAACAGGGTTCTGCAAAAAGGCGATGAAAAGGGAGTCTGCATTCAACATGGTTCCCACCCTCAAATGCACGTGTTTCAGAAGGTATTTCAGACTCCATGGGAGGTATACTTGAGAGCATCATTGCCATCCATCCCAGCAAGGATCAAGCAGAATGATAAACACATTGCGGAGGAGGTAAAATAAAAGGAAGCCAAAGAGGGCCATTTTTCGGCAAAATGCAGTCAAAAAGAGACTCCTTGGGAAAAGGGCACCAATGTTCCATTTTCAAAAAGAGCCCTTGTTCTGTTCCTGTTACTTTCTCTTTTTCAGACTGTTTCCCCCCTCGCCTTGGTTCTTGTTGGATTATATAGTTTCCGCCCTCAAATACACTCTAAACAGGCCATGTATCCATTCATGCAGCCAAATATTCTAGCCGATATATATGTCCAGTGAAGTTCCCTTTTTTTTGCAGAATCCCGTTGCTTAGGTGTTCACAACCACCCATTTGGGATCACTTTTCCGCTCATTTTTCGTTCGTCTTCGGGAATTTTTGAAATTCGGATTTTGGGCTTTCAGCCCTTTTTGAATGTGTGATTAGAAATGGGCGAAAAAACCCGGGAACATCAAAAAGAAGACAAAAGGCGAGACAAAAAGGAGCCAAAAATGGCGTTGTGAACAGCCCTACTGGATCACCTGCCTGTTATTTCAGACCCTTTTTCTCCCTTTTTGACTCTCCCTCTTTTTTGGAAAAAAGGGGTCAAAGAGGAACACAAAGGGGAGGAAAGGGGCAACCGTGAACAGCCCTTCTATCACCACACATTCTACACTTGTGGCACCCTCCCCACTGATTTATTGGAAGGTAGTGCATGAAATATGGACGACGTACTCGTGAATTTTAAATCTTGAAAATTTGGAAAGATTTAAGTCCAGATTTCGAACGTTCCGTTCACTCAGTGAACCACCAAAGGTCGGCGACTCGCGGCACGATGAAATTAAAGGATTCGGCCACAAGCGGTAGAGAATGCCTCGCTGGATGCTGGGCAGCAATCATTTCTTGCTCAAGTGGCGACACCAATTTACCTAGACCTGAAGAGGCCATATTCGTCTAGCATCTTCTGGACAATATTGCCTGAATGCCGACAGCGGGCTGTGCTGCTCATCGGCCGTCAATCTAATCCCCCAAAAGGTCGATAAGAGCCGCTTTATATTCATTGTGTTACACCTAAGTTACCGGGCGCTGCCGCTTGTCAGCCTTACCCCCTTTATTCCTGGTAACGTAAGTTACTGGGTCTTAGAGAGCCTGATTTTTGGATTTTGGCTGTGCATCACATTTTCGTCTGCAGCTTTCGTGTAATCGCTTTTCCCTCCCAGCAAATTGTTTCGGCTTGACCTAGCCGCTCCCTCTGCCGCGATTGCCGTTGCTCAATCTCATAATCATGCTTATGAAAACATGGAATCTTCTGGATCCTTCCTCCTAGGTTCGGATCAAGCCTGCCGTTCATTGTTTGCTGATGCGAGATCAATTCAGCGGTCAACGGCTTGCTGGACAGGAGACAGCTTTGCTCCGAACCTGGGCTGGTAGACTAGCTACCAGTCCTTTTAGTAAGCAAGAACCTCTTTATCACGAGATGAGCTGAGGGATCAGGAAAATCCAAAGTTGCCCCATAGACAAAAGGGCAGCTATGGGGGCCTATACTCATGTGGTCCAAATGTCTGAACAATAAGTTTACCGAAGACAAACAAGTAGTAATGTAAGAGTGGTTATTCTTACATGTAACTACAGGATGCCAACGGAGCACACACCATTCCAGGGGGTCATAGTACTTCAGTATGCTGTGGGCTGGCCGGCCGCTTGTATGGCAGAACCTCTGGTTAGAACCCGTAGGACCTGACCACCATTGCTGGTATATGGGAGGAGTTCTCCCCTCCCAGGTAAAATCCCCAGTGTCCACCAGTCCACAGCACACTGTCGCAATAGTGTCCCTTTGCAGAATGCATGCACAACCACACTGCCTGTTTCTCCACTAATTCTTCACCAATCCTCAAGTTTGGGAACTCATCTTGATTCCAGGTTTCGGGGCGATGATCTGAGGTTACACTCTGCCCGCCAGCTCGTATTTCCTGCCTCCTGGTACCTCGAGAAAGAACGCAGCCTCCCTTTGGGTGGCTCAATACGGCCACCTCTATAGCGAACCATCCACGTTTTCGATGGGCCTGAAACTTGGCTGGCGTAGTTGGAATTACCACCACTAGATCCTCCTTGGTTGCTGACTCCGCAGGTGCCTGTATTCTCGTTGACAGTGGGTGATTACCGGAAACCATCAAATTTCGCTTGCATCGATAGATCGATTGTTTTGGAAGGGTTATGCACATGTGAAGGACATAATTTGTCTTTAGGCATGTCTGAGAACTTCCTATTGAGTTTCTCGCACCTTAACTTGGGTCGTCTACACACTCTGTGCATTGCAGGCGAAGCCATTCCGTCGCACCCCCTCCCCACCCATTCTATCTGGTGCTGAGGAGTCCTGTGCTAAGTTGTTCAGTCCATTAATTTAATCGAGAACCGAGATTTTCGTGACCTTTTGCTGCTGCTCCGCGAGTCTCTGCAAGACAGCGATATTCTACATCGGAGCACGCTCCGCACGCGTATCATGGACGCGTGGCTCAAGTATTACAATAAATTGAAGTCTGAACTACAGGTAAGTTCTCAACAAAATTTGAAGCTCTTGTCATTCATTTATATCACAGGTTTCCTTGGGCAAAATCTCGTTCACTGTTGACATGTGGAGCAGTGCGGGAATGCAACCGTATTTATCCGTCACCATTCACTGGCTCGGTCGGAAGGAGGAGCAGGTTTTATTGCGCCAGGCACTGCTTGCTTTCCGACGTGTTCGCGGTGCTCACGGATATCTAGAAGGTGCCACCAGCCGCACGAAGTTAAGCCACGGCGCAATAAAAAGAATAGACGTACAGTGGTGACGGAAGGTTCTGCGCGCGGTTGTTTGCCTCGTTTCTGGGCCAAATGGTTTCAAATAAAATGTGGACATGAATCTTGAGTGTTTCCGGGACTTTATGAACAGTTTAAACCATAGATCTCCTTCGTTTCTGTCTCACAATAAAATAATCTGTGCCCTGCCGGTGCAATTGCAACGCTCTACTTCGTCTGGTTCCATGTGTTGAACTGCCCGCTGGAAATTAGAGGATTTCCGGTCAGGATCGAACGCGCGAATGTTTGCGCTTGCTGCAGGGAGGGGCTTACACAAGCAGACCACGCACATAACCGCTAGGCCATAATTCCGACATTGTCCCAAGAAGCAGCGTGACACACATGGCGCGGGGTGCCGCAATGGCAAGTGATCTGTACCGCGTGGGGGTCCTTGTGCTCAAGTAGGTCTCAGGCATCCAAGACATCTCTGCCTTCCTCCCGATCATCGGGACAGAGAAATGCGAGTGTCATGTCGGAGAAGCGCTTGAAGGGGGCTTCCTGTACGCTGCGGCCGCCCCGCTGACACTGTTCGGGAGTCTCGGGATAATCAAGGCGGGAGTCGCCATCCTCTGCGCTAGCGCTTCGCCTAGGGCCGCAAAGACGCTTGCAGATGGCAACCTTTCACAAGAATACCGGTCGCTTGCTCAACTCTCGGCGATTTGCCTCGTGAATAGTATTCGAAGCGAAGGGACGAGCTACTGCGGTCCGAATCGTGCGTCCTTTGGGCTTCCTTATCATCCTCTTTCGGCTCGCTCGCCGCAGGCGTGTGAGCGAATAGCGAGCACCACATCTTGAAACTGGTCAGTCTTGGACGCTGTCAACAAAAGGAACGCAGTCGGACGATGCGCCTGAATGAACACGACACTTGCATGGGGCTTTGCATCGATTTTGATATAGCGGGCGATATCAGGAGGTGAATAATGCGAACGATGGTGGGGCTTCATTGAAATTAGAATGGCGTGCTAGATATCAAGTCGCGCGTTTCAAAATGTAGACGATATATTTCTGGCTTCCATCATGACCCCTGATAATGCCTTGGGAGGCCTGGGCCGGTGCCGGACAAAAATTGGCAGATTTCACGCCCAAACCCAGATCCCGACCAGACAAAAATTGGCCCTGGAGGCTGAGGATCCTAGGGCCTGTCCTGACAAAAACTTGAGGCTTGGGTCGGGCTCAGTCCAATTTTTTTGCCGAAAATTTCGTTGATTCGGCTCTTTGGGCTGCACAGTTGGCAAAAATCATATAACCACGCGCGCTTTCGCGCTGAAAACACGAAAATCACCAATTTTGGGCCATGAGAGCGAAGATAGCGGACATTTTGGTGGATTATGTCATCTTCGACTAGGTCCCGTCCGGACAAAAATGCCGCAAATCGTGGCGAAACCTGTCCGGACAAAAGTCCGCCGATTCGAGATTTTTGGGACCTGGCCTCCAAAGGGATTATCAGGGGTCCTGCTTTATCACATGTTTCCTCAGCCATGCATGTTGTCCATCTTAAAATATTAGGGTGTTTTTGGCATGCTAGACAGCTTTCGGTGCGAAAACAGCCCAAAACCAGAAAATACCTAATACATAATATTTTCACAAATTCCTTTCTATCACTAATTGCGCATGAATTAGCTGAGTAGATATATTCAGTTTTCATGTGAATCGGTGAAGAACTGACTGAGATATCGGGAATTCTTTGAAAATATCCCAAAACAGAAATTTTTGGTTCGTGCCTTCGGTACTGCAATTAGCTGTAATATCTCACTTTTTATAAAATTAAGCCTGTCTGAAGCCTCGCACCCCCTTTGTCCACGAGTGTGTCTATTTTCAAGGATGTGTGGGCCAAAAGTTCGGACCTGATTTACCTAAAGTGGAGTTTACGTAAAAGCTTCAGACAGGCTTAATTTTATAAAGAGTGAGATAAATTTGGAAAATTTGAGCTTGTCGGAAATCGGGACAAACTTAGTTACTTGTGACTTGTCATTGGGCTTGTAAAAGCCCAAAATGTTAAGTATTCAAATAAGCCAAGAGGAAAGTAAGTTTCAGGTAAATGGGATGTGAAGCTAAATCTCACCTCAGTCGTATTCGGGTCCTGAACCTTGGACTGGACCAAAAATTTCTTGTTTTGGAATGTTTTCAGAGAATTGTGCGTAGCTCAACCAGTTCTTCACCGATTTGAATGGAATGTAGGTAGATATGTCGGGATAATTCATGCGCAATTAGTGATACAAAGGATTCCATTAAAATATTATGTATTAGGTAATCTGTGTTTTTGGGCTGCTTTCGCGCCGAATGCCATCTAGCATGCCCAGAACATGTCTCGGTGACCTACGTAGTATTTTGAGAGGATCAACATGTATACCTGAGAAAACATGAGATAAAGTCAGAAGTACGGATAATTTTGTTACAGTCTCTCTAGCTCCATTGAATACATTTGGCAGTTTTGACATTCAGAGATATTGTATACATTCATCTAGGGATTTCGTATAATTCTGGCTCTATTACATGTTTCCTCAGGTCTACATATTGTCCCTCTCAAAATATTAGGTCACTGGGACATGTTCTGGGCATGCTAGATGGCATTGGCCGCGAAAACAGCCCAAAAACACGGATTACCTAATACATAATATTTTAATAAAATCCTTTCTATCACTAATTGCGCATGAATTATCCCGACATATCTATCCACATTCCATTCAAACCGGTGAACTCGTTGAGCTACGCACAATTCTCTGAAAACATTCCAAAACAAGAAATTTTTGCCCACACCTTCGATTCAGTAAGGAATATGGTTAATTGCAAATTGCAGAATGCAGTTATTTTCAATTTTCAATGCTATGCTCAGTGTGAGACCTCATACCTCAAGTTTAGCTGCCATATCCAATGCCAAATTTCGTGAAGACTAAGAATCTGTCAAGAAGAACGAGAAAAATCTGGGTTATGTGCCACTGAAACGAAATTTCCAGTTACTTTTGGTCATGACGAGTACAATCCAAAAAAGCCAGTGAATTTGAGTCGTGCAGGTGTACCTGTGTTGACTGAATGGGTGTCGAGCTCAAGTCGATAATCGAAGGATAGATAAACACGCACCCAATTTAGTCGGACTTTGTTCTGCCTTTGGCGCCGCAGGAGCTTGGCCGAGGAAGGTGACTTTCTCCAGGTCAGAGATTTATTGAAAGTGCATTTGGACTGCCATAGAATTTAGCGGGGCTTCTGCCAAAATCAGAACCCACTACCAAAGATAATATAATGGGCATAGTGGGGCATCAGTACCCTGCTCAGAGCTGGCATCATCACCGCCTTCAAACAAATTGAACTTCAGATGGAATATTGTTGCACTGGGATCTGCCCCAGTCAACATTGAAAGGCAAAATCTTGATGCCATGGCATTGTTTTTCTTTTGACATCAGTATATTCGGGCCAACTCAGACATGTTCCCATTTGGAACAGTAAAAAAAGACGGATATGCTGGGGTTCGAACGTCCTACATTTTGGATTATCAAAGAACTTTTGACTGCACGTGACATTCCAAAATTTGGCGGGGCTCTGTATGACATTAGGGCGCTTCTGGACCCACTACTTTGCCTTTTCAAACACTTTCAATTCCAGCGCCGTCCCAGAGTCAGTTTTTGGGGCGTCGACCTGCAATGGATCTCCCTGACTATTCCGGCCACTTTCACCTGTTCAGATTCCTCTCAGAAGCATTATTGACCTCTCCAATCAGTGCTTTCCATTTTCAAACCCGTGACCCTATTGCCAATCCTTTGCCTTTTCAAACACTTTCAATTCCAGCACCATCCCAGAGCCAGTTTTTGGGGCGTCGACCCGCAATCGGACCAAATTTCAAATCCTATTTTACATCGAGATGAGCACCTCTCCTGATGGCAGCTTCCCCAGACTCGGTAGAATGAGGTACTGGGAGCGTCGCGGTGCGCTGCCGCTTCTGCGGCCGTGCACGTGGGACACCCATCACGAACCCATACTCCAGGCCCGTACCGTCGGGCTGTGTGCGCTTCAGCGGTCGTGGCTTATTGGTGCCGCTGGGACTGATCTGGTGCCGAACAAGGCCTGGCGCACAACAGGGCGCGATCGGCGACAGGGTGCTCTCATAAAAGAAGTCGCGGACTTTGATCCCGAGGGTGGAGAGCGTCACGGTAGACGACTGCGCGGTGTCCGTGTTATCCTTGGTGCCGGCGTCTGCGTCTGCGTCCGAGGGCCGGTGGGGCGTCAGCGCTCACACATGTTCACGAACGTGACTACGAGGAAGGCTTGCCCTCTTACAACTGTTATTTTCGTGGTCAGATGAGTGAGGTCGATGTAGTACTATAATTCCCGTTGTGGCAGAGCAGGATGGCCCGCATGTGGAAAGTAGCTTTTATTCGTCGTTCTTTCGTAGTCTTCGTCATTACCCCCATTTCGCTTACATCGTCTGTTTGTTGGTAAATACGGACCCACATTGAATCTTCACGCTCGTACCACCATTTCCACGGCCAGTGCAGGGCAAGTGCCCAGAGGTTGCAGCAGAGCACCTCGACCCCTCCTCTCAGGAAGGCCACCAGTGGGCATTTTAGCCACCAACTACCTCGATTCTTGTCCTACACGCACACACTCATTTTCCCACCTCACGCCACTCCACCCGTACACTCCTCTCGCCCCATTTTCGTACTCTACGGCTCGGGACCTTTCTCCTCTTCTTGTTTTCAGAATCTACTCTAAAGCTTCCGGATCACCGACCCGTTTCAAGAACCCGCAGACCGGCTCCCTGCCGCTTCTTCACCGTTTCGTAAGGTAGCTTTGGAGACGCATCGCAAAGAGAGGTCAGATTCATGTTCAGGGGGATTGTGAGGAACACAACTTGGATGTGTCAAGACCACGTACAAAAGCCATAGAATGTTGCCTAGACATGTAATTCAAGAGATCAAGGCCGCAATTGTTTAGCTACTATGTTTCATTTTTTCCCCTGTGTGTATGTAGTACCACCCGAATGATTTTTTTTTCGAAATCCTGAGATTTGGAACTTTCCTACGTTACTGTTACGGCTTACATAAGGGTTCGGGGTTCCTACGCTCTCCACCTTATAATCTGCTTATTCACTGAGACTTGATTGCCGAAATCATGTCGGGAATCACGGCAGTCGATATGTCAAAATTCAACATCAACCATCCTGCCCACCGTACTGAGGTCCGGTCCAGTTGGACGTGCCGACAGAGATTCATTCGATCCGGCGAATGACAACGGCTGCGAGATACTGGGCCACCAGAATTTGACGCCTGGTTTCAGAATGGGGGAAGTGGCTCCCGGCAGAAGTGCCAGAGGTGAGAACCTGGGGCCTGAGGGGCTAGGTGCGTGGAGCAGGACTGGAAAAAATGCCGGGCACGGTGGGCGGAAGAGAAAGGCTTTGATCCGCGCCTGTCATGTCCTTATTGGGTAACTAGATTGCTCTGACCCTCTCCGTAGAGGGCCAACCCTTATATACTTCCCTACCCTCTACGGAACCACTGAGCCGCCAATCCGGGTATCTGTTCATTCCCATCCTCGGCTGAGCTTCCTCGGTAGAAAATGTTGCATGTCTTCGGTTGGTGAATCCGATCTCTCTGCATCCTGGCGATTCTCCGACAATTCTCCAAACTCTTCCTGAAGCCGGAACTACTCTTCGAAATTCTCGTCCCGACCATATTGTTTATTGTTTTTTTCGACTGTCTTTCAGGGATTGAAAATGTCACTTCTGAAGAGGGTGATTGTTTCTGGCATCTTAATACTCCTCAAAAAATTAAATGGAGACGTTCCCGTTCATGAGAGTCCATTATAAATGTTACTGCTCCAAGTTGACATTTGTTTACATACAACTCATCCCGACCCATAACCATGAAATCAGCTTTCTCCAAAGACTTAAGAAAACGACGCTGAAAGACAGGTAAGTAGTTCCCTGAGCTTCCCCAACCCTTTGGAGTGCCCATACATGGTCATTTAGCTTGCCTAGTGTCCAGGAGGGATATCAAGTACGTCAGAACTAGTATTCCACATAATACCTTGTTTGACTGGTCTCACAGTCGGCGTCATCAGGCAAAAGAGGGTGATCCGGAGGAGAGAGCGGTATACAGGGAGCAAGCCAGAGCTGCAGACAGGCGATATCGTCAACGGTGTGTCTTAAAATGCTGGCCTGGATAGAATCAACTGAGTCATCGATAATCAGTCACCCTACAAGGATTGCAGCCAGGCAGAAGGCCCACCATCAGCAAGGATATCCTGAAGAGCCTGAGCCGTGCCCGAATGGTAGAGCAGGTGGTAGTAGAGAGTGTTGTCTCCCCTGCCATCGAATGTGTGCCGGCCTTCAAGACGTACGAGGAAGAAATGAATGATTTCTTGATAACCGCGATGTGACAACGTCCCCCGATTATTTACCCAAGTCAGGGCAGGCACGTTTCTTCCAGTGAGGGAAGTGGAGGTGGTACTAGTTGTAGGTGTCCCGCCGAATTACCCCATGTCATGGTGCTACGAGGGCACTTGGCCGCTCTTTGCTGTATGACACGTCTGAAAAGACGGCTTTTAGCCATTTCCCGGGGTAACCTCTCGCCCAAAGACATTTGAGGAAGGAGGCCTGTATTTTCTTAAAGCCCTCAACTTTAGAACACAATCTGATATAGCGAATAGATTCGCCTCGAACCCAAGCACGCTTGGATTCATCAGAGTGACAGGAACTCCAGGGAATATAAAGGTAGGAATTTAAAGCCTTCTGGTATACCCGTGTTACAATCTCGACATGATACTGTCTCGACGGTGAGCTGAGTGGAACCTCAAGCGACACGTGCACGTCTAGGAAGGGCAGTTGGACTCTTGACGAGGTCCATTCTATCTTCATGTTCGGATGTAGACGTCCGAAGCGTTCCTGGAAGGCAAGGACTGCATCAAGGTCGCCTACAATGATGCTGAACACATCATCAATATTGCGGCCATAATATAAAAGCATGTCTTTGAACTCCTTCAGGGTGCTAACCTCTGGCGCCGCAAGAAAAAGGTTGGCATATGTGGGTGCGAGAGCAGTTTCCATAGCTGTTCCAATCACTTGACGAAAGGTTTTATCATCAAATGAAACGGAGTTGAACTTCAGCACCATTCTCAACAGGAGAACTGTAAGTTCATTGAGAGAATTGATGTGAAGTTCAGCCGCCTCTTCGAGAGTCATCGGCGAGACGCCCAGCAAGTCTGCAATGATTTGTATTCCGTTATCAATAGGTATATTGGAATACATTGCAACAACATCACCGGGTACGAGCCAAATTTCCTTTTCGGTTGGTATACGAACAGCAAGAATATCTCGACAGAACGTCTTTGAATCTGGAAGAATCCAAGGAAACCGAGAAAGGAGTGGCTGAATGCGGAAGTCTACCCACGCTAAGCCATTTGCCAACAATGTGTCAAATGTTGGGACAATAGGTCTAGCAGATACAGGAAATTTATGTATCTTGGGCAAAACTTTTAGAACCTGAATTTCCGGAACCTGGCCGTCAATCGGGTCCTGAACCCACTTGAATCGCTGCCGTGTCAGAAATATTTCTGATTTGGCAAGGATAGCTTGTAACATGCTCCAAAGCAATAAATGGTCTGGTTCATCCTCGACGTAAGAGGGGTTTATGAGCAGTTTCCAGGCTGCTTCATAGTACCACTCTGCCGTTATTAGACAGCGTCCAAGATTTTTATCTGATGGCACAGCAATTACTCGCTCATCTTCAAGAATCTTCAAGAATTTGGTAAATTCTCTTGCATTGAGATTTGGGCGGATCGTCATGCACTGTCAATTTTCGACAATTTTAATGCAGAGGTTTCCAGCCAAGCCTAATGCATTCTCCATATGCTGAAGAATATTCTCCGCTTTGGCCTCCGTTGAAGGAATGTGGAATTTGGGAACATAAATTGGTTGACCCTTTTCCACATCAGAGTTATTTCGGATAAAATCACACCATTGTAAGACTCATTTTCCCGAAAAATGTTGTGATACAGCTGATAGTTCACCGAAGTGTGAAACGCCAATGTCTTGCTGACGACATCGAGAATCTGGGAGTACTTTATTATCATATGTATGGGAGTAGAAAATCGCTTTCTTACGTTGCTTTTGATGGCTGGATCGACCTTGAAAGATGAGAAACACGCCCGCACGTCCGCGGGAGTGAGCCATTCCTTGCCACCAATTACTGCACAAGGGTCAGCCTTTCCCTTTTGCAGTTCCGATGCGGCGTGTATAGAGATAATGTTGAAATTGAAATTCAGGAGTTGTCTGGTCTCCTGCTTTCAGTTTCAGTGATGATCAAATTGGTTTGACCCGGTCAATGCTAACACTGGGCAGGGAAGGAGGAAGAGAGGGAGCATAACATGGGCCCGGAAAGTACAAGTAAAAAAGATTCCCCCTCTGTGCACACCGATTTGGCCTCTGCATCCCCTCCTCCATGCTGATTTGGCCTTTCCTCCTCCGATGCACACTGATTTGGCCTCTGCATCCCCCCTCTCTGCATGTCGATTTGGCCTCTGCATTCCCCCTCTCTGCATGCAAATTTGGCCTCTGCATCCCCCTCTCCATGCACACCAATTTGGCCTCTGCCTCCCCCCCCTCTCTGCATGCTGATTTGGCCTCTGCATCTCCACTCTGTGCCCTTGTTTTCTTGCCTCTTTTCCTTTCATCGCTTTTTTTTTCGTTGACCTGCCCTGTGAATTAGCATCAGCAGAGCGTGGTTCTCTCTTGTCAAAATTCTCCAAGAGCAGTCAAGGCTGGGTACTCATACCCTTTTTCTTCTTCTTTCCACCTTAAATTTCGAGTTTATTGATATTTTATCGATGCTTTATAGGTCCAGCGTCGACATAGCAACATTGGCGCTTAGTAATTGGCAGTCTCCTCCAAGCTCTCTACCCGGGGCATGAAAGAAGCTTTTATATTCTCTGTATTGCTTGGTGAGTGGAACATTCATTCCTCATGGATGAACATTTATACAATCTTAGCTGATCATAAGCACTGCCGTTGCATGCCACACACGTTCTGAAGGGATACACTAGTGGTGACCTCTGTTTGGGTTCTGGGGGATCAAAGCCGCAACTGCCAGTTGCGACTTTTGTTTGGGTTCTGGGGGATAAAAGTCGTCGCAACCTGACAAGTTGCAACCTCTGTTTGGGTTCTGGGGGATCAAGGTTGTCGCAACCTGGCCAGTTACAACCTCGTTTGGGTTGTGGGGGATCAAAGTCACAACCTGGCCAGTTGCAACCTCATTTGGGTTCTGGTGGATCAAAGTCACAACCGGCCAAGTTGCAACCTCTGTTTGGGTTCTGGGCCACGCAGGTCTTCAAGAAACCAAATTTCCTATTTTCAATTCGATGATCAAGCTTGCATTTGTTTGGTCCAATCAATTTCCTAATTATTTGACTTCGTTCACGCCTCATTGTTCGACCCGATTTATGCAGTTCTCATCATCTGCATCATTCTCAGCAATCTTGGCCGAATTCAGTGGATCATAACATGGCTTTTTAAATATCTTACCCGCCCTTGTGAACCACAGTTAATCCCATACTTCGACGCCAACGGTGAGTTTCATCCATAACACATCTACAAAACATTCTTGAAATGAGACACTGTGTTCCAGGCATGTAGTCTATCCTGTACATCTTACAGGAGATCCTGAAAATAATGACAATCACGATCATTTTTTTTGCGCGGTTCCCAAAAAGGAAATCCGCGTCTCTCTCTGTTTCTGCAGCGGCCATGCCTTTTAAAATGTGTTATAGACTCTGGGGAAGCTTCTACTGTATTGCCGTGACACTTCTGGAGTATTTAGTCGTGAAAAAAATGTTTATTCATGATCATATCTAAGTACAACCCGCGAGCAAGTAGTACTACTACTTCATCGGCCACGACACCTTGTCGTAGGGGCCAGTACCTTTGTGAGGCTTGCTCCGTTACTAAATAACACCTTCGCATTCTCCCAGCATCTCTGGCACCTTTTGCGATGAGGCGTCGAGTTCAGTGCGAGGACCAAACAGGTCCGTCGTGAGTCGGAGTTCTACTAGACGGAGTTCTACTAGACGGGCGGTACAAAGGGCCGGTCCCTTGTGATTTGAGAAATGGCGGGAGTAAGATCTCTGTGCAAATGGACGCGTGGTGATGGGCAGTGGCGCGACAGCATCCGAGTCGACCGGGACATGAGCTGAATGAGGGCAGTGTATGTCGAGTCTCGCAGTGGACGCCTGTGATGTCGACACCGCAAAGTGGTGTGGCGTATCGCATCTGCTGTCAACCGCAAAGGAGGCGTTGGCCAGTGAGAGAGATGCAAGGAGACGCAAGCTCCAAAAAGGGTGATATAGACGCCAACAGTAGACGTTAGGACCAGAGTGCGACTCGGGACAGGTGAGTGCAAGGCGCTGCCAATGAATCCGGAAGTGTAGGAACTTGAGGAGTAGTACCGACAATCACACGGTCTTCGCGAGGGAAACCTGCGTCCGACAGCAACAGGAGGTCGGGACAGAAGTGCGGACAATACCGGGGACTGGGTAACGCCGACGGTGAGCTAGGAGTGAGGAGACAGAACACATGAGACACACCCATTGGCACCGAGGCTGGTACACTCCTTCCCACTTTCCTTCAGTCCTCAGCAGTCCACAGAGTCGTACATGATCCTCCCCAATGGATCAGGAATGAGACGGCTCCTTGTCTCCGAGAACGAAAGCATGCAAAGATGGGTGTCACTGCGTAGATCGGAAGTGAGGGTTAACGTGACAAAATGAGCTGCTGAAGCCGCTGGGTGTATCGGGAGACGAAATGAGGGTCAATACGCATGCCTGGGTGTCCGACAGCTTCATCCAAGCACATTTCTGTGTGGTTCGAGCGATTGCGATGAGAGAAGAGACAAAAAGAAAACGCCCACGAGGATTTCCTTTTTGGGAAGCGAGCAAAAAAAAAATTGATGTTTGCCATTATTTTCAGGATCTCCTGTAATCGAGAGATTAATTGCTAACTTTTCAACCAATGTTGTACTACTATATAGACGCGCTATTGAATCCGCTGGCCCTGAACAATGCCCAACAAATGTTTACGCGTTGCGTCACGTGATATCCTGAGCGGGACACAATGGCGAGAGAGAGGTTTGATGGGTGCTTGTAAAAACGGGTGTGTCAGTTGACAATCAGCTACTGCGAAAAGAAACACAATCACAATCAACAATCGATTGTGCATCCGAACAGACTCTCAATCTGTACCTCTTGAATAAATCTCTTGCGCGTTTGCTAGCGTCTTCTGCTACACTTCCCGCGTGACAGCGAAGAAACTGTCATTCAAACACTCACAATACCAGACACACATCCTCTTCAGTTCCCCGTCTCTGATACCTCCATGGCACCACCGCCATCGGGCCGAAGTCGGAGTTTGAAATTGGCAGTGAATTGCCGATCAGATATACCTTCTACATCGGTCGCCATCTTCCAACTCCTGGAGCCTCTACGCCGCCATCCGGGCTCCTTGCAACCCGACGTCTCCCATAAGACCCAGAAACCTGGGAATAATTATCACTTTGACTATGCCCGCCTCAGGAAATCCAAGCGTGATCGTTGTGGAGGGCCAGGAACTACGGCCCACAGCCGTCTTCGACACTTTGTGGCGCTGGGTTGTAGAGCGCAAGTCCATCGACGACCAGCGCCGTGAAACCAAGCAGCCTCCGTGAATTGCGCCACCTTCCATATCCTTTCCACGAGCTGACTCTCTTCCCAGGTGGACGTCGGATCCGATCCTCTCCGAGTACAAATTCTGCAATGCGTATCGAGTGCTCGACAGGACATCACAGTTCGTTATCACGGAGGTCATTGAGAAGGGCTCCCAGGACCCCACCGAGCTCCTATTCCGCATCCTGCTGTTCAATAGCTTTAACAGGATCGAGACGTGGCAGCTGCTGGAGAAAACTTTCGGGGGCAAGCTCGAGTACGGTGCCTTCGACCTCGACCGATATGTCAAAGTGTTGACCGCCGCTGTCACCCGCGGCGAGGCCCTCTTCACCGGCGCATACATCAAGATCTTGCCCCGCGTGGGGGTCAACCGCCCCGCCAGCCACGTGCGTCATCTGGAACTGCTCCAAACCCTCATGCATGACCTTCCAGCTATCCTCGATCATCCCAAATGCGCCGCGGACGTGTACGAGAAGATCGCGGCTTATCCTGGTATGGGACCGTTTATGACGTACCAGCTCATGATCATCCTCTCGTACTCACCGCTCCTCGACCTCTCCGCGAATGACTTTGTCGTGGCAGGCCCTGGCGCGCAATCGGGGCTCACCAAGATGTTCGGCAAAAGCTTGAACTCAGCGAGGCGAGCCGTGCCCGACATCGAGGCCGCCATCCTGCGCTGGATGGTGACGACGCAGAGAACACATTTTGCGCGACTGGGATTGCAGTTCGCATACCTCATTGATGGAGAAGGACAGGAACTGGACCTGAACCTGGTAGACTTCGAGCACGCGGTATGCGAGGTGGACAAATACGCCCGTAAAGCCCATCCCAATGTCTCCGGTCGCGGAAAGCGGAAGGAGATCCGCGGCACGTTCAAGCCCTCTGAAACCGGTCTTAGAGCCGTCAAATTACCCCTGGCGTGGGCGAGGGCAGCACGCCGTGCGGCCGCGTCAGTCCCTTCGTTGTGAGAAAACCGAAGGCGCCGGCCCAACAGCACGTGTCGACAAGGTCGAGAATTTCGCTCGCGGGTTGAAAAAGTCCTGTATAAGAAATAGATAGAAGAGTATTCAAATTATGTACATTGAAACCAATGTTCGTATCTCAACTTGAAACCGAATCCATGGAACAGATCACAACGTCTCAATTCTCAAGGTGGAACAACGAGCAGTATATGATTTTGCGCTCAACGTTCTTACACGTGGGGCCTGAAAGGTCTCCATAAAGTGAGGCAATGCAGCGTTGTTTGCCAATGTGGTATTCAAACCCTGATTCGAAAAATCCGTGATTCCCCGGCCCCGGAGACGGAAAAATCCGAGCATTACCTGTTATGAAAACCTCATCTTTTGTGGGAGATTCGCAGGAGATAGCCAGCGAGATTCTGAGCAAAACTGTCTGCTCAGATTTGGTGCAGGTGCCCTCGTTCTTACGCGTGGGGCCTGAAAGGTCTCCATAGAGTGAGGCAATGCAGCATTGGTTGCGAATGTGGTATTCAAACCCTGGGTCCAAAGATAAGAGACCATCAGGGATTATGCAACTTGCTTGCGAGTGCTTGTACGCACCCGCACGCGTGCGTACAAGCCATCAAAGATCGCGCGAACACGGGAATGCAAGCTATGTCCCAAAAACCGCACGACCTCCAAAAAAAAAAACATTTTTTTGGGGTAGTCCATTGGCATCTTGACATCATTTCTGCACTTTTATTTTTATGATACAAGAGGACGCGAGCCAAAGATCGCGCGCATTTTGTCATCCGGCCTGAGCTTTCAGCGAGCAAGGGATTACATTGAATTGACGCCCTATCCTACGCCGCTGACGCTGTAGTCATTATAAATATCCAGAAGCCGTGGAGGCCGTACTTCGTATAAAGGATGTGTGGCCCACCTGATGAGTTCAAAAGAACGAAACCAACCAGTGGGAAAATAAAATGTCTTCATTATTTCATATGTACAGTCGGATCGCTCACAATGCATGAGACCCTAATGTATACTGCTCATAATGCATAGGTTTTGGGGGTCCTGTGGAGACGTATTCATAATGCATATTGCTCATCATGCATCAGATTTAAGTGTCCACCGACGTTATGCATTGTGAGCAATAGTAGACTCGTTAGGCAACACGGTGAAGGGTATTGTTGGAGGATACGTCCGAAGACCTAGGTAGTGGGCCACTTGGAATCTACTGAGGCAGGACCTCCGAAATGTTCGAGTTTGGGGTTTGGGGATGGAATGGGACCTCCAATAATGGTTCATATAGTTTTTCAACCGAAAGTGATGTTCGGGTCAAAAGTTATAGCACGTGCACTATCGGCCGAGCGGCTCCGACCGCCGTTTTGTGGCTGTAGCCCTACTATGCATACAGATTGTTTTATAGATGAAGTAGGTAGTTTTAAAGCTTAGAGCACTACGTGCGTCGATGCCCAAGCCTCAAGAAATTTTTTGAGGTGGCGATCAGAAGCGCACGTGGTGGTTGTTGCCAAGAGAGATCCGCCCTGAATGTAGGTAGATTCAAATGCCTGGTCCCGATCCCGACAAATTTTGGGAAATTTTTGCATTTTGCTTGTCTCAAATCCCGACATTTTTGCCCAAATTTGCTGGAATGCCTCATCCCAGATCCCAACAAAAGTCCCCACATGGTATGAACTAGGGCATGAAGCCGTCCGTAAGTCATCAGTAAAACTACACTTTCGTCTTTGACGTCTTTGGCATCTTTGGCAAGACGTGAAAGACGTGAAAGATGGATTTTCCGCCAAGACGTCACGTCTTTCCAAACTAGATTCACTTTTCTTAGGAAAGACTCCCGTCTTGGGAAAGATGCCCAAGACGACGAGAATCTTGACCAAGATCTACTCAAAGATGTTTGATATCTCACAAAGCTCCGCAAAGATACGTTTAAAGACAATATATTGAAGCATAATACATTGAATGTACGGAGAACACGAGGTACGACTGGAATCGAGAAACTGATATTATATTCATCGCAAACTACGAAAATACCGAATCATAATTAGTGTTATCGTACACAGAACAAGGATGATACGAACCAAAGTTAAAGTTTAGGGATGACCCTTGAAACAGTAACATAGCGCCAATGGTTCAAAGTCGAGACGGGGGGCTGCTATACGCAAAAAAGCAAGACAGGTCAGCGTGAGAATGGAATAGCTGCATTTGCAGACACGCACTTTGGGCCACAGTCAACGTCGTTGGGACATCAGAGAACAGGACTTTGGCTGCTTGAAGGTTTTGAAGGTGATGGGGAACACGAGGTATAACATTGCGTAGCGCGCGCTGATAAGATAGGATAGAATACAGTAGCGGCTTGAAGGCTTGAGCTTGAATGGTTTTTGCAGTTAAAGCTTGATTTGAAACCAACTCGAAAAGCTTTTGGACTTGAGGGATCTTGAGAAGCTTGAGGGTTTGAGCTCGGAGGGCTTAGGGTTCACCTTGTCGTGACGCGGAATTGCCTGAGTAAGCCCGACTTGAGACAGGCATGTCGTCGCGTTGATATACAAGAGCCGGGAATCACGAAGCAAGACACGGAGCAAGACAGCGGAGAGTGGTACGTTCCCGGGGCCAAGAGCAGGGTGAGCAGGGGCGGGAGAGAGAGGGAGTGGGGGGAGAGATGAGGGGAAAGGACAAGGTGCGAATGATCGACGATCAAACATCCATCAAACATCACATGGTTACGCACGGGCCATCGGAGTTTGAATGACTTCGCCATATTTCGTCGCATCTTGATTTTGCCCAACTCCACCCAACTCGCATTTGAAGCTGGTTCCGAGTTGGATTTCTCTTGTGCAGTTCAGATAGTTGCAGTAAGCCTCAAAATGTTGATCATACCTTTCCGGGCCTCCTCCGCACGGTAACAGATGGCCTAGACTCCTAGTCAACAACCCCCCTTCTCTGCCCACTTCTCCTTGCAGATGGTCAATTTCTCTTGCGTACAGGCCAGATCTTGAATTACGTTGTGAAATGACATTTTTCCGTTGCTACATAGCACAAGTTTCAAATACTTTTCTCGCTGAGTGGTCAAGATCTAAGATGAGAAGTCAAAGACAAAAGATGTCCAAAGATGCATGTTCCAAGACACAAGATGTTTTTTTCAAGACAAAGATGCTGAAAGATGACCGCCAAAGATGTAAGATGTCAAAGACGAAAGTGTAGTTTTACTGATGAATACGCCCACGGGCGTATTATTTACGCCGTATTTTTGTTACGCGACGGCTACACCCGTGCGTAAAGGCCTGCCGAGAGAGGGCAAACGGGACGGGTCCCGTACGTACCGTCCGTTTACGCGTATTTTACAGTGTTGATGAGGAAATTGATTAGAACCCAGATGCAGCTTGTTTCAACTTCAAGAAGTAAGAGAGAATCTCCATTCTGTTCAAGTGGTCTTATTTTTTTTAAACCTGGTAGGAGAGGCAAAACTCGCTCACAACATAGGTGCGAGGATTTGGTTTGCCGACCGGCCCGCCATCCGCTTCACTGGGTAATCACGTCGGCAGTGCATATACACTGCTGCCGGTGCTTGGCGAGGTTATTTGCGGAGGCAAAGCATCGCGGCACCGTCCCGGCATGGTTGGCAGGGTGATTTCGCTGCCGATTGCGCCTGCAGTTGTGCACCCGTAAATTACGCGTAAACGGCCGGTTACGGCGACCCGTTTACGGCTCAACCCGTACCGTCGGAGATTAACCCAACTTCTCCAACGGTACGGGGGCGTAACCGTTTTTACGGGGCGTATTTCCGTAAAAATACGGGACGGTTTCATGCCCTAGTATGAACCCTGGGTCAAGGCCCCAACAGGTATTGCGTGGCGGAGCGGTTAAAGTGTCTTACGTACATCTCCATGAAGTTCCCAAGGGTCTTCCGGTCGAAACCTGTTGTGATCTTTTTTTGGCGAGCGAGGGCGGCCCGAAGGGCCGGCCGAGCGAGGAAGATTCGAGATCTGAGTGAGCTGAGTACCAGAGAAAGGTGAAATGTGCGGGACCACAACGTAGGCAGCAACGTTACTTTTTTCACTTATGTACAGCGCTTTGCATGTATTCGTGAAACTCGAAAAAAATCTCAACGATCACGTGCGTGATGTGTGACCACCGGCAATCCGTTTCCGGTTTAAGCGCCGACCACCTTACGACTTCATTGACCTTCCACCGACGTCTCTACGCGTCCACAAAGATCTAAGAGTGTCCTCTGCATCACTCCTGGTCAATCATCGCTCTTTTCAGCCTCTTCCTGGAGTCAGGCAGCCCGCTCAACATTGGCAATGTTGGCCTCCGCGCTCGGCTTGATAGCTGGCATTGTCTTTACCCTCCCGCGATCTCCATGACCCTGGATACAATGCAAAAGAAAACATTCAAAGGGTCCGTGCACGCTGAGATCTATAAATGTGGGCTTTCCAAAGGGTGGAGCGACATCATCTTTCCCCTCACATCATGTCTGGTGGGCGACGCAGCTTGGCACGCCCTCACAATCCTCATTTGTCCGAGTTCTACATTTGTCCGGTCCGATGATAAGGGATAGTAGCGCCCTTTTCAACTGAAATCCCCCCCGCTCTTTCTGCAATCTCGACACTTGTTTTGACAATCTTTCCATCCTCTCTTCCCTTTTCACTGTGGGTGTGCACATTTCCGGCAAGTTCGTGTTTTGCGTTTCTTCTTCGGGGCTTGCTCCGGCGGCATTTGGTCCAAAGCTCGTTTCCTCGACAGCTGATCTGCGATGCTGCGCTGCGTCAGACCTTCTCGGTTCTGTAACGGTATATGTATGGGATTAGCTACAGGCCCTGGTGAACTCGACCCTGCAGCAAAATGTGTTGCTGTAACTACCGCGGGGGTCGCATTTGAGCTCGACACACGCGCGGGGGCCGGCGCCGGCGGGGTGCGCGTGAAAGTCGGGGCAGGGGAAGGGAAGCTGCTGGCATCAAGGATGCCGCCCAGCACCTGCAACTCTAATTGCTGGGTCGACTAGTGATTTGAACAGGCCAAAAGGTTGAATAGCATCGCTATTCCCACCAGGTATAAGTTTAGTGGGTGAACAATCCACCGCTTACTGAACTGCGTTCCGCTAACCCCTAGACTCAGGTCTGGACAGCGGATTGTAGCCATGGCTAGGTCAGATTAGATCAGCGTAGATCACTACACAGCCCCTGTTTAGATCACTACACCCACGTTTTGGACAGCTGAGTGTAGCCGACTCTAGCCCTGTGTAGCCTGGTGACAGATTACCTAAACTGACTCCGTGTAGCTCAGCGCTGATCTGTATAGGTGATTGTAGCTATTTTGCCTGAGCTCTACAGACGTCGGCTTCAGCTTCGATACGTTTCGTGCCCATGGCTCCATAAAAGGAAAAATGCACCGTCACGTACTACAGTGTACGCCCTTATACGCCCGTGGACTCGGGATCAATTCAATGGATCAGCTTTATCAGGAGATCAGCATTAGGCTTTCGTCGCCGTGGCCTTGGCAACTGTTCTCCCGACGGTAAGATCTCTGATTGATTGTTCGAAGTTTCGTCTATTAAAATTTAGACGGCCTGTTCATACACAGTGTTCAAAAGATGGTCCAAATTTGGCAACAGGCCAGACATTCAGCTGAGGCTACCTCTGTACAGATGACTAGAAAGAGCTACACTGACCTAAACTAACCTCAACAGACCTCCAAAGACCTACTCAGAGCTACGCAGACCTACCCAGAGCTAATCAGACTAAGTCTAGTCACCTAGCCAGAACTATATGCCTAGGTACCTAGCCTGAGTCTGAGTCTAGGGGAGGCCGGAACGCAGTGACAGGCCGAATTCGGAGAAATTTCGGGCATGAGCTGCAGTTGCAGGCACGGAACTCGACCCTGCACAAAATGTGTTGCAGCGACTGCTGGGGGGGCTGAAGTTTCGCTCGATAGGTCAAATTCGGAGAAGTTGGATGGGAGAGTGTCGTTGGTGATGTCCAGCTGTTCTGCAAAACTTTCGGGTTGTCCTTCAGGTTCTGGAAGAGGTAAAAACCCTCGCTGGACACGAAGGGGTGTCAAATTCGACTCGTGGGATTTTTGCTGGCGCCCCTATTGGACTATTTGGATCCTTGAGCATGGTCTGTAGTGGAGCGTGAGCTTTTTCAGTAACGGCCTTTGTCTACCTGATGTTGGCATTCGTTTTCCAGTCACTCTTCAAAAATGCTTGGTTCATTATCATGCAATAAAATATTTTGGGGTTTTCTGAAAAATTGAAAAATCGACTCTGTGGAATCATGCAAAAACAGTGTATACAGTCCGCATCACCGCGCAAGTCGGCAACGGGGCGATGCGAAACTGCATCTCACTCGCGCGGTGGAAGGCGTATGGGTACTGCCTCAGCCGGCTAGAGCCATCGAGGACGAGGCTCGGTGTCGCGAGCAGAGGGAAAATTTGGCCGTACGGGCGATGGTGGGGAAACGTCGGCGTGGACGGAGTACGGGCGGCGACGTGGTTTGAAGTCTTCGAGTGCGGTGGAGCCTTCGACGTCATGCTCGGGAAACCGTGGCTCCACTGCATCCGTGCGATCTACAACTACGAGACGAATGAGATCCGAATCCGCAGCGAGACGCAGGAGACGGTGCTGCAGAACGAGGAGATGCCGGGGATGGATGCTCCCGAGGTGATGGGAGCCAGGATTGAGGAAATCCCGACCACAGAAGAGCCGCAAATGCATGATGATAGCGCCGCGGAAAGGACCACGCAGAACACGGTGGTGGCCGCAGTGGCGAAAGTGTCGATTTGTGAATGGAGTGATGATGTGGGAATGAAGTGGTTGAATGTGTCAAGCTCACCGCCACCAGATAGCAAAAACAGTTTTTTAGCCTTGTACATACATGTCTACAATTCTTGAAAATATTTGGGAGGCTCCGAAATTATGTAGAAGGTCTTGACCCTTTTTAAAAGCGGTATCTGTTGGAGTGCAAGTATTCTACTGACTTGTCTATGATCCCGGCTAGATACCGACTGAGTTCCAACGTGCTGATCCCGGCAAAGGCCTCTTACCATCAGTATCCTCGTATCTTGCTCAATTCTTTGCCGATTCTCTCGATTCAAGACTCCCCCAGGATCGCAAGAACCCTCGCAAGAAACCTGCAACATTTATAGACCAAAACGATTCCGAAATGGGCCTCCTCCCCATATCTTCGATGACACAGCCAAAGAACCGCCGACATAACAATTGAGCTGAATTGAGCCGATCTGCCTCATTTGTCGGCAGAATTCCTTGCTGCAAGATTCCAACATCATCTTACTGAGCCCTCCAAAATTCTCTTGGTTCCTATGGTTCAAAACTAGTCCTACAACTGTTCCCTTTGAAGGTTTTCATCCAAATTGGTGCGTGCACAGGATATGAAAGTACCGGCCCACGAGGTACGAGTATCAATTGCTGTAGCATCTGTTTATAAGAGACTGTTCATCTTCTCTTAGGTCGGCGTGTTTAATCGTACTGGCAAGCATTATAGGTGACACTACAGCATTTGGATCATAAATGAGATCCAAGAGCTCTTGTCGACCCTTGTCAATGATGATCGTCTCATCAACCCGACGCTGCTCACAGGCTGGATCAATGGAAACCTTTACCTGCCCACAAACGAAGTTTCCGGTGTCCTGCCGATACCAGAAGACATCCGCTCAGTGTCCGCTATTGCACCGTTTAACGCTGCATTTTGGCCGCGGAAACAGCAACATAGATATCTTGCCTCTGTGCAAGGAACTCGAAAGGCAGTTCTTCCTGTCCACAACTCTGCAGAGCGTGGACTCTTTCGCGATTTGATGGCTGACCCTTCCTTCGCTGCCAATTTGGCTTCAGCTTATAATGCGAATGAGGCAGTCGCCCTTTGGAATTCACACGCAGAAACCCACGATGATGTGTCTTATAAGGCAGTTTAAATTTTTAGAGTGACTGTGGAGGGCTCCTCCTGTCGAAGCAATGTCGAAGCACGGTCGTAAGCAGTTGTTGTAATGTCGTGAAGTTCAGTACTAATGGTAAAGGTACCTAGTGCCCCAATGTATTTTTACTTGGTTTCCAGTACGACAATTACTCGTATCTTAAGCAGATGCCCTGATTTCAATTGTACATGTTTGTGTCCTCCCTGATTTGTCGTTTTCTTACCATCTTAGCTCCAAAACCGCTGTCTCGGTTGCCTCAAGGCTTTACTTCCCACGTTTAATTTTGTACATCACAAATTAACTTCGACCTTCCCCTTTCCGTGCTGCTGTGCGGCTCCATTCACGCGCTCAAGCCCCACTCAAAAGGGAGGCGTCCGTCAAATCACCAGACTTGCCTTCCTTCCCCCATCACCATCCCACTGTCCTCGCAGAATCTTCCGTCCATGGGCTCCCAATACGCGTCTGTTACTTGAGCAAGTCTCGAAAGATTCAACAATGCCTCAACGAGGGCCAAACCGCCTCGCTTCGTCGTGGAAACACAGTCTGTCATCGGTGACTCAAGCTGCAATCGACGCTGGGAAGAATCAAACGCAATGTACTAGACTTCTGTAGTGTCGGCCGCAACACTCTCCAAGGCCCTGGATCCCTACCAACATCCTCAAGCCATTCAAAAATCTGTTCAAGACCTCTCGGGCATCGGACGCCGGACTCTTCACGGCCTCTCCCCCGTCTCAAAATTCGCACGTTGTTCTAGGACTCAATGTGTAAGACCTTTCGGCTGTTGGACGCAAGAGCCTCAAAGTCGTCTCATCCGCGCAAGATCTTCCTCGAGTCGTCCAAGATTTACGGCAAAGCTCTCTGGCTTCAAGACACAACCTTTTGAAACGCTGCTGCGTCCTTTCTACTGCCCCCCAGTTCACTCATTGGATGGACTTTGCCGATGGTGCTGTGAAGAGTATCCCATGCACGCAGCCGAACATCGCTGACGATTGTGTTTCAGGTGACATCTGAATACCCTCGCTAATGGAACGCCCCACCCGAGATCATTTGGTGGTACTTTTAGTCCGTTCACACTCACTACATATTGTTGATGGCTGACCAGAACTCAGATTTGTTATTGCAGCGTTATGTTATTTCAAGGCCGTATGCGTGCGTATACACCTCATCAAGCTTACCGTGTCTTGCTCACGATCTTTACTGAAGGCGGATTTCCCATCGTAATCCTCTTATCGCAGTGAGATAAGTTCAACTCTCAATGTACTAACATCGTGTTAACCCACTCTCGTAGCTGGTATTTGTGAATCATCAAACCCGGCCAGCAATGTTCGACATGTCTATAGGATGATAGAACATTTTTGAGGATCGGTAGACGGTCACCGTTGATATAAGTACATTGATACTGCGTTAGAAACTTTCATTGTTCCTCTCCGGAAAAGCCGACTAAATTAAGATATATTTTTATAACGAGCGACAAATGAGCGACGCTGGATGAGCGAGTAACAAAAAATTTCGTCAATTCTGTCCAGCAAATCTACGAAACTGGGTGAGCGTAGCCGGAGCGAAGCGACGGCATATCTTGTTTTGCCTTAGCTACCAGCAAACACCTCTGCGCCTGTCATGGCCTTGATTTATTTAATCAGAACGAGTCAAATACCTATACTGAAGACGGTTCGTTTGTTGAACATACGGTAAGGCGCTTTGGATCCAACCCGAAATAAACTCCCACACCTCATTCAACCCATAGACCGTATTACATGCCCTGGCTGTTTCTCAACGGGAATCTGTAGGAATATACCTACTTACACGAGCGAACTCTGCCGCAATTCTACCCGAATTCTACCATCATTCTGTCGTTCTTCTCTTGCATCAATTCTACCCGAGTTTTACGCGGGACTCTACGGTAGAATTGATCCCAACGGATGGAACGCTCTCGAACAGGTGAACTTGGCGGTAAATGATGCCATCTGATGGCAAGTTACTTTGGCTGATTGCCCGTAAAGTACCGTAAAGTTAGCCCCGCCAAGTCAAAGGGGCGATCAAAGTTAAAGTTAGGTTTCACAAGTTACTTTATTCACTCTCTGTTCACGCGCAATGATTTAGATCCTGTATATAAGAATTGAGCTGCAATCCGACATTCTGGTCACGTCCTGGGTGTATTCTGGCAGATTTTCTGGCGTACATTCTGGCGCCAGAAGCAAAAATGGGAACAGATCAGACGCTGGCGTCGGCTATCTTTTTATGTCGCCAGATGCTATTCTGGCAAGCTGGCGTTGTTGGTAGAGCTGGTGCCAGACACGCCAGCTCGAAAACATTTTCCTGATGAATGTGAAGAAAAACTAAATAGTATTCATGAGATTTGGCACAAAAATACAGGATAGGTATGCTATAGAAGCTCGTTACTGAAGGCGGAAATGTCGAGGCCGCGTGCTAGGAATGCCTCCACAATAATTCTGAAAGAAATATGAGTCAGCGAGCGAATGAGATCGAAAAGCGGAGGGGACGGCCGGAAAGAAAAATGCGGTACAAAGTGAAACGAAGAGTCAGAAGAAGAAAGAAATCGGAACCCACCTCGATGCCCCTGCCGCCGCACTCGGGCCAAACCACATCCCAATGTCCTTCCCAATAATAACCACGCATGCAGGGCGTTGCGTGCCAGGGCTGCGTATGGGGATGGAACGGTATGAAGGAGATCTGGGAGAGGCATAAAAAAAGAGGAAAAAAGGATAATATATAGGAGTACGTACCGTTTGGACCACGCTGCACGACGGCGGGGACGCTGTCAGTGAGGGCGATGACGGGGTTGCGCGGGCTGGGAGACGAGGGCGGTAGAATGGCTAGGGTTCGTCGCGGCATTGTGGTCGTGCAAGGGGGTACAGCGAAAGGACGGGGGCGCAAGTCGGCTTGCCGTGTGTACTGTGCGGCGACGGCCATATGGAGAATTGACGGGCGGTGGCAAGTGTCACGCGGGACGGAGGTGCGTATCCGAGGAGCAAAGATAGAGAGGCCCTGTGCAAGGTAAAGCAGGCACTGAAACGTGAAACAAAGAGAAGGGAAGGGACGGAGTGGGTTGATGAAATGTAAGAAGATTTACACACCTTGGCGAAAGAAACTCGCGCGGTTTGGTTACATACCCGCCGTATCCGTAATATTCATAGCAAAATACGCCATTGGGAGACGTTGGTGGGCTGTACTTGGGGGCAGAATCGAGAACAGTGCGGATACCTAAGTTTTTGTGGAGGAAATGTGAGCGAGGAGTATTTTGGTGAGAAAAGTGGAAGCGGACCGAATGGGGACAAACCTGGGTGGGGCAGATGTGGGGTGGAGGGTTGAGGCCTGCAGGCGAGGAAGAGGGTTATAGAAGAACGGTCGCACGGGCGCGGTGCATTGGGGAGAACGATGCCGGCGGAATAGCTTAGGAGGGGCGGCGTCGTAGCATAGGATGGGCGGGGGCGAGGGAAGGAGGGCCCAACCCTAGCGCTGGCAGCCCTGGAAGGCGGCGCGGCGGTGTGGTGACATTGTGGATCGGACCCATCGAGATGACCCTAACCCTACGCCGATCCGCCAAACGGTTCTAGCGGCGTGTCTGGGACTCTCTCTCGACGTGCGGGAGGAAAAAAAGTGGAATACCTCCACTTATATCGAATAAAAAAAAATGGGTGTGAGGTACCGATGTCAAGGTATTCATGATGAGAACAAGATTTCCCAAAATGAGAGCAGTCCGAACTTTTGTGAAAGTGTTAATGGCGCAACAAGGAAGGATGTGTGGTTTTTAGAACATTTGAGTTGAAGGCACTATTCTGTGGGCAATAGTTGGCCGCTTGGGCTGTATTTTTAGGAGGAAGGGTATTTGGATAGGTGCAATCTAATAATGTAATATTTTGGAAGAAAACCGGACGGGAAAGCAGTTTTTTTGGATGAGTCCGGCAGTTGGTCTTGACGGTTTTTCCGGATACGCCGAAAAATTCCCACTTTGTGGTGATCACTTCGGGGGAACTAGTATAGGTATGGGGTAGGTTATGGGTGGGAAATGTGGGGGTTGAGGTATAATATGTGCCCTCCAAATTTTAGAATATCTGAATAACGTCTTGATACCCGGAGCCCTTGGGTGTAACGAAGGTGAATTTTGGGGGTTGAATATACTAGGCTTGTTTTGATGGGTTTTCAATTGCTCAGCCGCCCCAGGCTCAAAGCATGCCCGTTTGCCTCAGGAGGTGGACCGTTTGATCCGCGCTGGGAATACGCGTCCGATGGCCTCCTTGGATCTCGATCCAGAGCCACAAAAGCATTTCCTAGTCCAACATTCAACTGTTTACCCAATTTCTGCATTGCACAGCTGTAGCAATGGTTCTTCTGCCCAGAACCAGATAGTATTTTTTTATGATGGACTTCAATGTATTACCCGTCCGATGGTCTCATAGAATAGTCAATGTACAATGTATTACAACAAAAAACTGGATTTCCGTGTTCTTGGATACTGATAAAACAACCAGCTGCCCTGATTGGTCCGGGGAAGCTGGGACTTTCACCTGCGACGAGCGCCCACGGTGGCATCCAAAGATCAGATTGGCATGCTTGAATCCTCCGGAAAGACCCTTGACGCGTCCCTTGAATCCTCCGGGAAAACTCATCAAAACAGGCCGAAAATGGAGAGAAAAAAACGGCCCGCACCCTAAGTTCTGCAAACGTGACTGTAATTGCAACCACTCTAGTTGAGGAACGAGGATAATTTGAATTAGAAACAACCCCAGGCTGGAGGACTTTGTTTTAGCGAGTCTGTAATATGAGGCTTGGATAATGAATGTACTTGGACAGGAGGCATGGAACACGGGAGCATCAAGCCAGTGCAGATGGTGCGACCAATAAATGATCATTATGTCCGGATTTTTCAACGGCGTCCTTTCACTCTTGCCAGCTTCAAACCACAGTTCTCGGTGGTCAAGCAAAACATGTTGAAGAAAGCATCCCGGCTGGAAATGAATGGGCTTGTCAATGAGTGTGTGGGACCACCTTAGAATGTACTCACATGAATATACATTGTACATCATCCCTAACGCTTGCTTGTTCTGCAACCAGTGTGATAAGACGCTTGTATAGATCATTCCAAATATGTTGTGTGTCAATTTCGGGTCAAATGTGTGTACAGCTAGTGGACTTTCAGGATCAGGTGTTGCCGCCTGATTGACGCAGCAATAGTGTTGCCGGGGTTCGGTTAGGTTCGGTTCTTTCCCGATTTTTGCGAACCTCGAACCGGACCTGGGGTTCGGTGCGGTTCAGGTTCGGTTCAGGTTCGAACCTGAACGAACCATCAAAATTCTTTTTTCCCCCAGCCGTGTTGGCGGGGTCGGAATGGTAGGAAAATGACCTTTCCGCCAGTTCTGTGAGCAAAACCCATGATTTCCTCTCAAGTCTGCCCCACAATATCGCTTTCTTTCTTCATTAGGAAATTTCCACCGTCTTTTTCCAATTGGAACTCGCAACTTCAACAAGCATTCAAGCCATTGTGTGATAATTGCACAATACCCATGCCTGCAGTTCCTCTGTAGGTCTATTCTTATCACTGAATATAGGTAAAACTTGTCCAGAGATGAAGTTCTTAGAGGTTTTTTGACGCCTAGACTGTTGAGGTTCGAACCTGTTCGAACCGGTTCAGCGAAAACTGAGAATGCCCGAACCTCGAACCCCAATTCGGGTTCGGTTCGGGTTCGGTTCAGGTTCGGCTGGGGTTCAGAACCGAACTCCGGCAACACTACGCAGCAAGCAAATATGATCGTCCCTAGAGATGGACATGACACACTGCTGGCTCATTTCCAGCCGTTCTCAAAGGATTATCTATTTCAAGTGTGCTTACTGTGTTTGTTGCCCAATATCTCAGCTGGAAAAGCTGACTGCCAGGAGGCAAAGCACCTCGGTTGTGATGTTGAAATCGGCGTGGAGCATGGGAGAAGGCAAAGTGGAGGAACCCCTCAGGTGGAACATTTTACATGAAGAATGCCACCTAAACTGCTGATACACCAACCCCTGTGATACCTAGTCAAACTATGGGAGACGCGGCACTGACGCGGCACTGACGCGGCGCTGATGCGCATTGACGCGGCAGTGGCGCGCATTGGCGCGGTATCGGCACGCAGTGACGCAGCGAAGCGACACGGCATTGGGCGAGAGTAATTGTGTTGAAAAGAGGTTGAACATCCCCCCGAAATGTTCAAATCAATCCCGCGACACATTAGGATGCATATTGTACACTGTTCGTCTCTGAAGTGCTCAGTCTCATCCCAGAATAGTGCATTTCTAGTCAGAAACTGCTCAACTTCGGTTGTAATGTCACCTAGAATATTTTATAGGCCAATTGGAAGTAGTTATATCCTAGTACAGGGGGTGGGAGAATGCCGCGTCAATTCCGCGTTAGTGTCGCGTCAATGCGCGCCTGCCGCGTCATTTTCTCCAGGCTCCTCCTCAAGCATCTAAGGCACCATGGTGCACGGCCATGGATTACAAGACATGGGATGCTGCTTTGCTCCATGCTGCCATGAACAAGATTGTGTGCCGCAGCGATCAAACACCTGTGGTGGTGACATTTCCCCTCAATCGATGCGCGGGGAGTTAAAGAAGGCCCGGGTCCTCTGGGGCGTCCAGCGTCGTTGCCTCTCTGTGTACGACTCCCCGCTTCGTCTGGTTTTTCTGCGTCCACCCAAAGAAACACCATGAGCTTTGTTTAATCAATTTATGTTGAGACAAGGATTGCTGTTTAATCTAATCATGTTTAAGGGTCGTGGGGCGGTACTGGCAGACGGTTAGTTGTGGCTGCTGTAGGCAGGATGTTTAATCCGGGCAAGGTTGATTAATCAGGTACTGTTTAATCCCGACTATACAATATTTAAAGAGTATCAAATGCGAACAAGCTAACAGGATGTTCTGGCTTATCGACCGAGTATTTAGATTACAGGCTTTTCAGGACACCATAAAGAGCCATCTGGTCAACGAAACTTTTCGCCTGCTTCACGGAGGTGTTGTTCAAAAAGTGCTGATTGAAGGCGTAAATAGCCCATATCTCATGAAGAATGGGCGCGAACATGGCTGGGAAAAGGTCAGCAATGGTCCAGAGGGAACTAGACACTCATCACCATATTTTGCGAAGACCCTGATGATGTGTGCACCATTTGCTGTGTTGGGGATCAGGAGAATACAGGGAGGCCAGAGTCAGGGTAAGGATGTCAGTAATCATTTCTCTGAGATGACCTGGAGGTGAGGTAAGTCCAGAGAATGGTAGGTATGGCGGGGCTTTGGGTTAAAAACTAGCCTTTGATTACAAGGTGTGCGAAAAGGTCGGCACCGGCGCATATGACGGGGGGGGGAGGTGTCTCGCAGAAAGATAGGGATGTGATGTCGGATCATGGAAAGACTGAGAAAACTACCAAGATCCACTACTCATTGTCAGGGACACCATACCGAACAGAATCTGTTACATACCTCGCTCCGAGAGCTCTGACAACGCCACCGCAGCCGCTGCACGAACATCGCTGTTGTTATCCTTAAGCAGGTCGATGATCTGAGGAATGGATGTCCCAATGGCTGCTCGAAACTCGGCTACAATGCTGATCAGGGATGCCATACCGAACAGAATCTATTACATACCTTGCTCCGAGAGCTTCACCAACGCCACTGCAGCCGCCTTATGAACATCGCCCCTGGTATCCTTGGGCAGTTCGATGATCTGAGGAATGGATGTCCCAATGGCCGCTCCCGCCTTATGAACATCGCCCCTGTTATCCTTGAGCAGGTCGATGATGTGATGAATGGATGTCCCAATGGCCGCTCGGAACTCGGCTGCAATGCTGATAAGGGACGCCATACTGACCAGAATCCGCTACATACCTTGCTCCGAGAGCTTCGACAACGCCGCCACAGCCGCCTCACGAACATAGCTGCTGTTATCCTCCAGCAGGCCGATGATCTGAGGAATGGATGTCCCAATGGACTCGCGGAACTCGGCTGCAATGCTGATCAGGGATGCCATACTGAACAGAATCTGTTACATACCTTGCTCCGAGAGCTTCGATAACGCCGCTGCAGCCGCCTCACGAACATCACTGCTGCTATCCTTGAGCAGGCCGATGATCTGAGGAATGGATGTCCCAATGGACGCTCGGAACTCGGCTACAATGCTGATCAGGGATGCCATACCGGACAGGATCTGTTACATACCTTGCTCCGAGAGCTTCGATAACGCTGCCACAGCCGCCTTACGAACATCGCTGCTGTTATCCTCGAGCAGGCCGATGATCTGAGGAATGGATGTCCCAATGGCCGCTCGGAACTCGGCTACAATCCTGATCAGGGATGCCATACTGAGCAGAATCTGCTACATACCGCGGTCTGAGAGCTTCAACAACGCTTCCGCAGCCGCCCTGCGATCACTCCACTTGTTGCGCTTGAGCAGGTCGATGATCTGAGGAATGGATGTCCTAATGGCTGCTTGGAACTCGGCTAAAATGCTGATCAGGGACACCATACTGAACAGAATCTGTTACATACCTTGCTCCGAGAGCTTCGACAACGCTGCCGCAGCCGCCGTACGAAAATTGCTGCTTTCCTTGAGCAGGCCGATGATCTGAGGAATGGATGTCCCAATGGACTCGCGGAACTCGGCTGCAATGCTGATCAGGGATACCATACTGAACCGAATCCGTTACATACCTTGCCCCGAGAGCTTCGACAACGCCACTGCAGCCGCCGCACGAACATCGCTGATGTTATCCTTGAGCAGGCCGATGATCTGAGGAATGGATGTCCCAATGGCCGCTCGGAACTCGGCTGCAATGCTGATCAGGGCCGCCATACCGAACAGAATCAATTACATACCTTGCTCCGAGAGCTTCGACAACGCCGCCGTACCCGCGCCACGAACATCACTGTTGTTATCCTCGAGCAGGCCGATGATCTGAGGAATGAATGTCCCAATGGCCACTCGAAACTCGGCTACAATGCTGATCAGGGATGCCATACTGAACAGAATCCGCTACATACCGTGCTCCGAGAGCTTCAACAACGCTTCCGCAGCCGCCTTGCAAACACCCCAGTTGTTGCCCTTAAGCAGGTCGATGATCTGAGGAATGGATGTCCCAATGGCCGCTCGGAACTCGGCTGCAATGCTGATCATGGACGCCATACTGAACATAATCCATTACATACCTTGCTCTGAGAGCTTCGACAATGCCGCCGCAGCCACCTCACAAACATAGCTGTTGTTATCCTCTAGCAGGCCGATGATCTGAGGAATGGATGTCCCAATGGCCGCTCGGAACTCGGCTGCAATGCTGATCAGGGATGCCATACCGAACAGGATCTGTTACATACCTTGCTCCCAGAGCTTCGACAATGCCACTGCAGCCGCCTTACGAACATCGCCCCTGATATCCTTGAGCAGGCTGATGATCTGGGGAATGGATGTCCCAATGGCTACTCGGAACTCGGCTGTAATGCTGATCAGGGATGTCATACCGGACAGGATCTGTTACATACCTTGCTCCGAGAGCTTCGATAACGCCGCTGCAGCCGCCTCACGAACATAGCTGTTCTTATCCTCCAGCAGGCCGATGATCCGAGGAATGGATGTCCCAATGGCTGCTCGGAACTCGGCTATAATGCTGATCAGGGATGTCATACCGGACAGGATCTGTTACATACCTTGCTCCGAGAGCTTCGATAACGCTGCCGCCTTACGAACATCGCTGCTGTTATCCTTGAGCAGGTCGATGATCTGAGGAATGGATGTCCCAATGGACTCTCGGAAATTGGCTGCAATGCTGATCAGGGATGCCATACTGAAAAGGATCTGTTACATACCTTGCTCCGAGAGCTTCAACAATGCCACTGCAGCCGCCTTATGAACATCGCCCCTGTTATCCTTGAGCAGGTTGATGATGTGAGGAATGGATGTCCCAATGGCTGCTCGGAACTCGCCTGCAATGCTGATAAGGGACGCCATACTGACCAGAATCCGTTACATACCTTGTTCCGAGAGCTTCGACAACGCCGCCACAGCCGCCTCACGAACATCGCTGTTGTTATCCTCCAGCAGGCCGATGATCTGAGGAATGGATGTCCCAATGGCTGCTCGAAACTCGGCTACAATGCTGATCAGGGACGCCATACTGAACTGAATCTGTTACATACCTTGCTCCGAGAGCTTCGACAACGCTGCCGCAGCAGCGCTGCAAACACTCCAGGTGTTGTCCTTGAGCAGGTCGATGATCTGAGGAATGGATGTCCCAATGGCCGCTCGGAACTCGGCTACAATGCTGATCAGGGCCACCATACCGAACAGAATCCGTTACATACCTTGCTCTGAGAGCTTCGACAATGCCGCCACAGCTGCCTCACGGACATAGTCGTTGTTATCCTTCAGCAGGCCGATGATCTGAGGAATGGATGTCCCAATGAACAACAGGTCAATGATCTGGTTGTTATCCTTGAGAAGGTCGATGATCTGAGGAATGGATGTCCCAATGGCCGCTCGGAACTCGGCTGCAATGCTGATCAGGGACGCCATACTGAACTGATGCACGCGACCTGAAATTCGGTCTACCTGCAGTAATTAGAGAGGTTGCGCAAAAGCCGCATGAGCCGCATGCGGCTTTTGGCCATTCATGATTCATGAACCGATAGTCACACGGCTACGCAGTTGGGGCGTAGCTGTCCTGGGTTGAAATTGGTCGTAATCCGGTGGAACCGATAAATATATATGAAACACGGTGTAACTCGTCCATTCTATGATATTTGCTGTGAGGGTTGCTAACCAATAATTTTCGACAAATTTTTGGAGAGGGAAAGCATGAATGCAAACGAGGCCATATTGAATCCTTGCGGGTGATCCGTACCCTACCCCCAAACACACACACGAGATACTTGACCATACTAACCCAACCGGCATATCAACTGGCGGCGTAAACGGCGGCACCTTTCGGAGTTTGAAATGAATATCCCTTCCTTTGATCCCTTCTGTGTTTTCCCGCTCCGTCCTGTGCTCAACTGGAAACAAACACCCCAGTATTTGGCAAAGTGCCTAAATCTCCCGTTCTGACCTCTGCCGTCGCGGTAAACCGCTGCTGTTACACCACATCCTGGTCTCGTCTGGCCTCTGCTCACATTTCCACCAGTTTCCACCACTGTTTCCTGCACAGGTAAATCCGAATTATTTACCATCAATAACAGCAAGGCGGCCGGTATAATCGGTTGTTGGATGGGCCGGTATTGTATATAAGTGAGCGTTGGAAGGACGACATTATGTTGCCCGTCGACTGGTTCGACTTGAGATTACACACGTGGCACAGATGGTGAGTTTGGTGGATTCTCTTGAAAGCTCTTATGGAGGTCATCTTGCTGATTCTTCGGTGACTCCTTTTACAGAACAAAATGGGCGACTCAGAATACAAGGAAATCAAAAAAATGCTCAAGTTGATCAGTAGCCGGCTTGAGGCCGTCGAGCGGATGGTTCAGAAGAACTCCAAGGGTGGTCATAATTCTCAACGCCAGCGCCTGATAATTATATTTACGACCACTGTCTACATAGCAAAGCCGACTCGGGAATTGTCTGCGTACAACATGTTCGTCAGTAAGCAGGTGAGGAAATGGAACAAAGAGAACCCAGGACCCCGTGAGGGCATGGCTGCCCTGAGTTGGCTTATGTGGCTTCTTTCTCCCTGTGATCTTCATTGCCATCCAGGTTGCCAAATTGTGGGCTGATGCCCCAGAAAACCCCAATCGTGTCGAAGCCATCGCCAAACCAGCTAAAATGGCAGAGATGCGAAACAAGAAATCGCAAGGGGCCAAGGTGAACAATCCGGCAGTCGAAACCGAAAGCAGGCTAGCCGTGTGAGAACACTTGTCACCAAGCGCGGCACCAAGGGAAAGACGGCTCGAAAATAATTACAGTGGAGGAGATGCATCGGGTTCAAATAGTTTCAATGCGAATAATATAGATAATGGTTACATCTCTTTGCGGAACTTAGGGCGGGGGCCATTTTTTTCTTTTGGTCGGTTTCACGAGAACGGCCTGTTATTTGGCATGGGTGTGAATCACCCACTTTTTAGTTTAGTTTATTTTATTTTTTGAGCGTTTGGGACAATGAAACTCAGTCTGCAGAGCCATTCTAAGCTCATCCGCTTGTGTTTCCGGTTATATGCCAGATTTCCAAGAAGTTGTCCAGGAGGACATGCCGTTACACACATTGTTGAAACCAGTGTGGGACTCCGACCCGAAATTTTTAACCTATCTCATTTCTATCTGTCATGGGTCGCATACCCACCAAAACCCCCTCGTGAGTCCAATCATCTGGCAGAGAGTCTTCATCCAAAAGTAGACCACTCCAAGTCTTCAGTACAAGGTTTTTATTGAGCGCGAGCGGTCCAAATTTCATTTTATTAGAAAGGAGGCGGTCACGTTGTAAAACCCCATTCAATGCCTTCAACCATTTGTTGTAAATCTCTGGGGTACTCGGTATTCTGTCTGGATTATCAATAATGCGGCTTCGATGAAGATTCCAGATTAGATGCCATCCCGTAGATAATAGTCTCGTCTTTTCACGGAGAGCGGTACCTTTGGTGGATTTAAATTTGAGGAGGTTGCAACCTAAAATCAACCCCCAGTTCAGCTTCGACCAATCCACATATTTCTTTGACCAAAGTTCCTCAGTTAGATCCCAAATAATTTCTTGTCCAGGAGCATTGCATTCCAAAGCAATGTGTTCCAATGTCTCGGGAAGGTTGCAGACATGGCACCTTCCCCATATCTCAAGGGTGTCAATATGGGACCAGCAATCTCCTACTCCGAATATATTATGTATACACATCCAGAAAAATTCTCGTGTTAAGCGCTGAAGAGTCACAGAGCGTACAGATCTCCAGATCATTTCATTAGAAGGTGAATATTTTGAAGTTTCTTCGATAGAACACCTGATGCATTCCAGGTTTGTGAAAGTGCCCTTGCGATGGGTTCTTGGTTGGAGCATTCGTAAAACCTTTGTAAAAAAACTCTGTGAACCCCGTGACAGCAGTACCCCTGGGCACTCAAACATAATGTCATGGCCTAGTGGTTGCCTGTATTCTCTCTGCTCTACCCTGCATGGGTTCAAGTCCCGCCATGAGGATATATTTTAATTGCGTGACAGCTTAGCTCTATATATGCGTCCCCAAAACTCGCAACCCTTCCCTACTGCCGGCCACCGATCGGCGAAGCCGTTCCCTCCCGTAGAAGCCCACAACGACAGGATGCAACCGCCACGGCCTTTTTCCTTCGTCTAAAACAAGAAGACACCCTGCGTGAAACCGTGCAGGACAAACAAAAACGGGAGGACAGACTGCAACATGCACAGACTGGGGAAGCTCCCGGAAAGAAAGGTGCTCGGGTCTGGGTCTGGGAAATAAAGTTCTGTCAGAATGCCAGAGAAACTGAAAACGGCAATGTGCGAACTGTACGTATCTTTATGCCGAACACTTTTAACGCCCGGCATGGTTAGAGCTGCAGGAGGCTGGGGCGGCCTGCAGGTTTTTTTTTTTTTTTGGAGGTACCATCGTCTTAGGGATGCCCCGACCGGGCACCAATGCAGACCCAAACAAGGTCTCGACGAACGTATCAACGAGATCACGGGCTCGGAAGACGTGCCCAGCCGCCGTCAAAACGTGGAGACCTTAACGCTTTCGCGCTCGACAACAAAAACGCGCAAAGTGAATCTGAAGAGACAGTTCTGTTTAGAATTGAGCTGGCTATCTGCTCAGGAGCTCTGGCACGACCATTTGCTGCACATCAGTTCATACCAAATTTGGTGGAGGCGTTGTCTGCCGATGGCGACATCCCAAGTCCTTCAGATCTTGTTTGACCCCTAGCACAAGCCACGGAAAATTAAAGCCTACCCAGAGCTTCGCATTGACCCATTCCTGTATGACCTCGGTAACAGGTACATCAGGAATGACAATGACCTCCCCCGGGATTTCGTCAAATGGTAATGGAACTGGGTCTGGGGTGGGTGTACGCATCGTTCTACGTCGACCCTCTGGATTTTTCCCTTTGCGGTACCATTGACAACGCCGTGATTGTGTGAGGTGCGAGTTGGTGGTTTGTTTGGTTTTGGACCATGTACCACAGGCCGGACAGTAGCAGTCGTCGTCGATTTGGGGCATATTTGCGACAGTGTTGTGGATAGGAGAGAAAGAAGTCCCGTAGAGTGAGAGCTGTGATCTTCGGATGAATGTATGGGATTTTGTGCGTCGGAACCCGGTCGATACAGTGCCGAAGCGTCAAGAATAGCGAAATATTCTCAATACGTAGCGTTTCTCTCACAAATGGGTCCGCTGACGGAGGTTGAGCCAAGATAAAACACTTTCGTTCATTATTATTCGACCGCGGGCCTTGATCTAATGGTATGTGCGTCCTATGCCGTTTATTGGCTAGAACGAAGGTTGAAACCATTGCGCAGTGATTTAGCACAAAATTTGAACAATCTTGACTTCGATCCAATGGCCAGTAACTGCAACCATTTGCGCAACGCAAAAAAGCCATCTGATGGCTCTGATGGCTGCAGTGCAAACAAGCTAATGTCAGAAGTGGTTCAAGGATCAAAACCTCTAGTGCCCACATTTTGAGCTGCAACAATATCTTCGGGCGGGTGGCCAACTAGCCCGTCCTTCCCTTTTTCGGCATGCCGCTGAAAATAAATTCACGCAGGCATCAGATCCTCATATAAATTCGTCCAAAAATATTTAACACATTCCTAAGATGCGTGACTTTGGCCTAGAACACACCCGGACCGGTTATGTTGGCTTCACGTTCTGGGCATGGGCCAAAAAGGCTAAGGTCGCCAACTAGCCAGTCACATATAGTAAGAGTTCAAACCCTCGAAATCTCCTTCTTACGAGACTGGAATTCGTGTTCCTTTGTGCCTCAATGAGATGTCTGAGCATGCATCTATGGGATACATTCGGATCAGTATCTTGGGAGGATGCACATGGGGCAGGTTCTGAAGAGCTCGATGAGTACTTCGAAAACATCTTTCGTTTTGAGGGCTGGGGACCGACTAGAGACAGAATAAAGCAAATTGATAAGGTTTGATTTTGAGCGAACTGAGCAGACCGATTGTGAACACTAGAACTGCCTAAGTGCTCGTCATTAACTTGAAACCTGCAGGATCTAAAGTCAGACTCGCACTCCTTGAACCCTTGAAGCTGTAAGCTCAGGACTTGGTTTTAGCCACAGACCTCTATCAATCGCACCGGTGTAGCGGTCAGATACCTTGAAGCTGTAAGCTCGGAAAGACTTTGCGTCGCAGTTATCACACCCCTGCTCAGTCCCTGTTCTCCAACAACCTCGTGAGAATCACCCATCCAGCGCCCTCATCCCTTCCCCCGATCCCACCGCCGCGCTCACAGCACACAGTTCAAAACGTAAACCCGTAATTGCGCTCTGGAAAGCGCACTAATGCCTCCATGCGCGATCTGAATAGCTGTTAATGTTCGCAGTCATCAGGGCTATCCTTTTCTGAGACCCATGGCTCAGGAAATGGCCCTGGGACTTCATTGGAATTGAAATGGCTTGCCAGATGTCAAGTCACGCATCTCAAAATGTGGACAGTTGTGCGGTACCGAAATTTTGCTGCCCCCAATACATCTCTATGAAGTCGGATCTGAATAGCTAAAAATGGCCAGAATGACCAAGGCTATCCATTGTCGGCGCATGTGCCTCATAAAATGGCTCTGGGACTGCGGTGGATTTGTTCGAAAATATGAAGGAATGCAATAAGGTCACGTGTTTTAAAATGTAAAGCAATGTAATATCATCACGCGTTTCAAAATGTAAAGCACTGATTGGCCGCTGGAGAGGTCAATGCTGTGTCTGAGCAGGATCTGAGTGGCTCAAAATGACCGGAGTATCCAGGGCTATCCATTGCTCGCGCGTGCGCCTCAAAAAATTGCTCAGGGACTGCGCTGGAATTGAAAGTGTTCGAAAATGCAGAGAATTGGGGACATCAGCTCTGGGATACGGAGGCACGGTCATTTCACCCGGGATGCAATACTACGTGTGCATCAGGAGTTTGTTGTTGTGAGCATGGCATGTATAGATTCAAGACTCTCGGACACGATTCCCTCATTTATTTCGTGTTCATTTTCTGTCTGTCTGTCAATTCATGGTAAACAATGCCACTAACATTGCTATTAGCATTTACCCTCGCAAACGCCACCATAGAGCTCAGATTAGCACCAGACTATTTCATCCTCCTGGGGTATGTCCCTGAAGTTCACCTTCTGCTTTGATTTTGTAAATTGAACCTTAGATCCAGGCCAACATCAGTCATTCCCTGTGTTGCAGTGAGCCTTCGGAGTACGATGCCGATTGCATAGTCCAAGCTCTTGCGCATGACAATGAACAAGCGGTCCCCATCCTCATCCTCCAGCAGCAGCACTGATGTTTCGGATGTCATCTTTGAAACTGATACAGAAATTTGAAGGCATCAAACTGTATAAAACGCCAACATTACACGATATCCTGCACGAAGGAGCGATGAAATTCTTCAGATAACCACGATTTACTTACCTACCCATTTATGTGCATCAACAGATGACATTCTTTTGTTTTTACCTCGCGGCCTACACACCCAATACTTCCAGAAATATCTTTCGGGATCGGGTTTTTCTGTGAATACAGTTCCTGTCGGCACTTCGTGACTACCTATCTTGTGTATACCACATTTTTTGCTGCATCCATGTCCCGCACAGTACCAGCATTAGAATCGAATGTGATTTCAGTTCTAAGTCGGGAACCAGCTAGCCTCCAGTTGTGTCCAGGACGACACACTGCTCCCACCCATGTGACTGCGCCAGGTGGAGCAACATGCTGGGACTAGGGCAGTGTACAGAGGCTCAAGGTTCTGGTCCAGGGCTGCTTCTTGTGCGCGACTTCTCTTAGGCATGGCATGACAGCATCAAGAGCTCACAGAGGTGCAGGTCCAAAATGGTACGTCCAACGTCTTGAGCAGATCTGAGAAAATAGGTCAGTTTTTTCTTCGTGAGATTCGAAGCAGAATTGACCTCCTTCCAACACAAAAAATCCGAGATTGCAGTGCCAGAAGAAAACTTAACCCCCAATGAACTGTATAATATTTCGGCATTTGGGCAGATTTTGGTTGGTTGTCGTTCTGAAGTGGAATGGGTATGGATTTTTCGGCGGAATATGGTTTGTAGGCATGGAATTAGTGCTCTGGGGGACTCAGAAAAAAAAATTGACCCCCGGCGAACCGAGTTGTGTAATATTTCCGTATTTGGGCAATTTAAACCCTCCGGAATATTTTGGTTTGTCCTCGTTCAGAAGTGGAATGGGTACGGATTTTTGAACGGAATACGGTTCGTAGGCATGGAATGAGTGCTCTGGGGGACTGAGAAAAAAATCAACTGCCGGCGAACCGAGTTGTATAATAGGTATTTCCGCATTTTGGCAGTTCTCAATTTAAACCCTTGAAATATTTTGGCTCGTTGTCGTTCAGAAGCGGAATGGGTACCATTTTTTTGCTGGAATAAGGCTCTCTGGCATGGAATAATTTCTCTCAGGGACCCACAGAGAAATTTAACCCCCGTAAATTCCACCAATCTTTACAGGTTCTGGAATCATGCATGCACATCCTGCGCAGCATCACTACGTTCCGCCGCCTCCTAGGCATAGGCTTGGCTAGGTGATCGAAGGTTCAGGTAGGTCTGCCTCGGAGCCTACGCAGAGTTTTTTTTACCCCTGCATATCTCTGTGTAGCTGTGCCTAGGGCTCTGCGCAGGGGCCAACGGAACGTAGTGCATCTCGTCGATTTACAGGACATTTGACCCAGAAAAACTGAGTAGGAGTGTAAAGACCCGCAATCCGGCGGAATGTGCAATTTAAATTGTTTCTGGCCGGGATAAGGGAGCACTTGTCAACTTTAAGGTTCAGACAGGTGCCCAGGGTTCCAATTATGTTTTTGAACTTCCCGTAAGCAAGCATCATTATGTATGCATGGTTCAACCAATTTTTATCAATTATCTGGGCCGCGGCGGTGTAAAGTGGAGTCGCATTTAAGCTTTCTGCCGAGCAAGCCGAGGGGAATTTGTCCCGTGCAGCATTTTCACACGGTTCGAGCATTTTTTGCGTTCAAATCGCTGGTGATCTCAACAATCTACTGACCTCTTTGCGGAACTTAGGGCGTGGCCCATTTTTTTGTTTTTTTTGGTCAATTTTCACGAGAACAATCATTGTGAGCTCAATTCTCAACGGTTTGCCTCATGAGTAGGCTCATTCAATTTGTATGGAAAAGGCGCAGGGCATGGCATCTTCAGATTTCTCCGCGGTACCTCCAGGTCATTTACTGGGTCAGATTTCGGTGTTTTTGAGCTTCTGAGTGCAGAACATGTCCCACAGTACTGTAGTCCTCCGATTGACCTAGATTTTTGATACGATGCACTTGAAGGTATTCCGGAGGGCAGCAAACACCGGGATAGTGAATGTGACTTGTATTTTAAATGTATCACTAGCAGTGAGCCCGTGCTTCGCTACGAAAATGAATAACGAAAATCAGGTAAACGACTGTAAATGAGCAACAGGTAGAGCACAATTTCTTCCACTTCCATAAAGTTCAAAACGAGTTTGAGTTCATGGTAATAGTACATTATTTCGAGTAAGTAGCTGACAAATTAATGGTGCTTGCGTCGGCCACTCGAGGATCCCTCTCCCTTGTCTTCAGGTTGGTTGGGTGCGCGATCGTTTGTAGTCTTTCGCTTCTTCGAGGCTGGCTCTTCCAAAATGGAATTGTCGGACTCTTGACTTCCGAAGAAACCGGTGAACTTTAGTCTTGCAAGGGCGCCAGAATTGACTGGAATGGGTGTTAGATTGAAGTCGAGTGAATAATTCATTAAATACACAGCCAGTTTCGTGGGACTCTCCTCAGCTTTCGGTACTGCAGGACCTTGAGTGACAAAGGTGACTTTTTCCAAGCCCACAATGAAATGCTTGACGGTCCGATCGTCGTTACGCTCGATGCCGGTCAGAAGCCCCTCAACAACGACGGGCTTTCCCTTCGCAGGAATCGGCTTGTACTTCTCCCAGCGCGCGGTAGCAGGGAAAAGGAATCGAACCGGGAAAGAGTTATCAGTGGTTTTCGTTGCAGAAAGATAGTATATTTTTTTGGCTTTCTCAACTATGGATGTACATTTGGTATGAACCTCGTAAAAACCTAAGGCTTTTTCATTTCTGCCCGAATTAATTTGTCTCTGCTATGAAAGTTGTAGGTAAATACCTCCTCCACAGAAGTACTTTGCCGGATTTGTGAGTTTGGTCCGGGTTGCGTAGAAACGAATGAAACTTCCCTTGAATTTGTCCCTATTTCATTTGCCGGGCCAAAATGAAAAATCCGGCAAAGTACTTCTATGCTACTGCTAATTTCATTTTTACTTTATCTTTTGTCCAAGAGGCCAAAGCGTACAGGCAAAAAGCCTTAGGCTTTTTGAAACTGGGACCGATGCTCACTGCCAACCAAACAAGGACAAAGCTGCCAGCTCGATCAAGGGCTGTGCCCGTCCCCACTTAAATATGTCAAGTGCTCCCTTATCCCTGCCGAATCCGGCAAAAATGCGTCGAAATGGATACATTGAGCTGTTTAATAGCGAGGCATGGGGTTTGAAATCGCGAGGACAGCCACACATTCAAATTGATGGCCAGGCTTCGGCACAAAGCTCAAATCTGTCAAGTGCTCCCTTATCCCTGCCGAATCCAGCACAAATACACTGAAATGGATGCACTGAGCTGTTTAATTGCGAGGCACAGGGTTTAAAATGGCAAGGACAGCCACACATTCAAATTGATGGCCAGGCTTCAGCAGAAAGCTTAAATCTGTCAAGTGCTCCCTTATCCCTGCTGAATCCGGCAAAAACACATTGAAATGGATGCACTGAGCTGATTCAAATTTTGGAGTAATTCAGGCTGAAATGCTCGAGTAGCACGCCCATCAAATTTTTTTTTTTTGAAAAGGTGGGTCATCGATAGTAAGCTCCCGCAGTAGCACAATTAATCCAAATAGAGACAGGAGTAAGGAATCCATTTTCCAGCCTTCTTTGCTTTTCGCTCTGTTACCTGTGTACCACAGCTCCGAGTCATACACCGATATACTCGCTGGGAACCATTGGCTTGGATGCTCCACTCATGATTTTGAGAGGACCCCCGGCATGCCCTAACCTCGGTGACGATCGGTTGACGGGGTTTCTCTGAACCACGATAAGAGTCAATAGCATTCTCAGGTGTGCAATGCAGCCTTTACCGATTTGTGCGATACTGCCTGGTTTCACTGATACCGGTTTCCCGGTGATGCCATCCAGGATCCCCTCGCTACTTGGTTTAATATTTTTTCTCGCGTCGTGTTCTTTTAGAAGTTTGACCCGTCTTTCGGTTATATTGAGTTTCCAAAGAGTAACAAGCTCTTTCTTGTTCCTTTTGGACGGAATCTCTATGGCATGAAAAGCCAGAACACCTGCCAGCACGGAAACTGATAGACGATTTGGATCGAAATCTTTCAAGAGGTATTCTCTCTCAGAGAGAATATCGGACGCGTGAACCATACTGATGGGGTTCCGCCCAAGTGTTCATCTTTCTTTATACAACAAACGGCCAGTCAGCTCCACTACGGTCTCCGCCTCATCTGACCCTTACTGCCGAAAAGAGTTGGCACAACTCTCAGACAGTCAATAGGACATTAAATAATGGATTGGAGGTGTAATGATGACGGGCCTGATGGGGTGCACTAGAACCGCCTTGGAATCGGCCTAGAATTGCATTAGAATTGGCGTACTGTACCGGGGTAAGATCTGTGCTTACAATAGATCACAGGATGAAATCCGCGGGCTGCGGAGCAATGTGGCTATATAGAGATAGTGTTGGGCACAAGAATGGGTAAAACGCGCGGGTTTCCGGGATCGTGCTGACCCGTACCCTACCCGCGGAATTCAGAGGTCTTGAGGGGTCTCTTTCTGTGGAGGATAGGATGTAAATGTAGGCATCTCCCTCCATATATTTTCGCGCAGAGACTTGTGACTTTCCTGAAACAGGTAGCAATGGAGTCCCGTGCATGTCATGCCAACGTCTTCCTCACACAGCTGCATTTACAAAGCTCCAGGCCCGTGCCATTGAAGTTAAAGACCACACTCCGTGGCAGTACCTAAATGCACAACAACAGCTAGCTCTGATATCCAAGATTACCAAACAATGCCATGACTTGCGAACCAAGGTAAGCCTACATTACAGACTTCGTTCCACTTGTGTGCACTGTGCGCGAAGACTGAGTTACTTGTTCTTTACAGTCACGGCCAAAATGTAGTTCCCAACCAAATAAGGAAATTCCCATCAATCCCAATCCTTTTGCATGCTTTTCGGCCCATATACTGGATATGTGATTGTGAAAATAGTCTAAATGACTCCTAGTAGTTATTACTCTGTCTGGAAGAGATATGGACAAAATCTGAACAATAAATTCTATCTGGATCTTGGTCATTTCCATTCACTGAATTCACTGTAAACCAGCTTTCTTCTGGGAAAGCAATATTCTTGCAAGTAGGATATCTGTATTAGAACATTGAAAACAAAATTTCCAAGCTGAATACCACCTATCTGAGCTGAAAATTAGGCCAAAGGAGCGGGATTGATGGAATTTCCTTATTTGGTTGGGAACTACATTTTGGCCGTGACTGTAGCTCTCGCGTACTTCAGTTGTCTCACGTTAGCACCACTACCACGAGTTTTTGCGACGCACCGAATTTTCCTTGCCCTTTTCCCAGTTTCCATCCACCTGTTCCCACATGCGAACTAACTTTAGGTACATAGTGGGTCCTGTAGAGCCCTGTGGTGCCCGCTTCGGTATCCCTCCGGATATGACACATTAATTTGGAGTCATGAGATTGCGTGCTTTCTTTGTCCGTGTTTCTTGGAAATTTTCACCTTCTCCGCCCTCGACTGCCTCCCTCTCATATACTGTGCTGCCCCATGCTGATTCTCATCAGCTTCGTCAGTACTTCCAGCGTCTCAATCTCACCCTCGTCTCCCGTGACCCTCTTGTCGACTCGCTTCGTCCAATCAAGCTTCCCATCGCCTCCTCCCTCAGACTTTGCTTTGGCTGTCAACGGCAGATTCAAGGGCACCTTCTCTGTTGTCTTACCATGTGCCATTTCTCCTTTTCTCACTACGGATGTCTCACTGGGGCTGGACTGGCATTCCTCATTGCGTGACTGGTATGGCCGACTCGGATTGGACCCGCGGATCTGGGTCACGGATCTGGTTTTGGGTTTTCTATCTTGCTATACACGTGCGGGTACCTGGGACTCACATTGGTCCTTTGGTTCAATGGGCAAGTCTATTTCTCCAAATTTTTGGCCTGTTCGCCTAAGGTCAGCAGTTCGATTCTCCGTGGTCGCAGTTTTTTGGAAATCTAGCGCCACGTGCCCCATGACGCTCTGCTGTTTAGTACTTTTACTTTGTCTCTTTCCGTCGTAACCAACATGTGCTCGTGCGAAAATTACGCCACACTTGATGGTTAGTGGTGTGGCCACCCGGTGGAACAGCACTGCTGAGCTTTTGAAACGTGCCATCGAGTTGCGTGATGCACTTCAACTCCTCGCCATTTCGGCAGAGCACAACAAGCCCCGGGGTGTACGTCTCAAACGATTTTTGCTGTCCTCGGATGAGTGGGATGTATTGAATGGGCTCCTTCCATTAGTTGAGGTATGTGCTCTGGCAATCTATAGAATATCACTGACATGTTCATTCCAGGTCTTCGTGGTTGCGACAAAGAGAAGATCACAAAGCCGTGTTCCCCTTATCCACGAAGTAATCCTCGTCTTTGATGATCTCACTGGTGCGATGGATACATTCATTGATGGTGCTTACTCTGCTTGCATCCGATTTGCAGCGTTGCGGGGCCAGATCATGATGAATAAATATTATGCTGTTAGTGATGATTCAATTGTGTTCCGTATTGCGATGAGTGCGCATTAATTCAGCTATGCAACTTGTTAATAACATTTATTCTAGTCCTTCACCCACGCCATAAAACTGCCTACTTTGTCAAGGCCAAATGGCCGCAGGAATGGATCAAGACTGCAGAAGATTTGATTCGCCACGAATGGAATACTCTATCAAAACCCATATACTTTTTGAAAAACGGCTGTATATGATAATGAATGCCACTCATCTATCTCATTTATATAAATTGCGGCCCTCCGTTGCGTCTCTGCCCCACCCTGCCGGGTGTTGGAATACGCCTGTAGCGACTCGCCTATGCCCGTACTTTCTCGAACCTTCTATTTCCTTTTATGGACTCACACTGTAGATACACGTAGAATATTCTAGTAATTATTGTAGGTATATAAGCAGTGAATATATCTGCTATTAGGGCATTCGTTTGCCCTAAAGCAAGTCTACCTAATCACTCAGTGCTATCGCAAACCCACCTTCCTCATCATTCTCCTCTCGGCTATCCCCGAATGCAGCAGTACACTAGGTAACCTAGTCAGGAGTAATCAGCGGTAACTATGATGGGGCTAAGTAGAGAGACCATTTTCTATGTACGAGAGAGCAATGAAAAGGCAAGGACAAGCGGGGAAATGTGTAGTAAAAAGTAACGGCGCTGGGGCGAGTTGGAGGGCGCGAAACGACGATGGTAAGATAACTAAGGTTGGAGTGGGATAAGAGATATTATACGTAAACAAAGTAATCTATCTGCCAGACCAGAAGAAAAAGAAAGAGAAAAAAGAGGCAACTCAACTAAAGCGACGAGTTTGGGCAACGAAATCAATGAGCGGTTTGAGGAGTTTGGGGTGATTTAGCAGGGTACGAACGTCGACGGTGCCCAGGATGCCCGCACTGTATAACATAAGCTGGAGAGGGGACGGAGGTGCTCCCATGCCGGGCAGTGGAGGAGGTAGTGGGCTCGAGTCTCCTTGGCTGTTCCACATGCATCGCAGGCAGGGGATGGGGAGAGGCGGCAACGGAAATGGTGGGCGTTGAGGGACGAGAAGTCGGTCCGAAGTTGTGAAAGAGTGGAGATGTCAGCCTGCAAGGCAGATAAGAGGTACGGCGAGCACAGTATATTGTGCCAGGTCAAGCTTTTCAAAATGCCAGCCATTTGAATGCATCTCTATTGCATCAGGTCATGCTTTTCAAAATGCCTGCCATTTGAATGCACCTCTATTGCATCAAGTCATGCCTTTCAAAATGCCAGCCATTTGAAATTGAATGCATTTCTATTGTGCCAGGTCACGCTTTTCAAAATGCCAGCCATTTGAATGCATCTCTATTGTGTCAGGTCATGCTTTTCAAAATGGCAGCCATTTGAAATTGAATGCATCTTTATTGCATCAGATCATGCTTTTCAAAATGCCAGCCATTTGAATGCACCTCTATTGTGTCAGGTCATGCTTTTCAAAATGCCTGCCATTTGAATACATCTCTATCATGTCACCTCTATTGCACCAGGTCACGCTTTTCAAATTTGAATGCACCTCCATTGCACTAGGTCCTGCTTTTCAAAATGCAGGCCATTTGAATGCACCTCCATTGTGTCAGCTCATGCTTTTCAAAATGGCAGCCATTTGAATGCACCTCTATTGCACTTTTCAAAATGCAAGCCATTTGAATGCACCTCCATTGCGCCAGGTCATGCTTTTCAAAATGCCAGCCATTTGAATGCCATTTGAATGCAGCTCTATTGTGTCAGGTCATGCTTTTCAAAATGCCCGCCATTTGAACCAAGAGGTGAGCAATGAAGAACAGGTCCATGATCTGAAGATTGCTCACCTCTTGGTTCAAATGGCAGGCATTGTGAAAAGCATGACCTTATGCAATAGAGATGCATTCAATTTCAAATGGCTGCCATTTTGAAAAACATGACTGGACACAATAGAGCCGCATTCAAATGGCTGGCATTTTGAAAAGCATGACCTGGTGCAATAGAGGTGCATTCAAAGGGCTGGCATTTTGAAAAGGGTGACCTGGCGCAATAGAGGTGCAGTCAAATGGCTGGTTTCACTCCCAGGAGAGCGGCGGTCCAGAGTGGCCCAGTTGATGACAACACATGTAATGGCGGATGGGGAAAAATGTACTCGTTATGTTGGCAGTCACTGGATTGCCGTGACTCTCCAGAAAAGAAAAAAAAAAAAAAAAAATAGCAAACTCATTAATAGTATTGCTGAAATGTAGTTGTGATAGTGGTCTGCCGAGAGTTATCTATGCCCGTAGACAAAGGGTACACAAACTGTATCTACCTATGTCTGTGACCATTTCGAAAAGTCTTGATCTCATCGGGCACTGCTATCGAGGTCTGTCTCGATCAATTGAACATCCTCATCTGCAATCAATCGGATCGGGTTTTTGGTCACTTTTGGAATGTAATTCGGGCCACTCTCTCATTCAGCATGGCCAACACGGCTCTAGTCAGACGAAAATTTGGATCTAGCAAGTCATTGCTGAACCTTGGGGAACTTGGATTTCGGCCAATTTTGCTACAAGTGCAAACACGATTTCATCATCCAAAATTGGTCATGCCAGAAAAAAAATTGAAATGCAAGTAGGGAAAGAGGAAAATAAGCAATCAAAATTCAAATATATTCCTCAACCTTCTTGTTGATTTAAAAGCCTGTGTACCGGCCCGTTTCATTCCCGGAATTTAAGGATATTCACCAAGTTCAATTTTGGTTCTTAGTCATTTCTGCTTTACGCTCGGGCCAGTATTGATTGGTTGATGTGAGACTTTTGGAGACTTTCGGATGTATTGATATATCCGAGTCTCTGACCATGTCTTTGATTTTGCCAGCGCATTTCTAGGGCTACTAATCACAAATCAGAAAAGACAGTCTTGCTTAGAATTTTCCGGCTTGTGTCAGGATCCGTGATGACAGGAATTGCAAGTACAATTCAGCGGCCCGAGGGAACAGCCACCATTAGAATGGAGGGGTAATGAGGCTCTGGCTCAACGAGGAGGACATTGATCTCAGATCGGAAAAGACAGTTATGTTTAGAATTTCACTGGCGGTCCAGGTAAAATCGCCAGAATAAAACGAGCTCTCCTTATTAAATCACGCTCTTTTCCCGGGAGGATGGCAATAAAGCTGATTACCTGTTTTGGACAACCACCTCTCATCCTCGTCTTTTTCTGGGTTAAATGTCCTTTAAATTGACGAGACGATGCGTTGGATGCACATGCATGATTCCAGAGCCTCAAAAAATTCCTGGAATTTATAGGAGGATCAAAATGGAGCTGGTTACCTGTTTTGGACAACCACCCCTCTTACTCATTTTTTTCTGTGTCAAAAATTCCGATGATGAGCCGGCTAATGGACCGGCCGTGAAAACTGCTTCAAACTGCTGATTTGATCACATTACAAACGTGAGTGAATTTTGACACCGATCGTCCTAATTGAAGTTGACGTTCTTTGAAAGGTCGGGGGTGAATGACTGTTGCTGATGCGCAGTTATTCTGTTCATTTTCAAATATCAGACTCACGTTCATGATACGGTCTTTTTCTTGGTTCAATTCGAGGCAACATATTGGCCTAATAAAAGCTGTGGATGTGGAAACATCTGTGTATTCCTGATATAAGTACTAGCATAGCAGTGTGCCCTTGGAGTTCGCAAGATGAGTAACGCTAGAGTTGTTGTAAGTACATTAAATTTGAGGTAAAACATTGGAATTCAGCATTGAAATCAGCGTCTACGCGATGGACCCGGATCAGGGTAATAGATTGAAGCTGCTAGTTCAGTAAATTGGACGGTTTACTGTGTCCTCGGATTATTATTCAGTGCCCTCATTGGCTTTCAGGATGGTCGAGAGGTCTGCATTCCGGCCCAAACAGTGGCAGATGAACCCCAGCACAGCATGCCGAGTTTCGCAGCAAATCAGTAAATCGGGCTGTTTGGAGCCATTTCAAAGCGGACTTTAATGGCGTCCATCTGGGGTGATAGCCAGCGAAATTTCAGTTGAAACTGTGTCCTCGGATTATTATTCAGTGCCTTCGTTGACGTTCAGGATGGCCGAGAGCTCTTCATTCCAGCCCGAACAGCGGCAAACGAACACCGCCACAGGGTGGGTAATCTAATCAGCACAGCCACATCTCCAGATACACCCAATTAGGTCACAGGTGTATCAGTTTGATGAAATGATGTATCAAATCGATACAGTAAAAAAAAACACAAGATTTATGCTTGTCGCACCTTAACAGTATTTTGACCCCTGTGCAATCATTTCCAGCCGGATTTTGACGGGGTCTTGCTGAGAGGATAGCCAGTCAAATTTTGGTTTGAACTGTCTCTTTAGATTTTTTTTGACGGCCCTAGTGCTTTTGAACAGGAGCTGAGGGCTCTGCATGTCAATCCAAACAAGTGCATGTGATCATCGGCATGATGGGCCGAGATTTCGCACCTTATGTAGATGTCTTGCCCCACGTCTGTGCATGCCGCTACAGCCAGTAGTAATATGTTTCATACAGGGGCTCTCTAGCTTATGCGGCGAGTGTAGATATATACTCGCTGTCGGAGAAAGTGATGGACGGTAGCGCGTGCATCTTGACATGAGCGGGAGGATAGCGACGAGGTCCAGGAGCGGTAACGAGTACACTTTTGATATTGTTGATGCGCATTCCACGCGCAGATGGTCTTTCCCAGTCCTGAATAAATCAAGTTGTTTCCAAGTCCTACGTGCGTGGCAGCAGCGACTCGGAGTCCCTCGGCGCACCCCACCGGAATAGACTTCCGAGACAGAAAGCTATTTTGCGACCACAGAGAGCCGGGGAACTTTGAGTTGGGCTCGCCCCAGTGCTCGTTCACAGTTCCAGTGATAATAGTTTCCGAGCAGACCTTCCGGGAGATGCTACGGGTTTCTCGCTTGTTTTCGCATCAGGAAAAACCTCCCTGGTAATTTTTTGTAATTTTTCCAAAAAATTACTGACCACAAGAAATTGTTTGCTATTCTTGCAATTTTTGAAAACTTTGTGTCAAATTCTGTGAAAAGTTGCAGATTTTTTGGTGCCAGTATATTATTTTTGCTTACTTTGGCAAAACTCTCCAAGATTCGAACGTGGTTGCTCATTGGACCACGATCCGGACTGATTGCAATTGCAGGTTGAGTTTCAAGTGCATCCAGTCCGCTGGCACAGTCGGCTCCAAATCGGAGGCCGGGGCACTGAATCATCTGAGCTCCTCGATTGCGGAACGCGCTGCTTGAAAATCATCATCAGGGCTCCTTACCCCTGTCCTCTAGTACTGTTGCGCACGGCAACCATTCCGTACTCTTTGTAGGGTCCCCTGAAGGGCTGCGAATGTGGGGTTTCCTCGTAGCTGCGGCATCTCGCGAAGCAGGGAGTGTAAGAAATAGTCGGCAGCATCAAGAGCCTTCCCCGTACCTGAAAGAGTCAGTCATTTCTCAGGGTGATAGAGATGGCAACTGGGAGGATGCGCACTGGGAAATACAAGCTGCTGCGTGGTCGGGTGATGAATACTGATGGCGATTTACATCTCGTCTCCGCCGAGCACCCGGAAGACTGCTGTCTTGGAGCCGATGACATATTCGTCGAGATCCTGATCCGTCAAGACGTCAGTCATCTTGGTTGCCCAGGCTTAGTGATGTTCTGACTTTGGCCTCAGGCCAAAAAGCCATGGCTTTTTGGGTTTGGTACCAAGGCCAAAGCCAAGCCAAAATCTTGGCCTGAGTTGGCTTTTGGCCTGGCCTGGGAGTTGATCAAGCCAAAGCCAAGCCAAAAAGCCAAGGCTTCTGGAACACCTCTGTGTGCAGTAACATGGTCAACAAAATCTCGAGAAAAATGCTCACCTAGCGTCCATGGATGTAATTCCATCGCTTGTTCCACCATTCAGAGCTGCGATGAAGTGCCATATCACTTGCTCGCACTCAAATGGTCCGCGGAAGATGTAGATTCAACAAAACAAATTTCAACATCCATTCCAGAAGGGACCGTCGCTCACTCAGATCTTGTCCGGTTGCTTCCCGGGATTTGGCTGAATGACAATATCATCAATTTGTACGCTACTTTAATCATGAAGAACTCGCCGAAGGAAGTTTACATTATGACTTCCTTCTTTTGGCCAACATTTCTGAAGAATGGCTATGAAAGGGTGAAAAAATGGACCAAAAAGGTATCTCCATTGCAGAATTCAGATCCATTCCCATTTCATTCATTTCTTTAGGTCGATACCTTCATCAAGGATGTGGTCCTCATTCCACTCAACATTGCGAGCATTCACTGGGCCGTCCCATAAAAATCCGCACAATTTCCAGGAGGGAAATACAGTTATTCGGGGGTAATCACATAGCGAGGTTACAGGTTCCATTTTCTTCTGATCGGGATTCACTGACGGGCTTGACAATACGACTGCGTACCCGTTGCTCCCGTTTGGCGCCAGCTACGCGACCTAACCCTAAACTCAGGAATTGACCTCAATCTGCGTGTTCTGGGCATCGAGCTGCAGCTACATACATACCTAGAGTACAAGCCCTCGTGATGTTCTTCGCAATATCCATCTCAATCTGACACTTCTGTCTGTCAGTGTTCCCCCGCCGACCCACCAGAGTCCCAACACAGCAGTATGGAAGTTGAAGATGACAGAAAGGGTGCCTTGGCTTGCTCCTGGCTTTGGCCCTGGCCTGAGATTTCCGAAGCCTGAGCCAGTTGTACTCTCGTCTCTCATATGCGGCTATGCCTGCGCTTGCCACTGTGTCGTTATTTTCACGGAAAGGCACAGCAGTACTTATGTCCGACATTGTTCCTCGGCGTGATTTGTGGACAACATTTGTATACTCCGGACGGCTACGGATGGGGATGCAACCAAGAGTATATAGAGACACCCAGCTGAGTGCTACCTCTGAGTCCTATTCGATGTCATACTATCAATTCATAAACCCCAGCACCCGCCTATACTGCGACTGGTCTACGTGGTACGGTCGTGTCGGGCTCGCAGAACTTGAACAACAGACTCCGTACTCCACACTCCTGCGCTGGACCGACGTCTCGTAATGCGCTTCCCGTTCTCCCTTGAAGACCGCAATTGTGTGTGGTGCTGGACCTTCCTGTTCGCAGCGTGCTGATTCACCTGTGCCAGCGTTTGTGAGGGTCCCTCCGCCCGAAACGTGTCCAGCCTATTCCGAAGGGTACTATGAGGAAGAGCAGACATATCCAGGCCATTTTGAGAAGGAGTGAGCACCACGCTTGCTCTCTCGGGAAAAAAAACTGACAAACACATTACTAGGCCTCAGTGGGACCCTGTGCCCGCCTACACACCGGCCGGACGGATATACGATGTCGAGTGTCTGCCACTGAATATGGGATCTACTTTAGAGAGAACATCAATTGTGCGGTGGTCAGAGAAAGGCGGCAGGGTATTCATGACGATACTGTCGCCGATCAGGAGATGGATATGTTGCGGGTCTGCCTGTGGGTATGACCATTAATGCTTGACTTCTTACAGTAGAGTCTCTCGTGTTGGGAAGGGTCTCTAGGGTATTCCCTCTGGCGGTTATTCCAGAGCAGACAAATCGAATAAAAAATCATTTTGTCAAATAATGTTGGTGTCTACTTCAAGGAGGATGTTACACATGTCTGGACCTTTGCTTTTTGGTTTCGCCGTTTTGGACCTGACTTTGCGCGCAGTTTTGTGAGCTGGGCAGGATTTTTGTCTCGGGCACAGATAGTATTGAGTCTCGGTGATGCTCATTGCGAGGAAATATTTCGCAATTGATTAGTTCATTCAGTGTAGATATATATACAAGGTGAACAATGCAATGCTACCCCGCGTATATGTTGGCAAAAATGGGCTACTCAGCTAAAATTCCCCTTTTGGGCGACCCGCTAGCTTGAAATAGATTCGTTCACCGGCCGCGAGAATGGTGGGTGATTGCGCAACAACTTTCCGGTTCCAAAACCTGGCAAAGTCAATGTACTGGGGAGGAACATCCGTTTCTTCCTCTGGATGCTGCTCCATGACGCCTACAAAGTAGGCCGCCACTGGGAGGAAATACAAGGGTGTGAGCACCAGTATATACAGTCTGAGTTTTTGGAAAAAATGTTTTTTCAACAACCTGCTGCCCGTTTTGGACAAATGACCCTCGCGCTCGTTTTTTCCTGGGTCAAATATTCTCGAAAGTGACGAGACGCCACCTTGGATGCATATGTGTGATTCTAGCACCTCCATAGAAATGTGGAATCTGCTGGAGGGTTGAAATGGACGTGGTTACCCGTTTTGGACAAATGACCCTCGTGCTCGTTTCTGTCTGGGTCAAATATTCTGGAAATGGACGAGACGCCACCTTGGACTCATATGTAGGATTACAGAGCCTCCAAAGAGTTGTGGAATATACTGGAGGGTTGAAATGGATGTAGTTACCCCTTTTGGACAAATGACCCTCGTGCTCGTTTTTTTCTGGGTCAAATATTCTCCAAATCGACGAGACGCCGCTTTGAATGCATATGTAGGATTACAAGAGCCTCCAAAGAATTGTGGAACTTACCGGAGGGTTGAAATGGATGTGTTTACCCCTTTTGACCCTTGTGCTCGTTTTTTTCTGGGTCAAATATTCTCCAAATCGATGAGACGCTGCTTTGAATGCATATGTAGGATTACAGAGCCTCCAAAGAATTGTGGAATTTACTGGAGGCTTGGATGTGTTTACCCCTTTTGAACAAATGACCCTCGTGCTCGCTTTTTTCTGGGTCAAATATTCTCCAAATCGACGAGACGCCGCTTTGAATGCATATGTAGGATTACAGAGCCTCCAAAGAATTGTGGAATTCACTGGAGGGTCGAAATGGACGTGGTTACCCGTTTTGGACAAATGACTCTCGTGCTGGTTTTTTTCTGGGTCAAATATTCTGGAAATGGACGAGACGCCACCTTGGACTCATATGTAGGATTACAGAGCTTCCAAAGAGTTGTGGAATATACTGGAGGGTTGAAATGGATGTGGTTGCCCCTCTTGGACAAATGACCCTCGTGCTCGTTTTTTTTCTGGGCCATGCATTCCCAGGATACTTACTTTGGAGTAGACGACAAAAAATGATGAGACTTTCAAGACAGATGATCTTGCCGCAACTGTAGGTCGCTTCGCTCGCAATTTACTAATATCAGAGGCTTCGGATCAAAGGCCTGGTGTTCTCTTGGTTGGTTCTTTGCTTATCTGAGGTTGAGAATCAGTCGTAAATCGGGAAATACTGTAATTTGATCCACAGAATGAACAAAGTAAATTACACGAGAGTGCAGACTTGCCGTCACACCGGTCCGATCACCGAAAAGGGCATGATATTCTAAGAGACAGGGGCGCCCACCTCTTGCAGCATCCTGGCAAAATTATGCCGGATCTCTGCGTTGGAAAGTCCCACGGCACCAGGTTTCCAGAGATTTGGCCAAGAATTGAGCTAGCAATGAGCGGTACAAGAAGGAAGGTATCTGAAGTTGTTCTTATTTGTAAAATGATCGGAGGATACCAGTGTAGAGATCACTCATAGTTTGTGTTAACACTTTATTTGAATTCATTCGGCCCAGAAATGAACCGCAACGAATGGCGGGCAATCTTTTTGCCCGCCACTGAATATCCCAATATGGTTTGACAGTGATCATCAATCACATAGCCTCTCCGCTGCGCACTTTCGAAATAGGGCGAAGGATTGCGAGGATGAAGACGATGCCATTGAAGCGGAGGGTTTACGAAAGAAAAAGAAAAAATGGCTCATGCGCACGTTAACCCCAGCCATTGGAATGAGAATACCTTTCCAAGCCCAGAGGAGTAATGCCTAAATAAATGAGAAGCTTTCTGCTTACGGAAGATGGTTCCAATCTTACCGGAATCAGCCAAAACGGTGAAATCATGGGTATGCACCTTACTTGGCCGACGCGGAGTCCTTCTCAGCGCTTTATCGGCCTGTGGCGGGCGTCGTCCTCTTCCACCGGGGGCCGGCACCTTCTTCCTCGCCCACGTACCCATGGTTTATCGTCCTCCTGCCCTTCCTTTCACCTTCGTGCCTACCCTTTACGGTCTCTATGATAATCCTCGTCCGCCTTCGATGCTCAATTATCGGTCTCCGTGCCCATTTCTCGGCCTCCGTGACCATTTATCATTTCATGGTCATCGTGCCCATTCATCAGCCATACTGCCATAATCCCTCAAGCCATTTATTGGCCTTCGTGCCTGTTTATTGACCTTCGCGCCATTGATTTATGAATTTATCGGCCTTCGTGCCCATCATATTACCCATTTGTCAGCCATAGTGCCATAATCCTTCAAGCCATTTATCGGCATTCGTGCCTGTTCATTTGCCTTCGCGCCCATGATTTATGAATTTGTCGGCCTTCGTGCCCGTTTATCGGCCTTAAAAATGCATCCCTCCACCGCAGTGAGCTCACAGAAGGAATAAATTGGAAAGTAGCTATGGGCTGGACTCGTATTTACGGCTCTTTGCAGAACTTAGGGCGCAGCCTGTTTTTCTTTTGATTCGTTTTCACCAGAACAGCGATTGCGGGCTCAGTTCCCAACGATTTGCGCTGGGAATAGGCTCATTCGATTCGGGCTGTAATTCTGCCGGGCATGGCACCTTCGGATTTTTTATAAGCACCTCAAATCTCAGTTTTGGGTGTTTCTCACTGTCTGACAGAATAACATGTCCCATAGGAGGTATAAGGCTGCGATTGACCTAGATTTTTAGTATAAGTTACTTGGAGGCATTCTGGAGGGCATGAAATACTGGGCTAGTAAATGTAACTTGTGCTTCAAATATACAGCTCATAGGGAAATTCACTTGATATTCTTCCTGCCAAAGTGTATGATAGATTCGAACATGCTGTACACACCATTTCTGCATACAGGATGATCCCGCGAACTCGATTTTTCAGAAAACTCCGATTTTTTTAATTACGAGACAAAGACATAGGTGAGCTATGGATTAAACGGTGTGGCTAGGGTGTCTGGATCAAATTCCTCTCCAATCGCCTGATCGAGTTGACCCAATTGCCAATCAAGATCTCCAGCTAATTCGTTTACCGCGTCAAGATCGGAGGAAATATCAGTTGGGACACCAAAACCTGCTTGGCGGGCTTTGTACTGAGCTGAGAATGGTTCACAAGATAATCCATGTTCCACCTATAGAATGCAGAGTTCCGCCCATCTCAAATAAAAACGGATTCACAGACATTGCTAACCATCAGAATTGGGAGTAGTATTAATCCCGCTGAGTTTACACGTGATCCACTCATTAGAGTAGTACCCCATCGTCGTTTAAGGCACGCTTCAGAGGCTTTTTCCATAGCCGTCCCAGCAAGAAAGATCGAGTCATAGCCTCGAAGGATGCGGATAATGAGATGTATTTGCCGGTCATCGGGGACGTAAGCAGCTTGAGCTGTCCGGAATCAATGCAATCCGACGACCCGGAGGGTCGAACCGTAGACCTTGTGAGTTTCCGGACATGATTTGTGGCCTTGCGGTCTTGCGGCCTTTTTCGACCTTTTTCAGGCTTGTTTGGCCTTGTACAAGGTCACAAGTTATTTGTCAAAAGTCTGATGTACGACAAGCCAAAACTTGGAGATCTTGGTCTGGCGTGCTGGGGCGCCGTTGGAGCTGAAAGTTGGGGTGCTTTGGGGGCGCCATCATTTTCTCCTGTTGTGAAACTTCAGGAGTGGGTTCCGGAGTATCTGATCGATGTATTGGTGAGCCACCATGCTGCCTCTGTGGCTGCCAGTTCAACTGTAATGGAGATACTGACTAGTATTTACTTTAAGACATTGGATGCAGATAAGTATTGGAATCATGGCATGGGGGGAATGTTTACTGTAGATACTGATGGTCAGGCTTTGTCATGTCCACCAATCTTAGTTCTTCCCATGCGTGAGGATGATCTGGGCAGTTGTGTTCTCTGTGTTCAGGCGTCACCATTGTCAGACATCCTGAAGGAACCCTAATGAACAGGTGGCGGACTATAGGTGGTTCCGGCCCGCAAGGACTTATACACTCACAGAACTCATAGAGCTCGCAGCGTATTACAGAAAGAGAGTCCAGGAGTCGAGCGTCGGGCCTTTGGAAGCCGAGGTTCTGTGACGCACCACAGGAGAACTCGAACCGGACGAGCCCCCGCACGGGAAGCAGGAGGGTGAGGACTTCGTGGAGATTCGGCTGGATAGATTATCAGATTTGCGGTTGACAGACGACAAGCACCACGAACCGGGTCTTCAAGCACATAGAGGGAAATTTCCTGGAGATTGGTGGTACAGTTCCGGGAAATGGATCCGAGGAACGCGATGATCTCCCATGCATTGCCGCTCATGTGAATGGAGACAAGGTTTGCTCCCATTGGAGATTGGAAAAGACACCCAACAAGTTGAGCAATGTCTGGGTTAGAAAGTATCTCGACTCGGAGCATGGTCGCTGCTGAGTTCCACAGCATGGGGAGCCATGCTATTGGGCAGACAATCGATTTGAGGGCATGCAAGCTCCCCGCAGGGAGGCAGGAGTCCGTAGAACCGTCGGCAGGGTTGGGCGGTGTGATGGGCAAGAGTTTGATGTTTTCCAGAAGTGGGTGCTTCGTGAGGAACATTGGGAGTTGGCTCCAAAGAATTGCATGGTTAGAAACAAGGCTGATACGGCAGATTTTCGGATATGTGAACTGGAGTGCTACGGTTGTGGCTGAAGTTTTTGCAGTGTCTGTGATTCCCAGCTCGATAAGGTAAGGTGCTGTCTCAAACAGCAGTCTGCCTAAAATACTGTCATGCACATGGTTAACAGGTCATGCATGATGAGGCCTTGACACCTTACCCAATAGCAGCATCACCTTCCAATGCCAAAGGAAGGAATTGAAGGATATGGATATGCACCAACTTGTCCACAGTCAATCCTTCAACAAAGTTGATGAGGCTCTGTCCTGTTCCGAAGATAATCCTGTGTAGCAGACTGGGTTGAGCTCGGATATTCATGTCCTTGGATAAACAGGAGAGGGATAGAAGGTCTTTTGGTGAGAGGAGACTGAGAATCTCCTCTTGCAGCTCTGCAGGAATGTAGTACAGCTTGGATAGCACTGGCATTCTGGAGATAAGCCCTGTGACGTGGCAGGGCGAAATGTGGATGCTCACAAGATTTGTTATGTCAGCCTTGACGTACACAAAATTAAACAAGCGCCCAAGGCGGAGGAAGAGCTGCAATACGTCATATGCTGATAAATGGACACATGACTGAATAAAGCGATCATTCAAGGTTTGAACAAGTGCCAGGTCCAATTCTGTGACAATTCTTGGAGACGAGCTTCCCTCTGAGGAACCTGCCTGCACTTGAGATACAGTCAAGTTATTGGGGTCCAAGTTCAGTGCTCGGAATCCTCCCCACTTAGTCATCGGGCCACTGTTTTGCCTTTGCCTAACCGTTTAGCCTAGATTTTGCGGCTAAAAAAGCGCCATTTCTCCAGGCATCCCTAGCATGTAGTTTCCAAAGTTTCGGGACACACATTGCTAGTTGCCTTCGGGTCAATCGGTCAAAAAACACGGTGCATATTGCATTTTCTGTACCGTTGAGGGCTAGACTCCCAGTGACAATGACATGACACGTGGTCATGAGTCGCTTATTCGAAGCGACTCGGAGATCATTACAATATCCAGTTGGATTTCGGGCCGAATGACCGCGTGGAGGAAGAAGATGCGCAGTGAGTGGTTCTACCTAAGGCGATGTGGGCGTTCTCAACTCCGTTTGCGCTGGCGCAGAAACACCTTGTAACTCATTGCGGCCTTTTGGGAGACAGAGAAAAAAAGACGAAGGTCTACAAGGTATCAAGATGGACATGTAGTGCCTCCGAGTCGGTTTGTCGCTTTATTCTGAACTTTCAAAAACATAAAACAATTGCACCCACAGTCGCAAACTGATCCGGCAAAAATGGAACGAGATTGCACACGGATCAGGTGCCGCGGGAATTGAATTTGTCAACCATAAGCTGCGTAACATTTCAGCCGGGCTTTGCCTACTGGCCATCACCTCTTCGCATAGTTTGTACATCTGCAGGTCGCCTTTCGGCAGTACTCGAGGTACTATGTTCAATATCTCCCGATCAACCCTCAAGGTCTGACTCCTTGGGGTCGACCGGCAGAGCAATTGATAGTGAGCGGATTTTGAGTAAAATTGACTTTGACACAACTGCATAGTCACTGCGTTTTAGACAAATCGGAGGCCAGGCTGTCGAGGTTTGCCGCCTTGATCCGGTGAGACCTCGACAAGGGTCAGAAAACTTGAACTCGGCAGACATCTGCTAGGTCTGCCAAGGTCTGCCAAGACTGAGCCTAACCCACCACGGCTTCCGCTGCTCCTACCTCTTTGATGGAAGTAAATCTTCCGGGGGACGCATCTTCGAGATGTTACCCATTTAAAATAACGAGTTGTGACCTTTTCCAGGCCAAGAGCATTCTACGCCCCCGTGCAGATACAGGTTTTTGGTCTGCAGATATGCGAGCAAAGTCCCCGGCTACTTTTTCTGATTGTGTCCGAGCATTGGCATCAAGAAGATGAATAATGGTGCTTCGAGAACCAGATTCCCATTTCTTGAAGACAGGATCTGCAAGCAGTCATCCACCAGTTCCCTTCTCCCGCTCTCGTGAAATAGCTGCCTGTCGTAAAAAGAAATTGATTGGTGAAAGCCAGTTGAGGATGATCTCTCGGTTTTCTGCTTCCCTATGGTAGTGGATGTGCATGGTTCCAGGCCTAACATTTACATTGGGACCATACCCAGCAAGACTGTCTGTTCAGAACAATTTATTTTGCATTCCCCATGCAACAAGAGCATTTTAAACTCTCCCAGCCCAACACGGCATCTGTTCGGCAAACACAAACAGTGCAAACAGTGCAAACTTTGATTGAGTCCTCCGCGGGCTAGGTTCGGTACAAGCCCCGTTCTGACGATGCCGCGCAATGCCGGACGGAACAAACATACCAAACATCAAACCAAACACGCCAAACACGGCATTCGTCAGAAGGGGCTTGCTTCAAAGTCCGGAAATAGTGGGGGTTGGAAATCCTCCTCCAGCAACACAACCCGGCCTCGCAGCCAGGGAGTCATTTGGTAAAGTTTTTAGTTCATTAACCTGTACTGTTGCGGAATTTCTTTCCACATGGGGAGAGCCATCGTCCCCGACCATCCCGGACAGACTTAGAACTTGGACAAACAAATATTTCTCACTCAATACTGGATCGCTTTCCAAGATTTTTGGTGAATATGAGGGGAAGGAGGTGCAGTAAAGATAAAGGGTGCAAAAACCTTCCAGGGTCATCGAGATTCAAACTCCGACGATTTTGTAATGAGATTCTATTGTGATCCGACCCCACAGGTAACAACAGGACAAGTTTCAAAAGGAAATATATATATTTTGAGGACATTACAGTACTCTCGAGGCAGATCTGCAGCGCACACCTCAGAAAGTTTCTCCAGGACTGCTGTGAAATTGACATCATTGAAGCACGTGCTTCAAAATACCATGATGGCTTAAATGCAAGGCCATCGAAGCACGCCCTTCACATTGAATGCCTTGCGGAAAACGCAAAAATGGCTCTGGGTGGAATCTAAAGTGAGGGAAATGTTCGCAATGACCCTAGCTATGCAGATCTGTGGTGCACGCCCCAGAAAGTGTTTCCGGACTGCTGTGGAATTAATAAGGAGCTCATTGCAGCACGTGCTTCAAAATAAAAATGAATGGAAAATATAATAATGGCCGAAATTCTCAGTCATTGAAGCACGTGCTTCAAAATGAATAGAAAATACAATAATAGCCGAAGTTCACAGTCATTGAAGCACGCGCTTCAGAATGTATGGAAAGGTCATTGAAGCATGTGCTCCAAAATGAATAGAAAATGCAATAATGGCTGAAATTATGATTAGGCATTCTGGCGCAACAATTATTGATATTTGACAACTCTCATGCAATGTCCCTGATTGTTGTGTGCAGCTAAAATGCCTGACACCATCCGACACGCAGTGCCTGATATTTTAGGGTGTCTGTCATTCCCAGTGCCGTGGTTCGATCATTGCGAGAGCTGGCCAAACACTGATTGGGTGGTCCTGAACCAATGCGCTGGATTATGCGATTACAAATTATGAGCTACTTGGATCAGATAATTGATGTGACCAGAATGAAACTTGCATATGCTGGTCCACTCCCACCAAAGTCTAGAATTTTCAGTCATCAGTATCATCGCTGAAAACAAATCAGTGAAACATTGGCAATCGGAATTCCGCCACAGGGATTAGTTGATTTTAAATTACAATTGAAACGCACCGAGGTCAAGGCTGAAATAACAAAGCTTTCATACATCACGAAAAGCGTAAAGTCCTTGCCAGACGAATGAAGCTCAGAGAGAACGTGTACCGTGGTCAAAGCAGAATATTAGACAGCTTGTGCAAAAGCCGTATGCGGCTTTTGGTCATTGTGCAGTGCCGTGCTGGAAAATTTGAATTTGGTGCCTAGGTAGTATCCATTTTAATAGAATGCATACCATTCAAGTGTATGGGTCCCTTGGATTCATATTAGCCATGTGGAATTTACAAAAATGGGTCAAAACGCAGACCAGATGTGGCGCATCAATTTCCGGTCTCACGCCAAAATATTACTTTCCCGTGCTTTCCTGGTGGACAATTTGAACTATACCCCAGATGTGGAAATGTCGGGTATGCAATACTAGTTTGGAGAAATGATAATGGCATTTTAACTCACATGGAACATAAATCTCGTGCGGCTTTGGCACAACCTGTCTATTAGCAGCTTCTTTAAGTTCTCTAGCAGCGGTAAAAGACATGTGTATACTGTGTAGATCTGTTTCACACAGAACCTGAGTGAAAACCAACTTGGTCACTGTTTAGTACCAACTTGGAGAATATTTGGAACATGAGAGACGCCGTAGTGCATACACAGTGCAGATTCAAAATGTGCAAGGACTTGATGGATATCTAGCAAATTTCAAGAGGCTCCTGATGAGACTGGAGTCCAAAATGGTTCAACAAAAGTGTGGACCGAAGTTAGAGTACAGTTAATATTTGGACTCTGGTTGTCTCGGCGCTACACGCCGACGCCCATTCGCTCCAACGACCGCGGATTCGGATTCGGCGACCTAGAAAACGTAGGGTACGCCGCCGCTCAAAATTTTCATCGCCCAGGTGCGCTTCGCCAATTTTTATGTCCCGACTTCTGCGGAGATTATTTTATTTGCTTACTTTCATCCACATTAGTCGCTCGCAGGGCAGCCCCCCGTCCTCCCTCAACATCCTCCCTTCCTCCCCTTCCCTTCCGCGCCGCGCGCGCCGCTCCCCTGGTTAACGCAGCACCGATCCAGACTGGTAGCTCCTGCAATCGAGGATCCTTTGCTCGACGCTATCCGCGCCGGGTATAAGGATGATAAATTTTTTACCAAAATTGTCGTGAATCAGACTTTGCGGGATTCAAGATGAAAAAGGGACTTATCTATTGCCAGAATCGTGGCAAAGAGGAAGTCCTCTGCATCCCAGACATCAAGCTGGGGAAGCAGTCTTTTCGCAGCGTGTTGCTTGAACAAGCGCACCGCTGCCTCGGGCACTTTGGACCGCAAGCGCACTGGCGACTACCTTCGTCATTGGTATTGGTGGCCTCGAATAACTATCGAGACACATCAATTCTGTGATAGCTGTATGGTTTGCCATGGTAATAAGCCATATTACCAATGTCCTGCGGGTAAGCTACACATGCTTCCCATTCCCGTCCGTCCGTGGGACTCCATCTCAATGGAATTTTCTATATTTATCGACGAAAAACTTGTCGTTACCGAAAGGTCCCGCAAGCAAATTATTGCCGCGTTTTGTTGGGCCTTACCGGGTTCAGAAAGCGCTGCCGCACTCTCAGACTACGAGTTGGAGTTGCCGGAGGTGTTGGCGTCTCGTTGCGTCCACAACCGGTTCCACGTTAGTTTATTGCGGCCATACATCGAAAGCAGCGACGCGCTTTTCCGTAATCGTGACCGCATCCACTATGTCAGCCCAAGCCAAGTTTATTGGAGACCAGTTGCTCCCGTAGCAGCTCGTAGCCTTGTGAGATCGCTCCGTAGTTACCTGTAGGCCAGATACCTCCGCGCTTATCACCCGTAGCATCTGATTGCCGCGTGCTCCGGACCGGTTTACCCGAATGTAACAAATGTTGTTTGGCTTCATAGACGGTTGCGTGAAATCGATAAAGACCTCATTGGTCCATTACTACAATACAAACCTGGTGAATTCTACAACGAGACGAAGCCTCCCAGCTCATAAATCCGTGACGGCGGTCCTTAAACGCACCGAAATTCATGCTTATGCAACATAACGAAACGAATTTAGTACCTGGGGCCCTCCTGGAGCACGGGAGGGTTACGGGGCAGTGGTACCACCCTCTCGCATGTGCCTGCCAGCTGCGAGTTCAGAATGCGAAATCAGCAAGAGTCAGCCATGAGGTGGACGTGCGTAGTATGGGAGATATGGAGGTGAACAACGGTCCGAACCCATCAAATAATCATCAAGCGAATACAACTATTTTCACGGACACAGAAAACTACGCACAACAAATGACTAACCAACAGTATTCGCAAGAGAATAATACAAGCCGTGAACAACCACAAGCTGACTTGGATGGAAATGGCGCAGAACAATTATACGATCAGAATCCGGATGGCGTTACCGGGTACCCTGAAATAGACGAGAACATATGGGTAACAGAAAACCGAGGAATCCGGAAGAGACACACGCCATCGAGAGTGATCCAGTCGGGAAAATTCACTCGCTCGGATTTGACCATGGGCTCGCTAAATATTGCTGGACGTGAAGCGAACGTCTCTATGCACCATAAATACCACAAGTTCAAATTTTTGAAACAAACAATCGACATAAATAACCTCGGGGTTCTCGGAATGCCGGAAACTCACTTCGAAAATGAATCCGCTGCTCAATTTAATAATTTCTACAACCAATGGCTCAAAGTATACTACTCGGCTTATCCCGAAAAGCCGTCATCAACAGCAGGAGTGAGACCGAAACTCGTCGTGCCGCCGTACTGGGGCCATCAGGTAAGCGGCGTGAATTATGATTAAGAGGCGTTGACCGTTTACGCAATTAGGTTACAGTCGCAAACCAGGAAGCGCAACGTAACGTAGAAGCGCAACACTGGCGATTTTCTTCCTTCTGCATACCTGACACGGCCCAACTTTTCATTCAAATCGACACCGGGTTTCTGATAAGTTTCTGTGGTTTTTTCGTGCCAATTTCCCACCGCGCGGCAGGAAACAAAAGTCACGTCCGTGATCTGTGTCCTCAAACCGAGCCAACCCGCCAGAAGTAGTGCCAAGGGCAATAGACACCGAGCTTCAGGTAATTTGGCCATATTCCGATTGATTCCCCCCCAGCCTTTCATATCGAGGTCAGAATACACTCTGGGTAACATTATTTTGTCCAGTTGTCGGCCGATTTCTAGTCAAATTTTGAGTCAAGTCAGGACTACCAGACATTGCCACCTTGAATTAGAAGCTGGGTGTTCTGGCCTGACCAATTAAAAACCGGTTTATAAACAGCACTGTACTCTAGTGGTGGCAATTCAATGACGCAGGACAGCCCAGACCGTGCCGGGGAAATATTTTGCAGGGGATTGGGAGCACTGCGCGTGGTGGGAGTCGCGCGCTGAAGAAAAGGTCGGAGTCCGTCGGACTTTGAGGTGACACGGACATGCGGGGTGAAAAATAGGTAGGTAATCAATATGCACTTGATGGTTCAGGCAGAACCTGTTGTAGGTGATTGTATGGATACAGAACCAGAGTACTACCACACTTAGAGCCCTGCGTGTGGCGTGAGCCAAAATATATGCACAGGAAAGCAAAATCCAAACAAACATGGGGGGTGGCGGGGATTGTGGCCAGGGACGATTCGGGTGGACCTGAGGACTTCAGAAATGAATTTCTGAGGCTCAAAATCCCCGGGTAAGAAATAAAAATTAAAGAAATGTAAGTGGGGGATTCATAAATTCGGACAAAAAAAAATGAGGGGGTCGGAATGTGTGGCGAAGGGGTGGTCGGGTGAGTCTAGGGACCTCCGAACTGGGTTCCCGGGCTCGAAAACCCCGGGTATGCAGTAAAAAGCAGAGAAATGAGAAGAGGGGACTCACAAAAAAATTAAATCATCCATGGAAATGGGGCGAGGTTGGCATAGGCATGCGGGGTGAGAAATAGGTAGGTATTTGATATGCACTCCACGGTTCAGGCCAAAACCTGTCGCAGGTGATTATCTGGACGCAGCGCCAGAGCACTACCAATCTTAGAGCTCTGCGTGTGGCGTGAGCTAAAATATATGCACAGGAAAGAAAAATCCATTACAAACATGGGGAACAGCTGGCTTCGTCCTAGTCTGGAATGGCATCTTTGAACCCATCGAAACCATTACGGGTCAGAGTCTCTACTTCAAGGTATTTTCAAAGTCCTCCTCCCTTCTCGCAATCCCAAAGCTAAAAGGTAATTCTCGGTTTAACATTGCCTCCGCTGCTCATGTCTTCCAAGCGTGGTGGGCGCATAAAATAAGCTATCCCTGGTTGCTACCTTCGCTCAACTGCAAACCGAGCCGAATGAGCTCCAGGTTTTGGGCCTTGACACCCCGCGACACAAATCCTATTGAAGGCTCGCATGCTCAAGATAACCAAGTCAACAAAACAAATGCTACATTGCTCGAGGCAATTCTGGGGTACGCACAATTGATCACCTATTGTGAATGTTACTCACCAACTGTCTTCGGCAGGGCGCGTCAATTCGATAGCGAGAACGTACGCATTATCAAGGCATCGATTGAATTCGGGATTTGGGAGAACGGGAATAATTAATTCCATCCGCATCAAATTCTCTTCGCAGGCAGCCCGGCAATCGAGGTCACGCCAGAAGAAGGCGGAAGCAAATTTGTATCCCCCAACTAAATGTCTTCGAGCTCTACTGAAGGCTGCTGAAAAAGTGTCCAAGGATAAGGACTCGGAGATACAGCGTCTGCATGCAGCGAAAGATCAGAGAAGAGAGAAAAGATACAACAATGAACCAAAGTTCAACTCGCACTGGTAGCAACCAACCACAGTAGATGCCAAAATCATATCAGAGCGAAAGAACGGAAGAAGTGTTTGTGATCAATCTAAAATGAATGGGAACACGGTGTGGGGTATGGATCCGATGCTAAGATTTCGTCATCCCCGTCCACAGGGTACATTGGGTGGTCTTCAATGATGGCCTTCAACATCCGATCCAAGACATCCGAATTTAGAGCGGCCTGGGTGTCGAAATCAGACCTGGGCTCCGGAATCGGGATCATGAGGTGTAGGCCAGGGCAGAGGTTCAGTGCTTTCATCGGAGAAACCCTATGTGGAGGAACACCATGCCGAATCCAAATTACATGGACGACCAACCGAAGCTCACATGGGAGATGCGCGGGGTGCTGAACGACTGGCTCATACAGGTGCATGCCCGCTTCCGCCTCAATCCGGAGACACTCTTCCTCTGTATCAACCTAATCGACCGCTTCCTCTCCACGCGCGCCGTCCGTCCCTGAAAGCTTCAGCTCGTCGGCGTGGTGTGTCTCCTCGTGGTGTGTCTCCTCGTCGCGGCCAAGTTCGAAGAAATCATTTTCCCTTCCGTCGCGATCCTCATCTTCGTCTGTGATCACGCGTACACCTGCAAAGACATCTTCCAGGCGGAGCAGCATGTCCTGAGTGCGCTCGACTGGGACCTCAGCTACCCCAGCCCTATGAACTACCTGCACTGCATTAGCAAGGCGGACGGATATGACCCGCGGATCCGCACGCTAGCGCGGTACCTCGCGGAGATTGCGTGCGTCGAGCACCGCCTGCTGTCTGCACCTCCGTCACTTGTTGCTGCGGCCGCCATGTGGTTCGCGCGCCTGGCACTGGTGGAGGAGGAGGCCTGGACTGCCGTGCTCGCCCACTGCACGACGTACGCGGAGGATGCGCTCGTCCCGGTTGCTACTCACATGCTGCAATACGTGCTGCAGCCAGTCCGGCACGAGAACTTTTACAAGAAGTACGCAGGAAAGAGGAATATGAAGGTGTCTCCTCCTTCACTTCCCCCTTCCTCGCCACTGATACCCCATAGGCAAGTGTTTATATGCGTCACTGGTCGCTTACACACTGGACCGAGGGCGTGGCCGTGAACCTGCCTGCGGACCTTCTCGATAGAGCGTCAATCAGGCTTGCGTTGAGGGCGTGTGGAGGGTAGCTAGAACGCAGTGGCGTCGCTAGCGCGGTCAGCGACGGTCTTTCTGATGATTTCGACCACAGAATTGTGACATTTCGGGTCTCGAACGTATTCTGATTTTCTACATATGGTGCACTTCACTTGGTCAACAAAGTGTTGGATTTGAAAATTATTTGAACTGCAACTCTGCCTTATATCTCAAGAGTTCGTTCAGCAAGCACTCCCGGCGACTCACTGCGTTGAAGCCCCTGGTAGACTGAACTGAACTGAACTGAGCTGAGCATGCAGTCCCACGGCAGTTAGTCCCAGCACCAGGTGTGTCACGGAGGCAAACAATGCCTCGGGTCGATCTGCGAGGGTCCACCAAACAAGCCGTCCAGATCCGCAGTTAGGCGCAGAATGGTCATTTCTCCCAAGATCGGGAGGATCGCGGGTGCGCACGAGGGCCCAAATACAGCAAAGTTAACCACTCCTCGACAGAACTTCAGGAGCTCTATGGTTTCTTCCATGGACCAACGAACGTCGTAACCATCCAGCACCATGTGTCGAACGCGTTACGGAAAAAACTGGGTTGTTTCAATCTCGTGGCAGCCGGGAAGGCATGCAGCATCTATGATGTATTGTCGAGGAGTACGACGCGGCATAATCAGACGGGTCGAAATCGCAGAGCAGATAGGAAAGCCCAGATAAGCACGTGGCGCGTGACTCGCGGAAGTCCAGGGATTGTGGTGGCGTCCGTCAGTGCCGCTATCTCGAAGATCTGGTTGCCCTTCAGATTAATTTCAATTACAGCGCGCTTCCAGAGCCATATTTCGGGCCGGTTTTTTTCGGAGGCATTATTGCCTTTTCTAAAGGGCTTTCAATGGACGATATTTTGAAACGCGTGACCTTGACGGCGGGGTGAGCCGAAACCAAATTTGTTGCCCTTCGGAATGATTTCAATTCCAGCGCAGTCCCAGCCATCTTCTGGGCCGAATGGATAGCTCTGGTCATTCTGAACAATTCCATCACTCAAAATTGCGCTCAGAGGCATTATTGCCCTTTCTACAGGGCTTTTATTGGACGACATTTTGAAACTCGTGACCTTGATGGCGAACGTTTCTAGCCAGACATGGCAATTTTTTAATCCCATGAACAGTGCCTGGAGGAGTGATTCTGAGCCAAGCGTCAGACCAAACACGACCAATGTTGGGGCGCCCATAGCTCTCTTTCTTTCTTCGACACGGGCAATACTATCCCCCCCCTGGAACTCGGACACCGAGGAAAAGTCTGTAGATATCGGGTCATCCCGAAGGCCTCCCCCCAAAGTGAGTATCTAGATCGCTAGACCCTCATCTTTTACCCCAAGATTGAATTTTGTTTCATGGAAAACGAGCCAGAATTCGTTGAATGGCGCTGTTTCTTCGGGTGCAGTCTGGTGTCCGAGTTGTAGGTGATGGTCGGATTTGGGATTGATCGCACTCTCTTGCAGTCGTTTCTCAGCCAACATTGATGAAACCTTGTATACAGGGCTCTCTGCATCTAATACAACCATTCATGTTAAAAAAACACCAGTAGGCTTTCTAAATGTTCCGTATGGATCCATTTACTTCGCGAAAGCCCGAATTTCTAGAGTTTTCGCTGGATGTCGGTGAGGAGTTCCAGTGTGTGAATCCTAGTGAGTGGAGGAATATTTTGCACCTATAATATGACGAAGCAAGTTATTCAAGGTGTTTTCAACGTAGGAATGCCTCTGTGCCCATGTCTTGCTCTCAGGATGGCCTTATCAGACAACCCAGATTGGAAACATGCTGATTTTTCTGTCTCTGCAGAGAACCTGGCCAAAAATTCAGCCTGTATCTACGACGAATACTCAGACATACATCCTGAACTGTTCTTGAACCATTCCACGCCCCGTCTTCAATTTTGTTTCTCTACATGGGCTCAACCGAAATCACACAAAGTGGTATTTCGTAATTTTAAACAGAACCAGGCCACCCTGTGCCACAAAATTTGGCGTAAGACTTCTTTGGGGTATTATACACGGCATATAATTGATTCTACTGTAGCAGAGCAACTGTAGGATATTGGGGAGATGAATACTTCCAAAAATGGCAATACACCCTGAATTGTGTCGACTTATAAATTGCTTGTGGGTGTCTCTGCGTGTAGATATCATATATTGTGGGTAGCCCACATAATAAGAAGTGTACCACACAAAATTTCGAGGGAAACGACCCAAAAATGGGCGAGATATTGTTATTTGTCCGAGTTCTAGGTGTCCGAGATGGAGGGGGGGATAGTACCACCCCTGCAAAATGCAGCACGTGGCTTGACGTAGACATAAATTCCAGCTCACTGATGATGATCAAATAGGGCAACCCATGGCTTTTCTTATATAGATATTGGCGCGACTACATATAATATTTTGACCAAAGTCCGGTGTTTAATTCAGCAGCAACTCGAACTGAGATCAATTTTCGCAAAAAAAAATTGAGGCTACGCTGAGGATGCCCCTGGACAACCCGGCTACCTCAGAAAAGTGGCCCAGCGGGCCGTTCATCAATTCATCGCACTGTGTTGAATTTGGTCATCCTGCAGACCGTTTAATCCAGCCGTTGCTCGGACTGAGATCAATTTCCGTAAAACGATTTGAGGCTATGCTGAGGACGCCTCTGGACGAACTGGCTGCCTCAGAAAAGTGGCCCCGCAAGCCTTTCATCAATTCACCGCACTGTGGCCAATTTCGTCATCCTGCAGACCGTTTAATTTAGCCGTCGCTCGAACTGAGATCAATGTCCGTAAAACAATTGGAGGCTAGCTACTCTGAGGATGCCGTTAGCCAAACTGGCTGCCTCAGAAAAGTGGTCCAGCGAGCCGTTCATCAAGCAGTCACTCAGACTGAGGCCAATTTCGCCACCCTGCAGGCCATTTAATTCCGCAGGCCCTTGAACTGAGATGAGTTTAAAGCGATTTGGGGCTACTCTGAGGATGCCCCTGGACAAACTGGCTGCCTTAGAAAAGTAGCCCAGGCAGCTGTTCATCAATTCACCGCACTGGAGCCAATTTCGTCATCCTGCAGACCGTTTCATTCAGCTGTCGCTCGAACGGAGATCAATTTCCGTAAAAAAAATTGAGGCTACTCTGGGGATGCCCCTGGACAGACTGGCTGCCTCAGAAAAGTGGCCCAGCCAGCCGTTCATCAATTCACTGCACTGGAGCCAATTTCGTCATTCTGCAGACCGTATCATTCAGCCGTCGCTCAAACTGAGATCAATTTCCGTAAAACAATTTGAGGCTACTCTTATGATGCCCCTGGACGAACTGGCTGCCTCAAAAAGTGGCGAAGCAGGCTGTTCATCAATTCACCAGTCACTCACACTGAGACCAATTGTGCCACCCCGCAGACCATTTTGTTCCGCAGTCGCTCGAACTGAGGTCAGTTTCCATAAAACGATTTGAGGCTATTGAAATGATGTCTTTTGAGACACTGACTGCCTCAGAAAGGTGGCCCTGCCGGCTGAACCAGTCATTCACAGTTGGGCCAATTTTGCCACCCTGCAGACAGTTTAATTCAGTCGTCGCTCGAACCGAGATCAATTTCCATAAAACAATTTGAGGCTACTCTGATGATGCCCCTGGACAAACTGGCCTCCTCAGAAAAGTGGCCCAGCAGGCTGTTCATCCATTAACCAGTCACTCACACTGAGGCCAATTTCACCACCCTGCAGACCATTTCATTCCGCAGTCGCTCGAACCGACATCAGTCTCCGTAAAGCGATTTGAGGCTACTCTGATGATGTCTCTTGAAGCGCTGACTGCCTCAGAAAAGTGGCCCTGCCGGCTGACCCAGTCATTCACAGCTGGGCCAATTTCGCTGCAGGGCCGTTTAATTCAGCCGTCGCTAACTGAGATCAATTTCTGTAAAACAAGAGGCTACTCCGATTTTGCCCCTGGACAAACTGGCTGCCTCAGAAAAGTGACCCAGCGGACTTCAATGAAACTGAGGCCAATTTCGCCACCCTGCAGACTGTTACGTCACTGCGTTCAGGCCCGATAGATGCGCATCGCCGAAAATGATGCGCGAGGCAAGGCTACCCCCCGGTGAATACAGTTTTCTAGGTGGGAGGAGGTGGGTAGATGGCTAGCACCAAACTGGTAGCAGCAGTCGCATGTTTTATTCAGGCCCGAGTCATGCATGCGTATTGGTTTTCGAAGATATTTTGGTCCCAAGGCTTAGGGAAGTTTTAGCAGCGGTGGGACGTTTTTCGACTCCAAGTTCGCGCATTCCGCTATCCCAAAAGCCTGTTCCAGAAATAAGAGCAAGACGAAGCGCGTTGACGTATTTGCACACCAGGAAAGGACGGCGGACTTGGCTAACGTATATGTGCAACACGCAATATGAACTCCGTGGGGCGGATTTTCAACGCTGTTATTCTACACCTTGTGGAGAATCAAAATCAAATGAGACCGCGTGAACGCCATAATAGAACCCTGCGTAAGTCCACAGCCCAAGGTTAGTGCTGCACCGAGAAAATGAACGCGCCATCATGATCGAACAAAATTCAGACCATCCAGGAATGAGCGTGCACGACCCAAATGAGATCTGGATTCTTGACCGCAGGACGACACTTATTGATTCAATTTACGATGATGCATTTCTTCACGAGAATATCGGTACCGGTTGTGGAGCTCTGTGGCCGGTGCAGGATGCATACAAAAGACAAGACATGCCGCCGCTTCGCTCTGGCCCCAATGCCAGGTCGTAAGATGATATGAAATAGATATTATTCAAGGCACGAACTAAGTAGAATATGATGATATGGAGAAATGAGTTCCTGTAGGGTGCCCTGCCTTGCTTGAGGTCGGATTTTGGAGATGTCAGAGTCGGGAAGTCCGTTGGACTGCGATGCAACTGCGATGGCGCAAATGAAACAACTTGAGATTGGCAGGTCCATTCAGGGCCGGTGAATTAACGGTATATATTATGTTTGCACAATGTTGTGACGTCTGGGGATATCAGGTACGGTCGGAGCGCAGGACTCAAAAATCTTGCCATTTGAACCAGGCTGATACAGCGAATGAGACAATTGAGGCAATTGCTGGAATTTGTGCTCCAGTGGACAGGCAGGAAAGGCCGACCAATTACGATAACCTCAGTCCGAGCAGCAGATCCACAGAAATAGGGAAACAGTTCCAGAGGATATTTGAAGGGAGAGCATTGAGCGAATACCCATTGGAAAGGCAGGAGATCGGCCCTATTTATGTGTGTAGAATTTTCGGGGGCGTACGTGGCCGCAGGCGCATTAATAAGTCGAAAAATTGCGCCGCAGTGCATATCGACTGCGATAAACTGCGAATGGTTGCGGATCGCAGTATGGATGGATCAGCTGGTTGATTTTGGCTCCGTGCCGGCGATGTCCGCACAGACCACAGTGATAGAAAGAGACAGTTGAAGAGCTCTGCCAGCGCAAATGGGGAAATAAATTCTGCGATGCTGTCCGGTGCTAGTTTGCGGCGAGGTTTGCACAGTCCGTAGTTGCATTAATGGGGATGGTTTTGAATGCAAATGGAGATGGAAAACATCAATTTCAAGGGCGAGAAGAGAGTAAGAAAGATGGAGATAAATCCTCTTGGGGCAATTGCACTGCCGACGAGGCATTTGCTTAAAGAACGGTTAATCCGCCTGCCACGCGGCCGGAAATCAATCAGTGAGCGTGGTTTTCTTCACCTCTTGCTTCTCTCTCTTTATAAAATTGTGCCTGTCCGAAGCCATTTTAAACTCCGCTGATGTCTTTATGTGCCGATCTGATGTTCAGCTGCCGGTCTTGATTTACACAGCCCACGCTCCAATCATTCCGCACTAATGCCGCTTTGCGCCGTTCACGGCAGCTTGCTGTCAGCAATCTGACAGACACTGCCCTGGCGCCACAATGACGTATGAATTGCGGCATTTTCTCCCACCCGCAACGGAAACAAAGGGCTTCCTCCCGATTGAAGCTGGCCGGTGTTGGACCGCAAGAATTTTTGTTCTCCCTCTTTATAAAACTCCAGTCATCAACCTTTACACTTTCGAACAACCTTATCCACTCAAGGACAGAATTGACAAAAGGCAAACAAAAATACACCAAAATATGGCAGAGGGAAAATCACCATTATTGAGATAATTCACTCTATTGCAATCTTAGACTCTCAGCACCCAATCTTCAACAGCTTCTTGCCCCAGACGTGCTTAATTTATACAGAGGGAAACAAATTTCGCCACTCATGGAATTGAATGGTGGTTTTAGAAGGCGAACAAAGCACACTAGAATATCTCATCAGAGGTGGAATGAAGTGTTATGTGTTATTTATTAGCCAAGATTTATCTCACTCCCAGACTGTCAGCACCAAATATTCAATTGCTTCGTTCACCGAGTATCAGTACTCCGCGGTGAACTCATAATAGTATCTGATTTAGCGTGAGCAAAGTTCAAAGACGCAAAACGGCCTTGAATGGCGGGGTGCTCTCCCCGTGGCTTTGTTAAACGCATGGAAGGGGATGGGAGGCCGCGAAGTGGCCGACCAGTCCCTTGTATATTTTTGTTTTAGACAAGCAAGCCATGGCGCATTTCGGCAGTCACTGTAAGGAGCTGGAAAAGATCGACATAGTGCAACACATTATCCGACACTTGCCGATCCTGTAGTATATTTGCTGTGTACATAGGCTAGCCATGACCCGTCCACGTCGAAATTTTTTAATTTTTAAAATTTAGTATTTGCCAACTGTTATCACATATGTATGTACTGTATAAGCTTACAGTGGCGACGAAAAGTTCTGCACGGGGCCGTTCTCAGCCGTGATGGCATCAAACAGCCCGAAATAAAATCCTACCATGAAATATGAGTGATTTCGACTGTGTAGGTACCATTTGCACCATATCTACTTTGTATCGTTGTCCCACAATAAAATAAATAGTGATTTTCTCAAAAATCAACTGTGTGGATTTCAGGGATATCATAAAATGGTGTATACCATCTCAAAGTACTTGTAAATGTGACCCTATCCATATGTTGGTTGATCCAAATTGATAGAGATTTGGACTCAGTATCTTGCTTGCAAGGTGGTCACTTTTGCTGAAAAATATGGGACAAAAACACTCAAAATGGCCAACTTGGATGGAAGATTCTGAGCTCAAAACTCTATCAATTTAGGTCAACCAATGTATGGATAGGGTCGCATTTGCGAGTACTTTTAGACGATATACACCATTTGATGGTATCACCGAAATCCACAGACTCGATTTTTCAGAAGATCACTATTTATTTTATTGTGAGACAACGGTACAGAGTAGGTATGGCGCAAATAGTACCTACACGGTCCAAATCACTCATACTTCATGGTAGGATTTTATTTCGGGCTGTTTGATGCCATCACGGCTGAGAACGGCTCCGTGCAGAACTTTCCGTCGCCACTGTATAAGTTCTCCCTTGACCTACCGCAATTATCAGTTCCCCCTTTCTTTGCATCCTTTACAAAAGCGCGCTTGGAGGCTCTAGAATGGCAGAAATTTCATGGTATGTAAAGGTATGCATTGAGTGCTCTCTCGTAGACCTTGAAGATTATCCGCATCTGCAGAAAAAAGCCTGCTTGAAACGGGTCTTGCCAGAGTGAAACCGAGATATTCAGAAAAAGAAGGCCGCGTTTAGATTGTAGGAGTAAACGCAGGTTCCAAGGGTAAGGAGCTTTTTCGGAGGCCTAAGTTTTGCTCAGAATTGTGCTGGATACCCTAGGGCAGTCATCTGCTTCTCGAGGGCAGTAATCTGGGCGCTGACATGGCCAATATCGTTTTTCACCGCCTGGAGCACTGTTCGGGCTCGAATTTCGTTCAAACGACCTTCGTCCGCCATCGTGGTTATTTTCTGCGATGTAGCCAGGAAGGTTTGGTAGGGGACTTTTTTTATATACTGGATTTTTTCCTTCAAATCGATAGTCACACACCCCTGTGTTGATCCCGAAATTTGGGCCGGTCACCCATCACACGGGACTCTGTTGAACCTCCCGAACTTCACACCGCGCCCAAAATTGCCTGAAAGACGCAAAAAAAGAGAAAATTTCGGTGGGAAATGTCGAAATTTTTAGGGCGTCACGCCAAAATTCGGCCGATGTTGAATTCTTTACTGAGTTCATTAAAGGTCTGTTGGACCATATGCAACCATTTCCTCTGCCGAAATCTGTCATTGTCATGGACAATGCACGTATTCACAAGGACCCCGCGATTGCGCAGTGAGCAAGTATGAGCCAAAGTTGAACTTCCGTAAGCTTAGGGCACAAATTTGGCGCCCGAGAATACCGGGAGGGAACGGGGAAGTCCTAGCTAGTGGCCGTGTCGCCCAATTAGAATGCTGTTCGTGTACTGTGCCGGCGTGTAGGTAGGCAACGTAATGCGTAACGCGCCCCTCAAAATTGTCGCCTAAATCGTGGGCGTAACGCTCAAAATCGCGATTTTGGAGCCATTTTCAGCGATTTTTGACAAATTTTCGGGCCTGCGGCGCCTAAAATTGCCTTATTTGGCAACCGGTGACTAACTTTAAACCTGTGGCGCAGCGTAACGCACCTGGGTCCTGGGGGCTGGTTGCCTACATACACACCGGTACAGTATTATAACTGAAGTTCGAGCATAGCCCCAAAGTCTCCCATGCTGTCGCCTGCTTCTTTCAATTTAGTCTTAGGGCATCTGCTCAAGATACGAGTAATAATCTCACCGAACCTCAGTGGGCGAAACAGAATGGGAAACTGCGGTGGTGGTGTTAAGGAGTTTATTTGCTGAAATGTCCATCAGATCAGATGCCACCCACCGTCGAATTCCCCGTGACTCCAATGCATAGAGTGTCATGTAGAGCCGCTGGGAGCATCTACCATACCCAAAGCAACCAGGCCGCGTCCTACGGAGGGCACGCCGAGATTGTGCGGGCGCTGCTCGAGGAAGGCGCCGACGTCAACGCGCAGGGCGGAGCGTACGGCAACGCGCTGTACGCCGCGTCCTCGGGAGGGCACGCTAAGATTGTGTGGGCGCTGCTCGAGAAAGGCGCCGACGTCAACGCGCAGGGCGGATGGTACCGCAACGCGCTGCAGGCCGCGTCCTACGGAGGGCACGCCGAGATTGTGCGGGCGCTGCTCGAGAAAGGCGCCGACGTCAACGCGCAGCGCGGACGGTACGGCAGCGCGCTGCAGGCCGCGTCCTACGGAGGGCACACCAAAGTTGTACGGGCTGTACTCGAGAAGGGTGCCGACCTCAAGGCGCGGGGCTGACAGGACGGCAATGCGCTGCAGGCAGCGGGACGTTACGGTGACGTGGGAGTATATACAGAAGCTGTGGAAGTGAAAGTCAGCCAGTAAAAGTAGACGTGTGTTAGTGGAAGTAAAAGTGCACCTAGTAGAAGTAAAACTCGCTCCATCAGTGAAAGGAGATTGAAGAAACAACAGGCTGGATCTGGCAGCGAGCCATTGCATACTTCGAAGAATCCCCGAGTATTTGGCTGACTATGGCTGACCCATTTCCCTTACGGTAGCACCTGCTTAGTATTGCGGATCGGCGTTTCCAACTACACAAGTTGTGGCAGTGCATCGTGCACTTCCCCATTCAGTCGATAGCCGTTGTTTGCCTGAGATCAGTAGCCAAACACATCATCTTTTGGTCTTGTCCACCTCGCAGCCCGATTCCCAGTCCTCCACCGGGTCTCACCGAGCCGACACCTAGCCTCCCGCCATCCTGGCCTGAGGCTACGCCTCCAAAGTCATTTATATTCGTGATGAGCAACATCATGCAACGATGCCAATCTTCCTTTAAATCTCGACTTGCTCTCGACTTGCTGTTAATCGCTCCCGGTTTCCCGTAGTTCAACAATTAATGCAGGAGGTTGACAATCAATCTATGGAGACCTACAAAACCAAGCTCGAAAATAATCCAGTCGGAAAGCCAGAGTCGGAGGGCGAAAAAGCAGTGGCTGAGTTGATGAAGTATCTCAACTACGTTTCCGATCACGTCTCCGGGTCCGTTGGCGATGTTAACAGCATGAAGCGGAAAGCAAACAGCAAAGTGATTCGAGTGCACTGCATTCTTTTCTTGACTCGCGACTCGCGAATCGGATTCCTTGGACGGCGTTTTGGTTTTGGTTTTCTTTTGTTTGCAAGGAATGTGTTTTGCATTTGGGGGCGTTTGGGCTTTCTTTGGAGGCGGATTTTTTTCGTTGCCGTCTTCTCCGCCGCCGGCAATGCGATGCGATGTGCGAATCGTTTTCCTTGAGAGGAGAGCATTTTTGGTTCTATTCTTTTTTTCCAGATGGAAGCCGCTCGGGCGGTGGGGTGAGATTGCACGTTGATCAAAACGGACGGGAAGCGAGGGGCGTACGAACGATGGTGCGCGGTGTGATTTTGTGGTGAATTGAATACATATACTCTTTTTCTGCGACAATATTCACCGCTGGTCACATAAAAACACTTTCGTCCAAGCCCCCTAGCAAACCTCGGGCCGAAATACAAAATTTTCTAATTAAGACGCGATGGCGAGACTATTGATACACGAGAGAATAGTTATGGAGACAGCCAAGGCATTTTCCCCGGTATCGTACTTCGCCTACACGAACTGAAATCAAAATCAGATCAGAAAATCTTCCCAAGTGAGCAGTTTTTATAATTCGCGACATTCCCTTGCCAATTTACCCCAGATATACAGGTTCAGTACTCGAGTGTTTCATGTGTGTAGAAAAACTAGGCCCTGTTTGGCATTGTTGTGCCAAAGATTTGGACGCGAAGGGATCACGTGCTGTGTGGTTAAATTTGGAGTTCTGAGCTCTGAACCGGACCCAAGGCTAAGTTCAATTGATTTTCATTCCTTTCATTTTATTCCGAGGACTGGAAGGTTCTTGCACCACGTACCAGCACGCACCCTGTTCACGAAATCATTCCCCTGTCCGTCTGTATGCCCCATTTAGAGCTCTCGTACTTTGTATGTCCTCGCCTTCGGAGCCAGTATACCGCGGCGTAAAATTTCTAGTACAAAAAAGTGCAAACATATTGCTTTGCACCTCAGATATCCTGCCGCTCCGACCAAAGTGGTCGCGTTCTTGCTAATCATCAATGAACGTTCGCTAAAGTGCGCAGACAAATGATGGTGGCGGAAATTAAACCTTGACATGACACGTGCTCTTCTCTGATGTATGTATTTATTTTGACGCCTGAGAGAAGAGCACACGATGGGATGGGACGTCATTTGAAGGCAAACCGAGGTTTGACCACGTCTTGTGCACCCCAGTGGGAGACTCAGCAAAATGCAATGCGCACATTCACCGTCGGATGAAATGTCGCTTGTTTCCATGTCGTGTCGGTGTCACGTTGTCTTTCGATGGTTACCGAACAGAAAACGCCATTGGCGGACTTAGGAAGGACCAATAATAAACTTACGTGTCCGCTGCCTCCCACTAACCAGCCATGTCTCCCGACCGACGTGGCAGAGCTGTAGACGTTGCACTCGATAATGCAATCCCAGTTCTTGAGTTTGCTGAAAGTGCTCTCGAGCTTGTCCCGGTGCCTGGTCTCCCTCTTATTGCCAAAGGACTGGCAACACTCTTGGACCGAGTAAAGGTGAGCTGGGTAGAGTATCATCCGCTCCTTGCTCATCCTTGCGGCTGTCTCAGGATGCTCGCGAGAATGATGGCGTACGCCGTGCTTTCCTAGACAAGGTCAAGACGCTGGATACGATTCTGATGAAAATGGTCACGACGACATGCGCTGCGGTGGAAAATGCGGATGGCGATGAGCATGCCAAGAAGGCACTGGTGGATGGCATAAACAGCTCTGGGGACCTTAACTCACGAGTGCAGACGTTGTCTAGGTACGTACGGTATCTACATCATTGGGAGATTCGCTCGACTGACTTCGCTTACCATCACGCAGCGTAATACTGGGCCTTGAGAAAGACGCAAAGAAGTTGAAGGGCGGGCCTGGGGTCCGTGGTTTCTTCAAGGGAATAATATATTCGTCACAGAACGAGGCTACCCTCTCCGACATGAAGGATAGCCTGGCCAGTGCGATTCAAATGTTCCAGGTATGTGCACCCTCCCGGTATCCAAATTTCCAGCGAATGACGCGGATCGTGATCGACAGGTTCAAGGACAGATCTCAATTGAAAACATACTCGGCGACGTGATACAAGCACAGAAGGAAGAAGGTGAGGATGTCGACCTAGCATTATATTTATACTCAGTCCCAACCCACACTCGGTCATGGCAGAGGAACGAAAAGTCCTTGGCTCCATCCTTCGTGCCGATGCAGGGTATCGTTGTGTGGATGAGCTGAAGAGCGGATTCTTGGCGGGGACCCGGGAGGAGCTATTCAAAGAGCTAACTCTGTGGTCAACCGGCAATTTTCCTCCGGATGCTGGGAAACGATTCTACTTCCTCAGCGGAGGTGCTGGCTTGGGGAAGTCTTCCATTGCTTACCACCTCTGTGAACAGCTCGATGCCTCAAGCGACACTGCCCTACAAACCTGGTCACTCTGGGCCCGAATCTAAAATCTTGGACGAAAAGACCCCAAACTCCGAGCTGTCATGAAGTTTTGTCTGCTATCATACTCTTGAGCGATGTTGAAACCTTCACGGCGGACTGGGTTGATCATGGACGGTGTTACTGCATGAGAGAGTAATTGATGAGGACGGCGAACACGATGCATTGTTGCCTTCAGGATAGCGAGCCTTGAGACGTGGATTCCTCTCCTGATATAGTGTTCGCAGTGTATATCGACGCTAAAACCTTGAGGCGTTGATTGTTGAAGACTGCACGCAAAACCACGAAGATTGAGGGAGAGGCAAGGGAGCCATGGATGATGGGGGTGGAGAAAGGGAGGACGTGCGAACAACCCACCGTGTCCTGCCTTTTGAACGGGCCTTGAGTGGCTGATCGGGATTCTATACTTCCCCAGGCGCCCGGGCGCGTAACTTAATTCTTGATTAAGAGGGTCAGCTGCCAGCAGAAGATGTCGAGATGGGGGAATAACGGGAGAACAAACAGAGACAATCTGATTCACCACATCTGCTTAAGATACGAGTAACACATCTGCTCAAGATACGAGTAATGCAAGACTGACAAAATCCTCATTCTCTGATAAGGAAGTTCTACAGGAGACTTGATGATGTTGGAAGCAACGCTAACCACTCAACCAGACTGGTTAAGTGGTTAGCATTGCTTCCAACAAAATGCCAACCCCGGGTCACCGGGTATTACATTCGCGTTGTGCCCCTGGATCCAGCCATCTGAAGGTCGCCCTCAGCCGATAAAAGGATGTATTAACCGTAGGCGAAGATAGGCTTCCATTTGGGGCAGCCGTGCCCAAGAGTACGATTTTCCTTTACTGCGCCCGCCAGTGACCAGAATGCCTGTGGTTGCATTTTTGTAGCGGAGACAAAGGAATCTACATCAAGAAGATCAAGGGTTTATCGCAAATTTAGAAGAGGCCGAAAGCTTTGAAACGGCGCAGGCTTCCTTTTTGGGCAGCCGTCACCAAGAATACGATTTTCCTCTGCTGCGATCGCCAGTGACCAAAATGCCTGTCGTCGCTTAAAATTTCCACCCCATCCTCCACTGTGAAACCAAGGGTTCGAACTGCCCCGATGCGTGCACTGCAAGGCCCAAACTACAACGCATTGATAGAACAAATATGGAATGGTGATTAAGAATGACACTGTTGAAATTGCGTTGGAACCGCCAACAAACGGCCGAGAACGCATGGTAGAAGACTAAATCGAAACGGACGAGCAACCAGTTGTGAGACCGGAGAAAATATAAGAACTCAGAAAATGGAAAGTCCCGGGCGCAGGAGCAGATATCGCTATTTTTTGATGAGTCATGTGGTGAGGCCGAACTCCGGATAGACGTCTGCGGCGCTGTCGGGTTTAGCAATTGGCGGCGAGTACGCTTCAGGTCAGGCACATCATGCGTAAAAGAACGTTTTGCACGCAATATCGCCATACATCAGCATTGAAAACTCCAAGTCACTCGCAGTGCGCTAGTGTTGGTACAGGGTATAAAATCATTTTTCGCGGAATATTAACATCATTAGTGTTCTGACGTGAGCCGATCAGCCTTGCGATCAGCCGAACTCTCATGGTTCGAGACAGTGCTCTATTTCAGACGAAACAAGGTGCATGCGAGTAGTATCGGTCAGGCGTGTCTTGAAGTCGGGGAAAGCTGTCGGTTGATCACCCAATTGTTGATGTCGATGTGAATTTAGCCAGACATGTAGATATGAGGAAGAATGAGGGCCATTCGGAAATGTATGCTACTATGACTGAAAGAGGGATCCATGGGCAGTGATAGATTGTTTGTTATTTTCCCAACTTCCTCTCTGATATAGTAATTCTAATGAGAGGCATGTGTCCGACGACCGGCATGATGCCCTGGTCAACAGGGAGTGATCCGATGTTGGGCAACCCGTATATTCCTGCTCACGCCACACGCAGTGCCCTAGTGGTGGTACTGCTCTCGCAAGGGGTCTAGCCAATCACCTGCGACAGGGTTCCGCATGAACCGTCGAGTGCAGGTTGATATTTCTCGGCACATAGATTTTTGGCTCGAATGTCTGAACTTTTTGTTCAGCGCGCGACTCGCGCCACACGCAGTGCTGGCAATCACCTGTGACACGTTCCCACATGAACAGTCGAGCCCCGATCGACTAGTTCATTCTGTCTTTCGGCGCGGTGAGGAACGTTGGGACAGTAATCCAGATAAATCTGTTGTTGAAAACACTTGACAAAAACAGCCGCAGCCATTCAGAAACCACTCAATCAATCAATTTGCTTCCAATACAGCATACGTATTCTCCCCCATAGAAAAAAAAGAGAAACAAAACCTGTACAGTCGTCGTCCCTCCGCGACTCCCGCTTATGCTGTGTTGACCATCTCGAACCCATTCCAATCAAAACCGTCCTCCACCAGCGTCTGGAGCCAGTCCAGTGTGAGCTGAACACAGCGGTCGTCGATGTTCGCTTCGCTAATCCTGTTGTTCACCCAGATCTCCGCTGTTGCAAAGCCGAGCAATGACCTCTTCCACACCGATATCCTTTCCGAATTTCGGGTCCCAGACCACGATCCGTTTCCCGTACTCGCCTTGGTGTGTGCGGCAGCGGATGAGTGCCCAAAAGTGTCAAGGCACCCCCGCAAACTGTTCGATGGTCAACCCCACTGGCGAAATGGTCCACGTGTACATCAGCGCGACAGAGTAGTCGCACTCTCGGATGGGATCCCTCCAGCCCTGACCATTCCGGTCATTTTCAGCTATTCAGATTCCGCTCGGAAGCATTATTGCCCTCTCCAGCGGCCAATCAGCACTTTACATTTTCAAACGCGTTTCAAACACTTTCAATTCCAGCGCCATCCCAGAGCCAGTTATTGAGGCGTCGACCTGCAATAGATAGCCCTGACCATTCCGGGCATTTTCAGCTATTCAGATTCCCCTCGGAAGTATTATTGCCCTCTCCCGTGGCCATCAGCACTTCACATTTTCAAACGAGTGACCCTATTGCCCTCGCCACATTACATTGCATTTTCAAACACTTCCAGATCCAGCGCCATCGTAGAGCCAGTTTTTGGGGCGTCGACCTGCAATGGATAGCTCTGACCGTTTCGGTCATTTTCAGCTATTCAGATTCCTCTCGGAGGCATTATTGCCCTCTCCAGCAGTCAATCAGTGCTTTACATTTTGAAACGCGTGACCTTATTGCCCTCGCCACAATCCTTTGCCTTTTCAAACACTTTCAATTTCAGCGCCGTCCCAGAGCCAGTTTTTGTGGCCTCAACCTGCCTATTTAGATTTCTCTTGGAAGCATTATTGCCCTCTCCAGCGGCCAATCAGTGCTTTACATTTTCAAATGCGTGACCCGATTGCCCTCGCCACAATCCTTTGCCTTTTCAAACACTTTCAATTCCTGCGCCGTCCCAGAGCCATTTTTTGAGGCATTGACACGCGATAGAGATAGCTCTGCCCATTCCGGTCATTTTCAGCTATTCAAATTCCTCTCGGATGCATTATTAACCTCTCCTGCGGCCGATCAGCGCTTTACATTTTCAAATGCGTGACCCTATTGCCCTCACCACAATCCTTTGCCTTTTCGAACACTTTCAATTCCAGCGCCGCCCCAGAGCCATTTTTTGAGGTGTCGACCTGCAACGGATAGCCCTGACCAGTCCGGTCATTTTCTGCTGCTCAGAATAATAATGGCTTACGGTGGCGGCAAAAATTAATGAGCGCACTCGTTCGGGCTCATTTCTGGACCAAATTACTCCAAATAAAATCTTACTATTAATTTGCATTGATTGCATGAGGTTATTATCTGAGACCCCTTAGTGGGCCGGACTAGGTAGTGGGCCACTTGCATAACACAAGGTTCTGTGATGTAGAATCCCTAGATTTGGTGCTTATGTATAGGATGGAATATGACCTATCGCGACACTGTGTCAAATTTCGAGGCCGAGTGATGCGGCGATCAAAAGTTCCGGCGGTTCTCGACCGAGATGTCAGCGTGTGAACATCATTTCTTATCTCCGAACGGCCCTCGCCCGCGTCTTTGGCTTATTTCTCCACCACTTCTTCACCGATTCGCAAGTTTTAGGGCTCGTTCGCATCCCTTGATTCGAAAACATGACATAGGCCCTTCCTAGACCCCAAAAATGTTTTGTCTCGCCTCCTGGAGCCCCCACGAAGACCCTGATCTGATCTTGACCGGCCCACTCCCGCCACCGCTGTAGCGATCAACCCGTGCGTCCCGAGGCCCTGAAATTTGGCTGTTAGATTAGAAATATCCAAGACTGTATTGTACCCGACTCCTAGCATTTTAGGTAAACGGCTTCGCGGTAACGGTCCACTACTACCTCAAACACCCGAAATTCAGTTGCCCGTACAGATGGATTTCTTGCGAGGGGTTATTGGCATGTGAGGGACATCACCCGTGCATAGGTATGTCAAAATACATCCGATGGAGTCATATAGAGCTGAATTTGCGGCGTCGATACCCTCCGTGCTTTGCAAGACACGCCTTGCAGCCAACACCCTAATTTCACCCATCCCCTTGCTGAAAAGGGAAGTAGTCATGGTCCTCACATACCTTAGATGTGCCATTTTAGTGCATAGAATGGTGTAATTAGATGTCTTTAATGATTTGAGATACATTGGGATGTTCAGGACGAGGCTGAACGAACGATTTGGCGGGGTGGCCCACTAACCCGTTTTTACCATTTTAGGATACCGCCGGAAGAAAAATTTGGTATGCCATGAAGTCATTGTGTAAATTCGCGGAAAATATCTGAACTGACTCACAGGATGTATGCCTTCGTTCTAGAGCCCATGGGCCGCGATCTACTCCATGTTATGCGTGGGCTCGCGGCCAAAAGTGCCAAGGTGGCCCAGTAAGCAGTCTCAGATAATAGGCACAATTTAACCACTACCGCTGCTCTTGTCGCGTGAAAGAATAATTCAGCGTTTTCCGAGTTTGTGGATTTATACTGTATCGAGAAATGGTATATACAGCACGAAAGGGCTTGAAAGGACGATCACATACGTATGTTAGTTGATCTAGATTCAATAGATTTTGAGCCTGGAATGTACGGTGCAAGTTGGGCATTTTTATCATTTTTGGCCCATTTGGCATCAAAAATACTAAAAATGGATAACTTAAATGCCCCGCCATGAGCTCAAAACGCCATGGATCCCGGTCAGCTAACATACAATGGCGGCAAAAAGAAATGGACATCATCGTTTGAGCTCATTTCTGGGCCGAATTCCTTCAAAAAAAACTCTAGCATGAATGTTCAGCGATTTTATGCTCACATGCCGCTTAATTTATTCGTGGAGGCGGCCAGAGGGTGCACAGACCTCTGATACTTTATGTGCGTGTTTTACCAAGGCAATCAAATTTTTAGGCGCCCTAAAACCCGAATAAATACCACCAGAAAATTCACGAAAGGGACAATATCGTTATTTCCCAAATTTGATATTACACTTGCTATAATAACTTCCAACTCACATTCAAGTGGTGTGGTCAGCCCCAAATACATACTAGAACAGGTATCTATGCATAACAGCTCTCTTCCAACGCTCCCCTTTCATGCAGGCCACGAAACGGCGGAACAACACAGTTCGGGAGTTAGATGCAGAGACCTCCACACGAGAGATGCGGACACAGTTGACCAGGATAGACATAGACATGACAGGGGACGGGAGGAAGGGAAAGAGAAGATGTGAAAATTGCGAGGACGATGTAAAACAAAACCAAAGGACGAGAAAGTGATGGGAAACAAAAGCAAATCAACGAGCTGAAAAGACGACATGCGAGGATCGAAACCACGACCTCTGCATATGCCCAAACAACACCAAATATGGCTTGCTTCACCAAAAAGTGAAAATTAGCACACTCCAGGACCCACTACCTAAAGTTAGTGGGCATTCTGTGCCAGGAATTGCTGTTGCTATTGATTCGGACCGGATGGAATACAGTATTCATTGCACCACCTCCCTTTAGAATGAAGAGCTTCAAAGCCACAGGCTCAATGACGAGGGAGACAACGGAAAATCTGAAGAGACAGTTTGCTTAGAATCGCACTGACTCTCACCACTCAATCAAGCTCAAGAAAATAGGTCTCCATACCAAGTCACATTGTGATGCCTGGACTGATGGAATACGGTCCTCACAGCAAAATTGTGCGTGTTTGCCTAAGAATAAAACCCCATTCGGAATTTTGGTTGCTTACAGATCTGAGGTGAAAATATGTTAGCCACCGGCTCACTGGCTCAGAGCGAAATTCCGCACCGTGCTTCTGCGATCAATTAGAAAAAAATCGGGCGGCAAAGTTGCTGATTTCGACCCACAGACCGATAATCCACGACAAAATTGTCCAATGACGGGTTCCAACCTTCGGTTTCACGCCCGAGAATTTTGAGATTATATAATAAGCCTCACCACCAAACACATGCCCGAGATAATCAACAGACTACGACATGGGAGGTGCGGTCATCGATCGTTGTAGCGTCTGTCTGTGGGAGACTACTAGTACATACATCTGGGCTTTCAACTATTCTCGATTTTTTTTACGAGTCCAGATCTCGAACTCTAGCTCCAAATTTCCCATAAATCATTGGTATAGCACTGATACATACGCTCCGATTTTTTGGGAGTAAATTGTAAGAGTGAGACAGCCAAAGTTGCGTGAGAGTTGCCAGATAAGTAGAACTCAGTCTTCGCGCACACACAGGTGGGCGGAAGTCTGAGGAGAGGCGACTCGAGTACAAGGAATATATAATATTCTACGAGTGCCTGAATGTAACTAAAAGGATAAGTATCGTACCTTACTGTAACTGAAAGGAAAAAGAGAAAATATACGAGTTCACCGTTGGTTCAATTCCGTCTTCCCTGCAGGCAACACAACACTGCCTCGTATCGGCACAAGGTACCCGTCGATTCAATATGACCCAATTTTGCTGTCCGCCAACACTCCCCCTCAAGCCGAGCGAAGCCCGAGGGACGATGGTTCAAAATGCAGGTGGACACATAACATGCCACCCTCGGCATGCCGACATTGGTGCCGGTCGACGGCGAGAAACCCATGGAAGCCGGGCTTCCAAATAACACCATTTTTAGACAGGGGTTTTTACTGGAAGCCGGGTTTCCAAATAGAATTATCCCTAGGATTATGTGCCATTAGATTATGTTACAATATGATTATATTACGATATGGTGGCCATATTCTCCCTATTTTCTCCCTATTTATAAAATTACGCCTGTCCGTCTGTCCCAAGCTTTTTAATCTCCGCTGATGCCGTATGCCGCAGCTGTTCGCCGCTTTTGATCTTCAACTTCCTGAGTGCTCTCTTACCCACCGGCCCACATAGACTCGTAACCAGTCTGCCTACGCCGTTCTAACAAGGCGGGCTTGTTGCCGTAGGCAGACTGGTACTTCTCGGATATGTCAATCGAGCTGGGGCGGAGTTTGAAATTTAAGTGACTTTTTCACAATCTTATTCCCTTTGCACTCGGTTTTAAGCTTATTTTTCAGTTGAAGCTGGGGTAATAAATAAAAGAATTATCCCTTTCATTTGGCCCCTTATATTTGCTCTTTATGGTACAGAACACCGTAAAACCTGAGGATAGTTTTAGTGGAAATCAACTTCAGACCGTGATCTCCGGAATTGCCGCGGCTCATTGCATCATCGGTCTCACTCAATGAACAACTTAATTTCAAACTCCGCGACAGCCCAATTGACATATCCGAGAAGTACCAGTCTGCCTACGGCAACAAGCTCGCCTTGTTAGAATGGCGTAGGCAGACTGGTTACGAGTCTACGGCCCACAGGCAATCACACTGTTGGCACTTTACCGTCGACGGCTGCTTGCCGTCACCCCTCTAACAAACTCTGACAGACACTGCCTTGGCGCTAACATTGATCACGATGGTGGATGAAAGACGTCAATAATACCTTTGTCTCGAGACCGTCTTTGCTGTACCCCCAACTTGAAGCAGGCTTGAACCCTGACCCTGATGGAGGACCGGCGACCAACAACGTGTCAACAGACGCGAATATAGTCTGTTAGTTACCGCGTCAATTAGCCGGCGGCCTGCGTTATTATGTAACCATCACAGACGCATGCACAAACAAGCACTTCACCAGACGCGTCTCGACGCGTCCCTCATCTTCTCTGATGGCCGGACTCAGGGGGTGACTTCCAAATCATATAAGTTGAACTCTGGGAGCATCGCCTTGTACCTTCAGATGAATTGGATCCCTTCCGACCGAAACCGGCTGAAATTGGAGAAATATATTGGTTTGTGCGCTTTTCATGCCGGAAACGATTCGCGAATGTACCAGAGGTTTGTCCAAGCTCTTAAGTTGAGTTTTTCAGTTTTGAAATTACATTGAAGGTTGCCAGCGGTTTACAATGTGTCTGAATCGCAAGAGCTGAGCGATCTCTGGATCAGCCAATAAGTCCCACGACCCCCCCCCCCCCCCAGAAAAAGGAAATTTCATCAGTTGCCATCACAGCATCATTTCTCAGCACATTCCGTTTTTCAATGTTCATACGCAGTAAGAGCTCAAAGTCATAAACAATGTGTATGGATACCTATTCTATGATGAAAATATCACCTCTGGCACCGGGAGCAACGAATGCCAGGATGCTGGACGACTTCCTGGCGATCACCGAGTGATCATCAGCTTATCTAACCATATTGCCAGATCCAGAGATCGCTCAGCTCTTGCTGAATCGCATCGGGGACACACTCACGTGAGGCTCGGCTAACACAATCTTACATAATAACGCAGGCCGACGGCTAATTTACGCGGTAACCAACAGACTTTATCGAGCGAGGTACGAGCTAGAAACGATAAAGTATCTGTCGAGAGAGACTAACGTGAATACCACCGTCAAGACGTGCAGCTCAGCGTGAACGTCGCGCAAACGAGGCTCCCCATGACAACGAGTCCCGCAGGCAGACGGACTCAGCATCTCGAAGAATTGCACGTGGCTTGCTCTCCGTGGAAGAAATGATTGCTAACAGACGTTCCAATTCTGCAGGACATAGAAGTTTGATAGATGACGAGATCCGAGCAGAAACTTGGCTCGCTGATTATGGAAGCGCATCAGGCCAATCGTTCAGTGCGCCCAGTCCCAGGTGCAACGGGAAAATGGTGGGGTCGGGTCGCTATCCTCAACGCATCGGACTTGGCACAACCACTGCGCCTTCATTGGAACAGAACATGTAAAATATGGTGCGCTACAACTCGCGATTCAGATACTCTGACCTTATACATGACTGTAGGCTTTGACTGGCGAGAAAATCCACGACAAATGAATGGTTTGTTTGTGTTGTCCGAACGGTACTCATTAATATTCAATATCTTCCTTGATTTGTAGGTTTCTACTTTGGATATAATTTCTGTCGTCAATCTACACCTTTTCTCCGCAAGCGCCTATACGCAAAACTCCCCGCGACGATACCGAAGCACGAGCCCAGCATAGAACCCCGTGGTAGGATCGTGTCGCTATCCTCAACAAGTCTGAAATTGCAAATCGAAGCATGAGCCCAGCATCGAGCCCCGTGGTGGGATCATGTCACTATCCTCAACACGTCTGAAATTGCAAAGCCCTTGAGGCTTTCGTGGAACCTTAAATGTGCCATATGTGGTGTCACGGTGCGCCACCATTTTCACGAGTACTCCGTGGTTTTCGTGACTCCGTTGGAGCAGGCACTCACAGGTGGGTTTGTGGGCCGAAGGGCGTTCATTATCAAACCGCCACTTCCACTGTATCCGCAGGAGTGAGACGACTTCCTTGAGGATCGCAAAAATGCTGCCATCTCAGGCAAACTGAACAATATTTTCTCGCTGACTATCGGAGTCTACAACGGCCATTTTATGAAATTCCCCGACGGTATTGCAGCAGTTACTCTGGCAGGTGGACATACCTATCATCGAATGCTTCCGGCCCATGAGGGCTAGCATGCGATTCGATTGTTCATTCACGATCCTTGGGCCATGTTCATAAAGGGAGCAGATTTTGACATCCTGAACTCCTGGATTCACAGCAAACTAGCAGGCCTGGAGCGGGTCAATCTTTTCATAGCTGAGCTTGAAAAGCTCAACATCTATAATGACGACGATGGCATAGCTTTCCACGTGGAGCACACAGACAGCAGTACGAATGAAAGTGCAGCTATTGTTTCTCTAGCTCCAGTTTCTCCGCCATCTCGCTGCAAATTGCTCATCAAACGCAAGAGCGATGATGACCCGGTGTTCCTGGATCTCCTGTCGCCGTTTGTGGCGCCGTTGCACTACTTATTGCTGCTCCCTCACGGCATCCCAGCCCCATCGTTTTGACTTCACGGTTCACCGAAAACAGGGTCCTCTCGCTCTGTTTTACGCGACCACCTTCAATGGGTGTCAAGGTCTGACGGTGCAAAAATTGAACCTTGATTGACGAGAGGCTTTTTCTCACGGCTAGCTATACTCCGCAATGACTCGCGTTCCTGATTCGTTAAATGTCCTGATTCTCACATATGAGGGAGATTCGTCCACATGTCACCACTAACATTGTTGGGGAGGAGTTATTGTTGTAGATTAACAGTGTTTAAATACAACATTTGAACCATTATCCGTCTCAGATGATCTGACTTTCACACGTTTGAAGAGGGGATGACGACCCGCGGAGCGGGTCGTCAACCGCTTGTTAATCATAATCTTAAGCTTCAGCTGGGGTGATTTTATCCATTATCCACTGCATTTTTGCTAACCCCTCCACAGCGGCTGGCATTTAACACGCGTAAACAACATAGCCACATCTGGGGTGAATGCCCATTCCCGACACCCACCCTCCATCAAAATGTCCCTTGGGGTCTCCGAGGGTCTCCCTGCACGTTCAGGGCCTCAGGCACAATTTTTTGGGGAGGCAGCATTTTGACACAGAATGTTTGTTGAAACCGCGCTATTCAGGTGGCTATGTTGTTTACGCGTAAATGCCAGCCGCCGTGGAGGGGTTGGGGCAGATGAGAGTTCGGAGTTTGAATTTGATGGAATTGATGGATGACATGAATACAATTACTACTAACAACAGTTCCAGTACATGAGCAAGGGTGATCGATGATGATTCTGACCTTGAGCGTCGGACCAGTCTAAATCTCGAACACCCCCACCACAAGCTCAAATTCATCCGCACTGATTGGTACCCGAATGCACACCTCTGTGTATGCCGACCGCGGCTCATGAGAAATTGGTTCTTCAGCGCGTCAGTGGTCTGTAGTTTATGTTGTCGAGCCACTCTTTGTCGGCCTCGTCCATGTAATATATGTAGTTGTGGCCGATCAAGGCCGCAGAACATGCTTCGGAGATAGTTCTCGTGGACTGAAGTGAAGGTATGTCGCAGGATCCAACCACCTATCACTAGGATACTGCTCCGCATAATTCTCGACGAGCTGAACGGAGCCAGGTATAGGGATTCGCACTGTGCTGCTGCATCCAGGTGATGTTCCTCAACGCCAGCCATTCGAGTTAGGTTGGTCCAAAACTACAGGCAGTCTTTACTCACAGATGTCTCATTTTTATCGATGTTTCCAGCTACCAAAAGTGGAGGCAATTCCTGCCCATGAGCATCTTCCCGGAAAGGACCCTTGACTATTCTCAACGGGGTTTTCAGTCCTGGAAGGCGAGGTCGTCTGCTCCACGCAGCAATAGAGGGAGCCATCATGATAAGAGGACAGGTCTCAAAATTTATCCCTCTCTATACCTTATACCTTGAGAGGTTGGGGGAGGTTTAAGTAAAGGTACAAATCTCGCAACCTAGGCCTCTACCACTACCTTTCCCATACCTTCCACCATACCTTGGGAGGTATACCCTTACCCCTGGTGATCCTTATCCCCTGCATACTGCCGAAGCATTCCGGGTATGGGTGAATGTACGCAAGCATCCATCATTCTGTCAATCCTTGACCTTCACTAGTACTGTCACTGTGATTGTCTGTGATCCGTCAGGATTCACGATGGTCTGTCGTGAAATGCCATGACAATAAAAAACAAACTCAAACCAGGTTTTTGTCCGATACCGGCCACCGAAAAATGCTGCTCAGGAACTTGGTTTGACAGGGATCTCGCGTGAGACAAAATTTATAAACTCGCATGGTTGTGACAGCCAACGCCAAAAATACGACTGTCTCTACATTTCTGCTTCCTCCTCAGCCGCGGCCGCGCGCAGGTTCCGGACGAATCTTGTGCGCTCACGGGGGTCGAGGAGACTGCGAGGGAACGCTCCCGACGCCGAGGCTCCCACGTTGCCGGCTGTGGCTGAGCCAATGCCGAGCTCAGACTCGAGCTCAATGATGCGGTCGAGCAGAATCCTGACAGCAGGTCAGATGTATTGAGTTGGGTGCATGTCACCTACTTGCGCTCCTCCCTCATCTTAAAGTTGCGCTCCCCGATCGCCATAGTTCTGCGTTCACTTGCTCGTATTTCTAAGAAACGCCAATGTTGGTTCAATGTAGGATTTCAAACGACATGGGACGCACTCACTCTCTCCAGATCATGGAAACGGACTTTCAACTTTTGATACTTTTTGCAGATCTCTTGCGCCTCTTTTGTTCCTGGTGCGGTGGAGGAGTGCGGACGGAAGAACAATGGCTCGGACATAGTGTGACAGGGAGTCTAGAAGGAAGGGAAGGCCAGAGGATATGAGTTATCCTACACCGGAGCTCCGCTCGCGGCGCCCCGACTTTAGGTTGACGTTGTACACAGAATCAGCGCCACAGTTCACAATTGTTCCACAATTCTGTTCAGTTCCGGTTACCCACCTACCTCCGGTTCCACCAGTCGCTGATATAATTGATCACCGCCGGGTCACCTGGTTGATGCTGTCAGTGTTTTGGGCGCGCAAGTCACTGTAAGTAGTACCTGAAGTAAGTTGTACGAAGGGTACTGTGATTGGCGGTCTGCGCTCACAGTTTTCCCACAAATCAGCCAGGTGATGATTCCCATTCTCCCTCTCATCCATCGAATTGTTCGTCGTTGGTGCGCCGCGCCCTCTTACTCGACACGCGTGGACATTTGTCGTGGCTGTAGCGCCACTCTACCGCCGGTTAGTTCGAGGCAAAAACCTCGCGCTCCTCGCCATTCACATCGACGACAGCACCATCACCCGAAATTCGCCAGCGCTGATTGACGAGATCCAAGAAGAAATCAGTTGTACATATATTCCAAAGTATGATGCTTGGACCTATCAGCTGGCTACGCGTTCTGCCAATAGCTGTAGGCAGCGGTCAAGCCCGTTTGACTTTTTGCGGCTTATGTAAAGTATTCACACCATTTCAATGTCACCGGCACCTTTTAAGATATCACACCGGACTAGGGAGATTTTAATCGCACTAAAGTTCATTATGATTTGTAAAGTTTTAGTACCCAAATCATTTGACCAAAAACTAGGTCTAAAGCATCTTAATCGAGCTGAGATCTGTAGTGAAAGATCACGTACTGTACTATTAAAATCAATTCGTCAAGGGGTGTGATGCGTGACCCAAAGTTCCAATTCGTCAATTCGTCAAGGGAGCTCGAGCTGCGTGACATCCCCCAAAATTTCGTCAACCCGTAAAAATATTCCAGGAGTTGTGGTGAATGCACAGTAACTCAATGGAATAATTTAGGAATGACCTGAGCAATTTATTTCAACATATCTTTGAGTGATGCAGAAAGATGCATTTTTTGCTGTTGAACTTGCTCTGAATCATGATATTTGTGAGATTTGAAGCCAAAAACCTTAAAAATGGGCAATAAATTGAGTGGGAAGTGCCCACAGCTGAGGAAAATTGCTCCAAGCACCCCTGAACCAAAATTTTGAACCTACCGTGACGAAAAGTATATTCGTCAAGAGCCTCGGTGATGCGTGACAAGGTTGTAAAATTCGTCACATCAAGCACCCCCGTGACGCGTGACTGACGAATTGATTTTAATAGTACAGTATTAGCATTCGAAAGTGTATGCACCCGCAATTTTTGTGGGGAGGGAAATCTCTTCTTTCTCCCTTCTTTTCACTTTTCCCTCTTCCCTTTTTCCGCGCATTTTTTATTCCTTTGTCGGCCACCACAAACACCGTAACCGAGCCCTCACACCATGTCACCCTCCACCCCCACCCCTCCTTCCTCACAGCCAGTGACGCCAGCGTCCATTACGGTTGCTTCGGCGCCGCTGCTGGGACCCATGTCTCGTGTTAGTCTGCCTCCTGCCAAGATCTCCCGCGTCAAGACTTCGAACGCTTCCGTTTCTTGGATGGAGCAGACGATGGTCCCAGGATCAAGGAGTTCACCTTAAGTTGCAGAGCCAGAACTGTGTGATCGCTGGGACACGTGGTTCAACTTTGAATGATTTAATCTTTGGGAATAGGCCCCGCGAACATATCACGTCGTCAATCACGGTCTTTCGGGTGCCTTGGAAAGAAGTACTCGCTGGCCCGAAGCATGTGGCACCACTGACGAATACTAGATCGTAGTCCGTGCAGAGACGAAATAAAAAGCTTCCACGAGGAGAACGGGGTTTTTCGTCATTCAACACATGGAAAGGATCATGCACACGCAATATAAGTAATACGATACGGAGACAGGCGAAACACGCCGTATGGGCAAGGCGGCCCGCGTGCCGACTATATAGTAAAGCCTCTATTTCAACACTCCCCCTGGCGAGAACGGGCATATAGTATCAATAAAGTAAGAGAAAGTAAATCAAATGAAAGTGACTGTGAACGAGGGAGAACGGAAACTCCCCCCTCGAGTTGAGCATCTCCGCTCCACTCCCATCCGCTCCCCTATTCCGTTGATGGAACATGCTAAATCTCGACGTCCCCGGCGGCGACACGTTCGCGAATATAGTGCTGGAGAATGTCAATGTGCATGACGCGCGCGTGCCCCTTCGCATCCCATGCAAGCGCAGCAGCTCCCTATGGCCGTAGAGGGGTGCCGTGCGCTCCTGTCCGTCCTGCAATTTTTCCGCGCTGCGGGGCTTAATTTCTGCAGCATTATCAGGCGCGGCAGCAGGCTAACAAAATGAGTAATAATATGCCGAAGGTCGATCTGGTCCCAAGCCGGCGTTGAAATCGGCCGAATTCACCCCGCTTTTTTCGTCAGTGCGTGGGCCTTCTCAAATCCCGCGTTTTGTGGGCCTAATGCTGAAGCACTTCTTGGTTATTTCAGTACTACCTCAGCCAAGGGGTTTAATAATTGGAGATCACCCCTTATATATAATTATAGCTCACTGTTATACTTTTAAGTTAGAGTACACAAGAAGGCGGCGGGCGGCGAACCAACCCGCTACTTCGGTTAAGTTATTAGCGAAGATTAAGGGCTCGAATAAATCATCTTCGGAAGGTTGACGCTGAGATTTCCGAAGACTTGGACCTGATGATCCGAAAATAAAGTTAAAAGATCATTTGAACGGAGCCTTGCCGATTGGGCTCTGTTATACGGATGCAAAGCTGTTTGATGTTGGCCGTGGTCGGTACATACATTCGGTGCAATACGGCGATCGAAACGAATGCAGGTCGATGGTAACTTTCAATGGAATTGAAAATCAGCGACTGATGAGGACGAAAACCGTCTTGTTAGAAACGGATATCGCATTCAGAATTTTACGTAAGGGCCATGCCAAAAACAGCTTGAGAAGTGTGAGCGGGAAAGAATGGAACTCAGTTCATATAATGTATTTTGGCTGTGTTCCGCAGGGATAAGGGTGCCATTTTGAACCACGTGCCTCACAATGGCATTTTGAACCCCCTGCCTCACAATGGAACCCACCACCCAGTGCATTATAATGTATTTCGGCTGGGTTCAGCAGGGATATGGGAGCACTTGATGTATTTACTGCATTCCGGATTTGGCGAGCAAGGGCAACGAACACAATCAATTTTGCGTACACTTTTAAAATTATATCCATACCTTAAAAAATAGGTCTGGATCTTTTGGATGATTAATAGCCCTCATGTAAGAGGTCAATCGCTTCAAGCACTTTTCCCGATGAAAATGTCTCGCAACATTTCTATGTCCTGGATACTCGCCACATAACCAGTAAGGCTGTGACCATTTGATAGTTCACTGGGGCCGGCCTTCGCGCGAACTGAGGCCCAAGGCCCGAAGTTGCAACGGCAGGTTGGGTGATTTAGGATCTGCATCGTACATTCTTGGCACTCAAATTAAACGCGATCGTCAGGCACCATTTCGCACCATTTCACTCTCGCAAGAGCAATACATCAAAACAGTCTTGGAACGTTGAGGGATGTCGAACGGCAAGCCAGCTTGGACACCCCTTGCTGCGGACTGGAAGTTACCATTCGACGACCAATGATAACACCACTCACCTCGAGATGGAAATCGACGGTTGTAGTGTCCTACATTATACATACAGGGCTATTGAAGCACGTGTTTCAAAATGAATGGAAAGACAATAAATTCAATAATGGCTGAAATACAAGGCCCTTGAAGCACATGTTTCAAAAGGGATGGAAAACACAATAATGGCTTATATGCAAGGTCAGTAAAGCACACATTTCGAAATAAATGCCTTGCGGAGAACGCAATAATGGCTCTGGGTGGAATCTAAAGAGAGAGAAATGGTCACAATGACCTAGTCCTGTTGTTACCGCGGGGGTCCGATCGGGTCAGAATCTTATTACATAATCGTCGGAATTTTAATCTCGACGCGCTTCCTTTCTCTTACTGTTTTTTATTTTTATTTTTATTTTTATTTATACTTCATGTTTATTCTCCTTTGTGCCTACGGCATATGTTAGAGATAAACTACACTATTTTTATTATCTAATTCGCATAATTTCCATAATTCGGACCGAAATCCATCATTCTACTCGAAGCTTTGCAACCGTGACGTGACGGCTACGAAGCGGATAAGCCCGCCGGACTTCGGTGGTCGGATAATAATGGCCACAACAATCATTCCCACGCTTTTTTTTTTGACGCTCTGGTCCAACTTCCCACTACCAATGCCTCCAGCCAGCTCCCATCATCCTCCTCATGATCCTATTTCAAGCCCAGACTGATGGCATTCCCTTTTCTCGGCACAGTGCAGTGATGTTTCCGGCTCTTTTTGGTGGCCCTCTTTGTAACCCAGACTCTCTCCTGGGCAAACTCCTGGCCGGTGGACGAAGCCGGCGGGAATTTGGGAGTATGACCGCAATACTGCGGAGTTGAATGTGCTGGCCGCCGGGTGATTGCCGGCTGTGATCCGAAGATAAGATGGTGATGTCGGATGATGGTGTGAGGGCAGAAGGGATTGGGCAAGCGGTGCCACAGCTGTGGTCGCAAGTGAAAGTCTGAGCCCACTTCTCTCCACCACGATGGTGGCAAGTAAATTTGGCAGCAGCAGTCTCAAGGCTGGTTGCCTTCTCCTGCTTATTTTTTGTCCCTGTACTGACGTTACAAGTCACAGAAATTTTGTTTCACTCCTGTGGTCGAAAGCGAGGGTCCTGGTCTCGTTCTTTCCACCCCTGTGGTCGCAAGTGAAAGTCCGAGCCCACTTCTCTCCACCACGGTGGTGGCAAGTAAATTTGGCCGCAGCAGTCTCAAGGCTGGTTGCCTTCTCCTGCTTATTTTTTGTCCCTGTACTGACGTTACAAGCCACAGAAATTTTGCTCCATTCCCGTGGTCGAAAGCGAGGGTCCCGGTCTCGTTCTTTCCACCCTTGTGGTCGCAAGTGAAAGTCTGAGCCCACTTCTCTCCACCATGATGGTGGCAAGTGAAATTGGCCACAGCAGACTCAAGGTTGGTTGCCTTCTCTGCGTTTTATTTGTCTCTCTACTGAGGCTAAAAGTCACAGAAATTTTGTGCCCATACCCTTCCACTCCCGGGGTCGAAAGCGAGAGTTGCGCCCATACCCCTCAAATTAATCTGCAATTTCTCATTTTGGAATTGCCAGAGCGAAGTGGCGGCCTGTTTTCAACTTTCACGCAGAAGACAACAAAAAATTGGTGCCTACTTGACGAAAGATATAAAAATAGGTGTGTAGCATTCAAATTCATACTAGAGCCATATTATATTTTGGCCTGTTCAGGCATGCACCGGTAGGTTACTCACAGTGACTCGGCTGGCTATCAGCATTGCGGAGCAAAGATCAAATATATATTGCTGTCGAACTTGTAAAAGCTTGCACAGTTGCTGTAATTATTTTATATGTCACCGAGGGACAGTTGCTGCAGAGCGAATGTCCTTCGACAACCACGAAAAGTCAGCATGTACCATGTGCTGAAATGGGTGCCCCCGGATAATACAAGGACAATATCATGAGTGTTACTCAGGATGCCATTACAACTATGGGCCTTAAAAACAAATGAGTCCTCACCAGATCTCTCCTTTCTTTTAGCTGATGTAAGCCCCCCATCTGAATGCATTTTGAATAACCCAACGTAATTAAATAATCCTGATCCAGGTCCTGGGCGAGCTCGAGCCGACCGAAGGTCAGGCAAGGATGAGTCCGTGCTTCGCGAATTTATATAAGACGTGTGTTCTGCTGTTTGAAGTTGGAGTACCTATTCTTGAGCTCAATGATAGCTCAGCTGACTGTTTAGCCTGGTGCCTCGATCCAGGTACAGCTATCCAGGAAACCAGTCAGTCAAAAGGTACAGTTCAGCAGTACCAGGGATGCCATATAATAAGATCTAGCCATAGAATTGATTCCGGCGATTGGGGGCGATAATATGTATGTAAATGGTTGTCGATATTGGACCAGTTGCCGTTTTTTGGTTCCAGGTCTACCTTCTGTAAATGCAGTCCTTAAAATCACTGCCAGACCACCAATTAATCATCCTGCGGTGAACGCGGTACTGTCGTTCAAATTGCTACCAAATCACATAGTACCACTGTTTCGGTGATTGCCAGAAATGGCTTGTCGGCACTCGGCACCGCCTATACCGGGGGCGAACTCGAGCCGAGCGAAGCTCGGGCGAGGGTGAGCCCACCCCATGTTAACTAGTGTTGGGTAAAAGTCGTGGCAGAATATTATACCAGTTTTCGTTTGAAAAAAAGCCCCGCGCAGCGGCGAAACGAACTCGTACTGCCATGCGCAGCACTGGCCCTAAAGCACAAGTACATATTAGATATCAGTAGCGATGTGATCAAAGAGGAGGCATCAATCCATCTCTGCTCGCACTTCCAAGTTCCAAGCAGGCTTCGCTGCCAGTGTGCCTGCCTCCATCTGGTGATGAGAGCGTTATTGAACCCACGCAGTTACTCCGCTTCCCGCCGCTGTTTTCCGCTTCCCGCTTTCTGCTCCCGTAAACCTGCTCCCCGCCCTCCGCTGTCCGCCACGTATACTCCCAAAAAAAAATGCAAAAAAACTTTTCTGCCGCTCTCCCGCTTATGTAATGTTCTCACGCACCATATATAGCAATGATGCCCCTAAACGCGTGCCAGAGCTGTCACCTTTCCATTGCCATTCACCTTCGCAAGATCTCAGGAAGACTTCTGGCAACCTATTTGATTGAAATCCTGAGGAGGCAATCATGTTATGTAATCTCTGAAAACCCTTGACCTCAGAAACGTCGAAATCGAGTGAATTCCAGCATGTTTTGTTTTCGTGTCGCGATTTTTTGCCGCGTTACGCGTGATGTGACACACCACGTGACCGCTCGTGGGGAGTGACTGACGCCTACCTTACCTATGTTTTACGAAGTCTCTCCTAGACAGACGCTTCAACAAAAAGATCTCATACCTCCCTTGTTGAATGTTTTAAGTTGTTCTTGTTTGCTGCAAATCCTCATCAGCAACTTGACAAGTCAGCTTTTCCGTAGCTTTTTTGGCTTTTTTAAGACGAAAAGTCAAAAAAGTCGAAAAGCTATTGGAGCTTTTTTAATCTGAGTCTGTTTGTTTAGAAAAGTTGAAAAAGCCGCGATAAGACGAAAAAAGCTCCGGTAAAAGGTACTAAAAAGCTCTCGCAAAACACACAAATGACGCGTAAAAATAATATATTGAGCACATTTACATACACCAGTAAGTAACCAAACACGTATCCACCCATTGCCATCCACAGCATGCAACAACATACAAAGAGGTGCGGCAATGCACCACACTGGTCTGCGGGCGACCCCAGTGCTGCGGCTTGCTGCACCTCCCGCACGCGTACCATACCTAGTAACGCGCAGTCAACAGAAGTCAAGCAAGAAAATGAATGAATACCGTGCGTGGGCCACACACAGGTTGACGGGCCCATATGCTAAGGTGTCGTGGAACATTATGGAGTAGGTGGCCGAGGCACACAGCATCAGGGCGACGTGACGCGGCCAGAGAGGTTACTGCCAAGGCCGCAATGGACGGAAGCGGGGGGGACGACACGCTGGTGAGGAAGCGGAGAGCGTTAGTAGGTGTCACCAACGTAAGCTGCAAGCACGTACCGGTCACATATCTTCAAAGCGATCACCGTGATACCAAAACCCACTCCGCCATCGCTCAAGTACTGTTGTGATTGACGCAATGTAGTTTGAGAGACGAGAGTGAAGTGTGTTGAAGTAGGTTTGAGCCATGAGGCATCTTGGAGCTTGAGGTAGCCTTGAAGCTTGGGGTCTCTTGAGACTTGAGTAGTGCCCGCCAGCAAATAGCAGCTATACTTGATGAATGAACGCCAGGTATTGAGGAGCCGGGGCGGGAACAGATCAGATCCAGGCAGGTTAGAATATTGAAGAGTGACCTCAGATGTGGAAGGATGAGGGAGGGAGGGAGAAAGGAAGCGGGGGAGCGAGCGAGGAGCGAGTGTCGTCGTGGTGGGAAGGAAGAAACATCAACATGGGCGCCCATCATTCGACGCTGATTCGTCGATCAATCAGTCCACGTGCATCGGCTATTGACTTAGCCGTTTTACCGCTGGCACTCGCCTCACTGACAGACTGTTCTGCGCTCCTCTGTCTAATTCCTACTCCTCCATTCAGGGCAATGGTTTCAAATGATCTGCAAGCTATTTCAAAGCATTTTTAATCAGTTCCGGGCATAAATCCCGCTGACTCCCTCAACCAGTCGACTTTTGGTCCAACTTGAAAGGAGGTTGACTTTAGCGGAATGTCCACTATTTTGATATCAATTCGGCATCTTCTATCATTCTACAGCATGTAATCAACTGCATCGAAGAGTTTTGGTGTCAAAAGTTTCGAAAAGTTGAAAAGGGCCGTAAGCCAAAAAAAGCCCGATAAAAAGGACCAAAAAAAGTCAAAAAAAGCTCGAAGCCCAAAAAAGTGCGAAAAGCCGCGAGAAAAGTGCTTGTCAAGTTGCTGATGCTAGCCCTCTGCTGATCACGCTCGCAATAATATTGTCAGCTAGGTCTTGGCTAGGTCCCCTTTCGGAACGTGCCGAGTTTTAGCGAGACAGGCACCATTCTCGCGGCGAAAATTTCAATCCCCTTGGCACCAGCAGCCATCTCGATGATTTTAGTGGCCAATACCTTCCCAACAACGGCAGCTCTAGCGGCGGCTACGAAAGGACCCCATTCTCCATGCTCCCGACCCACGAAGAACCCAGGAGGTTGCCCTCGCTCACCACTATTGTCAACGTCGGCGAGTTTTGCATGCAAACCTGGAAGTCAAAATTGTAAGTCCCCTCGTGTCTGTGTCAATGTTATCTTGACTGGGCTTCCAGAAATTGCTGAAGTCCCTCGTCCAGCACTGCATTATTCGTCCCATCACGTCGTATACTAATTTGGTCTCCATCGTGGAGGTAAGTCACAGGTTGATAATGTCCGTCGCGGGTCTCAGGTATTTCTAGACATACATTTACGATCATGCAAAGCAGCTGCGTCTCGAGCTTTACAAAAAGGAACCCAGTTGGGCGGTTAGTCCCTCACACTGTGCGCCAGAGAAAGACTTCGGTTTCGATCTTCTACCAGTTCCAAGGCCACCTGAAGCCGCAGTATCTCGGCCTCGAGCGCAGGGACGATGGACTCCAGCTCAGAAATGCGTGATTCCTTCTCAGTGAGCAAGGCTCCGAGCGTCTTCTTCCTGGTCGTCGAGGGCTTATTTGACGTGTGCTGTATATCGGGGGGGATGTTCTCCTCGTCTGAGTCGTCTGTGTCGTGTTTCCTGCCGAAGCCGTTCGCCTTTCCGTTCGCGCGTTGCTTGTTGTTTCGGCCCATCTAATGCGGTGAGAAGTGAGCCCGAAGACTAGATGAGGGGGGGTGGAGGCAAATCGCAGTCATCAAGATACGCGGTAGTCGAGTGCTTGATGTTTCGAGCAAGTTTTGAGGCAAGGTAGTGTCAAGAATGAAGCTGCAGAATCGTCGTCGCGCCCCTGATGTCGACTGTCACGGATGTCACTGGTGTGACACTACGCGATTGAGTGGCGAGCGCAAAAAGCCTATTACTTTCTCATTTCTGGACCAAATCCTTAGATGTAACTTCAAAACTTGCGTTAAATACATCCTTATATATGATTATCCCGCCAGATTTCTCCAATCTCCTCTAAACTGCCATGGAACGGCATAAAAGCACAAAGAATTGGGTTCAGCTCACTTTTTTCATGGAATTTTAAAAAAACTGGCCGGATAATCACATTCTTCATCGCATTTGGGACTGATTTGCCGACCCATACTTTCTCTAAATGTCCATAGTAAAAAGTAATAGGCATTGTGAGCCCAAAATCAACCAATCCCATTAACAAACTTGGTTGGGGATACATTCCGGCGCAAAGATTGCCTTGATCTCCGATAGCATAATGCTTCAGCCTATTAAAGTGCAAAAAACAAAGCTCAAACCTGGATTCCCTGCCGTGAACACTTATTTCACCTCGGGAGCCACAAACCCTATTTCTTGTTCAAATCTGAAGCAATCCTTTCGGTTCCTCGACAAAAATTAAAGATAGACAGTCCGGTTAGATGATTATCCGGCCACTTTTTTTATTCTGCTCGCAACGCTGATGAAACATGGTGAACTTCGGTTGAAAACAATGTCAGATTAAATAATTTCAAAAAAACAAAAAATGTGCTCGGATAAATGGACTCTGGGTCATATTACAATCCAACTTGTCTCTTCAGTTTAAGCAATAGATGTTGTGGGAAGAGGGAATAGAGTGTGGAAGGTTGGAACCGAGCCCGCCTGCCAACCAAACACGGACAAAGCTGCCGTATCAATCACGGGGGATGCCCGTCCCCAGAATCAGTGACCACGTCTTGCACGGCACTGTGACATGGCTTCATATGAAGTTTCCCGAGCGGCGCTCATCGCATTGAACGCTGGATCGACTTTCCCACAACTCACTGAACCAGATCTATACATGAAGCCTGTACAGCAAAAGCGGCGGGTTGAGGACTCAATGCACACAGATGGGGCCCTTTGGCGGGCCCATGTACGAGTTCCACTGGCAGTTGAAGAGGAGGAGGATGTTGAGATGGAAGGTGAGCGAATGGACCTGATTATTGTTCAGTAACGATCACTGATTTTGGATCACCAGATGTTGAGGGACCGACTTTCCCAGGAACGGCGGAATCATCCTTCAGTGCATCCCTCAGTGGTACGCAAATGGACAAGAGAAAATCAGGTCAAACTTTTCATTAATTTTGGAAGTGGGTTATCTGACTTGTAACCAGGATCCCGAGCCAAGAAAAAATTCACTCCAGCATCGACCACTGTTGATGAGCGAGCAGAAGGATGGTTATGGCAGTTGGGAAAACTGTCAAAAATGACTGATACCGAGATGGAGGAGTGGTCAAGTGAAGGTAAACTGAACAACTAAGCGCTGCTCCAACGTTGGCTCACAGCGATGGCAGGTGACCGAGTTCAATGGTTCCGGGCAGAAGCAGAGATGCAGCGTTGGCAGGAACAAGGAGAACAAAAACTCGCTGAACTTTGACCCACCGCTAAAAGGCGCTCGGCACGAGGCGTGCGGAGCTTGAAAATGGTGATCGGGCCGGGTCACAACATACACGGTATAACATTCTAGAACATGTAAATATCGTATCAGCTCTCTCAGCTCTCACATCGCAACACCGTCGTCGATCAGGGTGGCCGCCTAGTCTTTCTTGACAGACTATCCACTCGTAACCTCGTTCTGCAGTGGTCGTCCTTATCCAGTGGCTCAAGTGCATACTTAAATGAGAGAGTCGGGGGTTCGACTCCCCGCGACGGCATTTCTGATTATTTTTTTATTTTTATTTTTCATTTACAAGTAATAAGTGCAGTCAGTACCAAAATATCTGAAGGTTTGGTGTCACAGTGAATTTCTTTTGGGCGGCGGTCCAACATGGCCAAATAACAGGCTAGCTGGCCACTTTGTGAACCCCGTGCTCCACAATGGTATTGTGAACCAAGTGCCCCGTCCTCCGAGAGACAAGCGACCTATTCTGAAAGCGAGCAAAGGCAAAAAGTCTATTTCGGCTGTCCTCCGGAGGGACGATTCTGAACCCCGTGCCACACAATGTCATGTTGAACCCTGTGCCCCACAATAGTATTGTAAACCCCATGCCCCACAATGGTATTTTGAACCCCATGCCCCAAAATGGTATTTTGAACCCCGTGTCCCACAATGTCATTTTGAACCCCATGCCCGACAATTGTATTATGAACCCCATGCCCCACAATGGCATTGTGAACTCTGTGCCCCACAATTAACATAATAGACAGGTTGCTTGGTCTAACCCCACGCCTCACAATGGTATTTTGAACCCCGTGCCCCACAATGGTATTTGAACCCTGCGGCTTAACCCCATGCCCCACAATGGTATTGTGAACCCCATGCCCCACAATGGCATTTTGAACCCCGTGCCCCACAATGTCATTTTGAACCCCGTGCCCCACAATGGCATTTTGAACCCCAGAAAATGATCCCAAGGTGTTAACAAAAAATCCCACCGCTCAGCCCTGCGCTTTACCTTTCCCAATCTTTTGAGCCTACTCCCAAGGAATAACGTTGAGAATTGATCCCATGGCGACTTATATCTTGAACACGGAGCAAAAACGGAAAGAAAATGGCCGCGCCCTAAGTTCCGCAAATGGCTGTGAATCCACTGTCGTAGAACAGTTTGAACATACCACCTCAAACGCCGAATCATCCTGGAACCCGATAGCGCACTCTTTGCAGGACGGGTGTTCGACTCCGCGGGAGACATGCATCTCCAGCGCATCCCTGCTGTCGAAGCACTGCGCGCACCCCATAGATTGCATTTCGGGATGTTCAGTGACGAGGAGCTTTGGATTCCTTTGTAGTAAGGTTTAGATAGCCATATCACTCATCTGTATACTTTGCTCCATTCGAAAAACCACATTTAAGCTCGGGAATGGGAAACTTCTGAAATGTGGTGCAAGAACCGTGGAATGACTGTACCCGTTCATACACTGCAAAATTATTTACTTATCGGGCTCCGCACTCGTCTTGCGGCCATAATACTAGTATCTAACTTCTGTTCACCTTCTTCTCAACCTTGCCGCACTCTATTGACACATCACTTAGACGCTCGACCGGGGAGGACCAAAGGGTGTTAATTAGGTAGGGTGCAAAGTGTGGGTCAACATTCTAGGCGAGCGTTCGCATTCGGCGATTCGCATCGCGCGATCGAAGCTCGCGTGTGTCTCTTCAGAAGGTTTTTCCATGCCCTCTCGGGTGAGAACGAAAGCCTGCAAGGCTTCCATTCTGAGGGCGGCGCAGAGCGCAATACACGCAAACACCGGGGCTCGGGCGTCGGCTTAGGAATGTAGGTCTATATCGCCAGAATACCCGGATTTGCCCACAAAAACCCCGATTTGCCCAACTCCCATACGCACGCCAATACCCTCAGGCTTATCGAAATCGTTTTCGGTGGAGCAGCTCCAGGCTTGATGTGTATCGACGCGATGGGTGGGACAAACACGTTGTGGCCGCATTGCAGCCTCATTTTGGCTGCACAAACCACTCTTTCCACAACTCTCTCATCTCTACACTCAAGACCAATGGGCAGACAATCAAGAAAGAAGAAAGCAAGCATAGCTAATGCCCAAAAAGGGACTGCAGCACTCAGAAGTGTGTTCAATCTTATAAGCCCTTTCTGATCCCCTGCCAAATAAACAATTGGGAAATATATTGCGAAAACATTTAAATATTCCTAGGGTGGGAGAAAATGTCACTCTTGACTTTCTTTGTGTGCAGCAAATCATGGAATATGCACCTGCATATGTGCTCAATTTTTTTTTAAAATGCTCCCATTTTTTTAGGCTGCCCCAATTGATGGCACCCCAGCGAGTCAACGGTGGCTGCCACCAACATACTTCAATGATGGGATATGGTTTTCTAAGTCATATGCATCGGTGCTCCCATTTTCGATTTTTTTTAAGGGGGGCCCACCCCAGCCTCATCCCAACAGTGATAGGGTGGTTGCCATGTTCCTACCAATGTACTGTTGGTAATTCTTTTCACGTGGTGGCCGCATCTGACTTTGGACCCTCAATCCAAACAAATGTACGTGAACCTCGGCACAGTGCGCTGAGATTTCGCACCAAAACAGTATTTTGACCACTGTGCAATCATTTCAAGCTGGATTTTGGCCAGGTATTGCTGGGATAATAGCCAGCGAAATTTGGGTTGGAACTGTCTCTTCAGATTTGTTTTGATGGCCCTGGTGCCTTTGCACGAGAGCTGAGGGCTCTCCATATCAATCCAAACAAATGCACATGAAACTCGGCACTGAAAAACAGTCAAATCTTAGCTATTAGGTCATCTCAGGGGACTAATCACAAATCCTAAGATGCCATGCCCTCCGGATTTTCAATGCCAACACAATGAGCATATTCTCAAGGAAAACGGTTCAGAATTGCTCTGTGCGACAGATTCGCACCACAACGGTACAGAAGATTACTGATTAGAAATACCCTCACATTGTTGTTGGTATTACTTAATTAAGGGCCTGATCTGGTTAATTAGACTTGTATTACACTACCAAGCGCGAAGTCTGCATTTTGAGAAGCAGAGGTAACTCATCCAAGTGGGACCCAGAACACGGCATTGAGAGCCTGAAAAGCAAGAAGCAGACAACGTAGGCCTAAGTATCCAAAACTCGAAGAAGATTTTCCACTTCAAACAAAATAGACGCCCTGCATTCACGATTTGAACGCCCCCACGAGCAAGGGGCAAAAACTGTATTTCGGCTGTCCTCTGGAGGGACAATTCTGAACCCCGTGCCTCACAATGGCATTTTAAACCCCATGCCCCACAATGGCATTTTGAACCCCGTGCCTCACAATGGAACCGACCATATTAGAATTAGGGCATGAAACCGTCCCGTAAAATTACGGGACGACGGGCCGTAAAAACGGTTACACCCCCGTACCGTCAGCGAGGTTGTTTCGACCTCCGACGGTACGGCTGACCCCGTATACGGGAATATCTTCGAGACCGCCCACACATCCGCAGAAGACTGGTTTTTCAGAAAAATCAGGTCCAGGGAACTCCAGAGCTGGCGGGTGGAGAGGGAGATGTGCCTCCAGAGGCGGCAAACCTGCGCCAGGCTAGACGGCGCACCCCCCACCAAGTTCGTATAAGAGGATGGCGTGGTCGATTTCGTATTGTGTGTAATTTCGGGCCGCGTAATTTCCTTCCACTGCGAGCTTGCAATGTTCAAGGATCCTCTTTCACTCCAGCGATATTCAGCGGCATTCGCTAATAGCCGATGCAGCGCTGGGATGGCATGTGCATTTTTCCCGATGAACTGAATGACATCGGTAAATTCATGAAGCCGTTCACTGGCACGGCGGAGGGATTCAGAGAGGTCGAGATTCTGCATAAATACTTAGAGCTTGGAATATTGAATGGCAGAGATGTAGGAAATACCTTCAGTTTGAGAGTATTGAGATCGTCCTTAGTCACTTTGACCTTAGCGCGGAGCTGCGTCGCGTTGCCGCACATTTGTTTGCCCTTCTTTTACATTGACATTGAGAGCCCTAGAGCTCTCTGCAAAGGCACCAAGGCTAAGAAAATAAATCTGAGGAGAAGTGGGAGAAATGGGAGAAAATTCCAGGCGAAATGGGAGAATCGAGAAATGTCAAACAAATACAAACATAATCGAAATTGGCAGTTAGAACAGCTTAAAATTCGTGTCCCTCTTATTCAGTGGGTGAAATAGAATCAGCTTCTCTTTTATGTGGCCGCGGGATCGACGGGTTCGGTCGGTAGTGATGTTGTTTTCATCGATGCATCGAGATTTGGGCCGTGAATTATCGCACGGATGTCCCGCCAATTAATAATGACGGACTTGTGTCCTACACAATAAGATCACTACATAACATCATGCCTAGACAGGTTATTGTGGGAAACACACGCTACATTTACTCCATTGGACGTTGGCGCCACAATCTGAGCACATCTCCGTTTGGACCCACGTTCGTCCGCCCGCCAGAAGTTTGCTTATCTAATAGCCTGGTCTGTCTATCGACATCTCATAGACAGACGGTCACTGGTCTACCAAAATCAGACTCATGGATTTCGATCTGACCCAAAATTTTGGCGCTCGGCTATTTTACGTAGGAAAAATTTCGGAGTGTGCTTTTTGAATCATTTAAGCCTTCCTATGCTCAGAAAAAAAAATTAAATTGTGTCTGAAATAAATCAGATATATTTGCGGACAATCAAAGGCAACAATTTCTCTGTAGCGCTCACCTGATTTATTTCAGGCAAAATTTAATTTTTTTCTGAGCTTTAAAGGATTCAAATAGGGATTCTCCGACACCTTCTGCATATGGTTCCCCGGATCACTTTGCGCAAAAGCGAGTAGATTGAAGCAAGAGGTGAGTGATCTCTGGACTTTGGATGCCATCAAGGCCACGCGAGATGTCATGATGTGACGGTGGCGTATCAGCGGCCAACTGCGGCAAGCCACTGGGGCATTGGACCTTCTGAGTCCCTTTGCAAGTATCCCCCCGCTCTCAAGAATTTGGTGGTTTGTGCTTTGTACGGGCATACTATGCGCCAATTCCCAAGAAAGTGTATCCGCATTATGTGCATTATGTACCGGCAGTGAAGTTACAGGATCAAGTTTCTATACGGAGTGCAGAGTTAGACGCGTCTAAAACGCGAAAACGGACGGGTTTGGGGCGTCAGTAGATGCGGTAAACGCGCGTACTTAGTGGTGGTAGCGCTCGAGACGCGCTGATGGATGATGCCGTGATCGCCGTTATTTACCCTGACAAAACAATTTCCTTTTCTGGGGGGGTGGGTGGTCGTGGGAACACCTGTCACGATCCTGAGATCACTCACCTCTTGCCAATTGGATTGAAGACCTGCCTCCGTTGTGCACGTGAGTCGTACTCCTGAAAATAAAACTGCGACCCACAGAGGCTGACGACAGGTACATATTTCAACGTTGGTGATGAAGGAAATTGGTGGAATAAACTTCGAAATGTACTTACCACTACCCCAGATGCCTATTCCCCGTAGTTGTCCAAAATATACACGGAGCAAGACCGGCTGCCTGAGATGTCGCGTAAATAAAGTAAAGGTCGACGTCGTCATCACTCGGCGACCTTCTTCCACCTAGATCACGGCGCTCGTCTCATGTTATCTAGTGCAACGAGGGCAAACCCAGTTGTATGCGGTGCGCGGAAAAAGCCGTGCGTAACACTTGTAATAGTAGACGCTGCTCACTTTCAAGGCCAGTGCATGTGGCCTTGACGCAGACCCGCGGCCAAAGCATCCTGGGCGCAAGGGCACAAACGTCGAAATTCTTGAATCGAATCCTACCAAAAGTTTCTGGAGTCTGGGCAATATGAGAGGGTTGGAGGATGATGACGGGCGGGCTCCGCTTGACGTGTCATCTGCGCCGATTGCGTCACTGTCAGCGCCCATACAGCTCACTACGTTCCGACGTCGCCTAAACAGAGGTCAGGCTAGGTCTGTTTGGCCGTAATTGGGTCTGTTTGGGTACCCAACAGGCCATGTTTAGCCCCCAAACACAGCCCTCTGTGTAAGTAACTGCCCCCTATGTTTGGCCGTAATTGGCCGTAACTAGGTTACCTAAACAGACTATGTTTAGCTTCGCGTCGATCAGCGTAGCTGAGCGTGGCGCCTGCGCTGACCCAAATAGACCTCCATAATCCTGAGATCCTCAGCCATTGCACGGGATAACAACTTATAAAGGATCCCTATTAATGGTGTCTTCCCACCGCCGCTCTGAGTCTCCTTGGATCAATGGCTAAGTTTAGAACAATCGGCTTTAGGCGACGTCAATCAACTTTCAGGTTTGCCGAGTCGCCGCGGTGCAGTGAGGCTCAGGGTCACCTTTTCGTGCGATATTTTCATCGACAATCTCTCTCATTGACCCAAGACCACAGAAAATATTCAAAGGACCCGGATTTCTACCAGGCCACGCCGCCACAGGCCATACTCCAGTGTGTATGGCTCTGTATAGATGGCTAAACAGATCTTGAAAGATCTAGGCAGACCCAGACTGACCTGGACAGACCTGGACAGATCCAAACAGACTCTCGCCGACCTCAACAGATTGAGTCTAGTCGGCCAAACAGAGATATCTGTTTAGCTATGTTTAGCTATGTCTAGTGGACCTAAACACAGTCTATGTTTAGGGGTGGTCGGAACGTAGTGGCTCCTGGTACAGCCATAATACATTCAACAGAAGAGTTCTGCTGCGGACAAGTTTCGCCGTGTATATATATTCATCGTGTTGAATCTTTTTCCAAGGCTCGCGGAGAAAGAGTCCATCCTTACGGAATCTCAGAGCTAAAGTACGAGGCCAATCATGCTGGATGGGTGGGTCTGGCGATGAATGGTCTGAATTGCCACAGACTCTGCAATAAAGCGGACCCTCTGTGATCGGGTCTAGAGGGGTATGTCCCTGGGGGAAAGAGGGACAATGGGAACACGACGACTTTGTACATGTTTGGTGGTTCCACTCAGTTAATGTCGTGTCCATTCCATTAGAGGCCCAGTGTGTGCCTTGATGGGAATCTGGACCAGTGAACCCCACATCCAACGAGATTTTCGTCAGTAATTGTTGATCCATTCCTCTAATTGCCGTTACTGAATACATGAGTGAGCAGCACCATAGTAGAAAGTGGATAGAAGTCGATAAGCACTTATTTCCGATCAATTTACAGGAGTTACGGGCACGCTTGCTCATTCCTGGGTTTTCCAGACTCCAGGTTAAGTGTTGATTCAGATCTTGTCATGCCATTAGACGCTTGGAACTGATGCAAGAGAGATGCATTCAGTTTCAAATGGTTGCCATTTTGAAAAGCATGACCTGATAATAGAGCCATTTGAACACACCTCTATTGCACCACGTCATGCTTTTCAAAATGCCAGCCCTTTGAATGCACCTCTATTGCTTCAGGTCATGCTTTTCAAAATGCCAGACATTTGAATGCACCTCTATTGCATCAGGTCATGCTTTTCAAAATGCCCACCATTTGAATGCACCTCTATTGTGCCAGGTCACACTTTTCAAAATGGCAGACATTTGAACACACCTGTATTGCACCAGGTCACACTTTTCAAAATGCCAGCCCTTTGAATGCACCTCTATTGTGTCAGGTCATGCTTTTCAAAATGCCTGCCATTTGAATGCACCTCTATTGTCTCGGGTCATGCCTTTCAAAATGCCCACCATTTGAATGCGCCTCTATTGTTTCAGGTCATGCTTTTCAAAATGCCTGCCATTTGAATCCAGCTCTATTGTGTCAGGTCATGCTTTTCAAAATGCCTGCCATTTGAATCCAGCTCTATTGTGTTGGGTCATGCCTTTCAAAATGCCCACCATTTGAATGCACCTCTATTCACGGTTGAAAATGCAAAGCACTAATTGTACACTAGAGTGGTCAATAATGCTTCCAAGCAGACTCCTTTTGGCTGAAAATGACGGGAATAACCAGGGCTGGCCATAGATGGTGCGCGTGCCTCGGAAAATGGCTCTGGAGTCGGGCTGGAGGTGAAAATGTTTTAAAATGGAAAGGAGGACAATACGATCACGCGTTTGAAAATGTGTACTAAAGTCACGTGTCTGAAAATGTATGGCACTGATTGGACGCAATAATACCTCCAGGCAGACTTTTTTTGACTGGAAATGACCGGAATGGCCAGGGCTAGCCATTGGCAGTGCATGTGCCTCAGAAATGGCTCTGGAGTCCTGCTTGAGGTGAAAATGTTTTAAAATGTAAAGGAGGGCAATACAATCACGCATTTGAAAATGTGCACTAAAGTCACACATTTGAAAAATGTATAGCATAATACAGTCACGTGTTTGAAAATGTAAGGCACTGATTGAACGCTAGAGAGGTCAATAATGCCTCCAGGCAGACTTTTTTTGGCTGGAAATGACCGGAATGACCAGGGCCAGCCATTGGCAGTGCGCACGCATCGGGAAATGGTTTTGGAGTCATGCTGGAAATGAAAGTGTTAGAAAATGTAAATTGGCCGCTGAAGAGGTCACGAATGAGTTGGGGTCGCAGCCCCCACGAAGCGTGCACAACACCGATCATCGCATTGAGCGCGCGCACCGCCGATGCCGCCCTGGCTTCGATGTGCTTTCCGAGAGTGTGCGGTCGATCGAGCCACAACCCAACCCACTTCACAGCATCCGACGGCTGGGTTACCATGTCCCCGAACCGCACAGAGACTTGCGATAAGTCCTTGCGGCCCAGCGTCATGTGAATCAGCTCGCTTTTGTCCTCCTCAAACTTTGACCCATCCTGCATCTCGTGCCTTTTCGCCACCGCACCTGCCTCTTCAAGCCGCCTAACGTTCTCGAGAATTGATCGACTGGCGGTGGAGAAGATCACGTCGTCAACGAAACCTTCGAGGAAGGAGGCTCCGAGCTTGACATCAACGCACAATGTTGCCAGCTTGCGGAGAAGACGGTTGATGCAGAGGAGGAAGATGATGACAGAAAGAGCGGAACCCTGCGGGGCACCAACGTCCGTACAGCGCAGGGTGACCGTCTTCTTGCCGTCGATAACGATAGTGACACGATGGCCGTCAAGGAAAGCCAAAACCCACGCGATCAACGTTCGTGAGAATCCGCAGGCCGCCAGTTCCTCAATGACAACGCGATGGTGAATTCCATTGAAAGCTCCCTTCAAGTCGAAGAATATGGTCGACGTGATCATGCCGTCGTCAAGCTGTGCCTTGGGTGCTGCGTCCTGGCCGTCCTCCAAACTGGTCCTCGTGGAGGAAGTCCCGCGATTCCGCCTCGAACGAGATGCGATTCGCAACCAGTCGCTCGAGGGGTTTGGCAAGAACCTCAGCGTGTTGCTCCACGGGACGCCATGCCTTTGGGTGCGTTTTGTCTTTCTTCGCAGGTTTGGCAGTGGGGACGGCGTTGGATGCCTTGAGCCGGTGGGGGTAGAGGCCGAGGTGGATGGAAGACTTGAAGATAAGACGTACCCATGGCGCAATAACTGGCCAGGCTCTCCGAACGTATCCCATCTGCAGCCCGTGCGAGTCGGGCGCTTTCCACTCCTCCCCGGACCATATAACCCCGTCCACCTCCGCATCCGTAACCTCCTCCATCCGTCGCTCCTCCACGATGTCCAAGCCCACTACCACCTTTTCCCTCGCTTCTGCCCTCGTCTTTTCCTCCATCTCGTCATCACTATCGTTCGCCCTTTCGCCCTTTCTACCTACATCTGCGTTATTTTGTTTTTTGTGTTTTTTCCGGTCGTCGTTATTGTTATTGTTATTTTTATTGTTTTTGTTCTTGTTCTTGTTTTTGGTGTTGCTGGCCGCTCCCGTTCCCTCCCCATCTCCATCCGCTCCTCCACCCTCGATCTCCACCGCCGCACCAAACCACGCCCGCCCCAGCAGACGCCCCCGTGCTACATGGTCCACCGCCGCCTCTCCTGTCGCTGGGTCCACTAGCGCCGGGAAAACGGCGCGTGGACGGTGGTGGATGCGGTTGAGAACATCGTAGAGGTTGACGCGCTGCAGCTGGCGCTTGAACTCATCCCACGCCGCATCCTTAGCGCGCTTGATGGCGACGTAGAACGAACGCCTCGCCTCGAGCCACAAAGTGCGTGTGGTAATCGCCAGGTGGCGATGGAACCAACGCTCCTTGCGCCTCATGTCAGCGAGGAGTTCCGTCAGCTCCCGCGACCACCACCGCTTGGAATGCGGGCACGGCCGACGTCGCCGCGTAGATTCGTTCAATGCCAGCGAGGTACCGAGATATTCAAAGCAGCACCTATATGCGAGAAACTTTCCGTTGACAACTGCTTGTCAGTAGCGTCAAGAAACATGTTCATATCGGCGGCCGATTCAAAATCTTGGCAAATAGCACGGCATGCAGAGCGGTCCGGACGTGGAGACGGAGACACGTCAACTGCATGGTCAGCACAAGCTCCGGTTGCAATATGGTGGATGAGCGCACGTTGACACTGAATTAAACTCATATGGATATGTGGAATTGCATGCAAGTCAAGGGCCCGTTGAATCATGGGGAGGTCTGCATCAAACACGGATATGCGCGAATGTGTCATACGATGGCCGAAAAATATATCACGAATAATATTCATAGACGTCATAGAGGGCATGGGTACATCTGACAGTAGTGAGGTAGAGGTAGAAGGTCAACGGCACATCGCTGGACTGTTACAGACACAGTGATGACGCGGAACTGCACATTAAAAATAAGCGGACCGAAACAAAAAAGTGGAGACAGACTTACATCTTGTTTGCAGATCGCACATCTCATCGCAGCCATCCATCGCGGACGAATCTGAGGTATCGATGTCTATCGCAGATGAACCCGAAGGATCTGGATTATATCAGAAGGAATGTTTTTATACGACAGGATTTAGAAAAATATTCGATGGTTTTCCCGGCCAGACAATGCCAGAGGACAGAGTAAAGCTAGCATATGGAAGGGTTTGGCGGCAAAAGAAGGACCAATCTCGGCCAAGAACAAGGTCATAGGGGAGGTCCAAGCACACAGACAGCTCGATGGGCATAGAGCAGACAGTTTCGCCAGATGGTATGGTGAGAATGCCGGAAGCAGCAGATTGAGGAGCCCGAATTCCATTAGCCAAAATCCAGTCAAGAGACACTCGAGATTTCTCAGAGAGAGGGTCGAAAGAGGTGGAGAGCTGCTTGCTACAGAACGTCGCAGGGAGAGACATGATGAAAGCAGGAAGAAAGCGAGTGCCACGTCGACTGCCACGGCACTCGGCGTTCGTTGCCCGTGTGTTACGAGATGGAAATGATTCGCAGAAGCCTAGACCAGCCTGGACCTTACTTTTGGGGATAGAACCGAAGCTGACGCAAAAACTGCTGACAAAAACGAGAGTTTACTGCCAGAAGCTGTCCAAGGGGCTCTCTAAGACCTGTACCTTACGGTAGCAGGAATAGCGTACTTGGCGATATGAGACAAGTAACGCATCACATATACCGAATCCTGCATCTGAACATCAGCAAAATAAAACCCATCTGGCTGATCTGGCGCCAGACCAACCAAGGGCGCCATACCGCCAGAATCGCATCTGGCGGCATAATGACATGCCTAACACCATAATTAATTCTGGCGTCATGTGTGAGCCAGAACACAATTCTGGCGCTGGGCTTTCATGAATGTTCTGCAGTATAATACCTCATTCCAGCGCAGTAATAGTTATATTCATGGAAAGTATTTACGACATGAAGAGAGCACCACACCCCGATAGAATCCCTGCTTCCAACCCTGTCCAAATGACGCTGTTGACGACTGCGGCACGTCAGACACACTTGGTTGGTGACCTGCGGCAGTGGTAGAGGGAGAAGTACGCCGGGCGTGCCACCGAGGACAATGCACACCACATCCGGCACCAGAGTTGAGCAATGAGCTGCAGAACAAAACTCAAGGTCAGTGACAAGTACATACAGAGGAGAAAGGGAAGGGAAACATACCGCTCAAGCTGCCGTTCACCCTCCGCTCAATCCCTTACTGTCTCTTTCTTTATGATACTCGTAAGGCGCGATTCTGATAAGCGTGACCGTGGATGAATACTGCAACACCCTAGGGTTTGAAAAATCTTGCTCCTTGACGGTTTGGAAGGCTTGATTTTGAGGATTTTGAGACATAAACCACCGTTAAGGGAAACCACAGATCTAGAGGCGGCAGAGAGCGGTAATCAGGGTTCGATTCGAGAACTTGAAGGAATCCGGGGCAGAAAAAGAAGATCTTGAGGATTTGAGGCACGGGGACGAGAGGATCTTGAGGCACAGTGGCATAGTGTGTCGGCTTGAGATTTAGTCTTGTCCTGCCTATGTGGACCGCCAAAGGGTTTGGAAGGGGCAAGGAGGCAATAGAATTGTGGGTCGTCGCTCCCTCATTGCCTGGGTTGTGGGTTTGAGAGGTTTGGGGGCGAAGTCAACGGGAGCGAGGTGGTGGGAGAGGAAGAAGTCGCCCGTCAAAATCAACCAGGCACTGCGACACGTGTGTGATGCGCACGGACCTTGAATCAATTGATATACGTATCGGCGAATGCCGGAGCCAGCTTCAACCCAGCTTGAATGCCCCTGCTTCGAAATAATTTCTCCAGTCATTTCTTCAAATCAGCTCAGAGGAAACAAGAGACGAGGTACTTGCAAAATGGCACCTCAGAAGAAAAATGCCAAGCAAGCAATTCTGACACATCTGGTTGGTGTGGCAGCCATCCGAGCCACACAAGCCATATGCTGCCAGATCAAGCCATATGTGCCAGAGACATTCTGTTTTCCTGATGAAAGATAGCATCTTCCAGCTGGCACTGGAAAGTCTTTGTCTCACAGTTGGATGGAGAGGGTGGCGAGGTTGTGGAATCCTCGCCAAATCGGAGAGGAGTGCGAGAGCATTCAGATGGCCCTCGTGAGTGAGTGCGCGTACCAGCTCTCAGCGCTGACGAAAATACTAATGCGCCTCCAGCCCCAGCTAATTTCGGAATGTCCCTACAGGAACACCACACACAGTGCCACGAGCGTTGCGTGTCGCCTCCCGGTACCTCAGCAGCGCGTGCACGGCCTCGGGCCTTAGTGGCCCCTCTCCGTTCTTTTATTACTAGTGTTGTGGTAGAGGAGAATGCCCGGTGCGTAGGTTCATGTAATGGGTCGGTGATCCGTGTAGAGGTCGAAGGAATGCGAGGGATAAAAATTGGGAATTGGTCTCGGGCCGTAGAGTGCAGAAAGAGCGAAGAAAAAAAGTAAAAAGGTCCAAAAATGGCACGATATGAGGATGAGGTCGTAGCGAGATATTTCGAGATGTTGGTGGCTAAGAAACCCACTGGCGGCTTTCCTAGAGGAAGGGGCGAAGGGACACCGAATCCCTTCTGGGCGAGAGCCCTGCACTGGCCGCGAAGATGGTGGTACGATGGTGAGATTGCACGGTGGGTCCGTATTTACCATACAAACAATGATCAGACTAATAATAAAAATAGCTACGGAATAAAGCCGAAACCCGCGTGTGGATGAACTTCCACATGCCGGCCATCCGACCCCTCCACAGTGTACTATACGGCTTTACTCTTGGCCAACGCGGCATGGCTTGCAAGGACTTGTTTCATTCACAACGCATTGAAATCTTGATGAATTTCGTTGGTCTTACAGTTGGAGCATCTCAGCATTTTATAAATAGTAACTCGACTGTCCCACGAATTTTTCCTTGCCTGGAAGTGTTCTTTCACGGGAATTGCCGTCGCTATTGATCCGGGCCGGCCGGAATACGGTCCTCACAGCACCACCTCACTCCGGAATGCAGAGCTTCAAAGGCCTAGGCTCAATGACGAGGGCAGCAATGGGAAATCTGAGGAGACAGTTTTGCTTAGAATTCCACTGGCTATCACCTCGGAATCAAACTCCGGAAATTTGTTCTCCATATGAAGTCACGTTATACACTACATTACTTCCCTCCAGAATGAAGAGCTTCAACACCCCAGGCTCAATAGAGAGCTTGTGCAAAAGCCGCATGAGCCGCATGCGGCTTTTTTGCATTGCGCAGAGCTGCACGGTAAATTTTTGCCTGGTGGCCTGTAACACATGCATATGAATAGAATTTGTATAATACTAGCCATCTTGGGGCATTTTGTATGAACCGAACCCGTCAACCCGATAGACATGACATCACTGACATCATAGAAACCTGAGTGGCGAGGCGGAGCGCAAATCAAGCAGTATTGATGCAGTCAAATGTTGGCCTTCCCACACTTGAGCCAGATTCCGGACATTACAGACCACTTTCAACTTCAAAATGGCATTTGCTAACGTAATAATTGAAATAACCCTGCGGCTCTGCGCAATGCAAAAAAGCCGCATGCGGCTCATGCGGCTTTTGCGCAAGCTCTCTACTGACGAGGGCAGCAATGGGAAGTTTGAAGAGACAGTTCTGCTTAGAATTCCGCTGGCTATCACCTGGGAATCAAGCTCGAGAAAGTAGGTCTCCATACGAAGTCATGTTGAGAGGCCTAGAGCGACGGAGAGGCACGACAACTTTAGTAGCATTAGGTGCTCGCGAGCGCCTCTTTCCCGCGTGAACGCCTATTTTTCGCATGAACACCTATTTTGATTCCTAACGCCTATTTCAAGGGCTTATACCGAACGCCTAATGCGTTCTTCCAATGCCTACAGCTCTAATATGAGTTTTTCCCATGGAGCCGAGAGCAGGGTCGAGAAGAGAAGGGCGGAGGCGCCGTTGAGAATGACGGTGTGCAACTCAGTGAAATCCTGCAGGCCTTGGGCATGCATCACGGTTTTCCCTCTGAGCCTCATTCAACAGATGTACCTATTCGTGTGGACGACTGGTTTCTAAGATTCATGGCAGGTAAATATATTCCTCAGAAATATTGATTTCTACGCTCTCTCGTGCGGTACTTCCAGGCGATACAGTGGTGCTCTAAAAAAGCGCCGAGCCCCGTTTGAGCTCATTTCGTGGTCGAATCCCTTCAAACAAAATTGTAGCATGAACGTTCAGTAATTTCAAGCTCATATGCACAGAAAAAACTATATCATCCCTACTTCAATGTCCCGAAATAAAAATATTTGGCGTATTCTGAAAAATCGACGTTGTGAATTTGCACGCTATCGAAAAATGGTCATCACTCCATGAAAGTACTTGAAAAATGAAGTATACTCACATTTTAGTCCACTTGATTTGATACTCATTTGAGCTCACACGGAGGCTCTCAAGTTCGCCATTTTAGGCGAAAATGGCCAAAAATGCTCTCAAAATGGCAAAAATGACCTATTTGCAGTCCCATTGTGAGCTCATATGAGTATCAAATCAAGTGGACTAAAATGTGAGTATAATTCATTTTTCAAGTACTTTCATGGAGTGATGACCATTTTTCGATAGCGAGCAAGTTCACAACGTCGATTTTTCAGAATGCGCCAAATATTTTTATTTCGGGACATTGAAGTAGGTATGGTATAGTTTTTTCTGTGCATATGAGCTTGAAATCACTAAACGTTCATGGTACAATTTTGTTTGAAGGGATTCGATCACGAAATGAGCTCAAACGGGGCTCGGCGCTTTTTTAGAGCACCACTGTAGCTCTCCACATGGTCAAATACGGATTATAGCACGCATGAACTGGCTTGATGGTGACATGATCGCGTGTATCCGGAATCAATGGACTGCGTCTCCTCTTGAAAAGAGGACCACAGGGGCCATGCGGTGGATCTTCCTCGGCTTCGTATTTCTGTCGCAGTACTTTGGCAGCCTCTCTCCGCTTCAAGAGTGCGGACAGCTCGACGCGAGTGGGAGTCTGTGATAATACATGGGTTCTGTAAGAGCTTGCGATAAGAAAGGGAACATACATGCGTCCCGGATCTATCAATACCGGCAAGCAACTCTCGAGATGACCGCCGTATCCTTGACGTTACCGTGGACCTCGAAGTTGCCTTGTTTAGGCACTGACCGTGAGGTCTGCGACTGCGACGAGCTTGCATGGGCAATGGTGGGACGAGGAAACGAAGGATATGAGTCTCCTATCATTTGTGCGTCGGAGAGATCACTGATCCGCTCGAAACACTATGGAGTCAGAATTAGGAGTTTTGATCCGCCGGCAACGCTCAGCTAATGTCGGCCAATTCCGGCCTAAGATTTCGGGTTACACAAGCACTCGTAAAAGTAAGGTACTACGTAGGCATCAATCACTGAAAAATCGGTCATTAATTAAGAGGCTATTACCTCGCTACTCCTCTCCACCTATCAGTCGACCCCAGAAATTCCACGCTATGAGTTTGCATTTGATATTGTGGTTCCTGTTTTCCGTGCTCGAGTTTGTTTCGAGGTTCTCTTTTTCAACTAACTACTTCTCTATTTTTCCTTTAGTTCTACCGCGGCGTGTCGAGAGATAGCGTCCGTGAGCTCGGCTACGGGGAATATGGAGAAGTCCAGGGACCGTAGTGTACACTAGTGCCCTGTACACTCAGTTACTTCCTGGGCCCCGGCGTTCCTAAGCGGGACCGTGCCGTGTAATCTTCCTTCCTTCCTTCCTTCCGAGCGCTTTATTTGGCCAAAAATAGCCTCAGATTGCCGAGGATTTTGCCGGGCATCTGCACCCGAGCCGTGTCGCCAAGCTGCCACGTGTTAGCCCATTAACGTCACCATTCTGTAACCGAACCGCCAAGGGACTCTCACCGTCGAACTCAACGTCTACGGGCCCCTCGAAGAGCCACAAATGGCTTCAACAGGTGAGTCGGCCAGATCGACAAAGGTCGGCAGGCTCTGCCGAGGAGGGGTCGACCGACCTATGCCGACCCGCCTCGGTCGAGCCTCTGCCGATTTGGCCCTGGAATGCAGTGAATGCATAGGGTCGGTGGACTCATGCATTAAGAAAATGCAGTTAGCAGAGGGTTAACACGTACCACGTCAGGGTACGACGAGCGTATATATTCTCGGGGGAAATACAACAAAAATCCGGACGCGGAGGCAAAAATGTCTCGACGCGACTAACGGGACGGATAAGCATGAGTGAAATGAAGGAATGTGTCTGTAGAGCAGACGTACCTTGGGCGTTGACAATGAGCACGTCAAGGAGCGAGGGGGGAGTCGGCGCGCCATCTCCGCGTACATCGTGTACTTTGTCCTCCGTGCGACGTGCCGCACCTCCACCTCTCCACCTTTCCTACATACACCCTTACTTCTACCGTGACTGCCCCTCGTCCTCCATCTCGCGCTTCGAGCACGCCCTCCCGCCCAAGCCATGACGAGATGCGGCGGAGGAACTCGCGTAACCCTCTCTTCCTTCGCGCGAAGGCGGTGAAGCCGCCCTCAACGCGGAGGCCACCCGATACCCGACGCTAGGGGAGGATTTGCACGAGGGGGCGGGCGCACTTGAAGGCGAAGGGACGCGTGGTCGTGCGGAGGGAGGAATAGAGCGGCGCGCGTGCCATACGGGACAGGCGTACAGGCGCACGATGAACAGTGGCCGAAGCGCGGGTGCACGAGTGTGTACACGAGCGCGGGGAGCACCTGCAGCACGCCCGCCACCCATTCTATCTTCCTTGCCATCGTATGCTTGATATCCAGGGCAAGGACACGCAAACGAATACGGTGTGTGCTTGCGGACGCCCGCAATGCGGAAGCGCGACGAACGAGATCGAGTCCGGAAAGCGGACGGGAAAAATGCACAGCGGCGCTTCCAGGCGGGCGGGAGAGGCAGGGATATGGACACCTCGCAAAGTCGATCCGTGGGCTCTACCACGAAAGATGATCGGTCTACACGCCGCGTGCGTCCACCCTCCCCTGCGCGGAGGTGCGGAACCCGAAGGATCAAGGAGCGCGGGGAGTGGATCCCCGACAACGAGCGTCTATATCCGTATACCGAGCCAAAGCCGTCGGAGGTACTGTGCGCGCGAAACTGGAAAAGAACCCGCGGGGAGGCGCGCGCGAAACAAAGCCGGCCAAAAACAAGTCGTTGGGAGAGGTGCACGCGAGGCCTGGCAGAAAAGGACGCAAATCCAGGATGAGCTAAAGACGGTATGTATACGTGGGCAAGGCACGTACCTACTAGTAAGGCGAACGTTGCGCTTCCCACGGGGGGTGTGACGAATGACGAGCGGGAAAGAGTCCGGCGAAGTACAGTGAATGGGTGGATGCGGATACGTTCTAAGGAAGGGGAACGGATAAGCATAGCGAATGAAAGAACGGAGGTATGGAGACATACCTCAGGCGTCCACAACGACGATATCGAGTAGCATTACCGAGGGACTAATATTTGTCAAGAACAGCAGCTTTCGAAGAAAAATCAAGACGTACTGTAGGAATTGTTTTCACTGGGATATTATTTCTCAGACATCGGATTACGAACGGAGATCAAAGCACAGTCTGTTTAAAGCACAGCTCTTGTTTCTGACTCTCCCTCGTTGCTTCCCTGCATCCGCATATTCTTGGCCTCCTTCATGGATCACCAAAAGCAGGCTCACATGCTTGCTGCTACGGGCGTAGGTCCACCACCACTGATGTCAGTTGGCAGTCCGTTCGATGTCCAGGAGCTGGTAGACTATTCCATCGAATTCCTCCACGATTCTGCGTCGGATCTCAAGGCCTGCGCCTTGGTTTCCCGGTCCTGGGTCAATCCGGCCCAGTCTCATCTTTTCAGAAAATTGGAAACCCCGTCAGAATGTGGGGAGCGTTGGTGGTCGCGCCTACAGCAGACGTTGCTCAATTCCCCGCATCTTATTCAACACATCCGCCGACTTGACATTGTGCACCGTGCGGGTGCCATCGAGAACCCAATTCTCGCGGAGATTTGCACCTTCCCATTTACACATCTGATAGATGTGAGCTTTGGCTACTATGATGATCTCCCGGCGGCCCACGCGATCGCTTGCCAACAGCTGTTCAGCGTCCCAACTCTCCGCCGCGTGGAGGTGGACTGCAGCTTTATAGATCCGACCAGCTTTATGCAAATTTGGAATCGCTGCTCAACCACAATCAAGCATTTCGACCTCTGGTGGCCGATGAGGGCCCAGAGCGCAGCCCTTTCCCTCCCTCGTATTCCACACGACGTCGCGCCACTTGCACTTCAGTCGATGGGGATCGCAACACCGGGAAATTTTGACTACCAGCTAATGAAAACATTGTGCCCGTTGGACTTTTCGTCTCTCTCGGCGCTCTCAATCGATCGGAACACGACTGTGCCCTGGCGAGTATTTGCGCCTATCGTGCGAAATATTGAGACCCTCGACGTCGTTGCCGAGGTGCGTATCGCCCTCCGTCTTGATCTCATCGTCCTGACACGCAGGAAGAAATGCGCCGACACACTTGACCTTTCAGCGTTTCCAAGGCTCACCCTTCTCCGCATTTCCGCGCTTACACCCACCCCGACGGCAATACTCAGAATCCTGTTGACTATCGCACCCTCGAATCGAATTGGGAAGATCATACTCTGTGTTCGTGGAATCCGCGAACCGTTTGGTCAGCAGCTCGACTCCAAGCTCTCGAACCTAGCTGTGTACCACCCGCTGGTTGTTGAGCTTGAGTTGGATCCCCAGGACTATGGCGGAGTGATGGAATACTTCCCTGAGTTAAACTCCAAGAATATGGTGCGTACCCACACGGTCTTTTTTATATTAAAAAATTTACAGGCTGCTGATAGTTGCATCTCACTCCTGACAACGAAGAATGGTGGAGAGTATGTTGACCCTAGAAGCATTGGGCATGATTGTCTCACAAACAACCACAGACCATTACCGGCGTGTTTTAATGGTCGGCGAAGAGGACGCAGACTGTAGTCGATGCAAGCATGTGACATTACATACTTTTGTCGATACAGTCGCCTCTTTCTTTCTTAACCAATAGCCCTCGGTCACGCGAAAAAGTATGGGTTAATGCAGAGTTATGGGTTTTCCAAATGCACATTTATTCCCGCGCGCAAAACATTGACCAAAACAACATTTCCGCCCTATTTCAGCCGCCGTACATAAGCCAAATCCCGCACCACAATGAACCGCGAACTGGCATTGCGGGATTTAGGAGGATCCCGCAAGCGCGCAATGAGAATCGCGCGCAAAATCGCGGGTTCACATACTCGCGCACAAAGTCCGGCGATGAAAACCCGTGCACAGTCACCGGTCTTCAAAAGACGACATCCAGCAAGTCAGTTACGTTGCAGGTGAATGAGGGTATCTGCTCTAAGGAACTTTCGAGTAATTTTGGTATTGGCTTTGGGTTTGTATGATGGAATATATCTAATGATCGTCAAATGAGTAACACTGACTTCCATCTTTTGACCCAGTTCAACCAGGAACTTTGCAAACGGTGTACCAGAAGAAAGAATCAGGTCTCGGCTCGCATTTTTGAATGGGACCTCGTAGACAAAGGAATAGTCCTCGTCTCCATCGGAACCGTCACATTTTGTGAGAAAAAATGTCTGTGGGCGCAAAGTGCAAAACGACTCACTGTACTGATCATCATCCTGGCTGCCTACATCATCGTGTCGCGGTTGTCATAGCCTCCATCCCTCCGCCGAGAGCCTATCGAGCTCTAAATAGATAATACAGTCGTGTAGGTACCTGCGGCGCCTAACGCTCTCCCCTTAGCTACCTCCACCATAGCGCACCAGGGGTTGTTTGGCACTGGGTAGGTTAAATCAGTTGAGAGCAGATAGCATAGAACGGGAGCGTACTGGATTCAGTTTTGCACTGGGTCAGTTGCCAAGCATGGAAACATTTGGTCTCTCATAGACAGACGCTACAACGGGATGCTCGTACCTCGGATGTTGTACTCTGTTGGTTTCCTCGATCGTGCGATCGCTCGCCTGCTTATTATATAATCACAAATTTTCCGGGCCTTGAGAAGTCAACTGTAACACGTTAGAGTTCGATGGCCTGAAACCAGCAACTTCTCCCGCCAATGTGTGGCAGTAGAGTCGAAGAACGACGATGCCGAATTTCGATGGCTCGGACGCTGACAAATATTGCAATTGTGATTTGACTCAAAACAGAGCCCAAGAGGCCAATCTAAAGAGACAGTTCCTTTATAAAAGCAATTCAAATACCTTCTCTCACTGGAAGTTTCCGGATTGGATCCCTGGGAGTGGTGAATCCTGGGGGACGAAATTCAAACTCCGACGATTACATAATAAGCAGGCCACCTATGATCGGTGGCACGGTCAACTTCAGACTAGGAAACCCTCCCTTGGTAATTTCCCCCAAATTTCCAAGGCCTCTACCAATTTGACCAAATTACCGAAATTAGAGATTTCCAGTATAATGTCGTCGGACTCGGAACAACATCAAACACCTTTCTTTCTCTCCCCCATCTCCCTCTGCGCGACTCAGTGCCAATCCGTTTCCACAGTCCCTGCCTCGATGGCTTTGTGTCTCCAGAACCTCCTTGGACCCATCTGACTCTACTCCCGGCAAGTTTTCACCCATACATTTCATCTGCGCGTTGTACAGTCCACAGTAAGCTTGTATCGTCATCTACTGGAAATTGAAGCACGGGGCCTCTGTAATCCGTGAGCATGACGACGAGATGCGATGCGGCCAGTGCAGCATGCCTATTATCCCTCCAGCCCCGTGATATAGTCCGCAATGATTTGAGATAATTTCGTTCAAAGTATTTTGCCCCAGATTTGCAATAATTCAACAAAATCTCAGCTAATTTTTCCGAACAATGACCAAAATCTGTGCATATGCTAACAGCAAGATGAATAGGTAGTCCGGAGTGGTGTACCAGGCGTGTGTGAAGGTCACCAAAGTTTTTAGCATCCCCGACAGATTCGCTATCTAGGGTCCTCACAAATAGTCTATACCTTATTACGTATGCTATACACCTAAGACTACTCGAGTCGCAGCAGTGAGTAAAACAGATGCCTAGAATTTTGAGCGTCATGGCATGAAAATAAGTGCGAGGAGATTATTAAGCCCTCGGGGATCCGGGCCATACAGGTATGGACGTGAGTAACGAAGGTCTTGTGTGAGATTTTTTGCAAATCCGGTGTGTCACTCACTTCTCTATCCCTTTCCTTATGAGCTGAATTACAGTCCACAGCAACAATTTGAGCCCCGGCTGCGATATTCTCGCTTGCGGGGAGTCCACAGCAGCAATTTAAGCCCTGGCTGCGATATTCTCACTCACAATTAAAGTTTGATGGTAAAAGGTTAAATTCTTCAAGTGTTTTCTTATCCCTGCCTAATACAGCCGAGCTTGTTTGTTTTCCCATGCCCTTTCGAAAAGCATGACTTGGTATGGAGAACTAATTGCATGCCACAAGTTGCCAGAGAATACCCAGGACTATTCTGAGCAGCCCTGTCTGTTTGAAATTGTTCTGGCTGCCTTGGTTGTTAACCCAGAATTCACGGAACTCTCCATATCGGGTGTGGCAGTGCTGGAACCTCGGGCCGAATCAAAAGCATTTGCGGGGATTCCACAGCAACAATTTAAGCCCTGGGTGTGATATTCTCGCTTGCAGGGAGTCCACAGCAACAATTTGAGCCCTGGCTGCAATATTCTCGCTCACAATTAGAGTTTGATGGTAGAAGCTTAAATCCCAAGTGTTTCCTTATCCCTGCCTAATACAGCCGAGCTTGTTTGTTTTCCCATGCCCTTTCGAAAAGCGTGACTTGGTACGTCTCCTGTTTTCCTCATTACTCGTATCTTAAGCATTACTCGTATCTTAAGCAGTGCTTGAATTGCTTGAAGGGATTGAAGCGCGACAATTTGGAAGAAGGGAGGAGCGGAGCGAAGCGGAGCGAAGCGGGTCATGGAGGGAAGAGACAAGAGGCTCGCAACCTCACAGTCGACCCGTGCTCTGACGTCCAACGCATTTTTCGTGCCGTTCTTCTCCAGATTTTACCCATGGTTTCCCGGAGGTTGAATGAAAGGGAGAGGAGTTTGATTCTTCCGGGGAACGTTTACGTGTGGGAGGAGCGCCGTGAATCCGATGGCGAGAGCAGCGACAACGCCCCTGATAACTAACATGCTGACTTTCCATAGGATCCATTTGTTCGTTGGACTGATGGTACGGCGGCCGGTCCCCACCCTGGCGGTCTCTGATGCTTACAGGTATGAGCTGGGGAAGGGGCCAAACGATCAAAGTAAATACTCATTCAACCCGCTCAGCAAGTGTACTCATGAAAGGCTCCACGCAGAGCTTCGTGCTATACAAGCAACAACAAAGTCTGAGGTTGGTTGGACTGACCTGATTTCCGCTCCGATCCAATACAGCACAAATAGGCCGCTGATTAAAAAAACCCAAACCATGACTGTCAAAACAGCGGGACCGAAAAGATGGCATCTCGGTATGCCTCCAACAACCATGTGACTACGAAAACAATCTCTGACTTTTGGCTTCACAGTGGCCTATTTTACCGATGAGTCTCTCAAGGAGGGCCGACAGGTCCCTTTCGGTTTGCCATGTGAGCATATAGATCCCTCCACCGATGAGTGGAAAAACCCATCGGTTTTTCTAGCCTTCTTGCCGCTTAACCTGAGGCCTGGATTTCCAGGTGCTGGACGCAGTCGCGGACTTGACTCAAATCACGGACGATAACCCTCCTTCCGCTGGAATACCTGCAAGGATTGCCACCCCATAATCGCCACCCTTTGGATGAACGCGCGCTAAGAAGACTTGGGGGCCCAAAAGCAGATCGAACTTCAGGCGGCGTTCACGGTCCGTAGTCACTGCGTTCCGACCCCATGTAGACAGAGGGTCCGTCTACACCCGTAGCCAAAGGGTAGACAGACCCCTGCGTCTACGCAATGTAGACGCAGTTCTACATATATCTACATCGGTCCACATCGGTCTACGTTCGTCCACTCACGTAGACCGACTGAGTGGACGAACGTAGACCGATGTGGACCGATGTAGACAGATGTAGACACATGTACAAATTTGGGGGGCAGATGAATTGGATGCGGAATGAGGGCGTGGTTGGATAGAAATGTGTCTTTTTTTCGACAGTTGATTGAGTTGATGGTTGTGGATGCTTGGCAACGGTTGTTCACCGGGCCGAGCTTAGTTACCGTGTCGGGATGGCGTGTCGCCCCCGCTGAATCTCTTCCGATTTGCGGGGCGCTTTACAGATTGATAGGACTCTCCGTAATCTTCGCGCTGCGTCGCTCCACCGAACATTCAGCGTCGCGAGCACGACTGCATATCCCTTCCTCCCCTTTCCCGCTCCCGTCTCGGTTCACCTGCCGTTCTTTGGCCTTTTTTTCCGCATCTTTGTCCGTGTATGTTCCAGTGATCGATGGCCTCATTTCGCGTTCTCTCTGAATTGTTTATTGCGTGTCCTCTTCATTCATTTCCTCCCGGATTCTTGTCCTGTGAAATCTTCCCTCGTCAGTGTTGGCACGACCGAGTCAAGTGCCAAAGGTGGAAAAATCTGTCATTCCGAGTTGGAATGGCGGGCCCCGTAAACCATCTGACGTTTGTTCTTTATTACTCTTCCTTGTGCCTCGAGAAGCACAGGAAAAGAAATAAAGCCCTATAAGGGGAAGTCTGTTCACGTCTCTTGGACCCACAAAGTAACCATCTGCCAAAAGTCATTCTCAGTCCCAAAAATACATAAAACAGCCTGAGCGTACCGCGTCGAACACCTTCCAAGTACAGTTTCCCACCAAATGTTAAGGCGGTTATACGCCAGAAGTACAACTGGACGGCGGGAATTATTTGACGTGCAATTGGGCTTTACCCCTCCCTCCCACGAGTCCTCCCATGGGGTCTCCGGCGCGCGACTTGCTCAATCCGCGCAAATTTCAATGCCATAACCCAGTCGTGACACGTCTTTTATGCGTAACACTAACCACAACGGCTAACTGGGCAAGGTGTATCCTTTCTGACTTTCAAGACCCAGATAATTCAAAGGTGGTACAAGAACAATGGCAGAGAAGATGTTATTTGAAAGGTGCATGTCCGACTCCTCAAAGAAGAATCAAGGCGCACTTGAAGTTTGATACTAGGTTTTTCAGATCATCTGGAACATTGTAGGCATCGGTTCCAACCACCGGAATGTTTACACTCCCGCCGGGGTTAGTGCAGTCCTCTCTAACAGTGATGATGGTTCAAACGGAGGAATCGAAGAACATATATTCACATACTCGTAAAGTGTACAATCAAGCGCTTCCAATGCGTTCACTATTGCGATGCTTCTCACCACGTCATTGTAGTCGTCGACGCCATTGTTGAACGTTGTGCACCCTAGGACGTCGAATTGGAACTCGGCACATGGAGGTTGAAGATCCGCCCCCTGGCATGCTTTCAGGGTCCCGGTGGTCTGTAACAGGAGCTTCAGCAGGCCCATGGTAGTGAGCCTCACACGGGTACTCACGGGAAGCACCTGGGCGGTGGAGGCACCCGTCATCAGAAAAGCAGCGGCAATTGCGATAAAGGAGGTGGACAGCATATTTTAAGTTTCCTTGAAAATGGAGGGATGGAGCGTTGTAGTGGCACTGGCTGATCTTAACGGATGTCGCACAAGTCTTTATACGGTGCCAAGGGCTACATTTCGCTTCGCAATTTGAACCTGTGTGCAACGATACGGGGCCGAATTATGCGGCGATAGTACGAGCGAGTTGGTCCCATCTGTCAATGTTCTATCCCACTGTTCGCTTCAGAGGTAGCTCAGAGGCGTCGACATGCCATATCTTCCCCATTTAGGCCTTTCCGAGATTGACGGAACTCATCTACTACGCACTTGTCCTATCCTGCTGTTCGCTTCAGAGGTAGCTCAGAGGCGTCGACACGTCATATCTTACCCATTTGGCCATTCCGAGCTTGACGGAGTTCTACTCATCTACTACACACTCGTCCTATCCCGCTGTTCGCTTCAGAGGTAGCTCAGAGGCGTTGACACGCCACATCTTACCCATTTAAGCCATTCCGAGATTTACGGACTTCTACTCATCTACCACGCACTCGTCGTATCCCGCTGTTCGCTTCAGAGCTCAGAGGCGTCGACACGCCATATCTTGCCCATTTAGGCCATTCCGAGATCGACGGAGTTCTACTCATCTACTACGCGCTCCGTATCTGTCCCACAAGCAATTTGATCGAATTTAGAATGGTTTCACTGTAGTCTAATTTCGTACGGTATGAATAGATACATTCATTAAGGTGCTCTGAATGTCCCTATGTGGTCAAAAAAAAAATTAATACGCTGCGGAACGGGGCGGTAGAAGTGCTACAAGATCCCACGTGACTGCGCACTCTGTTGAAGCACCGAGCCCTAAACAGCGCCATAAAATGCTGAATAAATTTCAGAAGGTTTTGAATGGCAATTAAGTCATTTATATGGTTAAAATGGGAAGACAATGTTCATAGCGGTTCCGTGGTTGGAAGGTCAAGGGCGCGGTGGCTGTGTACATTATGTAACAAGTGCTTACCCTGATCGGACCCCGCCGCTCAACAACAGACTAATCTTGGATCATGTTGGATACTGAAAGCTGCTGCCTTCGAGCCTCTCCCTCTTTCGTTCCTGTCATCACGTTCCCAAACCTTCCAAGCCGTGGAGTGAGCAACAAGCAAAAGCTCAAGTGAGTTTCCAAAACACTTCAAGTTCCGTTAACCCATTTGTGTAAAAATTATTCATTACTTGGTGCAGAAGTCCACAATCCCTTTCAGGTCGCACCGTTCCCTCAAATTCTTATCTTTTGGTCGCGACTGCCGGATCAATCCAGGTATACTCGGCCAGAAACTGAACAGTTTACTCATCATTTGTACATTCGATAGCATGAAAAAAACAGCAAGAGCTGTATTCTAACTGGTAAGCTTCCTTGGTCAATAATATCCATACATCTTCTTACACGGCGTGCTAGGAACGTGGAGCTCAGGGATGGTGATGGGTGCAACGCTGTGGAGGATCAGCCGACGTCAATGGGATCGTTCGCCTAGACGGCCACCAGTGCGGAGTGCACTCCATTTCCTCATGCAAATCGCTGTGGCACTGACCTCCTTACCTTATCAGATCATTCCCGCATCAACAGCTTTTTTTGAACCATTTAATACACTGCCAGCTTCTTCAAGATACGCAGATATTCTGTTCGCTCGCCTGTTTTTTATTCTGACATAAGCATGTCCCTTCGCACAAGCGTCTCGATTCGCTGCGACAGTCTAATTCTGTCTTAATGTTCTCATTTGATTTCAAGTAAGCTCTGAATGAACACGAATGATATTCTCAATCTAACTAACAACTCAGCCAAAGCGACTCCTTCAATGCATAAGGCAGTATACAGTATTTTGCCTGTTGGCCGCGGGGCTCATTGTCACCGTTCCACAGGACCGCTTAAAACCAACCAACGAGCGGTTCATTCTCCTGAAGGTAATAAGTGCTAGATATTATTTTGCTGCTTCGATCGAGTCTACTGTACAACACATCCAACTCACCGCCAGCGCTTACTAGGCTGACATTGACTGCAAATGATATTCATTGGTAACAGTTGTAGATCTCTGTATTCCCGAATTGAATGCCCATTCGCTGCGACGCGTGCTAGACGTCTGTGATATTCATGCTTTTCCCTCGGATCTTGCAAAGTCAGTGCTCAATCTGTATCGACAGGACTACATTTTGTACAAACTGTTCAGAAAGTGCTTAATCATGCTTATGGTTCAATCCATCCTTGGGTGTACGCCGGAGCGAAGAGAAGGCACGTCTTGTTACTATCAATCCTGCCGATGTTTACAACCCGCTCGTTAAATTTCTGGGGGGAGATGAGACAGATTTGGACAGCCTGACTGCAGACAGCGTCCCAAAATATTTTTGATCAGGCGTCTCATCGCTACAAACCCGGGGGTTGCTGCACAGTTTTTCAATGGTTACATGAAAGCCTTGTCAGAAAGTGAAGGGTGGAAACGACCACCGGCCTCCGGTCCCGGACTTGCCTCTATATAATTGCGCCGTATCGTGCCTAATGTCCCTCAGTCTTGTCACTTACGACGACTGAGGGGTACGTGTATTGGCTTGTTTCTTTTACTTTATTACTTACATGTCCATAGTATCGCGCTCTCGCGCTCTTAGGTACTATTAATTTAGTCTTGTCACTTACGACGACTGAGGGTATCGCGCTCTCGCGCTCTTAGATTTCTGATAGGTTATGGGCCCCGAGGCCTTCTAACTCGGAACGATCTATTTAACTCCCTTTGAGACTCGGACATTCCTTGCAGGTCTTGTCCTATCCCTCTTCCTCATGGCCAACGACAAAACTCTACGCGCCGCTCGTGAATATCTCTCGTGGGCGGTCAAGACCGAGTCAGAACTCCGCAAGGAGGGGCTGTGGACAGTCGTGTCAGCTGGTGCGCCCCCTGCAACCCCTGTCGGTTCTGCAAGTGTCACAACCTTAACGGTACCACTGCGCGACACATTCGACGAGCGCGACAGCCGTGCTTTAGGTCTCATACGCTGTCGACTCTCGACGCGCCTCATCACCAAGTATGATGCGTATAAAACGTCAAAAGCGCTGTGGGATGCGTTGAAGGTTGATTTTTCCACAACAAACAAGACAGAGCTAGCCTTCGCTGCTCTCAACTCCCTTCACCAGGTCAGGCTTTCCCTCCCCGGGGGTGCAAAGAATGTGCCCTTCTCCACGATGGAGAAACACATCGATCGCGTTGCCAGCTTGTTCGACACTCTCGACAAGTTGAAGTTCAGCCTCAGCGCAGAGCTACAACCATTGTATCTCCTTGGCACTCTCCCTCGTGATGATGGTGGTCCATTCGACAACCTCCGTGCTTCAATCACCGGCTCCGTCCCTGAAACTGGGCTCACGCTCGACGTTGTCGAAAACAAACTCCTCGCACATGCAGATCCCGATGCTGAAGACAGTGATGGTTCGGATTCTGGGACTGAGACGGTGGCAAACACCGCACAAGCTGCCGGTAGCTCGACGTCGGCACGTTACTGCCACTACCATAAATCGACAACTCACAACACAGAGGACTGCAAAGTCCTCAAGGCAGCGGAGCAGCAGGGAAAGGGGAAGAAGGCGAAAAAAGGAAAGGATGCCAAAGTCGCCAACAGGGAACAGGCAAATTCCGCCCAAGACAGCGAATCAGATAGCACTGAGTCTGCTCATGTAGCGACGGTATCTTCTGGAATTTACAAACGGATTTCTGCCTATGTCGCGCGTGATACCACCTCCACTCGCAACTCTGTTCTCATTGACTCTGGTGCTTCATGCACTATGACTCACGACACAAGCTTCTTTGAAACCAACTCCCTTCGCCCTCTTAATCCTCCCCGCCGTGTACGGCTGGGGGATAATTCCACGTGTGATGCTACTGCAACGGGCACCATGCGTTTATCCTGCAAAACCACTCGAGGACCCGTTGACCTTGCCATCCATGATGCTCTGTTGGTCCCAGATTTTACCGTGACACTTGTATCTGTTCCCCAGCTTGCGTCTAAACAGCTGTCGTCACATTTTGTTGGGGACAAATGTGTCGTACACGATGACCGTACTCGGGAAACGGTACTGGAGGCCTCCCGCCAACGTGGTCTATACCACATTTCCTGTCAACCTCTTGGCATGGATGCAAAAGCGCATTTTGCAATGGACATAAACTCTGTCCATCGTAAGCTCGGCCACACCAATTTCCAAAGCATACAGGACATGGTTAGGCATGGACGGCTTGCTGGCGTCACCTCACTCACCGGTGTACCTAAATTCTGTGAGCCCTGCATTTTGGGAAAGATGAAGAAACAGCCTTTCCAACGCAGCACAACCGAAACTCGTGGTCCCCTCGACATTGTGTCGTCGGATGTTGGCGGACCCGTAACTCCAATCGGCGAAGGTGGCGCAAGGTATTGGCTCACAGTTGTTGATCACCATACTTCGGGTGTATGGGTACTCTTTGCAAAGAAGAAATCTCATGTGTATCGGAAGCTCAAGCGCTGGCGCCTAGAAGTCGAAGCCCATTTCCGCACCCAGATCGCACACTGGGAGTTCTGTGCTGGATGGACTCGTTTCCATCGCACGGATGGCGGAGGCGAATTCACCTCCAAGCAGATGGAGGATGAATTTCGGCGCCAAGGAATCATTCATGAAACAACCGCGCCATATACACCAGAACAGAATGGTGTCGCCGAGCGCATGAACCAAACCCTCACCACCCGAGCTACTACCAATCTCGCTGCGTCACATCTCCCACGCAGATACTGGACTCGTGCCATGCTACATGCAGCGTACACCATCATGCGCTCACCTGCGTCGGCCCAGAAAGGTCGAACTCCCCACGAAGGCCTGTACGATCGTCCAGTTGACCTACAGCACATGCATCCTTTCGGATGCCCTGCATATCCACTTGTCAACAAACAGCATAGAAAGGGCAAGTTTGCTGATAAAGCAACGCGCGGTGTATTCATTGGATACCACGAGGGCAGCAAGGCGTATGACTTACTCGATGTTGCAACAGGCAGAATCATCACCTCACGCCATGTTGTGTTTGACGATAACGCTCACGTGCCATCGGAAATTCGTGCAGAATCCGTGCAGTCTACCGCGGAGTTGGAGCGACTCGCACAGAGCATACGTCCAACCTCCTCGCCATATTACGACGATGATATTCCTCAGGTTATTGTTGAGGACATGCCCAGTTCAGTGGGGGAGTCCGAGTCATCGAGCCCAGCTAGTCCAGTGGCGGCAGTTCCGCCAGCAGTCGTCCAACCATCTGGCCCTCCGCTTCGCCGTGTCAGAAGCATGCGAATTGCACATTCACGATCCTCATCCCGGTCTCAGTCTCGATCTCGTTCCCTTTCCCCTACTCCTGCACTTCGTCGCTCCACTCATGCACCAGCACCTGCACGGCATCCAAATGCCGCGTATGAAGAGGCAGCACAGAAACCTCAGCATCAAACCAAATCAGATGCTGACGCTGAGCGCGCCCGCCGTCGCACAGAACAGAAACAGCCTGCTGATATCCTTGTTCCTCAACATCTCGAAATTGTTGATGACGAGGAAGGCACATATGTTGTTCTAGACCCTCATGACCTCGAGTTTTTTGCTGGCATTGTTGGAGACCAAGTTGATCCACAGAACCCCAATTCGTGGCAGGAAGCCATGCTTGGGCCTGATAGCGATAAGTGGACCGCCGGTCTTAATGAGGAGCTCAGCAGTCTCGCTGCTAACGATGTGTACGAGGTTGTTCCAATACCCGACGATGTTACTCCTATCACGTCCAAACCAGTCTTAAAAATCAAGTTCAATGCCGCAGGGGAAATCGAGCGGTACAAGGTTCGCATTGTGGCGCGCGGATTCACACAACGCGCTGGCGTTGACTATCAGGAGGTCTTTGCACCCGTAGCAAACCTGGAGTCCATTCGCATCATCTGTGCCCTTGCCGCTAAGTACGACCTCGAACTCGACCAGCTCGACGTTTCAACGGCATACCTCAATGGTGAACTTGAGGAGGAGCTGTATATGATGCCTCCTGAATGTGTTGGCATTGCGCCTGGACATTGCTGGCGGCTCAAGCGGTCTCTCTATGGCCTCAAACAGGCAGGACGTACGTGGAACCATACGCTCGGCAAAAAACTTCGAGAGCTCGGATTCACTCGTCTCTCCTCCGAGACCTGCCTCTACGTCTATAAGGAAGGCAAAAAACTGTGCTTTCTAGTTGTCTATGTTGATGATCTGCTGCTAGCGGGCACCACTCGGGACTTTATAGACAGCATAAAGGACAAGCTGCGCCACGCCTATAAAATGCGCGACCTCGGCCCCGCAAGCCTCATCCTTGGCCTGGACATTCGACGTGATCGCAAACGGCGAACAATCGCGCTGTCCCAGCGCCACTATATCGACTCTGTTCTCAACCGTTGTGGGATGAGTGACTGCAATGCAGTTTTCACCCCCATGGCCACCAATGCTGCAGTCAGCGCAGACGACCCACAGGACAACACTACTCTTACCCACATGGCTCTTCGTGCTGGAGGACCAGTTTTGTCCTACCAAAGTGTTGTCGGCATGCTAATGTGGGCAATGCTCGGGACTAGACCTGATCTTGCCTATGTTACGGGTGTAGTCGGCCGATACAGCGCAAATCCCAAGCGTAGCCATTGGGAGCTCCTGAAACGTGTCATACGATACCTAAAAGGCACGCGTGATTGGGCTCTTATATACGACAGGTCAGCCATCGACATGGATATGAACTTCCACGGATACACCGACGCTGACTGGGGCGGAGATTCCGATACATCCCGGTCTACCTCGGGGTACGTCTTTATCTCCAACCACGGGGCAATCTCCTGGTCCAGTCGTCGCCAATCAATGGTCGCACTGTCGTCAACGGAGAGCGAGTACATTGGTCTTGCCAATGCTGGACAGCACCTAGCCTGGTTGCGTTCCTTTTTTGAGGAAATCGGACAACCTCAAAAAGAGGCCACGGAGCTCATGTGCGACAATCGCGCGGCCATTATCCTCACGAAGGATCCTCAATTCCGTGCGCGCACAAAACACATTCAACGAAAATACCACTACGTTCGTGACGGCCTTGTTGCTACCGGAGAGGCCATTGTTCTGTGGTATCCCACGGACGAAATGGTTGCAGACATCTTCACCAAGGCCCTTCCCCACGAGAAGCATTCAAAATTCTGCCGGGCCATGGGACTACGGCCAGGGTCGAGTGGGGGTGTCAGAAAGTGAAGGGTGGAAACGACCACCGGCCTCCGGTCCCGGACTTGCCTCTATATAATTGCGCCGTATCGTGCCTAATGTCCCTCAGTCTTGTCACTTACGACGACTGAGGGGTACGTGTATTGGCTTGTTTCTTTTACTTTATTACTTACATGTCCATAGTATCGCGCTCTTAGGTACTATTAATTTAGTCTTGTCACTTACGACGACTGAGGGTATCGCGCTCTCGCGCTCTTAGATTTCTGATAAGCCTTCATATCTACTGTACTTGGTTATGATCCTAGGCAAGATAATCTTGACGGTGGTATCCTAGGCATTGTCGAAGCCTATTACGGTTGTGTGGAGGCTCAGGGGAGAGGTACCTTGCACTGTCATATGCTTATATGGCTAGAGGGTGGCTTGAATCCGAACTGTCTGGTGCACGACCATCGTTTTCCTCCCATGTGCGGGGTTTTGCAGGCCGCCGATTCCGAATATCGCTGGCATTGAAGTGACCCGCTGTTCAACTTGTCAGACATTGGTGAAAACAGCGAAAATCAAGGAAATAAACCTTAATTGCCTCGGGGGTTGTCTGTATCCTTTTTTTCTCAGATACTGACTAATATGTGTGCTTTTCTTGGACTTGTGTTTGCAAAGAGAACAGTAAATAGCATATCATGATATGTATAGTTCTTTCCGGGTGTGAGGACCTGTGCGGGTAATGTACTGGGAATCCCTTCCGCTGCATCCCTCAGTTCCGTGGTCATTTTACGTGATTTCTGGGGCCGGGAGCATGGAGTTACGGGCGGTGGAGACGCCCCCGGGTCTCTGGGCCGGATTTGAGCCAGCGGGGCTCGCAGCGGGATGGGAGAAGAAGCAGAAAACCCAGATGATGACTAATCTAGGAACAAACAACTTCAATCTCCCATATCTCCCATATATCCCTAGATGCCGCCAGGCACACCACAGCGGCGGCGGGCCCATCGATGGGATTGATGGCGGGAAGGGCGGGCTGATGCGAACCACGTATCAGTTCTTTACCGGTGTATGATAAGCGCGTCGAAGCATAGACATAATTGATGCGGACATGTGATATTATTCTGGTGATTTTAGGTTCCTAGACAGCAGCAGGAGTGAGCTTGCTGTGTCCCACCCGGGCGAGCCTGATGTAATGGGCGCCTCTGATGGGCGAGCGGCGAGATGAGGCAGACACGGGCGTTGCCGACGCAGACGTATCGGGAAGCGGTAGATAATGGCTTTATCTACCACTAATTATTATGAGGTTTATCAAAGGTTCGAAACCATTGATGGACCGACTCTAATTAGGCCGGCCCACCCTTCATGCCTAACATGTGTAGTTATGTGGGCTATATAGGTGTCATTCGGGCGGCTACATCTGGTGATTGGAGCGATTCGACGATACACCCCTTCGGACCAGATTCCGCTGTCCCTTGCGAGGATCATTTCTAGCATTTTCTCAGGCTTCACCATCCGTCGACATCCGTTCTTGTGTTGCTGGCATCCACCTCACCGAGCAGTTGATCAAGCTAGATCTTACTGGTACCATTATTACTACTTCTCATCCATCCTTGGCAACATTTTCGACATGATTGACCCAGCGCCACCTATAAAGCCCAATATATACCTCCAATTAGAGGGGGAGATATAGCGGTACTCCCCCTCTAATTCGAGGGCCTTAGGGTGGATTCTCGAGTTCTCCTTAAATACTCGTTAGCTATTTAAAATAACGCAGTAAATAGCGAGATCTCTGTAGATATCAATTGAGATCTCTTATCTGGTGATACCAGCTGATATCTCTGGCACTATCTTTCCCACCAATCAGCGCCCGCGCCCCACCCGCCCATCAAGCCATCAATAGGTTGCGCACGAGCCGCTTGCGGCTTTTGTGCATTGCGCAAAGCCGCACGGAAAATTTGAAAGCTGAGAGGTGTCAATTAACTATTTCAATGTAAGCTTACCTGAGACGAAGGAGAAGTGCTGTTGGGAAAGGGAAGATCCTCGGCATTGCCTCTGCTGCATGGCAGACCTGAGAGTATGGAAAAAAGAAGTGGAGCTTGAGTGATGCCTTCGTGATGCGTGAAAAATGCGGCCTCCCACGGTTGCACATCCAACACATAACACTCTCGGGAGTGGAAGATGAGATTTGAGAGACATTGAATGGTTCTTAGCAAGACAAGAACCAAGAACAGTGAATAAAAACCCGCGGCTTTGCGCAATGCACAAAAGCCGCATGCGGCCCCTGCGACTTTTGCGCAACCTATCTAATATGCGCGCCCTCACTGCCGCCCTTGCCTGCTCCCGCCGCTAGAGGCCCCGTAAAATCTCAAAATAATTCACATGGGGTCATTAGGAGTACATGCTGCTATATGTAACCCTCTAATTTCAATATGATGTCCTCAGGGGAGCTCACTTTTCCACGGCTAGTGGGGATACTGGAGGCACATCCCAATGATCCTACAAGCTGCACTCGGTACGCGGAATGCCATGGGAATAACAGCACTGTTATATCTGACCTGTCTCTTCTGCAGATGGTTTCAACCTCGAACCTGTCAACGGTATCAAAGCAACTGCGAAATTGGGTCTTCTCTCCGGTGATGCTCCCACAACTCTGGATCTCGATGCTCTGGCCCTGTAAGTCTCCGTGTGCTCAATGCTGCAGCTGTCAATTTCACATTTATGACTTTTCGACTTAAGACACAGTTTGATTGGACACGATGCGTCCATTTCTCGCCAAGAATTCGCCCTCGGTGACAACCTGCATTTCAACGAGACGATCTTCTCTACGCTGTGAACGCCAGCCCAGGGGTCGACTACTATAATGTGACCTCCGCGGGGCAGGTTATGCATGATAGGCTCGCCGTCTCTCTTGCGTCCAACCCTAACATCACCAACACCGGAAAAGAACAAGCAGTGCGTACGGGCGAGTCGGCGCTGTACCTTAGCGTCATGGGTGACCCAATTGCTGGCATCGCGGCCGACTTGGTGTCCTTCCCTCTAACACAATATTTTGTGACAGGTTTGTGCAGATTTTCTTTCGAGAGGAACGGCTACCCATTGCCGAGGAATGGACCCGACCGAGAAAGAGGATCACCTCAGCAACCTTACATCCCATCGTGGACATGATCGCCGCAGCATCTATGTGGGAGGCGACTCAGGCATGCGAGGACCTGATATTGGGTCCGAATCTGACTATTTGAAGCTGCATTACTGTGTTGGTTTCTTTTCCTTTTCCTCTTACATAAATAAATTCAAAAATTGCAGTAGAAGTACGGTAAAATAATTGAAGCCAAAAAGGGAGAAAGATGCGGGGGGACAAAGGTAAACATGAGAGAGAAGATAACGATGATACTAGAACATATTTTAGTGCATTCTCGAGAGATAATACTGGGATACGCACGAATTATCCAAAAACAAACATGCACCGAGCGTGATGAGTAACGACGATTTTAGTGGGAGTGGGACTCACCCAGTCCCACTCCCGTGCTAGCCGAGTGGGATTCCGTCCAGATTAGTGCGACTCGCTGCAGATACTGGTGCGACTGATGGTAAATGGATCAGGAGTGGGACTGATCCCCCATCAATCCATGTTGCGCCGGACTGCGTGCCGTCTGTTGAGCATCTGTTGCAGTGATACACATGACGGCTGATCGGCATGGGCCGGCATTATATTAATTAGTATGACAGTAGAAACCAAGTGTAGTCAGCGAAGAAATCAATTCTCGGCCACCATGCCTTAAAAGTTAACAACAAAGCAAAAAATGAACCGCGCTGTCACTAAGAGTGATCAACCCAAGCTGCGCAAAACCAGGATCAATGATCCGTCGGCGGCATTTTCCTTTACCTCACGTCTTGCCGGAGTTTATCTATGGCGACTTGCCCTGCTCGTTGGATTCGTCTTCACTTGTCCTTGTTTCAATACTATGGCCCTTCCTGGGGGATGCAACCTTGGCTTCGGTCTTAATATTCCCGTTTTCAATACTATGGCCCTCCCCGGGAGATGCAACCTTGCCCCTTGACTTCATGTCAGGGGTCCTGACCTTCCTGTCCTGACTTCATCTGCATAGCGTCTCCCAACTCCACGTCGGCCGCCGAAATTGCTGCATGGTGCCCAACTTCCACCTTTTCGTGAAAATCTCCAGTATCTGATTGCACTTGGGCCATTATCTCAGGCCCATCTTATGCACGTTGTGGGTCACAAATGCGCCTCGACGCCATGTGCCCGACCATGCCCCATGAAGATCTCCATTTGAAACATTCAGGTTCCCTTAATAGGTAACTATGTCCATCGATATCAACCGTACATCAGATCAAAATCGCATGCTGTGCGCCAGTCAATCCCCGCATCATTTTTAAAAAATTCTTTCCATGCTCTGGTACCGCACACTTGGGGTCGCGTGAATTTACTTTGGCCAAGTTCCAACCCAGCTGTTTCTCCGTTGTGCATTTTCAGATGGACGCCATCTCCTCTTGGTTAGCTCTTAGTTGGAAACGCCCCGCCGGTCTCAGTACATTTGATGTTTTTGGGTCATGCTCTGGATCTCGTGCTCTTCTACTCCTACGACTCTGTTCCAAGTTTTTCCGAGATCACAGAGTTACCTCGCGGCTGCCTTTTTCACGCGGTCTCAGCCATATAAATACCCTCTCAATTCAACGATCGAGACTCGACCCACATTTTGTCTTTATTCCCCCTCCTCTTTCCAAGTATGAAAATTTGCTACTTTGCCTTTCTTGTCGCTCATTTGTCAAACTAGACAACAGAAGCGTCTCTCCGTTTATAAACTTCTCGCCGGTACAGTTGTTTCCTGGTTTAGTGCCGTCATTGCCTAACTGCTCGACAGAATACTACTATATTTTCAATCGCTCTCATTGCTGTCTCTGACTTCCAGTCCGATACCTGGTAGGCATTTGATTCTATCATATTGATACGTTCTCTAGGCTACAATGTTCGAAGCTGGAGAAATCAAAGCCTACAGGGAATTTGTCTACATTTGTGTTGCTTTTTCTCAACGGCGCTCCTTCAGGCATTTCCACCGGCTCTTGGGGATCCATCACATGAACCGTTTTTCTCGGTTGAAAATGCAACTGACTGGATCACGTCTCGTGGTTATCAACTCTATCTCGAGCACGACGATGTTGAAGTATCCGTCGGTGCCTGGGATCCTGACAAAGCTATGCCTATGCAACTCCGATCCTATCGTACCCATGTACGTTGTCTTTGAACCTTTGGAACGTTAGCGTAGAAACTAACCCTGAAACAGCGAAGATGATCAGTGAAAGCTACCTCAACCATCCGTTCTTCAGCCTGGATAACAGCGATTCTTGGGTCAATCTCATTGCTTTCCAGGCATATATGGGCAGTTTTCATGGGTCTTTCGATGAGTACCGCAGCCGAAACCCTACTCCTCTTAGTTCTCGTGCTCCATCTATTTATCTTGGGCTCAGTTCTGTGGGCAGGCTGGTGGCTGTACACTTTTGAGTGTAGAAATAAAAATCCAAACAAATTCGAAAAGATTCTGGAAGGTAGATCTTACCCTTGTGTCTGGCCACCTGGCTTGACACCTGCCCAACACCTACTGCGCACCTGCAGCAGAGGCAGGTAAAAGTTACCTGCTCTGGGGATTGCCTCCAGTGGTATTTGGCGTTTTGCATGCCAGGGACTGATGGGATCAAAATATTTGATATACCGAAGGCGATCGGAAGGGTCAGATCTACCTTCCAGAATCTTTTCGGAGTTGTTTGGATTTTTATTTCTACACTCAAAAGTGTACAGCCACCAGCCTGCCCACAGAACTGAGCCCAAGATAAATAGGTGAGTAATTCCCTCGGGAGTGCGTCAGTCATCCCGACTGTGCTTACACACCAACTCCCACGGTTGCCGAGCTCCGATGCTCGCATAGCCAGCCAATATTCCAACAGGTTGCCGAGGAGCTCGTAATGTGGTATAACTCTGCCACGGTGAGCCTGAGGTGTAGGTCTCTGATGGATTGAGACAAAATACAGTCTGCGTACCGTGGATGATGGGGGCAGAACTTTGGCGATCTGTTCGACTCGATTCCGGCGAGGGAGTGGCGAGGGGCATGTGCTCAGACGTGGAACTGTGTATTCCAACTGGGAATAAATGCCTGCCTTGGGGAAACGACGAGTGTGCGGACTTACGGTGAGCGACGTTCGACGGCCGGTGCTGATCGAATACCGGACTTAAAAACATCGCCAGTACTCGGTGGCGATCATCAACGGGACAGGTCTGGGCAGGTAGGTAATGGTGCGGGGGAGACGATGGTGAGAGGCAGGAATCATCAGAGAGGCCACTTGCTTTTGAGCTTGTTTTGAGCGGTTGATTTATGCTGCATGTGCATTGCGCTAACGGAATTCACCGTGATCTCGCGGAGCTTCTGAAAATCTGTGTCCAGTGACATAGCTTCGCAAATAAAATAGAGAGTTCAATGCAGGAAGGAGCCAGCCGAGCGCCTCGTGCAGTGGGGGTGAGAAAAAGATGTCGAATTAGCCAAACAGGTGCACTCTGATATGAGGCATCTGCTTAAGATACGAGTAATATTGGGTGTACCCGTGCTTTCCCTCCCCCCCTTCTTACTTTGTGAGAGAATTCCCATGTGGGTATGTACAGTCCTGAGCCTCCCACGAGCGAGTTTTACAGTGCGTCCTGCGCTCAGAGCTCAGTGAAGTCCGACTAGTATTTCACGCAATCGGAGGCTCGCTCACCATATGCGGTTTATCTTTGGGTTCTATTACTGTTCGTGGTTGGGCCCGCTTTCATTCCGAACCCCCGGAAAGATTGGTTCAGGGATAGCATGGCCCCACCATCAGTCTACGGGTTCACTACTAAGTAAATAGTCTTGGATGCGGTGTCCATCAGACTCCAAACTATTGGTCTCTCGAACGTGCGGATTGCTCGATTCAGGGATGGCATGGCTCAACCCCAAGTCTACTGCTCCATTCCTTGGTGAGGCATGTGGTAAGCTCAAATGATTGGTTTCTCGGTGAATGGCCCGACAAGCCCCTGGCGCTGCTGCAACAGAATGAAAAACCACACGGGGAAGAAGGATTGAATTGAAGTCCCAAGCAAAACAGCGAATTTGAAGAGAGCTTTGACGGGAAGCATGGCTCTCGAAGCGACTTGTGTACCGACGTTGTTTTAAGGTATATTTCGGTGTTACGGGCTGCGGCGAGCTTTGCTTTGTTAGCTTGCAATGCCTCAGGGCTGAGTGACCTTACGGACATTCCTCGCTGCTTCAATTTCTCGGAGGAGGCCCTATGGTCTCTCTCCACTACATCGTCGCCTTGGGGATGATGCCTCCGACACTCGGTTTTCCGAGTTTGTTGTTGCACGCATTCTGCAAAGGGAAGAGTCACGACAGCATCTGTGAGCTGGTGGACTCCGGGGAATTTTGCCTAGGAGGAGCTGGTGGTCAGCACTTCTGGTTCAATTATTCACCACTGCACCAACCTTGCGCGGGCTCATTGATAGACCGGACTTGATTGAGTTCTTTACATCCATGGTTTACGAACGATCAACCATAGCTCTCGTGGCCAAATGAAGTTCTTTAAGTCTCCTATTGCCTGGAGGTATCTATCGCCTGCGTTCTACAACACGACGGGAAACTAGGTACGTAAGCTCTGCAACAATGTGGCGAGCACGTTGCCGATTAGTGGGTTTCGGTCGATCGGTCCGGACACTACTGTACTATTAAAATCAATTCGTCAAGCACGTGATTTGGGCCCCTCGCCAGAAAATCCCATAAATCGAGAAAAAATTATTTAAAATTTTCGGCGTGACGCGTGACTGACGAATTGAATTTAATAGTACAGTAACTTTCTCAATCAAAACGGTGTCCACGCTGCGGTCCCCAAGGCTCATAAGATACAATTCTGAAGAGACGAAATTTAGATATACCTATTCCATTAAGGCCTTTAACTTGAACTAAATGATAATATTGAGATTTGAATCCAGGGCGGGGGAGGCAAAATATTTCAAACTCCGCGCGCGGCCCAATTGATCAGCCCGAGTTGTACCAGTCTGCCTACGGCAACGTGCTCGCCACAATTCTTGCCAATCGTAGGCAGACTGGTTACGAGTCTAACAGTCGGTTTCAGATGCTTACGTATCAGTCAGTTCTCGCATTTTCTGTTTCTGCTGTATCCACCATTTTTACATTCACCGTGATTCATTGCGGAGATCAGTACCCTCACGACCACCGGAGGCTGAGCGCCCGGAAGAGCCGGAAATAAAACGTGTATTCCATCCGCACAGTAACCGCCCTCAATTCCGATCCTTCCAAGAATATGTCCTCATGGCTGAGCGAACAGAACCTACGGATAGCCAGCCATGGCGCCCGTTCCGTTCTCAGCTCGATTTCGAAGTTGCGGAATTCTGCGAAAACAACATTTTGAATAAGGATTCCACAGAGACATTGATATCCCTTATCCGCCGTTGTAACGCTAATCCAGAGGACATTACACTGGCGAAGGCAGAAAAACAAATTTAGGAGCGATATTAAAGCCAGCTGCAGCGAAGCACCAGCCAGAAGGTGGCGCGCAAATCCTGAGTTTCCGGCTGAACTTGTTCCGGCGTTGTGAGAATTTTGATGAAAAATTGTCAGCCTTGTGCGTTGTCGTGTTTCAAGGCGTTTTCAGGTGTTTTTTGGTGTTTTTTGGTGTTGTACAACGCCACACCAAATTTGTCAAAACTCTGATGTTGGACTTGAAAATATTCAAGCCCGAGCCGTGGGCCCGCTCAATCCTGCCGTCGGGGTCGGCTCGGCTGGGCCTAAGCTGGGTAGGGCTTGGCGGGCTTATGATCATCACTATCTGCACGTGCGCTAACTTCAGGGCCTCCCGAGCACGTGGAGTCACGTGTAGACTGCGTGCCTTGTTTGGTTGGTGACGTTTCACTGTGCTGTCTTTCACCTTCGCACCTTGTTCGCACCGCCCACATTCCCGGAGGCCTCTTCGCACCGCCTCGCTGCAGCGTCCGTAGCACCGGCTTCACCACCGAAAATGCCGGTGTGTCGACATCCTGGGTCTGATCTCATTTGTCCAGGGCGTCATTACAGTGATCGCCGCTGTGATCCTCATATTTCTCGCATCTACAAAACAGGTTAGTAGAGCGCGACTCCATCGCGTGTACAACGCTTACAAGCGATCATATACAGTGGCGAGAGAACAGAACTGCGGGACACGAGGTCGCTGTTCAGATCTCTCGACTTAAGTTGATGTTTCTATCCGACTCTAACTCTGAAGCGCCACACATCTTACCCGACACGAAGAAGATTTATTAAAGGAATTAAATCGCTTGGGTGAATCTACAATGGAGATTCTCAGTCGCCCGGGGTATATATGGTGGAAGGACAGCGCTGAAATCGCTCAGACGATTGACACGCTATCTGCGCAGACCTTTCGTTTGGCAGCTGAAATAACAGAGGTGCGTCATTCCCAGTATCTTTGAATCTCAGTCAATACATTCCCTAACAGATGCGCTTAACGAAGAAAATCCTAGAAGCAATTAATGCAAATAATCAACACAATTTCGAACACGTGCGGCGGATGGAGCATCTGCTCCGACTGCAGATGTCGCAGATGGAGGAATTGGAGGAACTGCAGGCGGGAGCTCGTTGGTTGATCCTCCTGATGTGGCCGGCGGGAGCGGGGATGAGTGAAGGGTCGTCGAGTGCTTCCATTCATTCCTTCACAGCAACGATATCTATGTGTACCGTAAGGCCTTCGTTCTATGCAGACTAACATCTCGTCGCTGCCCCTGACTTGCATCATCGAGACGTTAATGGACAACTGCCTGGTCGGAGTTTGAAAAATCTAGCCTCCGGGGCTTCGGGTTATTGTAGAAATGGAAAATATCGAATAACCAAAGTGATGAAGTGGACCGATTCCTCACTCACCTTCGATCTGAAAATGAGCTCACTTTCCAAGGCCTGCCACGATGCGACGTACCGTATACAGTGACCTGCGGTGAGGAGAAGCTTCGACTAACGCACATCTGCGTTTAGACCACATTTTCTGAGTGTTATGCGGAGAGTATCGACGTGAACACCAGGGAAAAACTGCCATTGCAGGTCTGATGCATTCTTGGCGCGCCAGGAAGAGAGCATCCGCAGAGCTTTTCGGATGTCCCTTTCGTCCAATTTGTTTGGGCGCCCCCCCCTAGCCGTCGCTGTCACTCGTCTTCGGTTAGTAAAGGTCGTTCACGACGGTTTCAAGTTGAGCCGAGGTCTTACACCTGGGGCGCAAAATTGGAAGGCTGCCGTACTTCCTGCCGCGCGGTCCACTACGCATCCAGCGTACCACCCCGCGCGAGTGGAACGATCCGCTGATCGGCTTGAGACGCTCGGCGAGCATTTCAAATGGCGAGTGGAGATGGGAGACTTGTGTTCACCGTCCCGACATCCGAGTCTTCCCAGAATTACTAGCATTCTTCAAGACTTCGTTGGATTCGCCCTTGCCTTGGTGGAAGTGCGGCTTCAATGTCATCTTACGTTCCGGAATCTAGTGCCACCCCCAAATCAACAAAGAAGTACACAGAAAGGAGCACAATTTTTACCGCAGCCCGTGCGCCATCGTGAGATACCAAAAAAATAATATTCACCTTATAGAACGTCGAAAACGCATTTGGAATGTGGATGTTGACACCGACATTCCACGCAGTCTGTACAGCGGGAAAGATTGAGCCCGTAATCTCGGCATTCAAATTGCAAGTTCCGGTTTCCCCGTCGCCTCGCATTAGAGCTCGGTATTGGTTGTATTTCGATCGCCTATCTGTTGGAAAATGCCATGACTGTTTCGCTCAGCCTGATTAATGATCATGTTTAAGCACGCATAGCACACGGTAGAATCAGGAGTACAGGCCTAGTCTCTTATAAACAGACGCTACAACAAAAAAGTGCTCGTACCTGTGCTTTGTTGTAGTCTGTCGATTCCCTTTGATCTTTGATCGGTACCCGACCTTATGTAATCTTAAAATTTTCGGTTCTCAAAATGCCTTGTGCAACGCGTATTTCACCGAATTTTTTGCCCCTAGACGTGTAGTAACCCAGTACTAACAACTTCTCCAGCCAAGGCTTGGTACCGGACTAGAGGAACGACAATACCGGAATTTGATGGACCGGCGCCGGACCGACATCCGAAATGGCGGGGAAGTGGTTTGGATGGAAATGGCCGAAGAATATATGTTGTAAGGGCTCCATTTAATTTATAATGCTATTCTAACGCACTTTGCCTCTTGAATCTAGCGAGGGGAGTTGCTACAAGCTGAGAAGGGCCGTGGGAACAAATTCAAACTCCGCAGATTATGTAACAACCCTACCCTCCATACATCAGTGGCGCGGTAAACTACAGACTAAGTACAGACCTCTGACACGGCGTTTTCGACTTCAACTCGAATATTAGAGTACTCGGTATTACCAAAAGTAACCGGGCGTTTGGTTTTATCGGCACATAATGAACTCTTTTGACATTGTTATGGATAAGAACCTAATCTAGGATGTGTTTGACCCCGACCCGAACGTTGGACCGTGAGTTAGAAGCCTTCATACTCAGTGTAATATTAGATTTATGAAATAACAGCATTTTTGCCTCAGATTTTCTGGTTGAGACGTTTTCCCACTTTAAGGCTTCAGAAAGTTCGATTGACCTGTAGGAAGGCCCTTTGAAGTTTCAGAGGTCCACAGTCTTGTTGGAATCTTCTGTGAGTATATCAAGTGGATAGCAAATCATCCTTTTAATCAAACTCCCAAATAAACACCAATTCTTAGGGCATAAAAAGCACAATCATCCTCATTTTTGTGATAGATATGTTGTGGAGTATCCTTTCATGAACCACAGACAATCTGGCCATTAATACGCAAGGCACGGGAGTGGGATAGCCTGTTCCGGAGTGCCCGGTTACTTTTGGTAATACCGAGTATACATTTTGATTGTGTGGATTAGGTCCTCCAATTCACTGGGAAACAGCTCCGTGACTTCATACACAGATCGCGCCCAGAGCATGCTCGCTCCTCGCTCCCATCGCCCCACCTGCTGGCCGTGTCCGCTCGTTGCGAGCCTCAGCATCCCGAGACTATCGCGCTGTGAGGTCCATTTTCTGCATATTTCAATACTAAGTTAGCGCGAAGAACACGGTAGTTCGAGAGTGTCGAGAGATGTCAGAGACAGGGAATCTGGGAAGCAGAGTGTCGGCCTGCAGGTAAGTATACTGGTAAATATCAGTTCCATAAGGAGCGATGGAAGGTAAAACGCACGAACATAGCGCCGCGATGATCTGGTCCGAATGTCAGTAGGATTTCACAAACACGGTGCGTTACTTACCAGAGGTCTTGCTTAGCGGCCACGCTAAACGTTGGGTCTAAAAATTCAATTTAATAACATGGTTCGAACCATATCGGAAGACGTGCTTACCGGACAGCATCCGTTCCCAATGCCGAAGTCGACTGGACTCTCGCAGGAGGGCAAATAGGAGAATTGAAGTAGAGGTCGAGATGATAGAGTACATACCCCGGGATCGAGCTTGAAGTTCCTTGAGGTACATCGCAATCAGTACCGAGGGAGGAAATTGAAGTTCAAGCACGTACCAACGTGAATCTCCAGGGAAGTACGAATTATCTGTTGAAAACCTCAGTAAAGGTCCATGAATATGGTGCATTGCTCACCATGTTAAAGTGGGTTGTCGCAAATGAGTCTACACGGTGCAATTCGATGTGTGGCTATTTCCGCCAAAGCCGGCGCTTGAATTGCAGTTGTTTTTAATGAATAAGGTTGTGAATACAGTTTGTAGTCACTTTTTTTTTTGCAATATACTGGTGTATTTTATTTTGGGTTCGATAACGAGTTGAATCGCTCAAGACATGGCTTTGCGGCCAACTCACGGCACTTATGATTTGGTTCAGCATGCCGAAAAACTTGCCACCATCAAATTACCGGCGGAAAGTGGAAAAGTGCCTTTCTACCCATTTCTACCACCCCTGCCGGCGGCGAAGGCGGGGACGAAGCGAGCGTGGACAATGAAGATAGCGGCGACGACTCCGACGAGGACTACGCTCCTGCGCAGACGGGATTTATCTGTGACTCAGGTGAGCTCCATTTCAAACTCCCACGGAGTTGTGGCGCTGCTAGTTCAAGAACAGGGCGCAACGCTGGCGCTATCCTTGTATGTTGTGATTTGCTTTGCACCGGTGCATCTGATGGAACTCACTAGCGGTTTAGTCGCAGGTCATAACATTGAGGTGTATCGACGGAAGCTTGAGCTGAAGGGTTCCGACACACGGAAATTTTGGAGGAAATTCACCACCATAGACTGTGTGAATACAAAAGTCAGACATTATCGATCCAGTCGATGTCATGGTAGTAGTATGGTACTGGGTCCTTCGTTCAGATCGAATTTTGGCCCTACGGATTCCTTCCAATACACTACCATCAGGAAAACTTGGGGTGTAGGGCCGTGGCTTTGCCTGGCAGGAACTCGCACTTGTACTTTGTTCTGCCTCATAGCTTCGTCTGAATGTTCTGTTGCTGCCAATCTGCCAAGGTCGAGACATTCCTAGGATATAAACTCATTGAAGCCTAGCCTGCAAAAAGAGCAGAAGAAGATGCTCGGTCGGAACTCAAAGGAGACGCTGACGAAACTTGCAAGTGGTTGTATGAGGATCACTGCCATCAGGGCCTCGGTTGAATCCAATTGGCTAGACTTGCTACCAGTCTGCCAACAAGGGCTATGGGTTAAGACGGAGTTGACTGTAGCATCGAGGAGCATGAAGAACATCTCAAGCTCGTATTCGCCAGACTAAGGGGACAGCACATGTTCCTGACCAAGAAGAAATGTGATCTGTACTCTACGTATATGGACTGTCTCGGACATCGTATTGACGACCCTGGGCTGCAAAGGACAAACTTAATAAAGTACTGGATTGGCGCCCACCGCGATCGCACAACGAAGTCTTTCGTCTCTTTGGGTTAATACAATACTTGGCCCATTTCCTGCCGGACATCTCCCACTTCACCTCTCCACGTCTGGTCAAAAAGTTGAGGCTGTCGTCCATTAAGAATCTGCGGCAGCACTCATTCCGGCACTGAAGTTCGACAGGCACTCCGGAGTCCGGGCTTCAGATATTGATCCCGAGTTTATGGGTTCGGTGGATGGAACCTCCGAAACCCGGAGCGGACGCAGGAAATAACTTTCCGAGAATGTATATAAAGGCTTGGCTTTTCAGGAAAATTCAGCGTCGTTGGCCTCTCCTCATTCTGTGCATGCCCATTTGGCCTCTGCCGCCCCACTCTGTGCATGCCCATTTGGCCTCTGCCGCCCCACTCTGTGCATGCCCATTTGGCCTCTGCCACCCCACTCTGGGCATGCCCATTTGGCCTCTGCCGCTCCAATCTGAGCATGCCCATTTGGCCTCTGCCGCTCCACTCTGTGAGCATGCCCATTTGGCCTCTGCCACTCCACTCTGTGCATGCCCATTTGGCCTCTGCCCCATTCTTCCTTTGTTTTCGTTTGCCTGCCCCTCTGCCGTCGTTTATTCACAAAGCCACATGGCAGCCCCTGACCGAGGTCTGATCACCCTCTTTCATACTGTTCACACATAATGCACCGTGAATTAGCATCGGCAGAGCGTGGTTCTCTCTTGTCGAAATTCTCCGAGAGCAGTCAAGGCTGGGTACTCATACCCCTTTTCTTTCCACCTTAAATTTCGATTTTATTGATATTTTATCGATGCTTTATAGGTCCAGCGTCAACATAGCATCATTGATTCTTAATTGGTAGTCTCCTCCAAGCTCATCTCGTCTCTACCCATGGCATGAAAGAAGCTTTTACATTCTCTGTATTGCTTGGTGAGTGGAATGTTCGTCCCTCATGGATGAACATTTATTCAATCATAGCTGACCATGAGCACTGCCATTGCATGCCACACACATTCTGAAGGGATACACTAGTTGTGACTCCTGTTTGGGTTCTGGGGGACTAAGGTCATCGCAACCTGGCAGGTTGCAACTTCTGTTTGGGTGCTGGGGGATCAAGGACGTTGCAACCTGACAAATTGTGACTTCTGTTTGGGTTCTGGGGGATATAAGTCGCAACCTGGCAAGTTGTGACTTCTGTTTGGGTTCTGGGGGATAAAAGTTGCAACCTGGCAAGTTGCAACTTCTGTTTGGGTTCTGGGGGATCAAGGTCGTCGCAACCTGACAAGTTGCAACTTCCGTTTGGGTTCTGGGGGATAAAAGTCACAACCTGGCAAGTTTGACTTCTGTTTGGATTCTGGGGGATCAAGGACGTCGCAACCCGACAAGTTGTGACTTCTGTTTGGGTTCTGGGGGATCAAGGACGTCGCAACCCGACAAGTTGCGACTTCTGTTTGGGTTCTGGGGGATAAAAGTTGCAACCTGGCAAGTTGCAACTTCTATTTGGGTTCTGGGGGATCAAGGTAGTTGCAACCTGACAAGTTGCAACTTCTGTTTGGGTTCTGGGGGACAGATTGAGCTGTGTGGCCCAGCCAGTCACACAGTCTCTCTCTGGCCAGTTGGCGATGATTGTCCTTGAGGGTAGGCAGAACAACCTGGCCAGTTGTTTTGTCTGCTGTCAGGCCATCATCATGGGAAACAATATGCCAAATTGTCTGCCTGATATCGATGCCGTTGGTTGTGGGCTGTGTTGCCCACCTGATGAGTTCAAAAGAACGAAACCAACCCTATATCTACATTGGTATTGTTAACGGACATGTAGTGCAGTAGCTCAATCTCAGGGTTGAAGCCCACTTTCAAAGTAGGTGGTAGCACGAATAGCTGCGGCTCATTCATCTGTAGCGCTCCAGTGCTACGATGGCTACATGCAAGGAGTATGTAGTCCACCATATCTTTGACTGAGAGCTCCGCTGTGCCCGAGAGATTCTAGCAAAGGGTATGTATTGATCAGCTGTAGGGATGGTCACGGGTCCGGGTCCGGGTATAAATCAGTTGACCCGGACCCTGACCCGGAAAACCTGAACCCGAACCCGCGGGTCTACGGGTTGTCCACGGTTGGTCCGAATTGATCGGATCAGGCCTGCCGAGGTTTGCCGGGAAGGTTCAACACCTTCAAAAACATGAAATACGTCCACTAATTGTCATTTTTAAGTGCATCAGGTGCTTAACAAAAGCTTGGGAGTACCATTGATAGCTGGTAGTCATATCTGACTGCCTTCAAATGACGTAAATTCCATGAAAAAGTCAAATATTTGTAGACCCGCGGTGTACCCGAGGGTTTCGGGTCCACCAAAATTGGAACCCGTACCCGGACCCGGACCGACCCGACCCAGAAACCCGCCGGGTTGACCCGTACCCGTGACCTTCCCCAATCAGCTGGGTACCAATTAGTGATATTCAAACTACCAATCAAGTGTGGATACAAGATTTGTTGCTCTGCCAGATCGAGCGAATATTGAATATTGAACTTGTTTTTGTTCCAAATTTGTTGGCGTGCATCAATCAGCACAAGAGAATAGTACACCACCAAAGTGCCGACATGCTGACCCCAGCTGGCACGGTCACCCGACAGATGCGTGGCACGAAAGCTGTCTGGTTCACAGCCAGCTGGCGGCCATGAGTTCTCCAGCCTATTCTCCAGCTGTAACCCACCTGATCAGCCATCTGTTGACCGACTAAATTCAATATCTGTATCCCACCTCACGTGGTCACTGAGGGCTCGACGCGTTTCGTACCCACCCATGGGCAAATTCTAGCACATAAAGAAACCACATTTGGTATCTGTAAGCGTCGAGTCGCGCGTCAGATCCAAAATCCGGAGGTTCTGAGCCTCTAGGATAACTTGTTTTCTACCAAGTAGCCAAGCCTACAACGAGGCTTATGGGAATGGAGGATATACATTCCATGATCCACAGATGGCAAGGTCATGTCATTATGAAAAGTTAGAGAGATTCTGGATACTCAAAGTAACACTCTAGGGCTTGGGAACCACTCTCTGGTAGATGAAAGCTTCAACCTCTTAATTGTGACTATTGCAATTTTCTTCCTCAACTATAATACATCCAGATCACCTGGGATGAAGAATAGACCTTTGAAGGCAGTTCAGGACCTGAGAGACAAATTATAGACCCCATCTCCGAGTATGAGGATTATTTCGCGCGTGGGTGACGAGGATTCGGCGCGTCACACGCTGTGACAACCTCCCCGATCTGGCCGATTTCGGGAATGAATCGTGAATAACTTCAGGCTCGAGACATGGATCACCTTAAAAAGACTTGCATCATGAAGATACATACCAATACCAATAGTATCTTCGATGACCAGGGAATCTTTATGCCAGGTGAAATAAATATTTCTGGAGCTTGTCAAAAAAAAAACGGTGTTTTCACCCCTCTTCCAGGCCCTCTAGCTCGATGAATCCGAGTCCGATTCTTACGGGCGATTGATTAAGGCTGAACTGCGTAGGCTTGAGTAAAAGGTGAATAAGCAATAGCAATTGAACCACTGACCCCTTTGCCTCGAAACCCAAACCAAACAAAAGCCCTTGACAGGACGCACTAGGCTCGTCATTAGGATGCACTAACCTGAATGATCGAGGCTCTCAATTACATGCCCCTGAGCAAATGATAGATAGGCAATAGCTCTTGAACTACTTGTCCGTTTCCTTGGAAGCGGAACTAAATGAAAGACCTCAAAATTCCACACTACTAGGTTCATCTCTACGCTTCATTAGCGCCATTCAAGGTCACAACTACAAGATTGTGAAAAGGATAAATAGTTCTTATGCTCCTGAACTCTGGAAGGTGAGTAGAAAGTAGCAGGAGTTTCCCTGGCCATACAAACTGCTCGTCGTCAATTTACGGCCAAGATTTGTGCTAAATCCAGCAATGGTACATTCAATTCTCCTTTCTGAGCAGTACAGTGGCGCGCAATATCCCCCAATTTGACGGCTTCCGGCGTTTTCAACCGTGGGAAGCGGCATGTTGAGCGATAAACTTGGCCGCAGTTCAGTTCACCGTTGAACACCGAGGCATGCTATCAGGTTTGGTTGAAAGCTCAAAATTACGGATGTTAATGTGTATGTGTAGATGCAACGTTCAAGTGTAGTCATCTGAAACTGCAAACAGCATCCGCATTGATGCGACAGCGCAAGGAATGCAGCCATTTGGTTGTCTGATAATACCGGCCACTGGAATCTGGATTGCGTTCGGATCTTAGTAATGTAGAGCTTGAATACTTGAATCCCACACGCACTTCATGTGCGCATAGTTTCCAGACAGAATTTTGTTAATTTGTGCATCTATCTGGGTCTCATTATAGCCGAATTTACGACGAATGAAGCAGGCTGCCGGGGTACACGAATTTTGATGTAACTCCACCGAGGTGCTAAAAGGTTCCCCGCTGTTGTGTGACGACTGTGACTACGAATATATGAGACAAGGGTTTGCATCTTCGAAAATAATAAAGCTGATTTGGGAATAACCTTTGAACGTGGTCTGAAGTAGTCGGAAACCACCAGTTGACCATCAGGGGAAGTGCCGTGGCATTGCGGGGAAGTGACACGGCACTGCGGGGACAGTGATGCGCACCTGCCGCAGCACTGCCGTGCATCTAACAATTCGAATGCGAGTTTTATTCAGCTAACACGGTAGTTACAAACACGTTTTCGATGCCTGAACATGCCAGACGCTACGAGAATGAAAACTACAGCAGTCTGACTCAAAGTTGACTTGATATTCAACTTATATCATGAGAATTTCCCTTGAGCTGACTCAAATAGTTGGAATATGCAGTTCCCCTCACTTTTTCAATTGTTTTAAACAGCCTGTCTTCTGAATTTCATATTGACTGTCCACCTGTTTTGGTTGTACAGCCCACTTTCGGTGCTGTATCTAGGGGACGGCCGAGGGATTCCCGAGGCCCTGGCAATGTGCCAGGAACAGTGTCGCTGGACTCCCCGAGGACGCGCAGGATGTGCATGGTCCGTGGGGGATGTCCGAGTAGACGAGCGTATAGGGATAGGGGACGACCGAGGGATTCCCGAGGCTGGCATGGCAATGTATCGGGCAGAGTGTCGCTGGACTCCCCGAGGACGCGCAGGATGCGCTTGGTCCGTGGGTGATGTCCGAGTAGATGGGGGAAGGCCGCGCCGATGGTGCGCAGGTGGTCATTTACTTCTCCGAAGTGCGATAGTACTCGCCAGGTGAACAAATATGTAATTTTGGCTCTATCAAATCCCTTGTAAACTATTTAAGTCTCCCCTCCCCAAAAATCAGCTTGTTTGGGCAAGATCTGAAGCCGGTGGAACATGTTGAACTCAGACAGGTCCCAAAAATATATATCTTCGCAGTTTTCTTTCATGGGTCAGCTACTGGTTTTTCTGGCCAACACCAGTGTCGAGTTATGTCCTTCTTAATAATAACTCAACAGCAGTATGCATGCGCAGATGCTGGAGGTTCCCAGCCCGACGTTATCTGAACCAAAATATGTATTGTACTGATTTTCTTCGTCATGATGTACCACCTGAAAATACTCGGAAAGGCACCGATTTCACACGTTGGTTGATTTTTGTAGTCTTTTTTTTGGGTGAGATATACTTCACGATTACAGCTTAGATTTGGAGAAAAATGCCCATAGGAATAGTCCCCTCACGCCGATTCCACTGGGAGGCATGGTTGAGCGCATCCACGAGCGATGAGTGCACCATCCTTGTCAGCTTTGTCCTCCGTGATTTTGAAGCCCCGCAGTGTGTGGGAATACAAGGAGGTGCATTCAAATGGCGGGCATTTTGAAAACCATGGCCTGACACAATAGAGCTGCATTCAAATAGCTGCCATTTTGAAAAGCTGCGCGATAGACCTGGTGCAATGGAGGTGCATTCAAAGGGTGGGCATTTTGAAAAGCATGACCTGACACAATAGAGGTGCATTCAAAGGGCTGCCATTTTGAACAGCATGACCTGACACAATAGAGGTGCATTCAAATGGCTGCCATTTTGAAAAGCGTGACCTGGCGCAATGGCAATGCATTCAATTTCAGATGGCTGCCATTTTGAAAAGCACATTGCACCAGGTCATGCATTTCAAAATGGCAGCCATTTGAATGCGGCTCTATTATCTGAGACTGGTTACTGGGCCACCTTGACATTTTTGTCCTCGAGCCTGTCCAGAGAGTCAATTGGATACCCAAAATGAAAACACAGACGGCTCCATAGGAAGTATTAAGACATATTTAAATGCAACAGACGACCCTCACATACCAATAACCTGTCCAACAAAATCCATCTTTATCTGCAACTGAAACTCGGTGGTTTAAAGTGGTAGCCCAGCGTGAACAGAAAGTCTGGCAGTTAAAAGTCAACTCGACGTTGGTGGATAGTGGGTTAGTGGTGTCAAATGCAACAATCAAGTTCCAAGTCCTTAGCCAAGACCGGTGGATCGCTATAGAGGTGCTTGGATTGTGCCGCTCAGGATGATCTTCAAGGGTCCAAGAGGCGAGGGAGAGTTACTTTCACATATGGTATGGTGTGGAGTCATTGATTCAAATCAGGGGATGTGAACGAGCCTAAAAACTTGTGAATCGGCGAAGAATTGTTGAAGAAACAAGCCAAAGACGAGCGCCAGGGCCGTTCAGAGATAAGAAATGATGTTCACACACCGGCATCTTGATCGAGAACCTCCCATAACTTTTGATCGCCGCATCAATCTGCCTCGAAATTTGACATGCAGTGTCGCAATAGGTCATATTCCATCTTATAACCACCAAATCCCGGGATTCTATATCACAGCGCTTTCTATTATGCAAGTGGCCCACTAACTAGTTTGGCCCGCTAAGCAGGCACTGATAATATTGTGTCGGGACATGCTTTTCAAAATGCCAGCCCTTTGAATGCACCTCTATTGCACCAGGTCATGCTTTTTAAAATGCCCGCCATTTGAATGCACCTCTATTGCACCAGGTCACGCTTTTCAAAATGCCAGCCATTTGAATGCAGGTCTATTGTACGGCTTTTCAAAATGCCAGCCATTTGAATGCATCTCTATTGCATCAGGTCATGCTTTTCAAAATGCCTGCCATTTGAATGCACCTCTATTGTGCCAGGTCATGCTTTTCAAAATGGCAGCCATTTGAATGCACCTCTATTGTATCTGGTCATGCTTTTCCAGCCATTTGAATGTGTGTCAGGTCATGCTTTTCAAAATGCTTCCCATTTGAATGCACCTCTATTGTGCCAGGTCATGCTTTTCAAAATGCCTGCCATTTGAATGCAACTCTATCACACCAGGTCACCTCAAAATGCCAGCCCTTTGAATGCACCTCCATTGCACCAGGTCATGCTTTTCAAAATGGCAGTCATTTGAATGCACCTCTATTGCACCAGCTCATGCTTTTCAAAATGCCAGCCATTTGAATGCAGCCAGCCCTATTACATCAGGTCATGCTTTTCAAAATGCCCGCCATTTGAATACACCTCAGGTCATCGCAGGTTCAATTCGACAACTCCCACGGTGATGAGTAAAGAGGTCATGCTTTTCAAAATGGAAGCCATCTGAAATTGAATGCATCTCTATTTCGCCAGGTCACGCTTTTCAAAATGGCAGCAATTTGAAGGCACTTCTATTGCGTCAAGTCATGCTTTTCAAAAGGGCAGCCCTTTGAATGCACTATTGTGTCAGGTCATGCTTTTCAAAATGCCTGCCCTTTGGATGCACCTCCATTGCACCAGGTCATGCTTTTCAAAGTGGCAGTCATTTGAATGCACCTCTATTGTGCCAGGTCACACTTTTCAAAATACCAGCCATTTGAATGCACCTCTATTGCGCCAGGTCACGCTTTTCAAAATGCCAGCCCTTTGAATGCACCTCTATTGTGCCAGGTCACGCTTTTCAAAATACCAGCCATTTGAATGCACCTCTATTGCGCCAGGTCACACTTTTCAAAATGCCAGCCCTTTGAATGCACCTCTATTGCACCAGGTCACCCTTTTCAAAATACCAGCCATTTGAATGCACCTCTATTGCATCAGGTTGTGCTTCTCAAAATGCCCGCCATTTGAATGCACCTTCATTGTGCCAGGTCATGCTTTTCAAAATGGCAGACATTTGAAATTGACTGTATCTCTATTGCATCTGGTCATGCTTTTCAAAATGCCCACCATTTGAACACACCTCTATTGTGCCAGGTCATGCTTTTCAAATGCCAGCCCTTTGAATGCACCTCTATTGTGCCAGGTCATGCTTTTCAAAATGGCAGTCATTTGAATCCACTTCTATTGTGCCAGGTTATGCTTTTCAAAATGCCAGCCATTTGAATGCAGCTGGGTTAGTGTGGGTCAGTGTGGGTCAGGCAGCTTGATTTTTTAGTGAAATTGAACTTTGTGACGAAATGTCAATGTTTAGCTTGGGTCAGGCACTCGCAAAGACCTAAACTTAGCCCCACTTATCTAGACAGACCTGTGTTTGGGACCCACACAGAAGCTAGCCAGAGGCTAGACAGAGGCTAGACAAAGCCAGACAAAATCCCTGTCTAGTGGGCTAAAAAGGGCCTGTCTAGGGGCTATGCTCACCTAGAAATAGTGAAGCCAGATCAAGACAGATGAACACAGACCTACACAAAGGTGAGTCTAGAGAGGGTCGGAACGCAGTGAGAGGCTCAAGGTTCCGGCCCAAGGCTGCTTCTTGTGCGCGACTTTTCTTAGGCATGGCATGACAGCATCAAGACCTCAAAGAGGTGCAGGTCCAAAATGGCACCAACGTCTTGAGCAGATCTGAGAAAATAGGTCAGTTTTTTTTCTTCGTGAGATTCTAGGCAGAATTGACCTCCTTCCAACACAAAAAATCCGAGATTGCAGTGCCGGAAGAAAACTTAACCCCCGACGAATTGTATAATATTTCGGCATTTGGGCAGATTTTGGTTGGTTGTCGTTCAGAAGTGGAATGGGTACGGATTTTTCGGCGGAATACGGTTTGTAAGCATGGAATGAGTGCTCTGGGGGACTCAGAAAAAAAATTGACCCCCGGCGAACCGAGTTGTGTAATATTTCCGTATTTGGGCAATTTACAGCTGATCCCGAAAGTAATGAGAATGATCGATTTTTTTTTTGCGCGCTTCCCAAAAAGGAAACTCACGCCTTTTACTCTTCTTTCCGCTCTTTCATCACCTGAGAGGCCTCCAGTATCTTCGAGTGTACCCTGGACGTTGAAGGTGATGTTTTTGGTCCAAATGAGGCTCTTTTCAGCTCCTAATCGGCTCATCACGTCGCGAAGTCCCCATGTACCGCCTCTTTTTTTCGCTCCTGCTTTTCCTACGCCCGACGACTAAATCCCGACTTCTTGACCGCTATCTTTCGAGGACGGACACCGGCACCACAAGGCAAACGTGATGGTACTAGTAGCTTGGCTATAGTGCGTGCTCTTCAGTTTTTTTTTTTTGCCTCACTGATGCCTGACCTCTATAACTACTTTCCTGGCCCGTGTCCTCGACTTCCGTCGTCATGTGGTAGAGGCGAAAGATCTCTCGAGGCGGCATTCGTTGATAGGTGTGTCTACAAAGGAAGTGGCTGGAAATGACCGCAAAGATTTTTGAGACCGTGGAACGAATTGGACGCGGCGACATGGGGAGGGTGGTGCGGACGAAACCGAGTTCGCACGTGTGGTGCACGTGCCTGGGCGCTACATCAGGAAATTTGCGCAATGTGCGTCTGACCTTATCTGGCCCGATGATCTGCGTCCGCCTGATCAGAACAGAAACTGGCGGATTGACCTGTAAGCGCTGGCGACGCCCCGATCGTCGCTAGGCAAGTTCGCCAGCGCGGATGAGCTCTCCGCCAGCGCGGATGATCTCTCGGCCAGTCTGGTCGAGCAGCGCTGGAAAGTCGGTTCCTCTACTCCACGCTACTCAATTCACAATAGACAAAGAAATGGATAGAAAAAATAACATTGATTAAAAGATACAAAATGTACACTACCCTATCGAGACGCACATCCAATAAAAAGGGAAAAGGAAAGTGTGGACAAGCCAGCCAAACAGCGGGGTATTAGCATCTTGTCAGTCTTGCGGAAACTCAAAGACGAGCTTGCGGAAACTTGAGATTGAGAGCACTTGAGGACAAGCTTGAGATGTCTTGAGACGGTTTGAGGAGGGCCTTGAGTAAGCTTGAGGACGACGTTCAGGTAGCTTGAGGATCCTTGACTGAGCTTGGGTAGGCGCGAGGCAGGTTGGATGTGTGGGAGGGCGCCAGTCTGCTGGCTTGAGGAGAACGGGGAGGGTCACCTGTCGTTTGCGAATGGGAGCAAAAGCTTGAGGTGGGAGCGAACAAACGACTGAGGAGGGAGCAGACAGCTTGAGGAGGGAGCACACGGTTTGAAGAGGGAGCAGAGGGCTTGAGGCGCGGTTTGTGAAGGCTTTTGAGGTGGGCGGGGACAAAGGCGAAGTGGTGGTTTGGGAAGAGGAGAACGATCAACCACCATCAAATGATTAACAAACCATGGCGATGCGCACGGACCATCACCTGAAGGATGTGTTAACCAATTACAACTCTGATCGCTACTCATCCAGTCCGCACGATCGAGAGCACATGTTAGCAAGTTGCGGAATTGCCTCCCAATTGTGGTCCGGGTGAAGCAACACGTCGAGAAACCTTTACGAGCCTGATATGTGATGCAGCAGGTTGCCCTCTCACATAGCGGCGGCCTCTACAATTTGGTGGTCACTTTAGACATAATATTGTATGGTAGATTAGCCAGCTCCAAGCACGTCTGGCTATCGCAGGACAGCTGCGTATCTACCCGTATGATCCCGAGCCAGTATCACAAGCACGTACAAGCACCAGACCGCGCTGGCGACGAGCGGACAAGACCATATACGACACGATCAGATCTTTGTCGGCCGACAGCAGCTCATGATCTCCGTCAGCCTATATCCGGGCCGTGCCTTTTTCCTGATGTAAGCGGGCATCCATAGCAATACTGACATTTGACGCAAAAATGTTCACCACCTTGGACGCACCGAGAAAAAAACCACCACCCTTTCGAGACAGAAATTTGCACTAGTCAGCATGTCACAACAAAAAACCACCACTCTGTTTCACCGATGAAAAATTTCACCGCCGGTTTTTTGTATTCCAATCTTTCACACCTTTGAGAGCCAGGGTAAAATTCACCACTGTTGTATAGCAAAAAATTGCACCGCTTCGAAATTCCTGGGAAAAAAACACCACCGAACCCGAAGTCAGCCCATCACAATTCACTGCAGAGGGCCTCAGTTCCTCTAAGATCCTTGATAGTATGGATAACAACAGATGTCTTTGCCCACCTGGGATTTTGATAACCAATTTCCGGCCAGTAAAATCGAGAACAAATTGGAAATGGGAAGTCCGGCGTGCCTGACAGCGGAAGGCACGGCGATTATCTAATATCAATACGGCATGTCTCGGCTGAAGTCGATCAAAGTCTTACCCTCTGAGCCAAATACGACCATACGCGACTTCGACGCGTGCGTCCCACGCGTTCAATGTTCCGTAGTCTTTCTTGTTGCGCTCGTTGCGCGTCGTCTTTGCTGTATTCGCGTCCCAGTGCCGTCCATGCGCATTTACGTCCAATTCCGAGACATGCAATTTGTTTGAAGGCACAAAATATCTACTGCTACTCCCCCTTAAGTTACCTCAATGGCTCTTTGTCCAGGATCTCAGCCAGTGAAATTCTTGCTGTTCTACATCGCTGCACTGTAAGATAAATTTAATGTTGATTGGTCACCGGAAGCAAAGTGTTTTCTAAGACAGAGAACGCAGCGATGATGGACATACAGTGATACAATTAATGCGACCGACTACTTACCTATAGCGAAGGAAGGACTCTCGAGGAGGAGCACAGAAGGTAGGAATACCGAATTGATGGCTGATCAAAGTCCGTCACCCGCTGGACTTGCCGCCGTCCTTGATGCCGGACGTGACGCCGGACTTTCCATATCCCATTCTTTCACGTAAAATCAATCCCGAGATATTCCAAACGTGGCCGCACCGAACATTCATACTTTCCGGCTGTGTTCCACTGCGCCACATTCTTTGGCCTTGGCACTGAGTCCCAGAGTGGAATGGCGGTCTGGGGGAGTCTGTACGTCGATAGAGTACATTCAACTTGAAGTAATACAGCCTTACAGACTGCGAGAGTGAAATGGCATGGCTTGTAAGGCTGTTGCGTGTTCCTGTACCATTGGCAAAATCCAGGCAAGAATGATTTGGAGTTATCTCGCATACAATGGGTCCATTTCTGCAGGGACTGTACACCTGGAATACAGTCCCAAAACAACATTATTCGTACAGGGAGTGACTAGAGCAGTGAAACTATTCCTCCATGAACCATTATCACCCTCTTTTCACTCACCCTCTTTATAAAATTAAGCATTCTGTCCGTCTGAAGCCTTTTTAAACTCCGCTGCTCATCTGACCTTTGCTTCGATCCGACATTACCCCTTTATTCACACTCTTCTCACGACGGATGTATCATTCGATCCGACATCACCCCTTTATTCACGCTCTTCTCACGACGTATGTATCACCCTCTTTATCTCCCTCTTTATAAAATTACGGGTGTCCGTGTGAAGCTTTCAAACTCCGCTTATGGACTTTTGACCCTGGAACTTTGGCTTATGGAGCATGTCTGTTGTCAAGTTTCACCCGATTGGGTTAAACGAGACTTAAACGCGGGCCGCCTGCCCGAATCATGATGGCAGTTGCAATTGTGACATGCCGTGAGGCCGACGTCTGACAGAGGCAAGTTTTGGGCAGGTAGGAAGTATGAGAGCACAAGTAGAACCTCAGCAAAAGAAGAAATGAAATGAAATAATGGGCTACTATTACGCCCAATGGGTCTGGATTTCCTGTTTTTCTCACTCAATTCTTTGTTTTTTTCCCTGGAGTTTTTTTGTGGTAGACACATATACTAGTAGACTGCGACTTTCCAGAATATCTAAGAGATACGGTAAGAGGAAGCAATTGAGAATGGGTTGCCGAGTCATCAAACTCAGGCTGTTTAAGGAAAGTATCGATGTTCTGGCCTCCCAGCTCCCCCAGAAAATCCAGAAAAAAATTGAGAGACATTCTGTAACGTGCACAATAGGTTATGCACCTTGAAAATGTTGCACCGGGACGGGGGCATTGCGTTGTGGCGAGGGAGCGTGACAGATTGAAACTCCGCTCGCTTAACAAATGATGTGACATTCTGTGACCTTTCAGACCTTTCCCTCCACAGAGCAGCACCCTCGTCCCTGAAAAAAATTCTGAAGCGGAAGAAAGTATCAAGCACTACATATAATACCTCTCAAATTTTCCTAGATTTCTTAGGCCATTTTCGGGGCAGGTATATGATCAGCTTTCAAAACGTCATAAACTTCGACGGTTCGGGAACTTATTCTCCATACCTTCCTCTCCCTATATCCCTCAGATATTTTGGATAGTCGTAGTCTACTAGTATATGCGTCTACTGCAAAAAACTCCGGGGGAAAAAACGAAGAATTGAACGAGAAAAACAGGAAATCCAGACCCATCGTGCAAATCCAGACCCATTGGGCGTAATAGTGTAATTTTATAAAGAGGGAGAATTGCAGTACCGAAGGTGCACATCATTTTTTTTTTTCAGTTTTGGGCACTTTTTGATCCCTTGGAAAGAATGGCTCATATCTCGTTCAATTCTGCACGGAGTGAGGCCGGAGATGGCGCGTGTTCTTGTGTTGATTCATACGCAATTATTGATCGAGATGATCAGAGGAAAATAGAAAAATTCAGGTCATCTAGTGTATGGGGCCATCAGTACCTTGAAACTGATCAGGAAACTTTAAATCTCGTTAGAACAGCCTGAATTTTTGGGACAACATGCTTGCATACATTTGAACGAATGGGATAGAGCCTTTTCTGCGGCGTCTATGTAGGAGCTTTGGTATTTGACTTTTTCGGTCCAAATCTTGTATGGTGCACAACTACCGGAGTTTTGGCACTGAGATACCCCAGAAAAGTATTGTTAGGATGAGTAAGGTACTCCACCTCTTGCTGACCATGAAAACGCGTCGAAAACGCGTCAAACGTGCGTCTGACGCACTCCAAAAACAGGGTAACACGCAACTGGGACACACTAAGTACAAGATACATCAAACAGTCTGAGTCTGCTTGCTGCTCTCAGTGGCATCCAGAAAATGAGACAAGGGGAAAAGAATAATGAAAAGTAAGGTAAAACATGCGCACCTCATTAAAAAGAAGGTGTGTCAACAAAAAAGTATGAAAAGTGTGATTCCGGGGCTGATGCGGATTTGTAGGCCGCATTCCAAGGCACCATCTCGCAGTGTGGCCTATAAAACCATACAGTGCATCTTTATGAGTCTTGAAGATGCCTGGACAGGATACTGTCCCTCCCTGACCGTGCGTCTCTTTGTCATAGGGTCTACAGTTTTATACACTTTTCCTGGCTGATCTACAGTTTTTGCTCTCGTTTCAAGGTTTCCCGGTGATTTACCCCAAATCAAATTATTTAGTGCAGTATTATACGTGTATAGGACTACTGTATTAAACTCACAGAGGTCCCCAAGCACTCGAAATCCCTACAGCAAGAGGATGGGTGAAAATTGGCTAATTTGGAATAGCGATCAGGCCACGCCCAATAAAATTATACTGAGTAACCTATACACTGAACTCAAAGACTTCGAATTGATTGCACTTGGTTTAGAGACAAACGAACAAGAATTGAGGAGATAGAGAGACAAGAAAAAAAGCTATCAAAATGCGACCCAAAATGGAAAAACATGGCACAAGATCGGACCTTTCGGATGATCGGTTTTGGTCGGATCTCAATATCTTGAATATGATTTGCTGGCCTTTTAACTCGATTCGGCTTTATGCCCGGGAGGAATAAACTTGAATCGCCGTGCCGGCGCTTCAGTCAATCAACTTGATTTCTTATCCTCCTTTCTTTCTCTGCTCACTGGAGCCGGCGGACTGCAAAAAAACCTCGGATTTGGGTGCAGGTAAGTCTAACAGATTCCCTCTCTTTCTCCCTCTTTTTCTCTCTTTTCTCAACTTGAAAAACTTGAATTCGTCGCTGTAACAACAGACATAAACCATAAGCCGAAACTTTGGAAACGCTCGAGCGCCAGCCGCAACTTTGGAAGCGCCCAAAGAAGCGCCTCGATCGAACCCTTTCTCGGCTTTCGCCGTGGCTTCTTTTTTCCTTTTTCTCATACCGCACCCGGAACTTTGGAAGCGCCAGTTAGCTGCGGGGAAATCCGCGCCGTTCGTCAGCTTCCTTACCTTTTTCATTCGGCATCTTCTTTCATCGTGCACTCAAGCTACGGCCATCTCTCCAACAACCTCATACCCCAAGCCGCAACTTTGGAAGCGCCCAAAGAAGCGCCTCGATAGAACCCTGATTCTCGGCTTTCGCCGTGGCTTCTTTGTTCCTTTTCTCATTCCGCACCGCGCCGATCGTCAGCTTCCTTTTCATCGTGCGCTCATGCTGCGGCCATCTCTCCAACAAGCTCACCAAGCCGCAACTTTGGAAGCGCCCAAAGAAGCGCCTCGATCGAACCCTGATTCTCGGCTTTCGCCGTCGCTTCGTTTTTCCTTTTCTCATTCCCGCACCCGGAACTTTGGAAGCGCCAGTTAGCCGCGGGGAAATCCGAGCCGATTGTCGGCTTCCTTACCTTTTTCATTCGGCAATCTTCTTTCATCGTGTGCTCAAGCTGCAGCCATGTCTGTCTGAAGCCTTTGTAAACTCCGCCATCTGTCAATCAGCTTCTTTGCCCGAGGATCTTCCACAATCTCTTTTATTTACTTCGAACCACCTGCACGGAGGCCTGATTAGCGCGCTGGGATTAGCGCCCTGATCTCACCGTCTTTGTCTCATTAGCGCGCTGATTTAATATTACCTCTTTTGTCGATCTTGATCTTCGACTCCCCGCACTGCTTCCAGAAATCAGCCTGATTAGCACGCTGGGATTAGCACCGATCTCACCCTCTTTGTCTCGTTAGCGCGCTGATTTAAGAGTCTTTGACTGCCCGCACTGCTTCCAGAACTTAGCCTGATTACGGCGCTCGGATTAGCACCATCAGGGGTGGCCCCGATCTTACCCTCTTTGTCTCATTAGCACGCTGATTTAATATCACCTCTTTTTTCAATCTTGAGTCTTTGACTCCCCGCACTGCTTCTAGGGCCACGGTCCGATAACTTCGGTACAAACGCAGTGATATTGTTGCCTCTTTTCTCGGATGTTGCTTCTGCGGTTCCCACGGACACTTTCTTTGACAGACGCTAGGTCCAAACTGTGAACCCACATTGCCTTCTATCAAACCGGGGTGGGTTCTATATTTTCCTTTCGGCGCTCAGGGCCAGGAAGCCCTGACAAAGGTAAAAATGGACCTCAGTCACTTTCTCCCCGCAGCCCCTGCCCTTCACATCCTCAAAACAAGCTGCAAGTCTGTCTCTCCATCACTCAACAGTCTTTCTTCGGCCCAACGCTGAGTTCCTGGCGCAAATTTAAGCGTCCCCAATTCCGACCACAAAACGGCTGAATTGACCTCGGAGCTGGAGACAGAAGCTGAACGACAGCGTCGCCTTCGGCGTGAAGCCCAGAGACAACGCCGCAATCAGGAGGACAATGATAATCGTGAACACAGGAGGAAACAAGACGCGGCTGCTCGCAGAATTTCGAGTTCCCTTCTATCTGATGCCCAAAGGACAGATATTTGCCATCAGAATACCCAATCCCGTGCGATGCATCGGGACGTACTTGACAACAGCCGGCAGGCGGAAATTCGCCGAAATGATTTGGCCGCTCATCACAGTCGCGTTCAACCACCTTCCACTAGCCAGTGGTGGGATTGTGTTGCTATCCTTAACACCTCTCAAGCTTCTCAACCTCTCCGTCTTCAGTGGAATAGGGAATGTAATATATGCGGTATCAAGGTGTGCTATGAATTCCCCTATTGTTATATGCACCTTCCCAACACATATCATAAGGGATTAATTGGGGAACGATTACATGACCGCTACTTCGTTTGTGGTCCCAAAGGTGTTGATTATCAGCCACCGCTTCTTCCATATCCTGAGGAGTGGGATTACTTCATCAATGACCGCAAAACTGCTGGCATCTCTCGGAAGTTGAACAACCTCTTTTCTCTCACGGCACTCGGGGTATATGATTGCGATTTCATGAAATTTCCAGATGGAATTGCAGCTGTAACATTGGCGGGTGGGCGTACCTATCACAGGCTCTTACCTGCGCACGAAGGTCAACATGCGATTCGGTGGTTCATTCACGACCCATGGGCTATGTTTGCCAAAGGAGATGAGTTGAACATTCCATATTCATGGATCAACAGTGCACTGGCTGGTTTGGAGTGAGTCAATCCATTCGTTGAGAAGCTAGAGAACCTCAATGTTTATTTGAACATCGTCGTCGGAACGCAGAAGATGCCTTCATTGTATCTCATATTCCGTGGCTCATTCTGAAATATGACTGTCATATCAACGTGGAATTCTCTACAACGGTCGCACTATTCCAATATCTGTTCAAGTATTTTTTTTGGCAAGCCGCCGGACCAGGCAAATTGGAAGGTCCAGAAACAGCCATCATCGACGAGCGACATTGAGCCAAGGACTCTTGGCCGCAAACCAGTGGATGAAATACGCGACTACGAAAGAGGGCGGTACCTGTCTTCCATCGAAGCAGCAACACGCCTGGCTTCGTTCCACATTTCCGAGAAGCAGCCAGCTGTAAAACGTCTACCAATTCATTTACCAGGACGGCAATACGGCCAAATGGCCCGTAAAAATGGTTCAGAGTCTGATGCAACTCTGTTGGTCCGATACCTATCGCGCCCACGCCATCCTCTACTCGATGATCTGACCTATGTGGAATTTGGATCGCAGTGCAGACTTGAAAAGCACGATCCCAACGACGAGATGCATCCATTACAAGTTCTTGACGACGAATATCTGAATCGGCCTAGAATGAGAATCTGATTCTACAAACCTGGCCATGTTGGAGTCTGCCGCATTCAAATGGTGTATCCTCGCCATGGCGATGTATTTCATCTGCGCGCGCTCCTGCTGCATCGAAGTGCCCTTGATTGGGTGGACATTCGAAAAATTGATGGTGTTGTCTACGGAACATACCGGGAGGCAGCGCGAGCTATGGGATTGTTCGATAACCGTGACGAAGGAATAATGGCATTCGAAGAATTACTCAATTCTGGTGCCCTGCCGTCTCAGCTGCGTTGGATATTCGCGATTCTGGCAGCCGAGGGAAGTCCAGCATTGACCATATGGGAGGCTCACAAAGAATCCCTTGGCGCTGACATTCGAGATCGCATGTTACGAACCAAGGCTTCACCACAGCCAGATTTAATCAACAATGAACTTTTGCTGGCACTGCAAAGCTTACTACATGGTCTGGAAAAATCCCTCGCAGAGATCGGACTTCCAGAACCCACAGAAAGGCAACAAGAGGTTGAAACCGAGCGCCTACGATGGTCCGGCGATCCAACCAATCTCTGTGCTTTCAAAGACGAACTTACAGTTGAACAGGTCCGTTTATTACTGTTATTTCATGTCTTCATCTCTGATCCTTTGGCAGCGAACTATCTATGACCGTATCATGTTCATTGCAAGTCTGGAAAATCCACCTCCATTGCATGTGGATGGTCGCGTTGGACGTTGAAAGACATTTGTCCTTTATCCGGTCATCGGAGCACTACGCAAATTGGATCAAATTATATTACTCTCTGCGTCTTCCGCATTCGCAGCGAAAAATTATCCCGGAGGAAGTACAACGCACTATCTCTATGGCATTCCGGTTGACGAATATAATCCACATCTTAAGTCTTCGGTTGGGCCTAGAAGTAACCGTGCTAAACCTCTCCTAACGGCCAAATGCCATGTCATTGATGAAATTGGCGGTCTCCACTTCAAAGCATTTGATTGCGCCGACCGCCTTATGCGTTCATTGACAGGATGCTCGGACAAGGTATGGGGAGGCCGGATGTTGATTACGGTTGGAGATTTTCGCCAGGTATGTGTTCCATACTCAACAAATCTTCCTATTCTCATTGGACAAGGTTGCACCTGTTGTCAGATTCGGAGGACGAACATCAATATGCAACGCATCACTGTGTACACAATCGATCTTCCGCCACTTTGAAATTTTGAAGCTCCAAATGTCCATGCGGCAACGCCATGACTTAGCCTTCTCTTCCTTCCTTAATAGCATCGGCGATGACTATGTTTGTGATTCAGTGGACCTGGGGTGTTTGCGACACACACAGTCACCCCAGGAACTCATCAACTTTATATTCCCTCCTATTGTTCTCTCCGACCCGGCTATCTGTATTTCCCGAGCCATTCTGAGCCCATTCAACATATTTGTTGACGAATTCAATACAACAATCCTCCGTGATGTACCTGGGAATGCACACTGCTATATCAACAGTGACTCGGTGGAAGACGATGGCAACAACTCAAACGAAGCAGTTTTTGCTGATCCCGAATTCCTCAACTCACCCATAGAACCCGGAATACCGCCACGTGAATTATTCCTCAAGGTCGGCGCTATTTGCTGACTTACTCGGAATTTCGATGCTTCCCGAGGTGCTAATAAACTCTATTTGGGCAGGCCTACACCATCACTCCAAAATGAGATGGGAACCTGGCGCCACTTCAATGGCGGTACTTGCAGTGGACATGGAGATCGCGCGACGTGCGGCAGTTTTTGTCGGGAATGGGGCGAGTTTCTTTCCTTCATTCTGCCACCGCGGATTTCCTTCCCGCATTTTCTTACCAGGGGATTGATCACACAAGACGCTGGCTTACTCGAGTTTTCAAAACGCTAAGGCTTTTTACCTGCTCACTCTGGCCTCATGAACAAAACCAAAAGTCACAATGAATTTGGCATTAGACTAAAAGTACTGTGGCGGATTTTCGATTTTTTGGCAGATGCATCAAATATGATGGAATTCAAGGAAGGTTGAACTAATCTCTCAGCAACAAGATCCAATCTAAAAAGTCCGACACAGTACTTTTATGAAAGGATCATTTACCTACGACTTTCACTCGGTCACAACCTAGTTGCACGGTTCGTCGAAAAAACGCGATTGGGGACAAATTGGGGACATGGTCGAATTTTGTGACAGGAGTGACAGAGTCACGTTTGGTGACATTGCGTGACATTGCCGTGACAGCCGAAAAATTTATTTTTATTTTTTCCCTTTTGTGTTTTTTCAACCTGCAGAGTACTTACAACGAGTTTCTGAAAATTCCTCCAAGAAAAGTCGACTCAAGTCGACTTACTCGACTCGACTTGATTCGAAATCGACTTAGGCCGACTTGACTTGGAGCGACTCGACTTTCCGAGTCGTGGCAACATTACTTGTAACCTGGATATTGAATTCTAGTCATGCGGGAGACTTAGTAAACACGGGATTGCGAACGAGAGCAATTTACATTATTTTAGTTCTCCTTTATTTATCTACTAAGAGGACAATTGGTGGATTCAGAATACTGTACGGGGGACGAGAGAAAAAGTAAAAAAAAAATTAAGTGCGAGTTCCTGACGGGCAATGCCACGGCCCCACCCCCCAAGTCAAAAGCTGTAACCTTCTGAAGTTGCGGCCCGTGGAATAATACATGTACTGTATGAAAACTTTTCGACCTGTGAGGACGCTTGGGAGCCTTTACAAAATGAATATCCAAGGAACCTGTAATTATGTAAATACTACCTCCGGTATCAGTAGGGATGGTCCCGGATAGACCCTGGCCAAATAAGCCAGTAGTAGAGCGCATCACTGGTCATGGATTGTTTGGGACAGAACGTCTACCCAACGATAATGCGCTCTGGAGAATGACAGACTTGGGTACGAAGCTGCGATGTGAATAGGTGAGGCAGATAGGCGGAGTGGGGAGCACATACCCATGACCAGGATATCCTGGCGTATCCTATCCTATGCACGCATCCTTAGAGCCATGCCAAACGCACACACGGATTGACGTCACATCAAGAGCCGTGCCTCAGGTGGCAGGGATCCAGAGGGATCTTGGTGACGAGGGGACGAAGCTGCGACAGATGTGAATAGGTGAGCCAGATAGGCGGAGTGGGGAGCACATACCGACGACCAGGAAATCCTGGCGCATCCTATCCTATGCACGCATCCTTAGAGCCATGCCAAACGCACACACAGATTGACATCACATCAAGAGCCACGCAGGAGGCGGATCCCGGGAGCTCGGTGACGGGGGGCAAAGCTGCGACAGATGTGAAAAGGTGAGCCAGATAGGCGGAGTGGGGAGCACATACCACGGTGGGTTCAATTTCCGTTTTATTCTATCTCTCCTGAATTAGCCGATGCCTCTGAAGTTCCTCCATGCAATCAGCCGCATTATATTCGCCACTGGATCCCGCTATTCTTTCCCCTTCCTGCCGCAATTCCACAATGCATCTGCCGCAGTGTCCCCGCATCCGACCGTCACGGATGACACACCTGTGCTCCTTGTATCAAGATTTCATCTACATTGATGAGCCGACCATAGGCTTTCTGAATAGTGTGTTGCCGTTCATCCTCGTCCGTCTGCAATTTTGAATAGCCCCATAGTGAATTGCGGCGCGCAGACTTTCACGTACACCGAGTATCTGTCTCTGGTGCTTACGAAGATCTGGGCGCATAAGGCCATACTCCCTGGCACGGCTACAATGTGGCAGAAATACGAGGAGCGGGTGAAAGAACGCAGGGGCTATGGGCGCCACCTCCAGTACCTAGGCGGAGGACGCGCAGCCGGTATGACTATCGCTCTATCGTAACAAGGCAGTTGTTTGATCGACGGCCAGAGAACATCCGCTTCTTTGTTGCTTGGCTCAATGCCGCGGCCATGAGATTTGGAGGCGGACAGGTACACCCCGAATCTTCGCACTCATTACAAGACCTCATGTGGCTTCGGACAGATTGACGGGGAATCGAAAGAGTGTGTGGTGTTTCCAATCCATTCTCAGCCACTGATACGTACGTGTTTCATAGTTTGCCGCAGATTGCGGCTGTATGGGCTCAGGCGCGCTACGGGGGAACCGTGACGGACCCCGGCGATCCTCCAAATAGTACGGTGGGTGAGAGATTTTAATGTGGGGGTACTAATAAAGTTACGAGCACTCGAAAACCTCATCCACGTTTGTTAAAAGAACGATTACATAAGTACTCTTAATCCTTGGCTTTGACCATCGCTTCGTCTCTTATGGAAGGTAAAGTTCTGGAAACTTTAGTTCCGTCGGAGCACGTGCAATGGATCAACGCCTCCCGGACCTTCGAAGAGGCAGCCAACTTCGCGTTCGATGGGCGGTTCAGCGTTTCTCACCTGAGCTGGTATACGGATTTGGAGCAGGACGAGGACGCGACGGACGCGTCTTCCTTCCTGCCCAGATACATGCGAGGCATGGCCTTGAAAAACGGTCAGCCCGCTTCTTACAGCCGTACGGCCCACTATACCGAAATCGACGATCCCTTGCCTCGTCCCCCCGCTTACCAGTTCCAGAACCTGGGGACGCCGAGGGCACTGACGCCGTGACTAAACTCTTCAACTCCTCCTGTCGGACAAATCGCACCTGGTTCCCCAAAATTAAGGCAATAACGACGGCCTGCTCGTCCGGGACATTGAGAGGCTATCGATTCACCAACGTTAAGACTTGTGCACCCTGCGCAGGTCTTCGTGGCTCTTGGTTGAACCGCCGTTCCACGCCCCAATACCTGGGCATACAGGCATAAATTGTGGGGGAGGTTGGTGCGGAGGAGGAATAAAAGGTTGGCGTAATGCATGTTGCGCGACTGAAGGTTGGTGATCGACGGTCGTCTTCGAACTCGATGCGACCGCAATTGGCAGATCTTTTTGGCGCAATACTGCTTCGGGGTTCTGGCGGTTAGGGGCCGCAATTTTCGCGGAAGAAGCGGCAGCTTTGCGTCTCTGTATCACAGAGGAATATGCTTCATCAAGCACGAGGTCTTGTAATGAGACCGGATATGCTGTTCAAGCTTGTAGAATTTGGTCTTCCCGTCAATCTGGTCCGACCACCATCGGGCCATTTTCTTGAATTCCGGTGTTCAATTTACAGCGGAAAATGGCCCACCCGTCTATTAAATAAAGCACACTCCTCATTGGTATGTATGAGAGTCACCGAAAACTTGGTGTTTTGAGCAGTGGCTAAAAACTCGTAGCGATTCGTTCGTGCACCCGATAGATTGACCAGGGAAGATCGGGAACAACCTCGGTGGATACCAACTCCGGATGACGAGGAATCTTGTACTTGTCGCAAACATTTGGGGAAAAGCAGTCAAGATATATGATTCGTGTGTTGGCTTGAACAACGAAACATTATATACCCTGGGCGCGTTTTGCGGGGTGCATCAAAAGGAAGGGATTGATAGACAATATCGATGTCGTCTTCAATCCACGGGTCGTAATGTCCATCCTAGACGACACCTTCTTTGTGTATGGACCCGGACTAAGTGTATCATGAGCTTATGAAACCAGTCAATACATTTTACGCACCTCGACATTTTTACGGTAGCAGAAATCAGACAACAATGCCACGCTCATTTCGACGGAGGCCCCGAGAGAACCGAATCGATCTCGTACAGGCCTATGAACCCCGCCTTCTAGACAATTTGTTCCTCAGTCACAGTGCCAGATGTCCAAACCATTGCCATCTACTTGCAATCGGTTTTACAGAGCAACACCGGCCGGATCCGAAACCCAGCCATTGCGCACATCGGAGAGCAGAGCTTGTGCTGCACGATGTGTCTATTAATGAGGGGAATTTTATGCTTGGAACACAAGAGCTTGGCGTGTGTCTTGAATAACTTGTCCAAAATGGGCTCGAGAATGTCTGTCGGCGGGATGTATCGACGAACTCGGGCCCAAACCCACTCCGGCCGACTACGCACTGCTTGGTTCCAGGTAATTCCACCTCGCTTTAGGACAGCTTCGACCTTGGCTTTGTCAATTTTGTCTGGAACCAACATACTGTCACGAATCCATCGGGCAAATTGCTTCGCAAGGGAGTGACGCCTGTCATTTTTTTTCATAATTCTCCCCATCAGATGCCAGCAATCTTGAAAGGTGCGCGTCGGTTTCAGTGCGGAACCGTCGGAGGGCTGGATCAATGGATGGTTTTGTTGAGGAGGGACATTCAGGGGATTATCGTACGCCTCAACCAAGGCATCAAATTCAGGATCATCATATTCGTCAACCTCCATTGTTGTACCCGGAAGAGCCTCCGGGTTGGATTTGTTGAACTCGGGGTCCGTATCACTTCCAGAGTCTGAATCCGGTGCATCATGGTCCCAGTCCATGTCAGATCCAGCGCGTTGCAAGTATCTGGCGTCTACATCCACGACCTGAAGCGAAATGATATGGCCCCTAAACTCAGGTAAGTGTAGATGAGGGTAGCTTGTGGAAGGCGAGGCTAGCTCCCGAAACTCAGCTGCACAGACCTAGACTTCCCTTCAAAAGCTGTTTTTGCCTCTCAGGTTGCTTGCAGATCCATGGAACCGCCGGCGGAAGTTATTTTGAGACCATCAAGTTTAAGCTCAAGTTCCTTTGTGCGTTGTGATCCTCAAAACTCCGCCGCGCAGGGACGAGTTGTCGTGTGATTTTTGTTCTGCTGGCAGGCCGCACTTGCCTTGCTCCCACTTTCTTTCACCGCAGTGCACAACTCGGATTTGACTACGATGCATCGAGGTGGCGCTCAGCGCAGTCGGTCAAATTCGCAATACCCCAACTTCGACGATGAATACGGCCCTTCTCTACGCACTGGCGAGCACATGGAGCACGATGGGTAGTCCACTTGTCTGTCGTGCTTGTGTCGTTCTCACCGAATTGTAGCTTTCAATTCCGCACCGGCCAGCGTCCACAGCGCCAATACGGAGTGCAAGAGACACTGGATTTTGATGGGTACGCTTCGAGACGCTTCTTTGTTCTTCACTCTCAACATTTGTTAGCCCTGGCTATCCCTCCCACGTGAGGAACAATCGGAGTATGTCGGGGTCGGGTCGGTCTGAGGCAGATAGGTATGCTACACTTCGCCTGCTCACAAATCTCAGCGTTCCGCATTTCCAAGAGCATGGGCAGCATCGCCACTATGGCACCATTGGCCACGGCCCAACAGCCCAGTATGTTCCGGTCATTAAATGCTCATCTGCGCCTCGTTTCAATTGCGCTCTGTTACGCCCATGTCACGTTCGTATTCGATGAATTCCCTCTATGAAGCGCCCCGCTTTCCGTCCTCTAATGCCGTGCATGCGGAAGATACATCTGTACTGCTCGCCAGATTGGAAGCTATGTCCTTGAAACAGGAACAACTCGAACAGCGTAACGAGGAGCTCGAGGCCATCGTCGCAGGAATTCCGCGCGGCGGGGGGGGGGGGGGGGGGGGGATTTATTATACTCGTGTGGTCCACAGGCTGAGCAACGAGTTTACAGAAGACATACAAGTAGTACTGTAGCGGGTGGTTATCCTCACAGAATTCTACAAGATGCCAACCGAGCACAACATCATTCCAGGGGTTCGATCGCACAAGACGCTGGCAAACTGCAGACTGGCCGGCAGTTTGAATGGCAGGACCTCTGGTTAAAACCCTGTGGGACCTGACCACAAGCAGAGTGCGCAAGTGTACGAAAGGGGTTCCCCCCTCCCAGGTATAAATCCCCAGTGTCCACCAGTCCACTGAAGGCTGTCGTACGTTTTCCCTTTGCAGATGCATGCAAACCACCTGTCTCCGAAGAAACAGACCCACGGATTTTTGGGCGAGTTGTCCATCAACCGACGACCCGGAAGCACAAACACAACCAAAACAGCTGCCTTCAGCTGGTGGAAATCCTTCGAGTCTCGATGATGGCCATGATGGAGCCTAAGGTGGCCAATCGCTCCGGCGGTATCCGTGGACTAATCGCTCCGTCAGGCAAGTCCCTCCAGGTTCCATGATGGCCAACCGCTCCATTGGTATCCGCGAAATCAATGGTTCAAAAACAACAACAAAAAAGCAGCTGGCTCCAGCGGACTCCAGGGTCGAAATCCTCCCGAAGATGGCCATGATAGAATCCAAGGTGGCCGGTCGCTCCGGTGGTATCCGTGGGCTAAGTGTAAAGGTTCGAGTCCGGAGCATGGCCTTGTCTGAGCGTTGCCGCGAGCGAATCGCCAAGCCAAATCCATCCGGAGATAGTCGGAAATCACGGAATGGGGCCCGATGGTCCGTGCGCACCAAAACGCCAGCGCATCGGATGTGCAAGTGTGCTATTTGAGTTAATTAAATTGCCTCGCTCACAGCTCACATTTCACAGCTGAAACAAAGGGCAGTGGCCACCTGGACCACATGCCGAATCCCAAGCGACAAATAGCCGGAGGTGACCCATTGTATGTCACTCTGGTCGACTTCTTCGGTGACGACATTTCTGGAAATACAGTAGCTGATAAAATAATTTTGGCCGTGCCTCATTGCGCCTGCCTCCTGTATACTACGGGCTCAAGTGTAGCTCAACTTCTTGACAGCGCGACTTGAGAGCATCCATCGCACCAAAAATCTGGTCCTCTTTGTCAAGCAGAATAGTTTTCAGTAAAGCAAGGCTTTCCGAGTCCTAACATGGTGTCGAATCCTGCAATACATAAGATAAGGTGCATCATAGCCAGCTGCAAAAATTGCCGAATTTGGCAGTATTTGTCAGTAACGCGTCGCGTCTCCTTTCCATATTCTTGTCCCTGCACATCGTCTTCAAGCCTCGTTTGAGGCTCCAGCATGTCGGGCCAGCCTCACAATACACCTCGCTCACCCCAGACACCGCGCCGGCGCCCATTTTCACCAATATTGACGCGTCGTGTCACGCTGCGTGTCACACTGCCTGATTTGGTCAAGAAACTCATAGCACATTTTCTCGACGACTAAAAACGCTAATGAAAAAAAATTTGCTGGCAGACCGACCGGAAATAATTATATGCATATAGAGCCCATGAAATTGAGCGAAATCAGCAAAAGGTTGTGTGGTCTAGCGAGAATTGATGGCAAACGTTGTCGATAAAGGCCGCGATGCACAAGACGAATGACGGGTACTTTCTCAAAACCAAACATGCAAATGTCTTCATTACCTTCTGTTGAACAAATTCTCAGCTTGTACCCAGAGAATCGGAGTTGAAATGCGAGAGATATTTGCCTCGGAACACACCCCTTGTTTTCTTGAGTTTGGACCAAGCCTCTCTCCGAGATAGTCCGGCTCGCTCGGACCGGAGAGAGGCTTGTTCGAACCTACACCACCATTCGGGTCTTTTGTTTGTGAAAAAAATCTGGCTTTTATCAAACATATCAGCAAATGTCCTAAATTGGTCGAGAGAACATTGGGTGAATATTTCTCTTGAAATGTTGCACAAATGCTTGTCAAAGGTTCCTCAAACATTATACAGACAACAGGATTATATATTACTGAATCTCAGTCAAACATAACTATTCTAAGCAGTCCTGTCTGTTTGAAATTGTCCGCACTGTTCTGATCGTTGAACCAGAGGTCATGGAACTCTCCATATCAAGTGTGGCTGTGCAGGAGTCGCCGGTCAAATCAAAAGTGCGATATTCTTGCTCGCGGGAAGTCCACAGCAGTAATTTGAGCCCTGGCTGAGATATTCTGGCTCATGGGCACTCGACAGTAACAATTTGAACCCTGGCTGCGATATTCTGGCTCGCAATTGAGGTTTGATGATAAAAGATTAAATCGATCAAGTGTTTCCTTATCCCTGCCAAATACAGCCATTTTCACACACTCAGAAAAGCGTGACTTGATATGGAGAGCTAATTGAATGCTGCAAATTGACAGATGATACCCAGCACTATTCTAAGCAGTCCTGTCTGTTTGAAATTGTCCGCACTGCTCTGATCATTGAACCAGAGGTCACAGAACTCTCCATATCGAGTGTGGCTGTGCAGGAGTCACGGGTCAAATCAAAACTGCGATATTCTTTGGATATTCTTGCTCATGGGCACTACACAGCACCAATTTGAACCCTGGCTGCGATATTCTGGCTCGCAATTGAGGTTTGATGATAAAAGGTTAAATCAATCGAGTATTTCCTTATCCCTGCCAAATACAGCCGTTTTCACATGCTCAGAAAAGCGTGACTTGATATGGAGAGCTAATTCAAATTGAATGCTGCAAATTGACAGATGATACCAAGGGGGCCCAAATCTTCGCATTTTCGCTATCAGGTCGAAAGTGATAATTTTGGCTGCTGAGAACGAATATGGTCGTCCCGCGGTGCGGGGTGAAGTCGTCGTGAAGTTCTGATCTAAGATTATTCCCATATCAGGGCACTGCACAATTCTCCTAACCTTCCCGAGTTGAACACGACTGGCCGAAGGCACAGGGAGACAGGAATAGGGGAGACGCGCAATGACATGTATAGATTCGAGACTCTCGGACGCGATTCCCTCATTTATTTCGTGTTCATTTTCTGTCTGCCTAGTCAATTCATGGTATTCAATGCCACTAACATTGCTATCAGCATTTACCCTCGCAAGCGCCACCATATATGAGCTCAGAGTAGTAACACACTATTTCATCCTCCTGGGGTATGTCCCTGAAGTTCACCTTATGCTTTGATTTTGTAAATTGAACTTTAGATCCAGGCCAACATCAGTCATTCCCTGTATTGCGGTGAGCCTTCGGAGTACGATGCCGATTGCATAGTCCAAGGTCTCGCGCATGACAATGAACATGCAGTCCCCATCCCCATCCTCCAGCAGCAGCACTGATGTTTCAGACATCATCTTTGAAACTGATACAGAAATTTGAAGGCATCAACTGTATAAAACGCCAACATTACGCGATATCCTGCACGAAGGAGCGATGAGATTCTTCAGATAACCATGATTTACTTACCTACCCATTTATGTGCATCAACAGTCATGTTTGCCCGTTCGGAAGCACCAGTTTTGGCGGCGTCTTCGGTCGGCTGGCAGGCCATTCATCTCGCGAACGATATCGGCCCACTTAAAAAATGGGTTGATGATTTCTTGTCATATTCTATTGTTTGGATCGGGGTCATGCCTTTCAAATGGCAGCCTGGTGTATTGTACTGTTCAAGGCTATTCTTTCTTTTAATCTTTCTTACTCTATTTACTCATCAGGCTTGCTACCGTATTACCGCCATCGCACAAGACGGTCCATAGCCGTGTAGCCCCAGCCATCGAACGAAATCATCGAAAGATAATTTGATTGAAGTGACCGAAGTCGTCGTCGGTTTAGGTGCAAACTTAGAGTTAAACGCCAAGAAGAATCTATATAAAGTTTGATTAATCAATGCGTGTCTCGGTAGAAAATGGAGTTCAAGCAGTGATTTGATTAATCGCAAAGGGGCATGTGATGCCACGGCTTCGACGGGCATGTGCCTAATTCTGGTTGAGTAAGCGTATTTTGCTTTCTCTCCGTGAAGAAGTGGAATGGTTAGGGATGTTTCGCTCGAGTCACACTTCTTTCTGGGTGAATGAGTCTTCCAGGATGCCCACAGAAAAATTAACCACCAGCGGCACACGGTGTGGAATATTTTCTGAATTTTGTCCGACAATTTTGGGTGCGCAAGCGTATTTTGCTTTTTCTCCGCGTAGAAGTGGAATGGTTATGGATGTTTTACTCGATTCACACTTCTCCTGAGGAATTCAGTCCTCCAGAATGTCCACAGACAATTTAACTACCGGCAACGGGAATATTTTGTGAATGTTGGCCGACTGTGCAAACATATTTGCTTTTTCTCCGTGTTTGCTTTTTCTCCGTGCACACTGCGGGCGAATCTCCGTCATATATTTCTTACATTTGACTACACAGAGTTTGTGCAAGCAGGTGTGGATCACAGACAAGTCGAATATATGCCTGTCGACTTCTGCTCAGAATGCAGAACGGACTGCCCGGTATGTGCCACTGAATTTGCTTGCACAGCCCAGATTTCAACCACTTACTGCCGAAGTTGTGGCCTGCTGTAGGCCTCTGATTCAACATCGCCCCAGGCGTTACAAATGAGCGAGAATCGGTTTTCGATTTCGTGGTTCAAGCCATGGCTTTGGCCCTGGATGTCAAGCCACGCGGTTCAAAATCTGGACCATTGCAAAGGCAATAGGGACACGCAGTTCAAAATGTAAACCATTGAAAAGCCAATAGGGTCATGCACCTCAAATTCAAACCAGTAATTGCAAGCGCAATAATGCCTCCGAGCGTGATCTGAGTGGCTGTGAATATTCACAGTGATTTCTGACACGTGCAGCTCAGAAAATGACCCTGGGACTTCATTGGAATTGAAATGGTTTGCAGGATGTTAAGTCACGCGGTTCAAGCGTGCCGGGCAACGGCACGGGTGAGCTCACCGGGAACGAACACGCCAAATTCCCACGCATGTACCAGCTGACAGATCCAAACCTTAAATACGTCAAGTGCTCCCTTATCCCTGCTGAACCCGGCCAAAATACATTATAATGCACCAAAGGATCGGTTCCATTGTGGGGCACGGGGTTCAAAATGCCATTGTGGGGCACGGGATTCAAAATGCCATTGTGAGGCATGGGGCTTAGAATAGGTCCCTTGTCCCTCCGAAGGACCCTTTACACCCACCACTACATGTCCGCAAGTTGAATATCACTGCGGCACAGTCGCCTTTAAGGCCAGGTTATGAAATTTTATAGGCTGCGTGGCCCAATTTGAAATATACTCACACCAAACGCGCTCAGAACCAGGGGCATCCATACTCTCATCCCTTAAATCTCGACTAAATTTCCCTTAAAACATAGCCACCTTCGATGTGGACGAGTGCTCTGCCTCCTTAGTGGAGCCCGTCACACGAGTTTCGCACGCCGGCCACAATCATGGACAATTTCCAATTCCTTCACAGATTTACTCAACGACTCTGCGTACATATCTACACCTACTTCACCCAGGAGTCAACTCAATTAAACCAGAATTTCTTAACCGCACGTAAAACACTCATTATTGTGAGTCAGTGAGTCAAGTGATGAGCTTTTTTACTTCATTACACAGTGACTTCCTCTAAGAAACTGGTTGCACAAGTTGAAAAAATGTGGTTTCTGTCTGTGGGCCACGCACATCACCCGATTTTGATCTCATTAATATGCCAGAATTGTCCGGAAGATCTTTTTAGATGACCTGATATCCTGCTTCACGGAAAAATATGCCCCGGAAATGATCAAAAACCCATCGGCCAATCATTTTGATCACCTACTCATACTGTATGTCAGGTCATCGAATGCCCACTAAATGATCACCTTTTTTTGTGACTGTGCTGTGTAATACCACCTACACCTACCTGTAATTCTCGGGGACAGTCAATGCGGGATTTGTTCGACTTTCGAGAAATGTGGGAGAAAGGCCAAATAAGTGCAAACATTGACCATATTTTTCAGCGTGCAGAAGTGGAATGGGTAGATATTTTAGGCTGGAATCATGTTACTCCTCGGACCATGAGTCCTCCGGGAAGTTTGCAGGAAATTTAACCCCCGGCGACTCCTGCTGTGCGATATTTTCTGGATTTTCCAATTTTGGCCCCAACAAGCAGGCGGATATCCATTGGAAACTTCCACCATTTTGTCCTCACATCGCCGCCAGTCCCCATATACTTGTACGAAGGTCGATTGGGCTGCACAGCAGGACCTCACGATGGATGGGCGGCCTTTCTGAGATCAATTCCTGCCCGAAGCAATTCAACATATCTGCCAACCCTTTCCTGATTATTTGTCGTATTCTCGGACTGTGGGCCCGCCAAAGGGCCGACGAAGAAGGCAGAGAAAGCTGCGTTCGCAGAAGATCTGGATGTGGAAGAAGGCCCACCACCGAAGCGAATGAAGAAGCTTGAGTTACGGGCAATCAAGGGAGTTTTGTGATACTGTACTATTTCGACCGTTTATTCAGGTGACGGGTGACGGAGGGTCGTGAAATGAATGAATTTGGTACAGGTGACGGTGACGGTAAGGTTTTGAGGCCCAATTAGGCTCAAAAACGTCCAAATTTTAGTTCCGGCATTCGCCGGACTGCCATTTATAGTAATATTGGGGTCATTGCCGAGAAATGAAGACCTTATCCAGTGAACTTTTGCGGTGACCGGTGACATGGCGCGAATAAACGGTCGAAATAGTACAGTAATTGTGCAGCATCCCAATGGAGCGTGGTTGATGGGTGATCACGTGATGTACCAATCATAATTTAACGTAAATAATACCCCTCCTCCCATGTACATGCCAACCGCAACAATAAGAGCGAGGGAAGCGGACGTGAACTTCTCATTATCCAGCAAGGTGCATGCACCCCCCAACATGTGCGCAGAAATTTTAACCCCCGGCAAAGCACGTTGTGTAATATTTTCTGAACTCTGTGGCTGTGCACATCTTTTATCTCTTCCCGAGGCAAAAGTGGAATGTGCGGTCATTTTCTGGTGGAATCACGATTCGGCAGGGTGCATTCACCCCCAACACGCGTGCAAAGAATTTAACCCCAGGCGAAGCACGTTGTGTAATATTTTCTGAACTCTGTGGCTGTGTGCATCTTTTATCTCTTCCCGAGGCAAAAGTGGAATGTGTGCTCATTTTCTGGTGGAATTATGATCTGGCCAGGTGCACGCATCCTCCAACACGCGCACAGAAAATTTGACCCCCGGCGAAGCACGTTGTGTAATATTTTCTTAACTCTGTGGCTGTAAGGCAAGGTTTGGGAACCATCCCATGTTTCACAGTACTGTGCACGTCGGCACCTCCTTGCAACTGATGTAGGGATTTTTTGAGAAATAATTGTGCCTCTAGACCAAAATTTTAGCCACGAAACCCTTGAAAAGAATGTGAATGGCCCTAAAAACAGTTTTTTTACGTGATCGGTCCTTTTTTTTTTCGACCTTCGAAGCACCTTTTCCTTCATTTTTCGGCCTTTTTCTGGGGTTTCGGATACCCTTCAAATCTGCAAAGATAAATTAGATAGATCTCCAGTGGTTGGATTGAGAGCGGAGCAACAATGATTGAGCGGGAATTTTAACCTTGGAGTGAACCAGTAATGATCCTCGATAATTTGAAGTGAATGATTAAATGAGAGTAATTTTAGCGGGATAGGAACGAGAAATGGATCAGATGAGCCTAGTTGTGAACATGAGAGATTAACAGATGAGTTGACACTAGCATACTGTACATACTGATATGCACTAGAATTACCCCTAATTTCAACAAATTGGACAGTTTGGAGCCATTTCAAGGTGGATTTTGACGGCGTCCATCTGGGGTGATAGCCAGGTTTGAAAACCGTTAAGCCTTAACAAGGCTTAAGGCTTAAGTTAAGTCCTCCAATTAAGACCTTAACTCTGGAATTTCCCACGGTTGGCTAACTGGTTCTCCGTCGGAGTAAACTCAAGTTACGAGTACTTATGTAATCGTCCTTTTAAAAATCTGAGAGGGTCAAAAGAATGAAAACTGAGATCTGAGCCCGATGTGGTGTGAAACATCCCAAGCTGCTGTTAAGGATTTGACGGCTTTAATTGTCTTAAGGACCCTGGTGCCGGTGTTTAGTTGTCCATCCGTGTCGAGCACCGTTCTAACTCACCAAATGCACATATAGTATGTATCCAGCTTTTTGATTAGGCGTTGACTGGCTCAGCCAAATCCTTTCCCACCGTACATATGGTGAGGCTTTAATTATCGTAACTGGAAGCTGAGTACGCGCAAGCAACCGGATGTTCTTGCACTTCACAGAAGATTTGACCGACTAGAGAAAAAAGTTGACCAAATATTCGCAGTCTTCCAGACGTTGGTAAGGGGTCCCCCCGAATACAGGCATATATTTGATGTTTGGGGCGGTTCAGGAGCCACTTGGTTCAATAAAAAGAAACGCAACGCCGGTTACAAAAGTTGAGGTACATGGCCAGAATGGGACGGATAACTGGGACCCTATCCTTGACATCAACCGGTTACGGGATCCAGAGAAGCTCCGGAAGATGTTCATACCGGAAATCAACCGCCAGCTAGCACGGCAGCGGGCGCGGGAGAAGGCGGGCCAGACAGCGATTCCGCCACCATCCTTACTTCCTAAAACCAAAACCGCCAAGGTCGAGCTGCTAATAAGGTCTCTAGAGCGCTGGGTAACCCAGACAGACACAGGTATGTAGTTTCACCTTCGTGTGCTGTATGACTGTCCAGTCTGTCGTAGACAGTGATTCATCGACGGATGAATGCATGCATTCGGCTGGCCAATTGAGACCAGCATCATCGGATGACCCAGCCCTTGTCTCCGACGTTGTAAATAATTTCGCCTCACCGGTCATCCCCGACACTGCGCCCAATTTTTTTGTTCCCGGTCAGTCAACCTTCAGGAACTGATGGGAACCTAACGTTAGCGACGGATTTGCACCCCGAGGAAGAGTCAGGTTTCGCAGTGGGGCTGTCTAGCGAAACAGTCCAGGGAGCGATCTCTGAATCGGTGGACAACATGCTACAACCGGAGGGTGAAGTCTCTTGTTTCGACCTCTAAAATCTCTGAAAGTTATGGTATTCCCAGAGAAACCTGTTGACCGCATTCTCCGGAGACGTCCATCAGACCAGGGCCCAGATGATCTACAACGTATGTGCTTTCAGGAATATAATGCACATATATTTGACCATCTTCGTAAATAGCGCCTCCTTAAACTAACCGACAACCAGTCGAAGGCCAAGGAACGACAAAGGCGCGGAATATGCCATAAAAAGGATCACCGTCGGGCGTTAGGCCTGAGATCTTTCCGAATGGACTCTGAACGTTGCCTCATCTCACATGGCAGAAACTCATTCTGCATGCAATCTAATGATTGGGATGATCGCCGCACAAAGTTTCAGCAATATGAGACTCTCTGCGATAGATTTATATGCAACAGACGTGAAATGGCTATGGGGATTCAATCCGTCCGCTATTTGCTTTCTTCGTTCAAATTCACGGATGAAACGGGGAAATTCTCTGCTCAGAACTACCGTTCGATACCCCTGGCTCACGTCCCTTGGCCGGTGGAGCCAGTTCCAAGAGGTTTTGCCGATATCAGGTGGAAGAATGTGGAGAGATTCCTGCGACTCTTGGAACTTGCGATCCCGACCTGGGAACGATATGAGCAGTTGATTCGCGCTCTGCAAATGTATTTTCACCCGGACCGGAACTGGTGGACAATTCACGATACTCCTGAGGGTGTGTTGAGACAGGGTAATTATTGCTCCTCCCTGGCGTGGGCGAATACTAACTTGATCTCCTCCAGTGGTGGTGAATATAAGTCAGATTCTCAACGCGGAAAGGGACAAGATCGCCAAAGCACAATTGGAGGGGCCACCGGTCAAAACGTGGATTTACTTTAGCTACTTCCCGTAGCGTACTGTCTAGTGTTGTTCTGGCTTGGCTTGGCCCTCACGTGACAGTATGGTTTCAACGTCGACAAGCTTTTATTCATCATCTTGAATGCAGTTCTATCATTCTTGTTCGCGTATCTTTTGATTGGTGCTTTGGCAGCAATGCGCGCTGCGAAGAACAAGTACCACAGCGCGCCCCAGCGCGGGAAGCGAGCTCACTGGCGGCAATACTGTAGTGTTTCGACCAAAGGTTCACGGGGTGTCACCCGTCGCCTCAATTGTTCACTGGGTTAGTTGTTCATTCCTCGGCAATCACGACAAAATTACCATAAAAGGCAATTCGGCAGTTGCCGGACTGAAATTTTTCGCGTTTTTAGGCCTATTTGGGTCCAGAATTGCGCCGTCACCTGTCACCAAGTCCAAAATTGTTCTTCACAGGCCCGTATCACCCGTCACCTGAACCTTTGGTCGAAAGACTACAGTACATCACGGATAGGCCTCCGGCCCGTTGCCGTTTTCGACGGGTCGACGGCCCGTCGCGACGTTTCCCGACCCGTCCGTGTGTGTGCCCAGAAAACGGAGGGGTACGGGACGGGTCTACCCGTCGACGGGGAACTGCCCGTAAACGGGTCGACGGGTGGGAAAAGACTTCGATTGAGTATAACTACTAAATGGATAAGTATAAGTACTTTATGTAATATGACTATAAGGAAATTGATGAAATCTATGAGAATGACCGTCGACCCAACAATTCGTATTGTGCGTCGCAGGGTACCCGTCTGTCCGCCAACATCATGCATGCTGTCCACCTACAACTACCTTTGAAAAATAATCTATGGCACTGTTTAAGACCGGGGTATAGGCTATGCGTGCAATATTGTGAGCTATCCAAGGGTCGGAATTTATGCCCAATCTCGTCAAGTGTGACGACCGTCCCCCGAGCAAACTCTTACCTGGTATGTACTCCCTTCCCTGTCTTTTTAAACTTCCGACCATTTACTGATCTTTACCATTAGCTCAGGGTGCGCTCTTCGCATCTCGACCTGAGGCCGTGGCTTTAAAATGCTCAAAGTGGCTTGCTCTGAATCTTATGCTCTTCCTGCTCCCATTATTTTGTGGCTCTCTTGCTGTTCTGACTCTCGGTAGTCGCCTCGAAATTTACGGCCACCAAACTCTACGTCATCTCGCTTATACGCTCGCATACTTTGCAATTTGCTCGGGTTCAGCCAATATCTTCACTGGTGAGTCGGCTAAAATTTAGTGGATCGTCCACCGACTTCGCCGTGTTCATTATTCTAGCTAGTTTGATTATTCCCCGTACTTTCCGCTATCATTTGGTTCTCCCGTTGACTTTGGGCCGGCGACGCCATCGCTCTCATTTTTCCTTCATGTCCAATTGGCGGCTGAACCGAGTCTGCGGGAAGTTGCGCAATCACGGTATTTATCATGGGTTCCGGTCGTGGTCTTTTCCTGTCGGTATGTGTACTATTTTTCCCTCGTACATACTTTGGTAATGGTCCGGCTAGTGGTAAGCAACGATACAACAGTCGATGATATCTATTGGCACCTCCGGACTCTGGGTGTTGTCCAGGTAGCGGACTTCGACACGTCTACTTCACATATGGTGGTCGTCGAATCCGGTGGGACGACCATCGCGGCAATGTCACATTTACACATGAGACTCTCGCTCCCGGGTGGAGCGAATTTGAGTGCGTTTTATTGTCGTACAGCTCTTTTCACATTTTTGCTCTTTGCGGAACTTAGGGCGCAGCCCGTTTTTTTCTTTTTTTGGACCATTTCGACCGGATCAGCTATTACAGGCTCAATTCTCAGCCAATTCCCTCGAGAATATGCTCAGTCAATTTGCATTGAAAATCCGGAGGGCATGGCTACCTTGAATTTTCTATGAACAGCCTGAGATGACTTGCTGGCTCAGGTTTGGCTGCTTCTTGGTTTTTGCGCAGAACGTGTCGCATAATTTGTGTAGTGGTCCGATTTACCTAGTTTTTTGATATGTTGTATTTGGGAGTATTACAGAGGGCTGAGAATACCGGGATTTTCTGTATTACGTGTACCTTCGATGTATTGTACATTATGAGAAGGCCAAAGATCCCATTACAAATGTTAGCAACCATACATTTGAAGTATATACCGCTCTATTCAATATTTGGGGATCTAATCTATCCGGATTGTTGCAGCTGCAGCTTGCTCCGTCGATTATTCCTCTCCGCTTTGCGGAATGGCTCCATCACCAATGAGTCGCAGCTGTGGATGGACAATAATGGCTGCGAGAAGTCTATTCCTAAATGTCTCTATCAGATCTTCGGACCTCCGCAAAAAGTGGTGCCCAACGTTCCACCTGAAAGGAAAGGCAATACAGCAGGAACAAAAGGCCTGATACCTCGGAATCTGGTGCGAAACTGGATGTAAATTCATGGGGAGGGAACAGGACAAGATAAAGGCAGAAAAAGCTTCCAAAGTCGCGAACGTAGTCTTTGGTCTTGACCGTTTCGTCGGCACGCTTCCGGTGTGGGATTTGTGGACTTTGTACATGGCTCGCGTGGATCCTTATCTAACGGCGGGATGTGAAGTCTGCCTGGAAAGTGAAGAGAAGAGCCTCAAACTTGTGAGAACCCGAGTGCTGGAAATCCAGATGAAGACCGGGAGGATGTATTCTGACACCGAGAGGTGAGTCGAAGATTCATAGAAAGGAATTCCGAGCAGGAACTGAATATATTCTCAACTATTGACAGAGTTGATTCTACGAGGTAGCTCCAGATATACGAGCAGTATTTATACAAGAATGCGAATGATTCATAGGTGCATACAAACCGTAGTCAATAAGAAGAATATATATATATACACCGGACTTTGACGGAAATATCTGATGTATTATATGTGTCCAATATCCCTTGTATATGCTAGGTATTAGCAGGTTATACACCAAGTATCCGCAACCGTCAATATCCCGCCAAATGGCGCTGTATTTGCTTCATATTGTCTGAATATAATCCACCAGTTTATACGGCGCTTATACTGGCGCTTATATCCCTTGCTTATTCGCTTCCTCGCTTCCCACCTCGCTCGCATCCTTTTGACTTTTACGACCTCTTGACCATCTCTATAGTTCTACTCTGACACAAGCAGTACTTCTAGCGTCCAACGCATGGCTCCTGCGGCTGGCACACGCAGTAGCGCCTCGAATTCTCGCAGTAAAGTCACCCCAGCCAGTAATCCACCCAAATCGGCTCCATCGCGCTCCAAGCGCAAGGTACAAGCGGTGATTGAGCCCGCAGAGGAGTCTGCTGCCAAAAAGAAGAAGAAAAGCACTCTGAGGCCGGCCGTCGTGCAGGAGGAGGAAGGGCAAGAGGAAGGGGGAAGCTTTGTGGATCCGTTTTCCGAAGTGAGGTACGACGCCAATGCTGCTTGGACTGGATCTGTCTCCACTCCATCCTGGGAGCCCGAGATCTCAGTGGAAGAAGCTGTTCGACGTGGACCGACCGCGTTCCTGGATCCGGATGTGCCAGCTCCGGTGCCGCACTCGCTGCTGCAAGACATCGCCAACTCCTTCTCCAAAGACGCGTCCCCAGCTGCAACAAATCCGCCTAAATCTTGGGCTATTGATCCTTCTCTCGCCGAAATTGTTAGCACAAAACAGAATGCGACACACGATTCTCACCAGCATTCATTACCACAAAGCCCGTTCTCATTCTCGTACCCAGCGCGCCCAAAAGGATCCCCGAGCTTATCACCGCTAGCTTCCACTTCCAGCCTATCTCCGTTAACATCAGCTTCCAGTTCGCGATCCAGTCATACCTCGTCCTCATCCAAGAAACCCTTCAGCTTCTTCTCATTTTCTAACAATTCCAAACCGTCTCCAAGCGCTTCTATGGTGCCGAAAACCACCTCCGCGAGCTCTGACGCATCAGCACCATCTCGTAGCAACGAAATTCGGCTCACCCAATCGAAGTATTCCCTTGCAAATGCATTCATCCCGACGCAAAGTCATTTTGTCCCGCCGATCGAACGAATAGATCTTCGTGACCAGGCTTCCTCTTTCGCTTCGTCCCGCGGTTTCGTTTCCCATCCCGTTCCCGAAATTGATTCACCCTCTCCTGCTCCTCCTTCGCTGACTCTTCCGAGCTCAACTACAAATCGCCCGTCGCTCCCGAAACTAGTAACTGATAAGGTTTCCAAACTCGAAACGCAATCAGCAACCATAACCGATGAGGTGGACAACCATGCACGTACTTTGAAGCTCCTTCAGCAGGACTACCACGAGCTGCGCGACCGCGTCAACGAGCTGGAAATATTGAATGAAAATCTGACGACAGAGAGAGATGAGCTCGCGCATCAAGTTGATGGGATGGAGGACACGATATCTGATTTATCTGGGATGGTCACGGCACATCAGGTCGCACTTGAAAAATTCGGGACACTGTTTGAGGAAATGGGAGGCTCTGACGACGTTACATCCACGCTGCGTTCGAAGAAAGCGCAAAAGGCGCTCAAGGGACCGCGAGATAACGTTCTAAATGTAAGCACTCACCGCATACTTCGAATTCATCCGTTCATTATCTGCAGACGAGTATTCGCCAAGTCTTCTATCGTGCGATGGGCCATCCAACGAATGTTGAGCCGGAAAAACTCGCCCCGGTAGATGCAGGTGGTTGTTGGATTGACGATCCCGAGACTGAAGACGATCATCTACTCCGTCCCGACTTTTCAGCGAGTTGGACAGAGAATTCAGTTTGGCATGACCCGATGGTAACTTTCGCTCGAACTCACCTCCCCTCTGTATGCCCGAGCCTTTCCAATTACGACCTCGAGAAAATCACGGATGCAACTATAAAGAGTCAACTCCAAACTGTTTTCAAAGGAGTTACGTCCAAATACCGCAAGTGGGCCAAATCAAAGGGCAAAGCACCGGTCGCTATCGCTCATTCTGATCTTCCTAATGTCAAAAATCGGCGTGCACGTAGAAAAGAGCGTGTAAGTGAAAATCTTTCGATATTCATTCCGTGACTCACCTCCAAACTGAGTAGAAACTGGAGGAGCGGGCCCGTGTCCGTCCCGCAGACTTGGCCGAGGACTGGGACTTTTTTTTCAATGTGTTGTATCAATCGACTGACGAATCCGATGACGATGACGTTCTCGACCCGGACACTGATTCCGGAAACGAGGTCGACGTTGCCACGACCAAGAAGCCGTGGGTTTCTCGGCCCCCAACGTATCGCGGTCAAACAGTAATGAATCCCGTTCTTATCTTCGCACTTGCTCATAGCCGCAACTAGCTTGAAAGTGGGGTGAATGAACTCGATAGGTTGGTGGCCCAGGATCGGAAAGAACGCGAAAAAGCCAAGAAAACCGTGGGACGAAACCGTCGTCGAGGCGAACCGAAGGATGTCCCGTTACCCGTCTCACCGGACCCAATTCGAAGAGGATCTCGCGAGCTGCCATCTGTCCCAAGTGGTTAGCTGCCAATAAGGAGGAGAACGACATGCCATCGCGCATCCAGGAGGAGTCTTAGGTAGCACCAGTACTGCAAAAATGATCATGTAAAGCAAACGGGGGAAGGAAGACATGCAGTATAAATTCAATTCACTCGTCCTCTTCATCAATAGTATCCGCTTCGGTCTTTTTCTGAGTGGCTGTTAGTAATTATTGTAAGAAGGCTGTTTGACCTACATGGTCAAACGCAACCGTTGCCCAAATGGTCATTGCTCCAATTTCCAGCCAAGCGAGAATGAAATGGCCCGTGAGTTGTGGCAAAGATACGACTTCTGGTGGACCCAACTTGTCAGCGTACCAGGTCTGGACCCCGAGATCGGTTGCGCTGTGATTTAAATTGAGTGTCCATACGCCAGTAATATTAATCTATGTCAAACCGTAGCGCCCAAGGAAACTCAAGCATGTTCTGGTCCGTCTGAAAGCGACGCACAACGGCAAAGTCGGCAACACAATCAGCGAAGCCGGACCTAGGTTGAATGGCGCGAAGAATGTATTGAATTTGAACCGGCATTCGGTCTTCAATATACCCATACTGCGCAGATCTCCCTCTGGGCCGGGTCATGGCACCAAATCGACGCCCGTTAACCAGAATGTGGGAAAAGGAGAGGACGGCACCATTGAAAATCGCGCCTCCCATTGGAACGGAGCCAGACACATCGGAGTACAAGATCATTTTGTCGCGCCACAGCGTCGAGAGGTACCGATGAATCAGGCCATAATATCCTGGTAAGTCTCGAAGCGTGATAGGCTTGGGGAATTTGGAAAATACGATATGATCTTCGAACCAGAAGTAAGCAAATATAATTGAAATTGTGGCAAAGTTTTACTAGGATTGGACAACACTTGTGTCCGCGCGAGATAGTTTTGCAACGTCCCCTTCCGTTCTTTTGTACCCCCTTTGAGGTAGGATTTCAGTAGTTGGAGGGAGTCCACGTCCTCTGGAGCGGGATTTTCGATGTTCTCGAGGTGCGTTATCTGTGAAACATAAGCCGCGGATAGCAGTTGTTCACGAGTACTCACTAAATCATGAATAAAGTTGGTCTTCCACCAGCGCCTCATCATCGTACCCTCCAGTTCCCCACCGGAATGCCCATTATGGTTGAATCGCCCCAAGAAACCGTTATTGCGTTCATACGGAAATGCCCACCACCTGTACATTGGACCCATGGCGTAAAATTGGGGCTCGATGTGAAACGCGAAATGGAAGTAAGGCGTTAAATGACAATGCATGCGGGCCCAGGATTGAACCGCGTTTCCGAGGGCAGAAAAACCGCGCTTTACTTCATTCGGGCTGATTTCTTGGGTACATAAAATCCGAACGGCGGCTGTGAATTCAAGCACGGCATCGTAATGGCGTCGCAACGATCGGTCCATCTTCACTGTTTTGATGCGATCGATGTCCTCTTCCGTTGGATTCGGATTGTCGGCCATGAGACATTCACCGGACTTTGGCCCAAATATTAAGCTGCCAATACACCATCTATCAGCCAAATATTTGCGATGGCCGCCGATACGCGGTGTATTTGCTTGGTATTCACCGATTTATACGTATGATCGGGTGTTTATACTGCAATTATACGCTGTCTAGTGGCGCTGTATTGGCAGAATATTTGGCCAAGAAAATATTCGGCAAATACAGTTCCGAAACGTCGCTGAAACTCTGCGTATCTCCGAAATATTGATGGGCAGATATTTTGTCCAAAGTCCGGTGATTCGAGAAGTCGTTCACGAACCAATTTTTCTGAATTCAGCTGAGCACGCAAAATTTTGGAATTTGCTGGGGAGGGAGGTGCGTCGATATCAGGGATTTCACCGTTGACGTGCCAGGCTTCAAACAGGGCCAAGAAGAGGACCGCAATCTGAGACCGCCATTCATCCGCTTTCACTGAGCCACCACCATGAGATAACTGAGAAGCGCAGTCAGCGTGAGAGTTTGGAGTGGGCGTGAGTTCAAGTTACCGATGGCGGTAATCGTCCAATTGATACAGGCCAGATGATTTTCGAGAAAAAAGACTCCATTTTTTCGATGCAAGATAATTCTGTCGAGCTTGAGTTCAAAAGCCCATTATTGTAGATGATAGAGCGGTTGAGATGTTTGATCATCGCTTGGGATTATATATATCAAACGTTCCTGTGAATGATGCCGATTAAATCACTTACTTAGCATAACACAGTGCATCGGCTCGATTGATGACGATTGAGCGGGCATCCAGCCAGCCAACTCGTTCATAACCGACCATCGTATACCACGCTTCCGAAAAATATCCTCGGCCACCTCCGGGTTGCATCGCGCGCTCGAAATGCATATTTGAGGTGGCGATGATCATCCCGTGGGACGAATTCTGGTAGAGAGACATATCAGAAATTGACCATTGCGATAAGATGTACTCACTTGTTGAATCATAACACCGAGGTTGGGTTAACTCACAAAAGTGCATGTAACAGTCTGGACACATGAAAATTTCGAGTTATGGCTGGGGAGTCCGGCGGTTTTGCAGCTCGCAGGAAGGTCAGAAACATTAGAAAGAAGTTGAGAATGCGAAATTTGCGGGGAGGAGAAACCCGGAACTCGAAACATGACACCTGAAACGACAAGTCATCAGTAATATGCAATACTGTTGAGAAGAATAAATCAACCGTTGTACAGTCGCTTCATGGAGTTGGAGAAGGAGACGAGTACATGATTCAGTTGTTCAAGTGAGGGTTCCGTCGGCCCAGGTATCGCAGTTACAAGGAAGGTCTCCTCGCGAAGGAATTGAATTTCGCGGGGATTATTGCATAGAGACAAGTAGATGGCTCCGGTAGAATGTTTCGCGCCTTTCATGGCTTGGAACCTATTCAAGCATGTTAAAATAGGCTAGATATTGAAGCGTAGGCGTTGTTGAGACGTACCAATCAATATTCATCTGCCACACTAAGCCGCAAGGCAGTGCGACAAACCGTTGGTCAAGCCCGCGCACATCAACATCTTCAATTTTCCAATTCCCAGTGCGTCGCGGACGAGACCCGCACGAATCGCGCGCCATGCCCAGCCATCAGAGATTGTCTTCATCGCTTGTCGGGGTCCTCGAATGCATCATATCCCTGTAGTTCAAGAGGCTGCGCTGGACCAGGTGCGTCCCCTGCCAATCGCCAATGCTGGAGTTGAGCGTACTTCCCGGGCCGCATTAACATGTGTGCGATGGCGCGCTCGGGTCGACAAAAGGCATGATCTTGACGGGAGTGCGCTTGAGCTTTCCATTCGACATGCGTTTCGAGGTAAATAATTTCCCTTGGCAATCCTCGTCTGTACATCTGCCGGAATCAGGAAGGGATGGGAGTTCTTCGGGACGGTGGACGTGCCAGCATACGTCGCAGACAAATAGATAGGCGATGAAACCCTCAGTGGAAACACCGAGCCGTCTCTCGACAGTTGCCAGTGTCCTCGCGAAGCTTTCCAGTCCCGGTATATCCTGCTCTGTTGTGCGATGCGCCAAGTCGAGCATGAGGGCAGATCCATCGAGCATGAGCCGTGCAGCCGAGTGTGTCATGTTTTCGAACGCGCAGCCAACGAAGACACGGATGTATGCGTTGCGAACCGCAGGGTGATCATAGAACGCGGGAGGCAAATCTCTTTCCTCAAGATCAGGATCAATATCCACGTCTTCATCGTCGTTGAACAGGGATCCGCGCGTTGCGAAGAAGGGGTCTTCGGATATGTTTTCCACAATGTCTTCTGAATCGGACGCGTCGGAATCAGAAGACGAGGCTGTACCTGAATCAGAAGACGCGTGATCGCGGAGGTAATCTCGTTGGTGAAAAGTCCACTCTGCATCTGCATTGGATGAAGAGCTCTGAGTCCCCATTTCTCTTTCGATGTCGCTCGCATGGATTGACCGCAAGTCCGAGTCTTGGTCTGATCCCGAGTCTGCGGCGTCGTGGAGAGGTGATAAGGGACGAGATGGTGCTTCTTCGCCTATCATTGCATCACTTTCGGGATCTGCAGCGAGTGGCGATGCAGGCCTAGGCTGAGGAGCGGGCATCGCCCGGGTCCGGGATACGATGATTGGGCGCGTTCCGGTGCGATACGGATTGTTCGCGGGCGATTCGTCATAATGCCGACGAGCTGTCCGCCTCAATTGGGGTAGTCCGTTGGGTCCGGCTTGCGAGCACTTGGTGCAATGACATGAAACGAGCTGGCTCTCCGTGGTGGATGGCATTGACGGCGGCGGTGGCGGCTGGGACTCAGGCTTACGCGTCGCGGTGGTGGAAGTGGAAGAATGGCGTGATTTGAGATCTGCTTATTCATGTGTTTGTCGTCTAATATCTGCAAAATCCTAACAAAGAATACAGAGTTTATACAGGGTGTTTCTGCAACCTGGCTAATATGTTGCTTATACACAATGTATTGTCATAATATTGGCCACTTAATATTTGGGCCAAAGTCCGGTGTAGCTATATAGGAGCCCGATCACGAGAGCCTTGGCAGGGGACTTCGGCGAATTCGAATTTTAAGGTCTACGCCACTGCGAAGGGAGTTTATCCAAAGTTTATCAGGGGAGGTCCTCAATTCTGCGAACCATGTGTCCTTGGAAAGATGAAGGAGTGGGCAGGACAATCCATGGGACCCACGTTGGATTGACCACCGCTGCTCGACGTCGATGCCACGTCGAGCTTGACGACGTCGATCTGATGTTGGCCCGACTGCCTTGAATCGACATTGATTTGACCTCTGCTGCGTTGTCGAACCTATATAGCGCAACGGCAGGCCGCAAAAGCGGCCCCCAATATATTTGGTGACGAGCGCGTGGGCTAAGTACAGTAGAAATAGTGTAGGTACTTCTCGAAATAATTGTCTGTTCCAAAAAACTTGAAGGAAAAGGGAGTGGTGGGTGGGTGAAAAGAAAATGTGCGAGCAGAGCTCGAGGATGGAGCGGGGCTCATAATCGGTAAAATGCCCATATATATATACATAGGTATCGGGGCGGGAAACCGAGTCTGTAATCTGACACCGAGTTTTCCCCTCCTCCGCTACGACCGCAGCACCGCATCAGGAGCTCGGCATCGAAGCTCGAGAAGGCCGGCAATCCAGCACCGCTTGCCTCCCGACACAGCCTCCGCTAAAACAATAGCACCATGTCAGGAGATCGATGCCGTGCTACCGGACAGTGATCGCGGAGGCGAGGGGAGCTCGAAAGGTGAACGGCAGCGAGTGGAGCTCGAAACGTGAAGGGGGAGCGGAGTTCGAGCAGAGGTCGGATCGGCAGTGCCGAGATTCGAATGGAAAACGGTTCGTCGAGCGCAGAGGCCTCCGAAAAAGCTCCTTACCCTTGGAACCCGCTTTGACTCCAATCATCGGGCAAGGTAGCCGAATCCAAGGTTGGCCCAAGGTCGCTGTATGCGCATCAATTGTATTGTTTTGAATGCGTGACTGGTCCAGACGATTACAACTGCTTGCTGCGCCCAGAACAACCGGGTTTTAGCGGCGATAGGTCCGCTAGTAAGCCGCAACGATTCTGAACGGTTTTGTACCCAAGTACATGAGAAGCGGGTCACTCCCGAGCAAAATAGTTAAGCCCGAGACCTTATGAGCCGTCTGTCTGTCCGTCTGGGTACGGGCGTGGGCGGCCTCGAGGCGGCGTTTTGCCATCATGTTACACTGGTCCCCAATTTCTGCCTCTAGACCCAAATTCAGTCATTATTCTCTAATGTTGCCTTCATTCCAAAGCTATGCTACCCTCTTTTTCACCCGATCATACAGGCCAATTGAAGTCAAGTATTCATCGTATGTGAACTTTCAACACCCTCCACCCAGAAATCAGTTTCTGAGTTTCAGCATCTCGGCCCCCTTGGCTGATTGCCTTGATCCGGATTCTATGTTGATCAACATCGAAAGCACCGTCATCGACTTGGCGCCAAGTTCCCCTCTCATTTTGGAGTAATGGTGCAGGCCTGCCACGATTTTATGCTCAACCTGGGGCTGAACCGTTCGAGCTCTCACGGGTATGGGCCCCTACCGAATTGAAGGAAAATGGAAAGTTTGTCTAGTGTTCCGTCAGCGTGAAGTATTCAACATCTCCATCACCAAATGTTGGAAATCTCGCTAAGGCCATGTGCTGTTTGTAAACGTGTCGCAAGTTTGATGGTCGGGAAGGCAATGTAAAGCTTCAAAATGGCATGTATTGCAAGCAATAGCATCAAGCATTCTATGCTGCAACCTTTTGTGTCTTTGGCGCGGGGCCTTGCAGTGGCCTTGCACTCGCCCCTGGGCCCATTGCGTGGTGCGAGAAAAAAAAAAAGGCACTAGGCCAGTTCAAAAACAGGACCTCAGCAAAACAAGATAAATTCAGAAGAACTTATCATAATCAAAACAACTGAAATGCCCATGGGGAGTGGACAAACTATCGGCGTCCAGTGCCTGGGACGATGTCACATGTCACATTGTGGCCAAAGTTCCCGGCGTGAGTTTAAATTCCGTAGATCCTACACCGTCTAATTCTGCAGATCCTTCGACGCCGCGAAGTTGCGTGCGATGGCCCATTTCCTTTTTGGGTCTCGTTCAAGCCTTTGCCTTTCAATCCAAACACAACCAAGGTGAATCCCTCCTTGCGTGCCGTTCTTATCTTTGACCATATGGTGCCACCCTCTTGCGGTCTTCTGGCCTCCCCTTTTCAGAGGGTTATACTGAGGTGGGGCTCTGCATCTTTAGCTTTGCGAGCACAAGGTATACGCTCGGATATTTTCATAGATAGCATAGCTAACCCCGTTTATAAACAGGTGTTTATTGCGAGCGAAGCGAAGCAATTCTACTCTAACACGTGACGAGGGGGAGGGATAGAATATGCAGGAAACAAGAGCAAACACGAACGGGCGTGGCTGACAGTCCCTCGAGGAAAGAATATCTTCAAAAACGTTCAATTCTTTCTCAATCGCTCTGAAAATAGCACCAAACGATGCCCCTTGATGATACGGTTCGACTGATACGAGGATTAAGGCCACCAATGAGCAGAAAATGACGTCCCAAAAAGGAAATTTGACGTTCTGCATAAGCGTGATATGTGGTACGCTTCGCGAGCACCCCGCGCCCCAGCAGATCACTAGTAAGCAGCACCGTACTCTAGTGGTGCTGGGGAAACATTTTGCAGGGGATTGGGAGCACTGCGTGTGGTGGGAGTCACGCGCCGAAGAAAAGGTCGGACTTTGGGTTGACACAGGCATGCGGGGTGAAAAATAGGCATCGATATGCACTCGATGGTTCAGGCCAAAACCTGTCGCAGGTGATTGTCTTAATACAGCGCCGAAGCACTACCACACTTAGAGCTCTGCGTGTCAGCTTACTGACAAATAACTTGTGACTTGTTTGAGCTTGTTTGAACTTTTCTGCGTGTCGGCCAGCTGACAAGCACACAAGTCGGAACTTGAAAGAAAAAAGTCACCAAATTGCCCTGAAAAGACTGGGGCCACCCTTAATAATATATATATCACCCTCTTTATAAAATTACGTGTGTCTGTTTGTCTGTCCGAAGCCTTTTTAAACTCCGCAAGCTCCGCTCCTCGGATCCCTTGCCAATATTCATTCCCCGATGTATTCTTAAAAGTTTAACTGTTGGCTCGCTGCTTAGGCTACTTTAAATCTCTGTTGACTCTGTCACTTCCTTTGTTTATTCCTCTGTTGCTGTGAATTCAACTTTCAGACAAGCCGGCTGCCATCGGTTCACCTTCGGCACTCACCCGCACAATCACCTCCTTCAAACAAACTCATGTCATGAGATAACAGAATTTTGCCGCGGCAAAGCTCTTCATCGAAGTGGTGGGGCGCTTTGCGCCCCACCGCGCTCTTGTATATATTGGAAATTTGAGCTTGTCGGAAATCGGGACAAACTTATTTACTTGTGACTTATCAGCTTGTTGGGCTTGTAAAAGCCCAAACTGTTAAGCATTCAAATAAGCTAAGAGGAAAGTAAGTTTCAGGTAAATGGGATGTGAAGCTAAATCTCACCTCAGTCGTATTCGGGTCCTGAACCTTGGACCGGACCGAAAATTTCTTGTTTGGAATGTTTTCAGAGAATTGTGGGTAGCTCAACCAGTTCTTGACCGAATTGAATGCAATGTAGGTAGATGTGTCGGGATAATTCATGCGCAATAGTGATAGAAAGGATTCCATTAAAATATTATGTATCAGGTAATCTGTGTTTTTGGGCTGTTTTCGCGCCGAATGCCATCTAGCATGCCCAGAAGAGAGCAAATGGGAATTGGAAAGTCTGGCATTAAATATCTGGGATCATGTCTGGCCGCGGATCGGCCAGACATTTATCGGACTTTGAAATTGCTCGATGACGTGTTTGCTGTAACGTTGACCAACTTAACAGCACAGCATCATCGAGGTTCTTTCCGCTCTCCCTTCTCCTCTATACCCTTCTTTCTTCCTCCCATCGATGGCTGGTCCTACCTACAACGGAAACAAATGCCCGCTGTGCGGCAGTCAGCTTGCAGTGAAGATCGCCAAGGGCGGCGAGTTCCCTGGGTCCTCCTACATACGTGTATGTTCTCCCTTCGCGCTCTCCCCGCCTAGTCTCAAACCTGTAACTAGTGTACAAACCCGCAGCATCCAAGATTCTTTCACCGTCTGACGGACGGCCCCGCGCAATCTGTAACGATGTCTGTTCTGCCGCCGCCCAACCCTGTCTCAGGCCTGCTACCATCAACGTCGGGTCAAGGCTGCCCTGTGCTTGAATGTGGTAGAAGCAAGGTCGATCCAGGATGCTCGCGAGGCAAATGCCGAAAACACTGCAATCAAGACGGACCCTGTGCGTTGTGGGCGCACGAGAAGGAGCGTCAACGAAAGGCTACGCAAGGCACGGTGCCCTCGATACCCTCCATATCCTCTTCCTCGTCGACTCCTCTGGCCTTCGGTGGTGTCGAACCCTTTACCTCTTATGAGCAGATTCAATCCCATGCGATCGCCCCCATCCGAGCTTTGGAATTGCATGCCCAGCGGGAACGCGAGCACGGAAATGCCGCCTCACAGGCCAGATACCTCGACAGTTTCTACGGTGTTGGGTCTCCGACCCCGGACACAGAGAGCGTGCGGGAATGGTACGAGCGTGAAGAACGGGAGGACGCCCAACTCGCAATAGGCGTTCAGCTTTCACTTGCTCACCCACAGCCAGCTGTACAGAAAGCAGGACTCCGACTGCCATCCCCAATTCAGCAGGCCGGTCAGCTTCGTGCCCTTTCCATGTCGCCAGATTTACCCACTAGCTTGCTCTTGCTTCCTGTACCATCGCTTCCGGCCCTCGGGAGCACACGCTCCCGACGTCACCGGTGCAACTTCTCAGCCTCGCCCGACTCCGGCCCGCGGTCGAGCACGCGCTCCCGTCGCCACCGGTACTACTGCCCCCCCTCGCAAACGGCTAACGGCACCAAGCGTGCAGAACTCCTCAAACCGCCTCAACATTACCACCCAGCTCAATCAAGATTGGATGGCTGCGCCTGGCGGTCCAAAGGTCATTCCTGCGAGGCAAACTCTGGCTCCGACTGCAGCGCCCTCGACCTTCCATACTGCTCGTACAGTCTCGCGGCGTCCATTTGCCGACGTACGACAAGTTAGCCGCTTCACAGCGGTATTCATGGACGCTGCCGTGCTTGTCGACGGTGTACGTGATGTACACACCTTGAAATGACAGTGCTAACATGGTGTATATTAGGTACCTCAGCCGCCTGTTGTCATCTGCGTGGATGTGTGCCCGGCATGGCCCAATTATATCTTTAATTCTATCTACATTCTTCCCCACCACGAAGCCCTTCCATCTCCGATACAATCTCAATGGCGAAAGAGCCGCTGTGCGTGCGGAATACAAGCGAACAAAAGCCGCTCGTCCCATCATCGTCAACTCGGATTCCGATGTCGATTCTGACGTCGAGGTCGTATCCGATGTTGAGGTTGTTTCTGTCAAGAGAAAGATCAAGCAGGAGCCTGGTGCCTCACCCCCACGCCGACGACCTCGTCTGACCATCAACACGTCATCGGCAGGACCCTCTTCATCACCATCTGCACCGTCGTCGTCGACACGCTCCTCGAGCACGCTGCCCACTCCATCCACTCCGACATCTAGCCTACCTCCATCTCCGAGGCGCAAGTGGCCGTGCGGGCTTTATGTTTCAGACCTTGCCCCCGGCTTCGTCTTCATGCGCAACCCTCTTTACAAGAACATACCCCGGCCAGAACGTTTCACTCTCGCCTTTGGGGCTCAGTATGCGTACGTGCGGGGGACGTATGATGAGAATGCAGCCTATTGGATGTCGGCAACACCTGCGATTCTGGAGGAAGCCATTGCTGCAGGGAAAAGCCCCGCGGGTCTGTGGTCAGAGCTTAGGAGACAAGTGCGTGAACTGGTGTGACCCGCGCAATGTATGGTAGACTTTTTGGCGTCCAAATCCTGTCCCAGGAAGAGACAAGACGACAGTTTCATCTAACGGATCCCTACCACACCCTATGGACCTCAACGCCACGGTGCCGTTAACGGTTAACGGTGCGAATAGAATGGGTGCTGTGGTGTATGCAAGATGCTAAGACATGTAAGCAGATGCGGCGTGAAATGTTCCCCGGTGGCGCATTGCATGTGGGTCATCTCCGCGGTTCATATCACTGGCCTAATGACAACCCTTAACACCGCGTTCATGCGGCGCCAAACCGAGGATATCGGTACCCCAGGATCAAGAGGTGCTTGATCGGCGGATCGTGGCCAACGTTCCCACGACCACCCACCCCCCCCCAAAAAAAGGATATTGTTTGGTCCTGGCAAATAACGGCGATCATAGCGGCATCTCCACATCAATCGTGTCTCCTGCTACGCGCGCATCAGCGCGCACCCGCGTCCGCCCCCCGCGCTCACAACCGCGCCCAACCATCGCTTTTCGCGTCGTTCACGCGCTAAACCCTGCAATCAGTATGGAGTGTTAAATCTGTGCATACTGTACATCTACAACCTGCAAATAATGCTCTTCTTGGTCCACACGCGTCGCGTAGCATTGCCGACAATGATCTTGAAAGGGGGGATGCCCGGACGGGGACACGCGAGGTTCGATGCTCCAAATGCTCGAAGTACATCAAACATGGCTTCGACCCGGGTGATTCGCCTATGGTTTCACATCAGGGGGGTACGAAATGTCACCCGATACCCAGTGCATTTGCAGCGTTGTTCATCTCCGAAAGTAAACTCATTATATTAAATAGATATAACTAACATTCTCCCGGCCCCTGAAAGCCTCGCATTGACATCCCCTGTCTATATCTCCAATACATATACCTCTTTTCCCTGTCTTGGCTTCGGATTTTCTTGGGATCTCGACAACATTTTTGATACATATCCATTCAGTATACACCGGCCTGGGTCTCATCATGACCCCGGATACACCATTTTGTCCGTCGATGCCATCGCAGCAGTGATTCGCGTTCGTGCGACACGCTGTCAGGGCTTGGCCTTAATTCCGGGAGGCAGCTGCCCGTCGTGCGTGGGATTGGGCCCATCCATTGGTGTTGTTCGCGATTGGGCATCGCAGCCCTTCGGCAAAAAGCCGACGGCAAGACTGAGCCGTAATCAATTGGAGCGGAAGTTGGGCTCGGTTAGCAAACAATTAAGAAATGAGTAGTTAAAGGTTCGTGGAACTCAGTATAATTTAAGTCTGTTGAATTAACACTTGTTCAGAAGGCTGATAATTTCAAGTCCTTGAAACGGGCTCAGAAAAGAGTTAAAAATCACCAGCAATTTTTTGACCTCATTTCGACGGACATCGTTCCTGGGCTCTACCGCCTCCTTTCCAACGCCAAAACTGCAGGGTGGAGTATTGAAAAGACCATTGAAAAGGCGCTGAAGGCCCTTCAAGGGAAATACCACCCCCGAAACTACACCGAATTCGAAAAAGACCTCGCCATTCTGATTTACGAGCTTGGTGGTGGGGCTGCCCTCCATGCCTTAAATAAAGCTCCCATCATGCTCCCCTCTCGACATGCCATTGCCAACATTCGCCGAAATCACGCGCTCCGAATTACCGTCAGGGATGTCAAAATTTCCGACATCATGGAAAATATCGAGATGCTATTCCGCGATACTCCTGTCGGCGAACAGGGCCGCGTCTTGATTACGCTGTCTCAAGACGAGATTGCAGGTGATGGGCGCCTCTGCTATCTCCCCGACACCGACGAAATAGGAGGGCTGTGCGAGCACGCGATGGCCGAACTTGATACCCTTAAAATGGGCTCTGATCTTGCGTCGGTTAAAGCGACAGTCAAGGCTATCCGGGAAGACCGAGTCCATGTGGGGAAAGAATTTAGTGTCGCCGCCTTTGCTCGCCATGCCCAGTCGGACTACGGTGCCAAACCGGGACTTTTAATGCCGACCTGCAAAAAGCGCGCTTGGAAATTTGGCGCAGAAGTTTTGCAGAAACTGATCACAGCCTGGAAACTGTCGCCGTACGGAGCCGCGATGCACGGAGACATCAAGTCCATAGCCTCAGATGGCGATGGCGGTCGTAGGGCAGCAATGTATCTGATCTGCATGCTGAAGAAACTCAATCGAGACGACGACCCAGAATTGTATGATTTATTATCCGAACTTGCCGGACTCAATTTGTACACCGGCGAGGGTGGGTTAACCATGTGTTTCGATCCCAAGCATTTATTCAAACGTAGGTCCCTGTCTTTCTCGTCCCTACAGGTCGACTGAAGTAGTCTTAATATTTGCTAGGATTGTGTAAACTGCTATGTTCCAGAGAGGGCATTCTCGTCAATGGTGTCGCGATCAATAAAACTCTCATCGCCGGATGGTTAGAGCGAATGACAGGTCACGACTGGTCCGATGAGAGCATTCATGCTCTCCTAAATCCAAAGGACCCACAGGATGTTCCTCGCGCCATCAAGCTCCTCCGTCTTCTAGCAGAAATCCGGATGGCCGTTGATGCCACTGAATTCACTCCCAGCGAACTCAAAACCTACCGCGCTTTGTGTCTCCTTGGCGAAATGTTTGATGCCCTCGTCGAGCCATTCATCAATCCCACCCTCTCCCTATCAGAACAGCTCATCCAACTTGTCAAATTTGCCCATCTCATATGCGCGATGTTTATTAAACACGAATCCGCCTTCATCTCTAATCAATTATATGGTGATCTCCAATGCATGGTCAAGAATGCCATATTCCAAATCGCACATTCGAAGGTTTTGAATCCTTACCTCAAAGTCTTCCTCTGCCTGCTTGGTGACGACGTGTTGGAGACACTTTTTGGCAGGTCGCGAATGATTGGCGGTCATTCACCAAATATGGCAATCGACGAATTCCGTCAACGCGTTGGATCCGCCCTGCGCATGGATGAAATATTCCGCAAGTATCCCTGGCTGGAGCGTCGCACGCGGCGATTGAACTTGGTTCGTAGCCGAGATGTCGACCATCTTTCCCCTGACGCCTGGGAGGGGACTTGACTGCCGCTTCTTGTGACATTCGTGCCTGCTACAAAGCAGGTGTTGCACAGGCAGTGGCCATTCTCGAGTCTTATGGGTGCTCCATCGATTTCGAGGCACAGTTTGCGCCAGAGGATGTCGATTTGATGCGCCCGAAGGGCGGGAAATATCCGGGGGTGTCCAAGGAGGTTGATAGGTCGATGCCGGACGATAGCGGGCCAGTTGAAGCAGACGAGGATCCATCCCGGCAATCCGACGTCGACAATATCTTGAAGTTTGACGCGAAGGCTGCACTTGCCGCCGAAAAGGCCACCCGCGATGCTGAGTTGGCTGCTCAGCCTGAGGGCCACTCAATTTGGATCAAACTTGACGGCGACGAAACGAAGATGGTGCACAAAAAGAGTATTCTTCGGACTCTCATGGATCCCACATTTGACATCGACAACGCCAAAAGTCATGACAGGCTCCTGCGAATTCGGTGTTACTCGGTCGGCGGGGATCATTTCGACCGAGCTGCTGCCAAACTCCATAGCAACATCAACGACGGGCATTTGCTCAAGTTGCATGGATTATTTGCGACGTTGGTGTCTTTTGATACATCCAAAGTTTCCCTCGCTGTCCTTCAGTGCACGCTCATCAAACTCACCAACAAAAACCCGCCAACATATCTCGATTCAGCACCTATAGCTGAAATTGCGTTGCCCGAGACGCAGTACGAGGTGACGGGTCAAGTTCTCTCCCTTGTCCCCTTCATGAGTTCGCCTGAAATTCTGAATTGGGCATGGACTACTGATTTTGTCGAGTTTGAGTCTGCCAAAACAAAGACTGCCAGCGCTGCAGATCCTGTCACTCGACTGCGCCATCTCACCATTGCTGTTAACGGTCGCCTGGTTCTGCCGTTAGCATCAACAGATTTTCAGCAAGCGTCTGTTGAGGAAATTCTCAATGTCACTGTAGCCAATTCCGTCGAACCACCGGAAAAGACGTGGGTGTTCTCAAATGCCCAAATGGCGAATATGCGTTCAGTATTACTTGAACGAGCACAAGAAGAAGAGGTACGCCTCAAAATTCCGGTATACGGACCCATTCGGAAAGGACGGTATCCATACGAAGTAACTCTGTCCGGCGGTAAGCATCAAATTACTGTCGCTGGTTCCTTGAACTTAAAAGTTAACCAGAAAATATTTCCTACTGTATTCCATCGATTCAAGCCCCCAGCCCCAAAGATAGTCGAAGAAAATGCCGTGTTTGTTCGAAGAATGTTGCCGCCCAGGACCGGCAAAATCATGTCGGTAAACATATCCTTTGGGCGACGTCCGGTGTTCGGGAAGATGATTTAGTGTCACCAGTACGCACTAGCTCTCCTTCTGTCTTGCCAACCACTGAATTAAAGCCAGGTGGCCTCCGATTACCCATGTGGATTTTGTGGAGCGTCGATGTCAAGTGGTGGATGCACTATCAGTATTCGCAGCGGCAACAAAGCCAGTTCAACGTGCTCCGAAGCCTACGAGTTCGCGATAAAATCTGCTTCAAACTCCAGCGGTGCCCATCCATGCACTAACGTACCAATCCGGTGCATTCTCTGCCAAGATGTCCACTGGAAATACAATATGGAGCAACACCTTCGTGACCGGCACCCCAAGTGGGAGCTGACAAAGTCCAGGGCAGATCGCGACGCGTTTGCCGCCGTGTTCAGCATTTCTGAACTCGAACGTCGCAACTTGGGCGCTGTCCGAGTCGCAGTTCCACCACCATCACCGCCGGGGCAATCAGAAAATTCCCAGGATGCATTGGTTGGTGAGAATCGAGGACAGAAGCGTCCGCCGGTATCCCCTGCCGGTACCCCCCATAGAAGTCGTGTTCTCCGAATTTCTCGTCCCGCTGCAGACGGTAGTCGCGCTGTGACAGTAGGCTTCAAAGTCCCGACAACAATCTCCGAGCCAAATACCATTTGCCAGTCCGATGTATTTACAGCATAAATTTGTGTACTAAATACATTCATTGTGCTATGAACACAAGTATCTCATAGGGGAGTATGCGCGTCGGCACTGAATTTGCTTCTGAGAGGAAGCCGAGCAGCCGAATCGCGCCGAGCGGCCGCGAAATGATCGGTGCTTACAAATCTCTCGCTCGCGTGGCCACATCAAAGGACAGGATCTTCCGATCACTCACCTCTTGCCCAGGATCACCCTGAATCTCATCATGACCGCCACAGCTATGTTCAGAATGTGGGTATGTTCGTTTTTCCGCCGTCGAACCGCATAAGTATTGATTCAACCCTTTCTGGCATTCATCTTCACAGTAGGTTTAATTGCTGTTAACCTCCACATCCTGGCTTTATGCTTGGTTTTTTCTGCACAGGCATTCACGTCAAATCCTTGGACAATACGCATGACGGTACTGTATGTGACTGGCCACCTGGCCACCCTAGTGTTTTCAGTCGATTGCAAAGCAATGCGAAGTTGTTGTTATGGCCTAGCGTACATATTTCCCAAGCTAAAAAAAATTCAAATTCACGGTGTGGGCTCCGTCTCGTTCAAAATTAAACCTCTAGAGTTCGGTGCACTTTCAACAACTCAAACTTTCCAACTGCCGAAAATGCAGCCTGGAACAATACAAACAGTTTGAATAAACATCCCTGACCATGCAAAATGGGACGAACCAACCAAAATACTAGATAGGTTGCGCAGCAGCCACCAAGCCAGCTGGTGGCTGATTTGCTGTGCGCAAATGGTGGCTGGTGGCTCGAATGGCTAAATTCGTGACACATTTTCTTTGATTCAATTGACTCGTTTTGGGATCCAACTGAGCATTCGCAAGTACATGGTCACTCCACGCCTCCAGCTTGCTGAGGAAAGGAGAAATTCTCATTTGAGCAGAAATTATGCTGGGTGAGGATTCAGAGTGGTTAAGCCATCAAGGTTCGAACTCCTGGTTATTCAACTCTGCCGCTGCGAGTCAGGGGGAGAAGTTGCTTAACTTGTGCTAGTAAATACTTTACATTTGTGAAAAACATGTCCTGGAATGCATACCAGCATCCAAATTGTTTTTGTGATTTATCAACAGATCTAGACTACAACATGCGAGGCACGCACTAAAATTGTTGTAGCATCTGTCTATGAGAGACTGTCAAACACCGTACATTGGGTACCAAACGACGCCGAGGCCACCTAGCTTTGATTCAATGGTGGAGACGAGGTCTATGAAAGACTCCAATGACAAGCTTAAGATGACCGACCGAAATACCCAGGTGAAACTTTGCGTATTGCAATATCTAAAACACCGCCAGTCACCTCAAAGTGCTTAAAACAATACGCTTTTAACAACTTTCCAACTGATCGAAACATGATCTGGAGAACTACATGCAGTACCAATAAACATCCTTACCTAGCAATATGTAGCTAAATCATCCCAAGCAAAGTTCAACCGTACAATTTGTTCGAAAATTGTCAAAGAAAAAACTCGGAAGAATTCTCGTCTGCTGTATTGACTGGATGTTCGCTCCTATAGTCGGGATCTAGATAGAGAAAGAGGCGAAAATATATTAGATATGCACCATTTTGCGAGGCTTAACGAAAGATGACACAGTTGTCTGTCGAGTTCTGCTGCAGCAATGACCAGAAGACGAAATTTTAGAGAGCAAGAGGGAAAGCCAGCATATTAGCAATTCTATACCTAAGTTGTAACTGGTACACAAACTTAAATTGATAGGAGGGGCCGGCAAGTAGCTGATGGAGAGACGGCAAGCCAGCTTACATGTTACCCAACAGGAAGGAGAGGGTGGATGGGAGGGAAAGAAGGGAGCGCAAGGAGCGCGTAGAAAGAGTCGACGCCGCGACGAGCACCAGCTGCAGCACACCCGCACCGCGCCGCGCGCGTAAAGTAACACCCGTAAATCGAGCACACAGGCCTGCGGGACTGGTGCGTCTTCGGCGCGCATCCCCGCCCTCTTTCTCCCTATCCGATCGGCGTGTGCAGGTCGCATTCGGGAGCGACACACCCCTGCACTCCCTCTCCGGACAATCCTCACGGAGGCTCGCTACCCGCCCCGCTCCTCTCAAATACAATCACACTCCCATCCGCTTCGATGAGCTCCGCACCCCGCGGTCCTCCTCGCAGCACTCGACATGGGCGCCTCGGTGGACACTCAGAATCACAGCCTCCATCCCCATCCGCGTGTACATCCGCGAGCTCCACCGCCCCTGCTCGACGTGCCTCGAGTACCCCATGCATGCAGCTCGTATTGGGCCTCGCCTCTCGCACTGCGTATGCTCTCGGGCCGCGCCATCGAGCGAGTCTTGGTGCGCCTGTGGATGCTGGCCTGGGGACACGGTGCGAGCCTATTGTCCCCCTCGTCTGTAAGCACGTCCGCCAGCGGCGCTCCGCACGCTGGCACACGTCCGGAAATCATATTCACAATCCCAGCCGGGTCCATGAGCCCCGCACCCCGCGCTCCTCCTCACAGCACTCGACACGGGCGCCACGGCGGATACTTAGAATCAGTCCCTATCCCCATCCGCGTGTACATCCGCGAGCTCCACCGGCCCCGTTCGATGCGCGTCGACGCCTGTGTCCCGCATCTCAGAGCATGTGGGCCGCGCCATTAAGCGCCTGTGGATGGCGGCCTGGCGACACGGTACGCGTCTGCGCACGCGCTCCGGAAGCTTCAGGCGCACGCTTTCACCCCGCGACGGCCGTCGTCCGCCTGCCCGCGTGCAGTTCGCAGCCCAGCAGGAAAGCGCACGGTCCTCTCCACTTTCCCTCCTCCCCGCCTTCGTTCCGCCGGAAGAAAGAAAAGTAGAAGCGTAGGAGGACACACCTCCGTTGCCTTAATCGCCGCGGTGCCTTTGGCCACCCAGAGCTTGCCGGGGTGGAGCATCTCGATTCCCCTGCAAAGGAGAAGAGGGTGAGTAAGGGTGAAGGGACGACGAGTGAGGGAAAGAGGGTGGGAAGAACGTGAAAGGAAGAGGAAGGGAAGAATGTGGGAGGAGGAGCGATGGGAAGCGGACGACCGTGTCGCAACTGCGTAGCCACCCTGTAGCGCCGCTCATCGCGGGGCAACAATGTGAGACCGCGGAGCGCAGCCAGCCACCTGCCGTCTCCCATCGAAGCGACCACGACCTCCCGCATCTTCGCAATAAATCATAAGCGTTCATGATTATGATACGCCCTGTAGTCGCACGCACACATATCCCCTGCGTACAGCAGCGCTTCTGCTCGATCATGCGTCGGTGCCTCCCAGGCTCGCAAAACGCGAACGCAAGAGGTTGGCGTGGAGTACGCGTACCCGCCTCCAATGGACTCCACCCTGGACCACATCTCCATCAGCCCGCGCGCGCAGCATGGCCTACGAACGAGACCCCACGACACCGTACACGCCATCGCCGCAGGCATGAAAGTACTCCCCCGCAGCATCATCCTGTATTTGCAAACGCGTCCTCCGCAGCTTTTGCACTTGGTGGCGTAATGTGCACACCCTCCACCTCATCCGCGCGCCACGCCGGTAAGGCGTAGACCCTACGAAGCGCAACACCACCACTGCATGCTCACCGGCGTAGCACACGTCTTCACCGCTACGCATGCCGGCTGAACGCTTCGTAGCCGCTTGCTATGCGGTCGGTACCAAAGCGTGTCCCCCGCTGGACGAAGCAGCGCCGTGGCTTCCTCTCCCTCCACTCGCATCTCCTCCTCCCCATCTCAAAAGGGAAGATAAAGAAAGCACGCACATTTGATTCTAGCTCCCAGCGTCGGAAACTCCCTCTCCAGGTCGGAGCCGACGGCCGGTGGATTTGCGGACGAGCCTACGGACGTGTTATATGAGTAAGGGAAGGAGAGAGGGTGGGGAAGAGCGATGAGGCAGCAGGAGGTGAACAAGAAGGAGAAGAGGGCGAATAACCTGGGACGAGGAGGCCATACGCCGTGTCCACGCGTCGAAGACGGGGGAATCCATCCTCGTTGAGCGTAAGCTTCGTGGGAGCTATCCAAGGCAAATCGCCTCCGTCGAGCGGCGAGCCGCCCTCGACCGTCTTCGAGCGCACCCACTTCCCCGGCGCCTCTGCCCAAACGCATCCGCCCTCCCCGTGCGCTGCAGTGCGGTTGTCCTCAAGTGCAGCCGGCCCTCCCTCATACCTCTCCCCCCAAAAAAAGAGAGAAAAACACGTAAAAAATGAAGGACAGCCCACCTTATTCCGACTCAGCGTAATCGGTGCCCCTCCGCACACCCGACGTTCGCGATGCTGTAGTTGCCTGTCGTATAGATCACCGCAGAAACATTAGTTCGTGAAGACGCTTGCGTGCGCTGTGTCAGCTCAAGGTACAGTGAAAGAAAAGCGGGGCATCCATACTTGCCAGATGCAGATCAATTGGAAGTACACATGAGGCCGCGCAAGCCATTGGCGAGCGCGTATTCGGCCAGTAGGTTTGGCTCTGCGTACAGAATACATTCAGAGTTGAGAACAAGGTAAAAAGGAGAGGCTCACAAGACGCACATAATGCACATTGTTCACATCCTTTGGCCTCTTTGGACTCGAAGGGCCACTCGCCCAGCGGGGGACATCGTCGCATCGAATGCGCGTCTTCCGGAATCCATCCCAGGATCGCAGCATTCCGTCTGGAGCAGATACAGAAACTACCTCCGCATTCATTTCCTGGCTGGAGACTCTCTTACGCAGTATTCAATGGCTATGCTCCAGCTGCTCGTGGAGCACTCGCCCCGTTGGGAGGAACTGTATTTGTTTGTGATTCCAGATGTCCTCCCTATCGTCGCCCACCTCCACGATCGTATCCCGTTATTGTGTAAATTATGGCTCGAATTTAGCGAGGACGAAAATTTAGCAGTCCGAGAAGACATCGACTCTTTCTGCGTGGCCCTGGCTCTTCGCGATGTATCCCTTCTATTGCATGATCCCAATCTCACAGTTCACTTTCCGGCTCATCGGCTGACGCGGTATGAGCTGGATGGCTCATGGGAGCATCACATCGCCATTTTGAAGGTCGCGACACATCTAATCGAGGCACGCATTTGCATCCACGAGCAAACATCACTCCCAGCCTTGCCTGGGGTAATCATCGAACTCTGTGATCTCCGCCGTCTGCATGTGTCGCAGGCGGATATTCTGAATTTCCTCAGGCTACCAGCCTTACAAGAGCTAGGCTTCTATCTCGGGGACTCGGGCCTCGATGTCACGCCACACATCGATTCGATCGTCGAACGATCCTCCTGCATACTCCGCAGACTTTGTATCGAAGGGGTACCCATTGCAAACACGGTTACGGGCATCTTACGGAATCATCAAGCCATTGTTGAGCTCGTAGTCATTCTCCTTGACCACGGCTCGTTAATCGAGGCCGATACTTTGATCACCGACTTGTCTGGTCACAACGTCGAGGGTGTTTTCAATGTGGCTCCGCAGCTGAACGGTGTGTTTTTCGGAGATGTCAGAATGGCAACTCTTTCGACTGCAAGTTTTATCACCACATGTTATTGTCGAGGTGGAAGGCTGGCGCTCTCGAATCCGTGGTTTTAATCTTTGATTCTGAGTCAGGGCTAGTGTCATCGATCAATCAGTCTCTGGACGATCTCCGCGCGGACGGCCTAAATCTGCTCTGCATCGTGGGAAACGACGTCAAGGCACTCACGATGATGTGGGCATGGACTTTGGATACGTATCTATAATGTTTGGAATCTGGCTAGATCTGCGATAACGATATTATTGTCATCACACGAACGGTGTCCACAGCATTTTGGATGCTGGGTGGTTTGTGAAGCTTATATTTAAGTAACAAGAGTGGCACTGTTGCAACGCGTCGCAGACTCAGGATGCAGGAAATCGCTCTTGAGCTCTTCCCAGGCGCGTCGGGTAACAGTGTCCAAGTTCTACGATTCTCGAAACTCTGAAAATACGTCATTAGGTTAAGGCACCAGATGGCTCCTTCTATGTGTAGCTCAGAAAATGTCGCAACAGTTTAGGTAAATTTTTGGCTCAAAGGTCCAGGGAATCAACGCCACCCAAACCGCCCGTGATTGTCCTTCAAAACAATTGCAACCCCTTGCCCGTCGGCTTAGTGGTCTGGCTCACATCCACCATCCATTCTGCACATGAAAACACACCCCCGCCCCAATCCCCAGCCGAAGCGCCCATTTTTGAGCCCCTTACGAGATAAGTTCATACCCCGCTCAAAACCCCCCAAATCCCGCCCTTCTTGTCTCCTGGCATCTTCAAGACGGAATTACAGATCTTACCACATTCTCTACTATCTGAGACCCCCTACCTGGCCACCCTACCTAGTTGGCCATTTGGAGTGTAGCATGCCGACACTTTGCTGGTCACTCCCAGGGATAATGGGGGATGTGAGTACAACCTATTACGAAGGTCTGAACCGAATTTAGAGCCGGAGTGATGAGTTGATCGAAAGTTACGACATCTCGGATCAAGACCCGAAACGTGTGAACATCAATTTCTTACGCTGACGCGGCTTGGCTTTCTTGTCTCAGCTGGCTCTCTGCCAATTCTTGGCCGTTCCGGGACTTCGTGGGCTCGTTCTGCTCCCCGGATTCGGGGGATTCACCTGTCATCATACCCGGCACTGAAAAGTCGAAATCCTCCCCGCTATGCTCCCATGAACGCGCCGCTGCTTTTTTGAGTCGCTCCCCTTAGCCGACGTTGTATCAGACGACACCGTGGGGCTACCACTCTGGAATTGCCCACAAGGCTTTTTGACGTCTAATGGCTCAATGCTGAACGTACATTGGAATTTTATCTGCCCAACCCCCTTCTCATTGTAGTGCTTTACCGCCACCCACGGCATTTTGGTGTTGCCAACACCAGGAATTTTTTGGGGAGCTGTGAAGACATTGCTACGGAGTTAGGAATGTAAATACGTCATAGACCTTCCTTCTAAGCTATGCGAATATTAATTTGGGTCACAATATGGTTCCATCTTCCAGTAGAAATGCCATTGCTCCAGGAATCTTGTTTCGGGGCTTTCCCCCATTTGAGAAGCAGTCATTCACACACCTCATATGGGTTGCACATTGAGTATTATATGTTCAAATGGTCGCTATATACCCTAGCTACCATTTACGATGGATCCAGGCGCCGTATTCAAGCCTTGCAACTTGATTTGGCTGGGTGGCCAACTAGCCTGTTATTTGGCCATGTTGAACTGCCGGCCGAAATAAATTCACTGTAAGGGCAAATCTTCAGATATTTGGGCGGGAATAGTCTTGAACTCTTTTTAAGATGCATGCCTTCATTCTGACACAGTTGGGCGCGCGTAAGGTCAGTGGACAGATTGAGATTGAGGCATGAATGCTTAGGTGGCCAGGTAAGGGGTCAAATATAGTATGTCCAACTAGCGTTGAATACGGTCATTTACGTCCAGTTCAAACGAAAGGGTGCAACCGTCGGCTTCGACCCATCGACTCAACTCTCTCGAGATCGTGCCGCATGCGTGACGTACATCTACTAACCGGTCAGCAGGTTTTGCAGACAAAGACGCCATTCCGTTCTCCTTCCTCCGGGCAGCGTGAACCATGTGGGCAGTGAAAACGAGCTTCCACCCTGGTTATTTTCCATTGCGCGCGCCGCCGGTGGCCTCTCCGTCAAATCTCTGGTGCGTGCGTGCTTTCATTGATTTCTACAACAATTCTCATCTTTCTGTCGTTTGCCTGTGAGTTTAGTGCTATTGTTGATTGATCTATGAACACTATCCAAGTACGAGATTCGGTTGGAAAGATGGCGCATTCCGGATGCTGAAGAATCATGAGACCTCGAAGGGACACCGGCGTTGTGAGGCGCCATGAGAGAAAGAGAGGGCTCGAGGAATTCGTTAAGAATCAAAGAGACTCGATAGAGGAAGAGGATAGGAATTATAGTCGGAACCGAGAATAAATCCTCCGCAGGAGACGAGATACGTAGCTCAGATACCGAGGTGCGGCGGGTGGGAGACGTGAAGCCAAATCTATAGATCATTTTTGGTTTATACCTGGTGTGCAGTGGCCCTGGCCACCCCAATTGAGCCCATCGGATGCGGTGAGCAGGCGTTGGGCCGGGTGCACACGAGTTGATTTGATTAGCTGTGGGGAGGAAAATTAGCGGGCCCAGATAGGATGAATGGGAGGGGCTGTGGTTGACAATCGGGAATCGTGGTAGAGAAGATGCACGATGAGGAAACCACGCACCTCTCTATTTCGGAGCGAGATTTTTTTTCCCCAGCAGCCCGAACTGACGTCGCAGTGATTTCCCGAGAGAATAGTATGAGAGATGGCCTAACGTGGAAGAAGGCACAAGCTAAGGGAGATGTGAACGAGCAAGAATAATCTAGAGAGCTTTAATATTTGTGCCCGAGCTGGATGAATGGCCTCCGCATTATCACCGTCAGTGTTGTGCGGGGTTAAGCGTTCCAAGAGAGAAGGAAAGAATGAAAGGGCACGCACTGAATGTGAGTATGCTGACGGGCAAATCCGCCAAGATCGCCACGGGGGGGAGGAAAAGGAGTTGCGAAAAGGGAAGAATAATATGTATATCCAGAGGCAAACCAACAATTGATTTTCGTTCCCAGAAAATAGTGTACAGTGCCGAAATCCAGAAGAAATGAGTAGATCATCCCAATGAACACGCGTTCGATCAGTCCGCATATGTAAGTGGTGCATCAGATTGCACTCGTGAGCTTCTGCAGCAATTTGATGTTCGTGGTGGCATAGCTCTGAGCCGGGTCGGAGCGAAGGCCACTCAGAGCCAGACCGACACGCCGAGTTGATTTGGAGCAAGCCAGGAGCTCAAGTCTCAGACGATGATGATGTTGGACGAATCGGAAGGAGGACAGTGTTTGGCGCTGTTAATTGCGCACGGCAATGGCTTCTCTGTGTGACTCAGCACCAATACTTATTTCCAAATTCGGAAGAGGAAGAATTTTTATTTGCTAACGGAGGAGATACAGACGGTGCCAGAACATGAAGTCTGTTAGCGCAAAAGCACCGCAAATTGCGTGTTTGCACTACGTAGTTGATAGCGACATCGGATCCGCACCATCACTCCACACCCGAGCCCGCCGCTCTTCACACAGTGCGCCCATGTACGCTCCACCAATGCACAGGCGCTCTTCGTACTTCCCGTCCAAGTGGTGCTCCACCAGGTTCGAGGAAAGTGCACCTGGAAAGCACATGAGGCATCGATCAGGTGAGAGCCATGGGTACGGGCGCGGGCAAGGAAACGACGGCTCGATCGCAAGGACGCGAGCCCGGGGAGCGGTAGGCGCGCGGGGGCAGCGGATCAACACCCGCATCACCCAGTGCATCCGCTGCTCATGCTGATTGCGGCACTCGGCCTGGATTCCCGACTGGTGGGCGAGGAGCGAGGCGAAAGGTGTCTTGGCCGCAGAGCAGGACGAGCAGCAGCGGGGCGGGGTGGAGGGAAAGGCCGACGCAGAAATGGAAGAAAGAGGAGACGTCAGGCGCGGAGCGCACGCTGTCTGAGAGGCACAGCAAGTAGCGTGCCGCTCCTCCTCCTCCCGCCGCCACGGGTTTGTAGACCTTGGGCTGTATCGCGCTGTATTCCCGAAGATTCACGTGGTGTGCATGCGAGGACGGACCACCTTGCATTTCCGGGACCGCAGAGAGGACGAGAGGCACTTGGGTGTAAAGAGGACCCGGTCAAGATGTAACACGGATCTGTAATCGAGATGTGGCCGCGACATGCAGCGTGCGTCGTAGTCGTGGTGCGCGACGGGACGGGGCGGCACTGAGGGTTTTAGTGGAGGGCGTGTAGGCGAGAAACACGTTGTATGTGATCACCGCAGAGTGGGGGGGTGATACATCACCTACTCTCCCGGGAGATCCGCCGTGATACATCAGGATCTCTCGCGAGAGAGATACGCCATGATGTATCACCGAGAGTAAAATACCTTTTGGGACAACAGCCCCTGCCTTCCCATCAATGATATAGGGAAGGATGAGCTGGTCGTCGTAGACGACGGCGAGCGTGTATGGGTCTGTTTGGCAAAATCTTCTGAAGCGGGCTGACACATTGACAGATGTCCCGATTAGGCTAACCACCACTGGCAGCGGCGAATTTATTCTGGACGCGTTTCTGCACCAATCACGCTGGAAATTGGAGTAGTTAGAGATATACTACGTAGTTACGATATGCGTACAATTTGATATACATAAAATGACAGCTGTTACTCAGACAACCACCTGGAGTCAGGCCCTTCCTCATCTGCCTCAGCATCTTCCTCATCGTCGTCCAGTGTCATGGACGCGTGTTCGGCGCGCGCGAGCTCCAGGAACCCCTCAACATCCGCCCATTGCCGCTTGAACGAGGCCGATAGGCCCTCCATGATCTCTGCCTGTTTGTGAGCGTAGGCGGAATGCCCCTCACGCAGAGCTTCTTCGGGCTGCAATGCAGCCCTCAGCCCAACCCGCAACCTCCACCACTCCCCGCGCCAGTTGAGGAAGTCTGGGACGCGCCGCATTCTTCCTCCCCGAGGTCGACCTCCTCTGTATAGCGCATGGACCTGGCTCGTGTCTTTGCCCATTCAACCCGTAATGCTGGGAGTTGGTGAGTAAGTACCTGTCCATAGTGAGCAGAAGAAGCACTTACCCTCGTTGTGCACGATGTCCTCCTCCTCCCCATCTGCGCCCTGTGACAGCCAGATCCACGACATCGCCATCTTCCCCTCTGCCTGCAACGCAGCCCGCCGTGCCGCCTCTTCGGGATCCATCGCCTTCTTTTGCCTCCCTCCGCCCCTCTGCCTCTCCTCGTCCCCAAACAACGGATTGGGCCGACCTCGCACGTCACCTGGCTTCGGCACCTTCAGGTGCTGCTGCCACTCCGTCTCTTTCAGCACAGCGCCGAGGGACACCAGAACTGCATATGCAGTACGGTATTCCTCAGATGCCCTCTCAATCCGTGCGTCGATTGCCTTCGTTCTGGTCGCAGATCGCGTTTTCGCCTTGTTGCCGCACAGGGACTTGTCCTTGTACTTGTACTCATGCGTGCGCACCAGCAGCTGGTCCCGAATCTCGTCCAATGCCGTTTTTATGAGCTCGTACTCGTACTCCAGCAGGCCCACGTCACATTGCGCACGAGTACCGATGGCCGATGGAAGCCAGAGCTTCATATCCTGAGCTCGGATCCCTGGCATCACCTGGGTCGCCGCCACGCGCTTCCGTGCAGCATCTTCGCGCTCCCACAGCAACGCGACCTCCGGATGAACAGCTGCTGCACAGTCATCCAGGCGTCGATCTTGCGGCGCAGCTTTGTCTCCCGCTCGATCCGTCGTCATCTCATGCGCACCGACATTCTTGACATGCGTGGCTAGTTTTCGCCTGCTCAGAAAGGTTAGTCGCCATCTTCTAGGGAAAAGAGGCATACGCACTGCTCCTCCTCGAGCTTCAAGCCCATCGACAGCATTTCTGTGTCGTGCATATCCCCGCGAACACGAAGGTGCTCGATGTCCTCTGAGGCGATCACCGCGAGCTTGCGTCGGACTGCTTTGAGGTTGACATGATTGATCTTTGAGGCAAAAGGATTCGGTGCGTCGGCGTCTTTCTCCCATGCCACAGCCATCGCCATCCACTCCTCGATCACAGCTGGTGAGAAGGATGCCTCCATGTCCACCCACGCAGCTCTGGTCTCCAGCATCAGCGGGACGTACTTCTGCATGCGCTCGAGCATTACACGGCCTTTATTGCATCAGCGTACTGCTTCTTGTACAGACAGAGAGGAAAGACTTACCCAGGGCAATGATCTTCTTCCAATTCCAGTACTGGAAATGGGTGTCGATCATATCCCGCCGTGCACCGGGACCCGAGATGCTGGTGCTGTTGGCTAGGCGCTCCGGGGCTTCCCCGTCGGTCCGCCCGACAAAGGGGGTGAGGTTGAAGGAGTAGAGGATATTGCAGAGTTCGATGTGAGTGGGTAGGTGGAATTTCGGTACCAGGAATACAACGTATTTCTGGCCATCCTTGAACTGGATTTCCGAGTCGAAGATCTTCATACGCTCCCGTATATTTTTGTGCCATTGGCACACAATATCATATGAGATGTAGAGGCGCTGGAGAGGGCTGCCGGCAAGGCTCATAAAGAACATGTAGTCCATGTTAAGGTATCTATTTTGTTTGTCAGGGATGTCGGACCATGCTATTTAAAGGGACACACCTTTCCCCCTTCTGTAAATCACCCACAGCGTTTGGACGCTTCATGTTATGTCGAGTGCAGTCGACCGTGCCAATCCCTGACGATGCCGTGCCGAGGGACTCGCGATCTGGCTTGTCCACGGCATCGTGCGCAACACAGGTACTTCGCTGGGTCTGCATTAGCATACTGTCTGCGAAAGAGCTATAAGACTCACCTCTTGTTTCTGATCCCAGTGCTTATCCAAATGCTCCATATACTCTTTCACATCGCCGAAGAACGCCAAGCCAGTGCCCAACCCAGGATCCTTCTCCTCGCTCGAGACATCCTTGCGCTTGAGTCGAAAATTGGCATCGAGCGCAAGAAAAAGGGCGTAAAGAAAGCTGTGGGGTATTTTCCAATCACTCAGTTTTTCGACAAAGTAGCTTAAATTGGTGTAGATAGACCTCTAGGCACATTTTTCGCATTTTTTGAAAAAAAAAATGGCCCTCCCTCTCAACCCATACTCCCTCATAACCCATAGCTTGGTACCCGAGCGAAGGGGTATGGCTTATGAGAGGTTCGACTGTAGAACTAAATCATGCCCTGAAAAAAGTGTTATCTTTGAATTCAAACCTAAGGTGAGCAAGACTTACAGTTATTCGACATGTTGTTGGCGGTTTGAGCTTGAATGCTGTGCTGTGCTAATCATTGTTTCTGTTTGGGATCAAAGCTCTTGCAGATCTTCCCTCAACCAACTCGCGTCGCTGGGGACTCGCAGATGTGAAACGTCTGCGAAAGATGCTGCACGGAAGCGCGTGGCGGAGACCCAAGTGGTACCGGAGTGTTTTGATACAGCAATCTTTTGAGGTGACGGGTGACACCTTGTGAACAGTTGGTCAAAATGATACAGTACGCTTGGCTGTCTTCTAGAGCCTCCCCTCAACTCTAGCCCTGGTCTGTCCGCAACTTTTGGGTGGCTCAGATTTTTCGTATTTGGCCTGTGGCATTTAACAAGTATCAGGTGATCGGTTTAACCATGGCTAATGCAACATCCAACGACACTCAAGCGGAATACCTCGGCACCTCCGATTCTACCTCCTTAAGTACGCCAAATCGAGTGCAGTTCTTCGCGCACACCCTCAACCTCTCCGTGAAAGCCCTTCTCAAGCTTTTCACCGAATCTATGGATGACGATGCCCCGACTACTTCTTCACCTGTCCTTCCGGAGGATGATGATGATGACGACCTCCCCGAGCTCGTTTCAGCCTCGGAGGAATCAGAGTCGGATGGCGACGATGAGGGTGAAGAGGACGTCCTCAGCAAGCTCGACGGAGACGACCTCCAAACGCTCCTGACCGATACCTAAAAGATCAAACATACCTTTTCCAAGGTTGTGGTTTCGCAGGTTTCTCACTCCATTCCCCATTTCTTACCTTTGTTTCCAGATTCGCGGGCTCAGCTTTGAAATTATCCACTCAAACACTATCGCGCTTCCCGCCCGGAAGCGGCTTTGCCGTTCGCACTCGATGGAATAGTACATACGACATGCTCCTGTTTGCACTCAAGTACCGCAAGGTTGTCGATTCAATTACGGCTGATAAAGCACTCATGCTTCGGAGATACGAATTGGATGAGGTGGAGTGGAAGATTCTCAACGACCTGTCGACGGTCCTTCATGTATGTCTGTGAAACAAGTTGGTTAATGAAAATTGAGAGTAGAGGTAAATACTCACAATTATCGTATCTCGACAGACTGGATTTATCCCGTTTATGGGTCGGCAGTTCATCTTGAAGACAAATCGAGCACGCAACTGCTCCAGATAGGCAAGCTTGAGAACACGATTGTTCAAGTTTGCCCATGGATAGCGTTTTGAGCGAAGACCAGCCTGCAAATAGCCGCAGAATCTTTCCATCCAAAACGTCCAGTGGGACCAAACTGGGCTGCAAAAACGAATATCGTCTGGTACATGAAGCCATCCGTGGATTGTAAGTGGGCATGCAGACAGCCGTTCCACGTCATACTGATAATAGTATGTCAGTGATAACCCAAGCAAAGGAATTGGTTCAACTCACTTTTCGTATAGCTGCACCCAGAGAATTGACAGATGATACCCAGCACTATTCTGAGCAGTGCATACACAATATACCCACCGCGACCGGCAGTCATTGTGGTTTCCCGGTGCGTAGCAGGCCCCTCACACCACCACAATAATTAAATATTGAGCTCCAGACATCAACACTATCCTATCCCCACCCCAAACATGTACGCCGCGCCGCGAAACAACATCACACATCCATCCATTCGCGGCAAGGGTGATTTACGTGGTCAACCGCACCGGAGAACCGAGCTTCCAGTGCGCATCTGCGTACAGGGGTGGCTCGTTATCCGGGGAGGACTTGGCTTCGTCGTCCGTCTCTCCTTCCAGTTCACTAACCATGGCGGCGGCGATGGCTTTGTCGGAGTCATGTACGGACATGCGAATGACGGCCATAGCCTCTTGATTGCCGCGGGGAGTTTATCCTGCATCGAAATTCCGTTAGCGGCGCATAAAATAATTATTACGACGAACCTGGACGTCCCACTATTGCCTCCCAGTGTTGAGATCATTATACAGTCGAACAATCCGACCTTCCTCCTCGCTGACATACTTCTCAACGGGATACCGGAGTAGCAAATCCGCGAGAGTACAATATCGAGAATCCACTCCCAAAGAATCCGATAGCTGAAATTAAAATGGTAGGTTCATACCCTCAAAGGTCTCAGATACTGTTCCCTGCTTGAATTGGCCCAAATGAATCTATTTGACCTTTCATTAATCAATCGGCGTCTCAACGTGAATCACCGTTTAAACACTGTTGTGTTCAATATCCGCTACTGGGAGAGTGTAACGGCCGATTCGGGGCTTGAACGTCGGTTTACACCGTTTAAACAGAACACTTAAAATACGGTTCAATCAACAGCTCATTCAAAAACATTTGCGCGAGTTTCGAAAGAGGGACCTCCAGCATCAAGCCCTTTTCACGAGTTACGAGCACAACCACTGGGCAACACAAGCTTTAGGATTTGTTGTACTGGACAGTACCTAGCGTCCCTAAGACAGGGTATACCCACTGCACTCATCAGTCTTTTGACATATCCGTTGTCAAGGTTTTTGGAGGTTCAACAACCCCAAAAAACCCGTAAAACCTTCGAACGGCCCAGTGACTGAACTCCAATGTAATTTCCCAAAACCTGTAAAAAGTTTTTTTTTTCTTATTGCACTGGTGAGTGCATCAAAGAAGAAATGAGTGGGAAAAGTGCAGTCCGATGTTGGATGAGGTGTGACTACGTGGGGTAGGCAGACGTAGGCACAGGTAGGCACAGCCTGACTACATGCCGTAGGCCAAGCTCCGTGAACGTAGTCAAACCCTTTGACTACGACCTGTGACTACAGCTGTAGTCAGAGGTTAGTCCGACGTAGTCCGAGCTCCGTGAACGTAGTCAGACTCTGACTACGGAGGGTCTCAACGCAGTGATTGTTGCGAGTCGTAAGGATTGTAAAATATTGTAAATATCGTCACAAGGACAATGGCATCAGTAAAAGTACTTAAGTGACCTTGGGGGGGACCTCGTCACCAGGAGAGATGTAGGCGTCCTCGCCATCAGTGTCTGTCTCCTCACCCTCCTCGTACTCCTTGAGAGCTATGGCGAATGCAGCAGGACCAATTGCGGGAACCTGGGCCGTCTGGGAGATCGGCTGAACACCGGCATGGAATCTTGCTGAGGTATTAGAAAGATAACAAGACTACGAAAGAAACATACCGGCCGCGATTGTGGATCTCGATCTGGATCTTCTCGAGAAGATCATATTTCTTCGTCGCCTCCCCGAACGCAATTAGATCCCGAAGATGATTATTGTACACGGATCGATATTCTGCCTCGGTGAATTCGATCTGAATACGGACCCATTCATCAATGCAGCACTGGATCTACCAAAGTCCCATCCCGTCAGGCCAAGAAAAAGAGGTCGGGAAAAACACATACCACTGTGAGAATGACGGCCGCCATTAGACCATGAGGACTTGTCTCTCCCCAGCGTGCCTTTGGCTGTGGATGTTCAGTGATGTGTTCAGCATTCACGGTTAACCTCAAATACAAGCTCTTGGCTACGGTACAGCGGAAGAGAGTTCTGTGGTCCAGCTAGGAAAATGTGGGTGCTCTTCGTTCTGCACTTGTGATTTCGCCAGCTCTCCTTCATGATTTTTCAACCCTACGTCATATACCAAGCTTTGAGGCTCCACCGCTAGCTTTCTAGAATTGTTGTCGTTGAAGTTTCGAGAAAGTCCCTTGTATTCATTTATTCTTTTGCAGAAAATAAATTGATCACCAATGTGCCACATTTCATAGCCCAACATCACGTAATGCTTTCATTCACTTGGTATGGAAGCACTGATATGGTCTGAATAATATGTTTCTGATGCGGTGGTCAAAAGCGAGCTCAGTTGAACCGATCCCGAGGTTTTCCCGCTGGAGAACTATCAATCCTGGTAGCGGGCCTTGCCGCTCGTCGGCCCTACCAGCTTTATTCAGAGCCGACGCCAACGACCCGGATTCGGACTTGGAGGTGATAGACGCACTCCAACCCACCTCGCGTTCCTTCAGTGCAATGCCTCCTCCGTCTCGTATGTCGCTTTCGATTAGTTCTGGCCGTTCTCATCAATGTGTAGATGCTACTAATGTTCACGACGACGTTTCTGACGTTGAAGAACTCGGTGCGGCTCCTGGAACGACCTCGCCCTCCAGTGGTACGCAAAAATTATTTTATTTGCGCCATGTGTAATACTCATTGGGACTGCGAGATGTTGACGAAGGGTGCGAACGCATTTCCTGCACAGGCCCCCAGCGCCGACCCCTCGACGTTCGACCTTTTGATCCTAGTCTCTTCGGCCTATCTGCGGACTTCAATGCCCTTATCCCTTCCTGAAGATCCTCTTCAGGATTTCCTGAACTCGTATGGGATCTCTGGTATTTCTACCGACATCGGCGCCACTGCAAATATCGGTGCCTTCACTTCGGCTGGGCCATCTATTGACCCATTTCCCTTGCTCCTCCTACCCCCACCTGAGTCACCGCCTGCCCCTTCTCCTGCTGTCAAACAATCGCCGGAACCAGGCCCAAGTGCCCTGAAATCATGCCGCCCCCGACAAGAAGTTGACGAAGCAAATACTGTGACTTCGACGCGCACGCGAGCCCCAACTGAACGCAAGCGGTTTGCAGATCAAGATATCTCAAACCGGCCCAGAAAAAGGGGAAGGATGGGCAAGGTTGGTCTTCTACTCATTGTTTTTTCGGTCACCTAAATCGCAGAATTTGTAGTGATGCGACGTTGAAACTATTACCGATGTTGATAGAGAACTGTGTTCAAATCCAAATAAACCAATCACCACCACTCTCTACGTAGATCTACCGAAAACACCAGCGCGAATCTTCGTTACCTTCGCTGACCCGTCCGCATCAATAGATGAATGTCACTTTTAAAATCCCACTACCAAGCCGGTACGGCACTCGGATGCTGGTACATCACCCGCCCGCGGCCATGTGCCATGTTTGTTCGCATGCACAGCAAATTCCCGGCAAATGTGCCGGGCTTGAATGAATGTGCCGTGCACTCAACAGAATGTACCGTGCTTGCGATGTGTGTGCATGACGAGTTTCGTTAATCCCGGCATTCCACTCATACTGCGTGGAGAACTGGAGCAGAAGTGTGGTGTAGATGCCGCGGGGTCACAGAGCGCCCGTATCCCGGTGTAAACAGACCAAGCGTCGAGAAGGGGCACAATGGAGGGGAAGGCCTTGAGGTAGCCGCGCGGAAGACCGGACTCGGAGAGCTCCTCGGGGTACGAGTCGGGCGCGACGAAGCCCTCACTCGGGAACCACATCATAGGGCGGGCCTTCTCCCGAGGTCCCGCACCATGGGAGCTCAGCTTCACAAGGTCCTCAGCCTCGAACTTCCCGTCCACAATGAGGTCCAGCGTGGCCGACTTCACGCGTGCATACCACATCGGGATGGATTTGAAAGTGGGGGAGGAGAAATCGTTTATCTCACCGGCAGTGTTATCAGTCTGAACAGATATCCCCGCTCCTCGGGCCCGCAGGCATCGTCGCTTCTGCACGTGCAACCAAAGCACGCACAGTGGCGAGCTCCTCTGCGGTCAGAGGGGCGGCGTCGTCGTCGGCCATTGGAATAGAAAACTAAGAGTCCGAGCCAATAATGGAAGTGTGCGCGACTGCGGGGCGAGCCAAGCTAGTGAGCGAGGAGTAAGTGGGGAGGAAGAAAAAAAGGAATGATGTGACAGTCACTGCTCGCGCGCATTCCTCCAAGTGCAAACACATGCTAAGAATCCAAATCACTCAGATTGTAGCCTGGGATATGCTGATCAATTCCCCAAGTCAAATTATGCAGAAATATACAGGGAATAATGTGCTACGAGGGCCGCAAAGTGACCATTTTGGCCCAAAATGACAGTAAAACAGCGAAAAATGGCCAAAATGGTCGCTTTGCAGCCCTGTAGTGAGTTATTGCCTACATATTTTTGCATGATTCCACTTGGGGAACTCATTGGCATATTCCTGGCCACAATCTGGGCGATTCAGATTCTCGCTAAAAAAATTATTGATCGAGCCAAAAAACAAAAAATTCCCTATTCGGCCTGATGTGATGGCGCAGCGGAGTATCGTGATCTCATCCATGTGACAGAAATGTTCGCGTCGACTCTCTCGCCGATGCGACATCTTATTTTGGGTCGAAATCAACTCTGGTCATTGAGCAATGGTCAAAAGGCCATCGGACATTCTTTTTGTCCACTTTGTGTACTCCCAACCCCACCTTTGTTTTGTTTTTTTATCGTCTTGTGTTCTCACACTTCTTACTCCCATCTGAAACAGAAATTATCATTTCGACTTCGTTGTCATGGGGTACCACATGAGACTACATTTCTTCGACATTTTTGCAAGTCCAAGCTCGGCTGACGGATCCTAAGACAGTAGAAACACCTCCGCGCAATTTAATTATTGCCTTGATTCAGAAGCTCTGCCTTCATTTTGTTCAGTTTGCGGTTAAGTTCTCTTTAGGTGGCCTTCATCTGTGTCTTGTTTGATTCCTCGGCAAAAACATCATTGGAAGCTCACAATGACATCTTGTTTTGCTTGGAACGGCAAGTATCTCAGCTGGGGATAAATATCAATCCCATGACGATTGCTCGGCCCTCTTTTTCACTGGTACTGGTTTACTGTTTGACATGTAGAACCCGAACTTTGAACGATTAGTTCCCTAGATGTTAACTCGAAGTGTGTTTCCGGCTCCCCCTTGATGTGAAAAGCATTTGAAGACTTCATGGATGGCAATATAGTACACCGCGATGATGGCGTCCAAAAGACAGTGCACTCAGCATGAAGGCAATGAGACCCGAGTAAGATGAAGCCTGTCCTGCGCACAACACTCAAAACCGAATGGATTTCAACATTTTAGGGTGGTAAAATGGTCAGAATTGAGCCGGCTTCCCTAAAAAAAGAGGCAGTTTTGGGATGGCAATGGTTCGAGCAACGTTTCAACCCATTTGATGCGCCGGGTTCATCAGGGTTCAAACGAGTGTTTTGAATGTCCCGCGAGTCAGAATGACCATGTATACATGGTTGGGAGCATTTTTACATCCATTCTGCGAAATGATCTAGGCTGCGGAAGTGGAGACGTGCAATATAAAATTTCGCAAATTGACCTGAATGGTGGCGGTGAAGAGGCCCGCACCCCGAAGAAAACAGCTCTGATGAACTGAATGAATTCAGGGGAAAAATCCATACCCACTGAGGTTTCTCGACTCTGGTGTATTCATTATCTCCGTTCGCCGGTGGTTAAATTTTGCTGGAACGTCATGTTCGAAGGGAGCAGCTATCTATGTAGGTCATAGTCTGGGATGATTTAACAAAGCGAGGTGTTGGATTCAAACACTTCCCAATTGGGCAACGGTCAACTGAACCGTGCAGCTTAACAGTACAGATCAACTATGGGATTTGCACACCTGCAGGAACTGGGTAGACTTGTTACCAGGCTGCCTGGTGACGGCAATTCTTAGTGCAAACACTTTGCTGTACTTAGGCAAAGGTGGCAGATGTATGACGGTATTTATCGTCAAAAATTATTTACATGTTGCTTTGCACAATGTGCATTGAACATGTACTCCTATTTCGAACACTGGAACACAGAAAATGTACAATGAACACACAGATAGTCTACCTAGGGTACAAATTTGACATCCTATGCCAGAGCACTTTTCAATCTTCAACTTCTTCGTTTTGTACTTGTTACCGACTGGTGCGCTCACAATCTAATCAAATGTCATCTTAGCGTTATCGCCATCATCCCAACTTGAATAGCCGATCCCAAGCCGTCCCTCACTTGATGTCAAACCACCACCACAAATTCCACTCCCACTCCCACTCCCAAGCCCAATCCCTATCCCACTCCCAAGCCTGTGGCGAACCACTCTTTGAACTCATGCTTGAGCACGGTGCGTGATGCGGAAATCCCACTGCGGAACGCTTCTCTTTACTCAAAACCATTGATCTTTTGGAAGGCCGTCGTTTTTGACTTTTCCCGGCTTGTTCTCTTATCGTATCTGGCCCCAACTCTCAGTCATAGCGCACTCTTTTGCAGTCATGTCTTCTTCAGGTACGAGATTCCCCCCTTCTCATCCGAATTTATCTGACTGCTGCATCGCTCAAGACAACAATCCATTCATTGGTTTCTGTGCTTTCTCAAAACCATTTCTTTCAGAAATCCCCATTCAAATCACGGTAGACGGCGGGACCGAGCCACAATTATGTTCCAACTTCATGAACAGCTTCGGTATGCCAATGTTCAATTGTGCTGTTGTTCTGGATAATACACTGATTGTATGTAAGGCTCAATTCCTTCCTGACATCTCATCCACCGACGCACCTGCATGTGTCGCTCTGAAAAGCTCCGACAACATCCCGATCGAAGCACTCTGGAGTTATTTCCTGAAATACACGAGGCACGACTTAAAGGCGGCCATTCTCTTTGGCAAGACGGAGAACTACATCAATGTTGCAAACGAGCTTCACATGTGCGTTGTTAAATTTTGTGTTGTATTATTTTTGATTGCATGCGGAATAGAGATCTATTCCATTGGCTGTGGTCCAGAGTCGTGCAAAATGCCGTCAACCAATTTGTGCGATACTGGAACACTCACAAAACTCGAAAGCAGAGTAACAAGTATTTGCCCTCGGGTGTTGCACCTGAGGAGGTCTTTCAGCATCCTGAGAACTTTGGGCTTCGCCACGCAGGCATTCCGGTGGATCTCAATGTGGTCCGCGAACTTCGAAATACGCTTCCAAAGTCCAGAGCGGACTGCTTTCGTTGGGTTCCGCTTGACTTTGATTTACGTGCGGTTGCGGCTTACGAATCTCTGGGAAGCCCGGAATTGACAATTTCGGCGGGGTGGACCATTTACCGCAGAATTCTGGCCATATTGTAGCACGAGAATAGTCAAAGATATGCTGGAAAGGGATCAATTGCATACCTGCAGTCTCATAAATGGGAGTCAAATCGTTCGCAGAGACCTGAAATCCATGTTCTGGATGCTCCAGAGGGGTATACAGAAAAAATTTCGGCCTCCGGCGGATTTGGGACTAGTCAACTTTAGGTGGTGGCTAAGAGAAGCGCACCATAAGTGAATCAAGGTGTCGTATTTGACATCTTACGCACGTGTTCCACTCAGTTTAGCTAAAAACGCGTGTTGTAAATACCAACTAGAGCATGTCGCGTCCGCACGCATCACTCTAATTGATATTTTTAACAAGCAGTTTTCGACATAGTGAGGACATAGCTTAAATGGGACATCAAGGGCGACACCATTTGTCCCTTTATCTTGGTATATGGTTGTAAATTGAACGAGTTATGAAGATTTCAACGACTTTGACCCAAAAAATCACTTCGGGCAGGATAGCAACTCAAGGGAGGAAATATCCGTAATTCAGACTCTATGACGTTCTCCATAATGCATGTAAGTCTGCCCTCCCAAAAATTTAGCTCGTTTGGACAACCACTCACCCCAAGAGGTGGGCGAGCCGAAACCCCTTGAAATCAACCTCCGAAATCTAAAAGGTGGCATGTGCGGACCGAAGTCGCCGAACAGAGCTTGGAGATCAATTCAAGAAAAGCCTTCGCTGGTACGAGATTTCGCCGAAACTAAAGCGGCAGCTGTGTCCATAGCACATAGTTATGGGGGGGGCTCGCCTTTTCCGCAAGATCAACGAAGAGGAACTGAGAGAGCTTCGAAGTCGAGTGAACAGGCTGAAGAAATCAAAATGACGCTCGGGCCGGAACCCGAGCTAAGTCCGAAGGGAGGTTGATTTCACGGATTTTTCGGCCGCCCACCTCTTGACTCACCCTACTAGGAAGCACTGAACGGAAACAAGGCCCCGGTGTCACATAAAGAATGAAAATATATTTCCGCTCTTTTTTGTCGATCACTACTTACGGAGGAATTATTCTGACAGAATGGGATAGGTTTCAAGGTAATTGAATGAGAACTGAGTGAGATATGGGACAATCGGTCGCCGAATTCAAAAACTGACCAAATGAGGAAATTTCTGTTCGCGCCCTCGGTTCCGTGATTAGCTGTAAGCTGGGATTTGGATTTCCGAGGTCACCAGTTGTCAATCACACGTCCGAAAATTTGAGGTTCGAACAGGCTCGCATCGGTGCGCAAAAAATCAAGAATCTCCGAACCCTGAACTGAACAGGGGGTTCGCTTCGGATTTTTTGGATCCTCCGAACCTCAATTCAGGTGCGGTCTGGGTTCGGTTTAGATGCGGTAGCGGTTCTGTATACAATAGAATTTGATATCAAAAGAGCATCGCAGCGGTTCAGACCTGTACAAATTTAAAAGATATTCCGCGGTCATAAGAAGGAATTGCACGCCATTTGCTGGCTTACGGCCATCACTTTAGATCTTAGCTCTGTTTTTTGTTCCTCGTGCGACGGCTTCCACAGTATGGAACCAGTACACCGCTTTTTTCATGAGCCCCGCTGGGCTCCGTGTTGATACAATGCAACAACGAACGCAGGCTAATATCAACGGAGTGTGGTAACGTTCCCAAACCATGTATAGAAGGATCAATGCACAGTTCCTAGCTCATAAAACTTCTAAGAGGTTCATATTCACACTATCCAACAGTGTTTTATGCCCTATTGTGCCCCAAATGTAGCCAAGCTTGCGGGTACTCCTAAGTACCCGCGGGTTTTCCAAAACTCGTGAGTAGTTCAGCCTTTTTGAACGCAGGTACCCGCGACCACGGGTCCGAGTTACCCGCGAGTCGACTCGTTCTATGCCCTACTACGTTCCTGTGGAACACCTGTTCAATTGTTTGTTCAGCTAACGATAGATGGTTGTCGGCGAGCAAGAACGAACATCAAAGTTTCGTGGTTCAAATTCCGCCATCACTGTCGGAAGTTGCCGCCATAGGCCGAACCTAGCAAACACTTGCACCTACCTACCGAGAAAATGTAAAATCATCATAGACAGGGCATTGGAGAGGACTCATTATGTCAAAGGTGAGGACCCCCAATTAAAGCCACAATTTATAGGGCACCCGTGCGCCCGTGATGGCCGTGTTTTCAACGGCTCAGAGCCGTGGGGAACACTGGAAAATGTCCAACGGAACAGGTGCTGCGGGTGCCGTGGAACCGTGGCCACGGTCACGGGCGGCAGCCCTACATCGGACTTCTTGTCCGGAGTATATACATCTGACCATTTCTGCATTCAGGACCAATTTGTCCGGATTCTTGCGGTCACCTCAACCGTCCAAATCCCAAATTTTGTCCGGATTTGGGATCTGACCTCGCATGGGATTATCATCGGTCCTTTCTCAGAATGTCCTGCGAAGCACGTGCACGTCATGTGAGCTGAGAAGGCGGCTTCCATCATACTCGGCTAGGTCCAGGCCGGACAAAAATTGTCAAATCTCGTCGAAACTTGTCCGGACAAAAATCACCATATCCAGCATTCTCGGAACCTAGCCTTTGAGGGTATTATCGGGGGTCCTTCCGCATCCCAGACTTAGTGTTGTCAAAGTTCGGTTCGGTTCAGATTCGGGGCCTCTGTTTCCGAACGCCAAACCTGAACTTCGGTTCGGTTCGGGCTTTTCCCCGAACTCTGAACCTGAACCTGCGTTCAGGTTCGGTTCGAGTTCGAACGTGTTCGAATTTGTGAAAAATTTCCACCTCCAACCAATGAAATGTAGGCCCAGAAAAAAAGTTTCAAGTGAGCTGGGATGCATTTTCTTGCTCCTAGATAAGTTTCTGACCTTCATGACATGCCCCAGCCGCGATTCAGGCCGATCCAGAGATCACGAGAAACATAACCTCAGCAAGACCGCCGAAAATATTGCGTAGCTGGCCAGGATCGAACCCACTATCACACACAGTATGTACTAGAGACATAAGGTTCAAAAGTCTCAATTTTTGACCTGAGTCCTATCTGCCACAGAAGATCTGAATGTTGGAAGAATATTCAACACGAGAAAATGAAGGGAATGTAAAATCTACACGTACACGCTAACATAAACTGACCAAAAGCCCGCGCGATGCACCTGAAGGTCGAACCGACTTGCAGCTTGAACGAGGAAGCGGCTGTGAAAGGGGGATGAGTATGGGGACGAACAATGAGGACCAACGACTGCGTAACGGTGAACCATCAAATACCACGCGCCACAGGAAAATTAGAAAGAGGAGGTCAGAAGCAAGCTCACTGGCGTCAGGGTAGAACCCATACACGACACTCATACGCAATTTGGATGGCAGCGGTGTCACCACGCCCTTGAATGTGCCCATTCGACGAGACATGTAGGTGGTACTGCCCTTGCACTGCATCCGGGCAATCATTACAACAGGTTTTGGCCGAAATCCTCGAGTGCTGATCGATTATGGTTGAAACACAACTTCGTGACAGGTTTCAGCCCCAATTTAGTAATCGCTACTAGTCACTCAGTTTTTCCTCTACTTTCGATTGGAATGTGTAAATAGTACAGGGATAGGGTCCTTTACAGCCGTTTGCAGAACATGAGGCACGGACCAAAACTTTTGCCTTTTTGGGCACTTTTTGATAGACCAAGCACATGGGGAATTAAAACGGTTAGGAATTGAGCCCAGAGCAGGTGTCCCACTCGAAAATCATGAGAAAAGATAGCAAAAACCTGATTTCATCGCTCAGGCAGCGGTTTCAATGCCAGTCAGCTGGGGCTGGACTCACATGTCTCGCAGGAAAAGAAAAAGTCTTTGCCACTACGGATCGTCCAGGTAATAAATTCTGAGTAGGCAGAACATCTTCTAAGATGTTAAAGGATCCCTGAAAAATTTCAGAGGTATTCTCCGAGTTACAGTGGCGGAGAAAACAGCGCAAGTATTTATACTTGTTTGAGTCACATGTATCGTAAGAAAAGAATCTTTGCCACTAGGGATCGTCCAGCTAATGAGCTCTGAGTCGGCAGAACATCTCTTAGGATGCCACACGATCTCTGAAAAAACTCGGAGGTATCCCCCGAGCCACGATGGAAACAAGAATCCTCTCGCAAGCAGCATACATTTGCCCTTAACAACTGAAAGCATATCTGTGACCCTCTAAGTTCATCCGTCAGATGTTCGACCAGTGCTGGGACCTGTGAACCATATTTTTTTTAGTTCATTTGATAAATTGTTCAACTCACAAAAGGCTTGAATCAGGACCGAAACCACTGACCGGAAGGCAATTAAAAGACCAAAGGGAAGATCTGGTTTTTTGGTGGCCTAAATCTGCTGGAAGATCTATCAAATTAGCACGGCAACTGAGAAAAGAACCACCGCAACAAAGGTGAGTGAAAATTCTCGCCAAAAATCAATGCAATACTGAAATAAATCAGGAAACTGCCAGGAGAAAAAAAATCGATTTTTCAGCCACTTGGCAACCTGTGACCATTGAAAACATAGTTCAGTTCAATGGGCTCTGTGACCAGTGCCTGAACCTACAGTTGAAATACTGTATTTTTTCGTTCAAATCGACACCGGCGTGACCCGGTTGAACCATTTCGGCAATAGTGGCTGTCCACTCAGATACTTCCTGGGCCCCGGCAACAGGCAGGCGGATCACTGATCTCGCACACAGATCAACACACGTGATGAGGGAGCTGTCAGTGTCCGAGCCGAGTTCGAGAACGGGAATTGTCGACGCTATTGAATCGCACATATGACTGCACCGACTCCGAAATTATGGAGAGCCACAAAGCCCCAGGGGCAATGGCGAAGGGAAAGGGCTATCGGTGGTTTCATGAGCGGGCGGTATGGATTTTAGCACAGCTAAGGAAAGCCAGGAGCAAACGGTATATAGATCAGAGGGCCCTACAATTTCGTCAGGCCAGCCACCCGCAACCCGGCTTGTGGTTCCACTGACTCAGGAAGCGGGCAACACATGATCCCTTGCGGCCAGAATGCATCAGCTCAAATGATGTTTTAGTAAAATTGGGATCGATGGATAATGAGGAGCAGCTAAATCCGAAACTTTTGACCCTAGAAGTGGGAAAAGTCGACGATTTCTTTATGCGATGCAATCTGCGCATCTTCCCACAAGCCAGCGTCTTCCGGAGCAGTGTTGGGATTGACTGGGGTCAAGGAGGGGTCAAATCAATTTGACCCAGGGGCCAGACCTTGAACCATCTCTCAGTGACTCACTAAACCGTTATGAATCTTTTCATTCCTCACCAAACTCCTTGGATATACATAAATTCAAAAGGTTTCTGGCCTCCTGCAGCAAGCGAGTAGCAATTTTCACAGTCACAGCGTAACGCCGGACCGTGGCATTTGGAGGGAAATGGCAGCGCTTGGCTGAATCAAGGTTTGGTGAGCCAATACAAGCCAGATGCATTCCCGGCGTAAAATAGAAGGCCGTGCATGCGAAATTAAGCCTGTGGGAATTGATTTGATGGCATTCTGTCCAGTGTTCGCCCGAAGCCCTTCCGAAGCCGAAGGCTTTCAGGTGGGCTTCGAGTTACAATCCCGACATGGTATTGTCGAGAAGGTGAGCTGAGGGGAACCTCGAGCGAAACGTGCACGTCAAGGAAGGGCAGTTGGACTCTTGACGAAGTCCACAGATTGGGATTTAGACATCCGGAGCGCTCTTGGAAGGCAAGGACTAGCCCCCCGCAGGCCATCTGGGTCCAAAATATTGATTGAAAAAGCTTACCTACCGGCTGATGCCAAATAATATTTTCCACAGAGAAATATTATTACCCTACATTGCAGCGATCAGCCGACATTCCGGCGGATTTCGGGGGGCCCTAAACTCTGGGGATTAATCATACGTAGGGGGCCTAGTGTGTAGGACATTTTTGACTGCAGGCATTGTTTTTCTCTTCTTTCTTCCCTCTTTTTGCACATTCGCCCGCCTTCCACTGACATGGGTCTAAAGGGCCTTTTTAAATCGCTCTCTGAACCGATTCTGAACCTGAACCGATCCCGAACCGGACCTTATTCGGGGTTCGGAGAGCATCCAAAAAAGCCGGGGACAGCAGATTCTTTATTCGGACCGTGAAACATTACCTACCTACTCAGATAGCGGGGGTAATCCATACCAGAGATTCTAGGAAAAAATTCTACTAGGCCCCAAGTGTTTGCAGAGCCTTGTGAATCTTCTGCCCTAAACTGATCTCAGGTCGCGAAGGTTCGCAATATTCGACCGCCTTGAAGAACCGATATAAGATGACCTGAGAGGGGACCCCTAGAAACCAGTAGCTAACACGCCTGGGGTCCAAAGTTGGGTCGCGCATGAAGGTAATATATTCCTGCGGACCAGAGCCGGGCTCTCGGGGTGTGCGATAATAAAAAATCCGGACCTCCACAGACTCCCGTCCCAGAGAAGGAAGCGGAGAGACGCAAAGAAGATCCTGCCGCTCGATTTCAGGATGCCCTCCGAACACTGTTGCCCGTAACCACCGCCTCCAATGCACTTTTATTCGCGATGACGACGTCATCCACATCTAACTAGATGACTAGATGAATACATCGATCGTCCCTGTCTATTCAGTCCATTTCTCTACCCCACCGGTCCGCTAAACCATTTGAGGCTGTCGTGGAAGTTGGTTCATCTTGCATTTGCAGTCAATCTAGAACTTTTTTTTTTCGGGATAATTCAGAAACAAGTTGGTGCGCGGCGCACAGGAGCGTGTAGAGAGTGCGGAGGGCAGGGGGAATGAGCTAACATTCAAAATCACGTCAAGAGCCGGAAATGAGCCTGCCGAACTTCGGATCACCTAATTCAAGGTCCGTCGGTATCTAGCCGGATGAGTGGAAAAGTCAATAAGATATTCCCGTCCCGACAGACACCCCTTTAAACTAATTGCATTATCTGGTGGCTGTGATATTGACACGCCGGAACAAGGTTTAGGGACCGTTTATGGTATGTACATCCGAACCGCGCAATAATATGAGGTTCGTTTACAGCAAATCCTCCGCCAGTGCCGGAATATAGCATCTGGCTCTGACTTTGAATGTGCCCAATGCAAGTAAAATGTTGGTGCTCTCAGGTAATCAACACAAGAAATTGGGACTAGTATGGACCTGGATTACACAGCGGTCGACGGCGTCCGTCAACCGAGTGATTGGGGCCGCCCCATCACAAGAGTATTTTGCTTCGACCTCGTTCAGAAGTGGAATAGGTGCGGATTTCTCTGTGGAATCAAGTTTGTGGGCATGGAGTGCTATGAGAGACCCACAGAAAATTTAACCACCGGCGGATCAAGTTGTGCAATATTTTCTGTATTTCAGCATTGCAAGGTGGCTATATGAAATTACCTTATGCGGAGTGGCGCGCACGCGGGGAATGCTATAGGTGAGCTGGCGTGGGGAAGGCGTCGGCACAGGAGCTCTTCCACACCTCTATTTTACAAGCCTTTTTCGGACTCCGAAAATTTCGTGTTAATTAGCATCGGTAATTTTCACAAGCCTGTTCATTTTCCTCTCACAGGAGTCGAACCCCCAACCTTGATTGGGACCATTACATAACCTGGCCGTCAGAGTCAGTCACTTTGTTGAAGATGTGATACCAACTGAGCCAGTTAACCGGTTAACTGGTTCAGTTGGCATCATGTCTTCAACTGCACTGACTTTTTCCTTGGCTCTCGCTTATCTATGCCATTAAAGGTTAGGGGACGAAGACCTCTTGCAATACCACTGAGCAGGGTTACGTGTTTGGAAATGTCAGACCTTGTCTCACTCACAGTGCACTCAAGCCTTAATGGATTTTAATGTTTTTGGGGGCAAACCTACTCAGAATTCGCCTGGCTATCAGTTGGAGGAGGACAGGGCCAAAAAATGTGCTTTTAAAGGGAAACAGGCCCAGACTCGTCATTTATACCTATGCTGGCAGGTAAGGTCACACATTTGGGAATATCACGCGTTTGAAAATATCACATGTTTGGAAATGCAAGGGCCCGAATTAACTTGAGGGTCACGTGTTTGGGAATATCACACCTTTCAAAATATCGGAAATGCCAGACCTTGTCTTGCTCATAGCGCACTCATTTGAGGGGAACAGGCCGAGACTCATCATCCACACCCGTACTGGCATTGCGCTAAGTAATAAGGGTCACGCGTTTGGGAATATCACGCCTTTCAAAATACTCGGGGTAAGGGCTGTGGCTGCGCCCGGCATGACTCGTACTTTTTTTTAAAATAATTATTATGGCAACACATGTGTTTGATCATTGGGGTATGGTAGGTAGGTAGGTAGTATTACCTGCGCGGTCCGGCTTTAGCCGCGTAAATGCAGTCATTTGCGATCGAGCAGGATCACGGCACTTAGGGCACCGCATTTTCAGAGTAGTTTAGTCGTATCAGAACGCAAGTTCACTTAATTAATGCAAAAGCCTGCAGAAAGCAGCTCAAGGTATTTAGTCTGAGCAGTGAAATATTCTGACCATCGAGAAGGATGGTCTTGCCAGATATCATACAACAAGGTGAACAGAGCGTCATACGCGCAGCTGTACTTAATTCTGTTCCACATGATGGCTGATGGTTTGATCACTTCAGTCAGATCGTTTGACGGGCATCCTAGACGCCATAATATTGATTTTCAAATATTTTGACCCTGGGGAAACTCTGTGTCGTTGGCAATCTTTCTGACTGACTGATTTCCAGTTGAATGCTAGGGAAATCTGGATCCCTAGTTTTCAGCCCTCAGATACACTGGTGGCGAAAAATACTGCAACGAGCCCGTTTCTGGTTGAATCGTCTCGGACCAAAGAGTGGACATGGAATATTGGTAATTTGAAGATTTTTGAGACACTTACCCAATTGCCATATATAATAATTCCAATGGAAATAATTTTCCAAGTATTTATTTCATGCAACTTTTTGAGATCTTCTACCAAAAAAGCTATAAATCCCCAATGTCGATGAGCATAAGTACAATAGTCCGGGACGTTTAACAGAAAATTCCACATATAAACATTAGTTCGAGTCGATCTGCTTATATTGCCACGGGGCGTCGGGGCTCGTATCGTGCTACAGGCATCACTACCGCCAGGTGGGAAAAAACGCCGCCTTAAAGCCTAAATCCGTATTGAAATTCAACACATTTCCGTTCAGTACTACAGTGGCAATCCAATGAATTGTGCAGGAGCCGCTTGACGTAGGGGTTTGGTCGCGGGCACCGGCTGATTGTAAGCCGCGAGAAGTGTGGCAAGATTAATCACTGCCGCAGACGAGTGAGCTAATAGCCAAGCTCAAAGTTACAAGGTCGTAAACCGTCATATATTTACTCACTGTTCAAACGTTCTAGTCCACGTTTTGTGGCCGGAAAGAGGGGGTGATGCCCTGGTGCGACGATGGGAGGGGGCACAAAAGGCGCTGGTAAATTCGGTGGAGCACCAGCAGCAGGAGCGGCGGGGACCGCGGGGATAAGGAGGCGGGGAAGGGGTTGGATAAGTCGCACGAGACGATGACTACGTTCCTTGCGCGTCGAGTTGGCGACACGGGCTATGGTCCACTCGGTGCTGCAATTTTCCTGAGCGTGCAAAGAATATTAGGGAAGAGAAACTCATTTCTCAAATGCGGTAATATCCTGATTGTGGAGCTTGATCTGTGTTATATGGTTGTCCCACGCAGCTGTTTGTTGCATTTGGGCCAGGATATTTTGTATGTTGAGAAGTTGATTCTGCATATTCAGGGCCCAAGGGGGTTGCGCCATAGCAGCATTGGCGGCAACCAAGTTCGCGAGGTGAGTCGCAGCGGTCGAGAAGTCAGCTGAGAACAAAGCCATATGATTGGCAGCGGCCATGTGGATGTATGAGGGCATGGAATTAAAAGAGGCGGGCTCCGTACCAGATAGATTTGTGCGGGGGTAAGTTGTAACAGTCCGCCAACAAGCTCTGTTATCGAATATACTATGGTCTCGCAGGGCCTCGTATCCAAAGTACACCCGATCGCGAGTGTTTAAATTAAATTGATGCGATAATTCTCGCAGAAGCTGTCAGCCTGTTTGGACCACGGGTTGTATACATCGACTTCGAAAGTCCAGGCTATGCGGCGCTTCGGCGCCGGCACACCTCCAGCGCCCAGCGATAGTCCGCATCAAGGGAGATCAATGGTCCGTGCGCACGATCAATTTGTTTCATCACTTGATGGATGTTGACGCAAGTTGATGGCACATCTCTTCCCAAACCCCCACCCCGTTTGCCCTCCGTTTGCCCTCCCGTTCCACCCGCTGCGACCATCCGCCCCTTCCGTCCTCAACCGCACACCGACCTTCGCAGTCGTCAAACCTTATCAAAACCCAGAGCAGTTCTCCCCGCCGTTAGCCATTCAAGCGCCAAGTCGCTCTCGTTCTCTATCCTTTGTCCGCAAAACTTCAAAAACTTTAAACTCATAATGCCTACAAACTTGCTATGGGCGGTGGTTGTCTCCAAGTCTCCCTCAAGCATCCCTTCAAGCACCACTCAAACCCCACGACGGAAATATCTTCAATCTTCAAGCCTTTTCCAAGTCATCCCCTGATCTCTCGACCTCTATTACCTCCCCCTGTTGCTACCCTGATCTCTCCTTCTCCCGGCCGTGAATTCAAGTCTGGTTGGTGTCGCGCTTCGAGTTGTCGGTCCTGGGATCGAGTCGTTTACGGTCCTTTTCCTCGTGTTTTACATATCCCAGCAATACTATCCTTTCCCACCAGATCATTGTGTGATTTGGAATTGGTTAGGAATTACCCCTGCTCGAACAAATCTTTCAGATGCGCAGTGAGCGGCTACAAGGCTTTACAAGGGCTTGTAGACCATCACAAGGTAGGTGGAATTCCCAAAGTAGGTGATGGTTTGGAGAAAAATGGTTGGCTATAAGCGCCGGTGAACCGTTACCAGCGTTTTAGTCCTTTGTAGAGGATTTTGCCAAATGTGGCATTACAAGGGTATATATACCCTTGTAATTATTTCCCGCTTTTCGTGATGTCTATGTGCAGGTAAACTGACCACTAACACCCACATCTAGTAGTCCCTCGAGAATAAGGTCTGTTCGTCTCATTTGCTTACCAGTGCCGGCCAATTTCGTGTCAGTTCCAGGCGTAGTCAGAGCCGGACGTACATAATAGCCTGTTTGCGCAAGAGCCATTGGAGCCATTCAATGGTTTTCGGCCCGTGCGCAAATTTGGCAGGCGAATGGCTCCACAGAGCCATTCACGTCATATTTTGGCTGTGGAGCCATCCAGTCGCGCACTGCCGAAATGCCATCAAATGGCTCCAATGGCTTCTGCGCAAGCTCTCTAATGAATAACTTATTCCACTGTTATCAGAAGGAATCAATTGTACTTTTCTTGGAATGACCAGTTCACTGAATTCACATACTACCATGCCTCATTTTCTGAGGGAGTCGGACACCCTGTTTCCAATGTGGGCATAATTTCCCATCACAACCATATAACCGTCGTTAGCCATCGTTATGATGCGGCGAATTCCCAAAGTAGTCTCCATCAGTGATCAGGGTGCTGGTCTGTGAGTGTCTGTGGTTGGTCTGTGGTGTGTCTGCAAAGGTCTGCTGCAGAAATCAATGTCTGATACAGTCGGTACCCTTTCTGTACGTCTATTCTGTCTGTAATGTCTGGTACAGACGGCTTCAGACATCCAACATTTTCCAGATGACGTTCAATGCATATTTCATTTGCTTAGGTATCGTATTTCCCCCTTCTGATCGAATTCAAGGTCCTGATGATTAAGTCCTGAACCCGAATTTCAAGGACTTATATTTCCCATGAAGGATGCGGGGAAGCGCATGGACTTGATATGGACGCACTCATTGCGGAGTTGGATGAGCAGTCATTCAGGTTTCCTGATGATGATGCTGTGGATTCGGATGTCGATGAGTTCATCATGTATTTTCATTTTCCCGTGAATTCACTGTTGTACTTACTGCGGCCCCAATTAACGTCCTCGTGCCTTGAGAAAAATTAAGTTTGGTTCGGCGTTCGAACGCCTGGTGAACCTTATTGGCTGAACTGTGAGCTTTAGCTAACCTGGGGAACTTGGATTTCGGCCACTTTTGCTACAAGTACAAACAAAGATTACTCATATAAAATTGGTCATCGAACAAAATCACAGTAATGCAACGCCATTCTACGAATATTTTGTGTGCCAGTGCCAGAGACCTTTACCCTCAGTCTAATCCAAATTTCTTCGGTTTTTTAGCCCAGGGATCGATATAATGACGGTACTTGTCTTGTTTCTCGCCGTTGCTTCTCATCTTCCTTTGTCGGTCGGTGCCCAGATGCGCAGCCTCCAACGCGGACGTTTCCCTGTAAGCGAAACCGGTTAGCGTAGCATGTGAGCGATTTGGTAGTGCCGTTTGGCAATAGAATAAGGTTTAGAAATCCCTTCAAACAACTTACGTTCCTCTCAAATCTACCGTAAACAACCGACTAACGAGAGCGAGTCTTCGTTGGACGTGAGTTCAAGAGGAGTCCGTAGAAAGTAACTTATGAAAAGTAACTTTAACTTTACTTGCCTGTCTGTATTATCCTGCAGCGATTTGGGAGGCTGCCGAATTTGTGTGCATCTCACGGTCAACCGGGCAGGTTGACGAATTGACGAATTGGTTCGGGGTGTCACTAGGCGTCCGCTTCGTTTTTGGCAGGGCCGCTTCGTTGGAGCCGTGCACCTGATCAGGGCCTAAGTGCTTGATTTTGTCAAGCGGGGGCTCCGTTCAGGGATCAAGAATTGAGACACCCAGCAATGGTTGTGTGGTGAAGTGGTTGGCTCCTTTGGTACTTGACCTACTTTCTGGTGGTAACCGGTTCGAACCTGGGAGGTAGAAGTTTGTTGGGCGGCACGGTTGATGAACATTGTTTGAACCCTTTGTTGGAACAAATTGGTGTTCAAACCGGATCATCGCCCAAGAGCGACTTTGTTCAAACAAACTTAATATTACTGAATCGCGAGGGGCTTACATTCAACAGAGCGAAGGTTCACAGAGTTGGGAGGATTTAGCCTGAGTTACATTTTACGTCGTTTAGTACAAGTATGTTCTCCAACTTCTCCTTGCCTTTTAACACCTCTTCCTGGGTACTCCACAATTCCAGTAGTGCCATCTTTCAGGGCGACAGCGATGTGCTAGTAGTTACACCAACACCCAGGTCTGATGGTGCTCGGATCGGCAGCGGTTTTTTTTGATCCGATGACTCGCGCCTCTTTTCCTCGTTCGGAGGAGGAAAACGCCGAGAATATTCTTGACTGCGTCCATTCGGATCTCTGGACCGCTCCAGTTCAATCTTTGAACGGGTCCAAATACGCTATCACATTCACCGACGATTCCTGTCGCTGGGTTTGGCTGTACTATCTCCGTCGCAAAAGCGACGCGTTCGCTGGGTTTAAGGGACCAACACCGATGGAAAAATCAGGTTTTGTGGCTGCGTCACGCGTTTCAAAATGCAGCACCGTGGTTTGCTCGAAAAATAAGGCTTGGTGCCTGGGTCACGCTTTTCAAAATGCAGCACCTTGTTTTTCTCACCGCGGATTGCTCCCAAAATAAGGCTTGGTGTCCGGGTCACGCCGGTCAAAATGCAGCACCGTGGTTTGCTCGAAAAATAAGGCTTGGTGCCCGGGTCACGCTTTTCAAAATGCAGCACCTTGTTTTGCTCACCGTGGTTTGCTCCCAAAATAAGGCTTGGTGTCCGGGTCACGCGGTCAAAATGCAGCACCGTGTTTTGCTCACAGCGAGCGCAAAAACGGACCATATTTCGACGTTCTCGCAGGCTAAACTGTTTAGAATTGCCCTGGCTCTCACTGGGACCAAAACTGATCGAAAAATGAAGCTTGGTGTCCGGGCCACGCTTTTCAAAATGCAGCACATTGTTTTTCTCACAGCGAGCGCAAAACGGACCAGATTTCGGCGTTCTTCAGGGCTGCCTGAGACGCAGTGGGAGGTAAGGTAAAAATCGAGTTGACCTGTTATTTTAGATCTTTACATGTACGGTTCGGTACAGACAATGAGGAAATTTTATGTGGGCAATCCAGATGACGGAACACAGCGTCGGACACTGGTTCTAGTCGGGTGCGCCGGGCAATAGACGTAATGTCTGTGTCTGGTCAGTTACTGCAGCATGTGCTTGCTTGCTGGAACTGGCTGCATATCAATACCTTGCGTTATTGTACCAACTATGTCGGAAAAACCGAATTTACCTTATGGGCCTTATAAGATGAGACAATCTTATAAGGCCTTATAACCTCCTTATAAGGACCTTATAATCTCCTTATAAGGCCCATAAGGTGAAGACATTTTTTCCGACATAAGTTACTGAATCCCTCTGCACTAACGCGGCGACATTGCATTTGCTTAACGGGGTGCAGTAAGTGAAAATTCTCTTGCCTACCTCGGACCCGGAATAACCACCTGACCGACGAAACACAAGGGTTGGGGGCCAGTGGCAATGTATTCTATGTAATCCATGGTTATCAGCGGAATTCAATGCTCGTTTAATTTACCCAAGCCTTATTTTTCGAGCAAACCACGGTGCTGCATTTGGAAACACGTGACCCAGCCACAAAACCTCATTTTTCCATCGGTGTTGGTCCCAGTGATAGCCAGGGCAATTCTAAACAGTTTAGACTGCGAGAATGTCGAAATCTGGTCCGTTTTGTGCCCGCTGTGAGCAAAATAAGGTGCTGCATTTTGAACGGCGTGACCCTGACACCAAGCCTTATTTTTCGAGAAAACCACGGTACTCCGCTTCCGACCCGAGGGGTGGATATTGTCCCACATGCCGCTTGCGACCTGGGAGGTGGGAATGCTCGGGGAAGTGAGTGCGGGGATAGCACGCGTGAGGACTGGCCTCGACAATTAGAGTTGTGTAAAGAATATTTTAAACCCGACTAATAGGCATCCAGATATGTCGGGCTCTTTTTTTTAAAAGATATCGCCCAGAAATGCTCGTCGTGCCAATCACGTGTGTATTCCCAATCCGGAACGGCGAGCTATGGTATTAACCCATCGAACGAATATAGACTAGCACAGATGTGCTATGGGTTAAACTGCCTCTAAAATCTTCAAATTGCTCATATTTCATGACCAGATTTTATTTGAAGTGATTCGACCAACAAACGAGCTCAAACGACCGCGTGCAGAACTTTCCATCGCCACTGTACTTGTCCTTCCTTTGACCTCCCTGATGACCAAGGAATCCAAAATGAATTTCCCTGGTGTCAACGAACCTGCCCGACAAGCATTTGAGCTTAAACTTGCATTTACCAGGACTCTGTGACCTGCAACAGTCTAATCATGGTACTAGTGTAGTTGTCGGCGAGGACGGACCCAGTGGTAAACGCCGCGAATGTTTTCCATAATGAAGGTTTAAAGGAGGTACTAATACTGTACTATTTGGATCAATTCGACCAAAATCCCGGATTTTTACACTTCTCAAAAATCTCAGAAAAATATCCAAGCTAAGAGTTCCCAAAGTTTCTGTCTTCAAAAATACACCCTCGGCAGTTGAATTTTCATTGAAACAATGAGCATTTCTTAGGCGACATTGCTGGAAGGGATCTGGTCGAGAGTTATGGATGCGAATTTTCAAGAACAGCTGCACTCGCAGGACGAGGCTCTGAGATGTAAAATCTCTCGTAGTGGCAAGGGCATTGACCTGAGGTACAGGAGAAGCATTTACACCGGCGATGGAGGGAAAGAGAACGGCGATCACGGTGGCGAATATCATACTGCAAGGTAGGCTTTGGGTGAGGTGAGAGCATTGGAAGAATAGTTATACTTTTATCCCGTTACGGCCTTCCGGCTTTTAACTTGGGGGGGGGGCGCGAGTTAACATGGCTGACGAATATTCAATCTTATCGGAATGTTCTGGAACATTCTCTCGGTACCCTAGCTCTGCAATGTGGACTTGGTAACGACGGGTGGTCGGAACATACCATGTGTTGTTATAACGATTGCGTCTACGAAACCCGTCGTCATCGCCATTCGGATAAAGTCCTTGTCCACCAATGTAAGTAGAATGGCTCCACGAGCAATGCGGAGGCAGGCCAGCGGCTAGGCCGTCTAGACTCTTGCTGTAGAGGCACGTCGCACCGTCTGAAATTGGTCTGAACTCCGTAGAGTCTGCGTTGTCGCAAGGGGGTACTTTTCTGTGAATTATGGAACATACGCCGATTTTTTTTTTTTTTTTTCGAAGTTTCAGGGAACCAACCAACCACGTCATACCACGTGACGTCAAAATAGGGAAATGATGGCACACGCGGTCATCCCCCCAGGTAATGACCATGCGTTGTCTGAGACCTGAGGAGGATTCCAAGTCATCTTGAATGGGTTAAATCGTGGCATTGGTCGTTAAAATAATTATTACAGTAACAAACTGGGAAGCACAACAACGTCGAAGAGCAACACTAGGAATTTTGTTCCTTCTTTTTTATTTATTTATTTTTATTTTATTTTTTTAGGAGCGTTTGGGATAATGATACTTTGTCTGCAGAAGCATTCGAAGCTCATCTGCTGGGTTGCTGGGTATTAGCCAGTCGGTGCCAGTGAATTTTGTCCAGGAGGAAATGCCGTTACGCACATATTTTAAACCAGTGTGGGACTCTGGCCCGAAAAAAATTATCCTATCCCATGTCTATCAGTTATGGGCCATATACCCACTAAAACCCCCTCATGTGTCCAGTCTTCCGGCAATGAGTCTTCGTCCATAAGTAGGCCACTCCATGTATTCAAAACCATTTGTTTATTTAGTGTGAGTGTTCCAAATTGAATTTTGTCAGTCAATAAACAGTCACGTTGTAAGACTCCATTGATAGCTTTCAACCATTGATTATGAACTGCTGATTCAGTGAGTATCCTGTCCGGGTTTGTAATCACTCGGTTCACACGTAGGTTCCATATTGTATGCCATGCAACTGAGACAAGAATAGCAAATAATCTCCCCTTCTGTGGGATGACAACGTCTCTGTCTGACTTAAATCTTACAAGGTTACATCCTAAGATCAGACCCCAGCTCAAAGTCGGCCATTGGGAATATTTTCTGGACCAAAGGTTGCGTGTTAGGTCCCAGATTAATTTTTGATGAGATGCATCACATTCCAACACAATATGTTCCAAGGTTTCAGGGACATCACAAACATGGCATCTCCCATATATCTCAAGTGTCTCAATGTGGGACCAGAAATCACCGACCCTAAGTGTGTTATATATGCATTTCCACAAGAATTCACGTGTTAAGCGTTGTAGAGTTACAGAGCGGATCGATTTCCAGAGAGTTTCATCAGTAGGCGTATACCCACAAACTTCTTGGACTGAACAGCGAATGCGGTCTAGATTTATAAGTGTAGTTTTTCGCTGAGGTCTAGGTTTTAACATCCGTATAACCTTATTGAAAAATCTCTGAGAACCTTTGGACAACAGTACACCTGGGGATTCGAACATAAGATCAATCTCCGTGTCCACTTCGACAATCCGTGTATTAATATTGGTCAGAAATTGAGCATGGTTTATGGACACTTTCTTGAAATAAATTCTGGCGACTCTCTCGTTCAAAGCTGCCAGCACGGCTCTTAATAGGGGGAATTTTGGATCGAGTAAGTCATTCTCAAACCTTGTTCTTTCTTTACCAAGGGCTCGGGATATAAAGTCCGAGGAGGAGCAGACAAGCAGTGGTACATTTCTCTGTGTATTCTGCAACACTACCAGCAGGCCACCTAATAGTGCCGATGAAAATACTAAAGGTATTTCAGGTCTGTCAAAAGTTAATGATAGGATTTCACTTTCATTCACGAGATTAGATTCTGTCTTGATAAAGACCTTGAGTTCAGAATCATATTGGCCCGGACGTATGATCTGTGCGTGTAAAAAGATCGTTACGAGACTTGGGTCTGGTCCACGTATATTATTATATCTTCTCGCTGGAATTGCACTGAGTGCCTCTTCGGTGGCAAAAATTCGGAATCCACTGCTCATATTAGTCAGGGTGTAGTTTGGGTCAAAGAATATCATCTCATCTGTCCGAATTGGCTGCTCATTATATTGTTGCTCCTGGTCTGTTAGTGCGAGCTCGTCACATAGGTCATGATTGGAAAGGGTGGGATTCCACTTCGGCAGAATACTGCGTACCAACATTTTTGCAGTTTCAATGCATTGTCCGGGGTTTTGACACCCTAGTAGTGTTCGGTCTTGATAACACGACGGGCAGCCACAGTTTTTTCGGCCAATACCCGAAGGATTCACTTGGTGTGGTTTTCTGGTTACCAGTGTTCGTCGGTTCGCAATGGTAGTTGTATCACTAACTGTTCGAACTCGATGTATTAATCTAAGACATGTTGCGGCATCTCGACGACAGGCCTGCTGATACAGAAGTTTATTGGTAGCCGGGTGCTTCCAGATTGGCATCGCTAACTTCACCTCATTGCTAATTGACAAACCCGTAAATATGAGGTTATATTTCCGGGCAACAAGAATCATCCGCTTGATTTCATCTGGCAGTGGAGTTCTCAGAAATTGGTACATGAATGTCTTGTAAAAAAATGTTTATAACTTGGCCAGGACGCAGATTGAGGTAGCTCAGCTCTAAGAATTTTGGCAAGATATGGTCAACAAAATAGCACCAGGATGCACGTTCATCTCCGTGTTTATTATCAGCGACTGGGTACTGGGCCACCTTAGCACTTTTGGCCTCGTGTGTACGCATAAATTGAGGTGGATACAGATATTTTGGCACTTTAAGTAAGGCAAGGATCCTATGAGTGAGTTGATATATTTTCCATGAATTTAGGTGATGGTTTCCGGACCTACCGAATTTTTCTTCTCGCGCTTTCCCAAAATGGAAAAAACGGGGCAGTGGGCCACCACCTTAAATCACTCGTTTGTATTCGTTGTGGCCACCTCAATGTATCCCAAATCAACCAAAGGATATAAGACTACCACTATATACACCCAAAAGGTGAATCTGAGGTGTATGAGCACAATAAGTAGTTCCCTTCAAGCCAAGGATGAAGGGTGAAATCGGGGTGTGGATTGAATGACACGCTCCACGAAGCACAGAGCCGGTTTTTGCGGGAAAAGAGGATACATATGGCTAAATAAGATGTATTGGCATATACCTGTCAGCAAAGGACGGCCTCCACACACCAAAAACCCCTCAAGAAAAGTTATCTATACACGCGAAGGAAATTGGGGGATTTTGACATGTACCCCGCTGTGGCCAGGAAATAAGGTAGGTAAAATCCAATGGATTGGGGAGGAGGGATTGTAGTATATGCAAAGTCCAGTACCAAAATTCTAGGCCCGTAGCACATACGGCTGGCTCTCTACAGTGGTTGCTGCAGTGGAACACTGGAGATGAGATAGAGGTGTTCCACGAGGTTCCAGGGGGTGAACCGGAGCGGTCTCAATGCATACGATGGGCCTATGTAATTCTCCAGGATCAGACGATGAGAACGAGCCCCAGACCATCTGAATCGGTGCAGAATTGGTAGAGAAATGGGAAGGTGAAAGCGTCAAGCAGTCTTCGGAGATAAGAAATGATGTTCACACGTCCGCCATCGCCATCAAAACTATGCACTGCTTTTGATCGGCGCCGTAATTTGCCTCCAAATTTAGCGTACAGAGTCCTCATAGGTCGCGTACCATGCCACAGTCCCAAATTTGAACATTATACACCTGTATCATGCAAATGGCCCACTAGCTAGACCGGCCCACTAGGCAGTCACTGATAATACAGCTCTTTGCAGAACTTAGGGCGCGGCCTGTTTTTTTTTTTTTTTCAACGGATTTCCGTCGGATGGCTCTCCTGAGATCAATTATCAACCGTTTTGCTTGAGAATATGCTCATTGTGTTGGCATTAAAAATCCGGAGGGCATGGGTTCCTCAGATTTTTCTGATGGCAAATCAAATTGCCTGACTGGGAAAATATCCAGGTTTTGAGTAGGACGGCTGTAACATGAGCTATATTTGGTCGATCGGGCTGATTTTTTGATACAATGAACTCTTTCCGATCCGCGCCTTCGGTACTGCCAATTGCTGTAAAAGGCATTCCACTAAAAAATCTATCCCATATTCATTCTCGCAGGTTACGCCACTACATACCGCTCCGTGGATCAGCACTCGACCTACTACATCCCCGTGATGCGGAGGACACAGTCCCCAGCGCTCAAGATCTCGAGATCGCTGAAGCGGAGGAACACATGGCAAACATCCTCTCCGTGCTGGTACTACACTCCCTAAAACCCGCTGGCCCGTGCAGCGGGAGTCCGTTGGACGATTAGGGCGGCATATCAGCTCGACTCACGTGTAGCGGTTCATCGAGTGGGCCAACACAGATGATGTGCGGAGGGGGGCAACTGTGGTAGGTGCGGCAGCACCAGCCAGAGATTAGATTAGGTTGTTTATTGTTGTAGAGCAGCACCATCTCACCTTTTTCCTGCACTTGCGTGTGCATTTTCTTGCCTCCCTGCCCCGCGCGGCAGTTCCCCTGGCAAGAGTCCCGAGCGGTCTCCAGCGGCATCAGCGGAGATGAGCGGAGTTTAAAAAGCTTCAGACACTCAGACACAAGGGGGAACCGGGATTCGAAAAACGGAGATCGGGTCGAAAAGTTTTTTTCGACCTTCAGTGGACCCCCCTCCCCCCCTCTCCTTCCATATAGGGAAGACAAACCAAACAAACAGTCTTTTATAGATAAGCAACGAGGGGCCTTCCTCGAATATTTGTGTAAAACACCATGTATTAGCCGCATATTGGCAGATGAAATTTGGAGTCAAAATGGAGAAATATTACACAACTCCATTCACCGAAGGTTAAATTTTCTGCGAGTCCCTCAGAGCAGTCATTCCATGCCAGGGACCCTTATTCCGCCAAAAAAATCCGTACTAATTCCACCTCTGAACGAGTACGAACCAAAATATTCCCGAGGGTTTACATTGAGAAGTGCCCAAATGCGGAAATTTTATACAACTCGGTTCGCCGGGGGTTAATTTTTTCTCAGTCCCCCAGAGCACTCATTCCATGCCTATGAGCCTTATTCCGCCCAAAAATTTGTACCGATTCCACTTCTGAACGAGGACAAACCAAAATATTCCAGAGGGTTTAAATTGAGAGCTGCCTAAATGCGGAAATATTACACAACTCGGTTCGCCAGGGTTAATTTTTTTCTCAGTCCCCCACATCACTCATTACATGCCTAAGAACCTTATTCCGCCGAAAAATTCCTACTAATTCCACCTCTAAATGAGGACGAACCAAAATATTCCCGAGGGTTTACATTGAGAACTGCCCAAATGAGGAAATATTACAGTGCATGGCCCGGCATCGAGCAGCTGATTCTGGATTGTGCTTGTTTGGATAAGAATTCAATGGTTATGGGGAACGACAAAGGCTTCTGAATAGACGTTCCTGATTGAAATTGCACTGGCTGTCACCTGGCAATTCAGACCCCCAAAAATCGCGAGTTCCGCTCTTGCTTACGTTCGCAGCATGATAGATTGACGGGAAATTTCCAGCCAGTTGGCATTCCTAGCATGTGTTTCCACTCAGAGGGATGCGGGAGAGGTCTAGGATCACCAATTGACCATTTTTGGCTTTAAAGCCTCACCCGCAAATAAAACAGCACCGCAATCGGTTGCACGACATCGTGCACCCCTCATTTGGGGTGTGAGATGTATACATCACACACTAGCTAGCCCCCTGCGTCATCGAAAGAAAAAGCCGACCCAGATCCGCCGCGGTCAGTTGGCACTTTTAATAGAATATTTTTACAGTTTTGCATGAAAATTCAACCCGTGTTCCCAAAATATTCACGGTGTCTTCCGCCTTGCGTGGAATGTTCTCATACACAGTTTTGTATATAAACCCTTGAAGAGCATGAGGATTAAACCTTTCAGCCCATCCACCAAAAATTTTTCATCTTCAACATCCTCCACCCACCTGCGCGGTCGGCCGCCAATTCGGCTGAGGGATTATCGATTGGTGCTTGAATTGGTGCCGGCCTAACGCCGATAATCCAAAGACTCGGAACTGATCTCAGAGCTGGATGATCATCGAAGCAGAGGAATGGGCGCTAAAACGCGAGGTCGCATTGTTTGGCATTGTGTACACTTTTATCGCGCGCGCGTTCAAACAGAGAGCGGAAATCTGGCGTATGAGCTTGTTAGACAGATGTGATTGATAAAGCGGGGCCAGCTGTTGATGCGAAAGATGGCAACCAAAGTTGTGGATCGATAGACCCGAAAGCGGAGTTTGAAAAGGCTTCAGACGGACAGAATGCTTAATTTTATAAAGAGGGTGACGTAGAAACCCACGTTTCCGCCGGAGGGGCTCGCCGAGATATGCATAATTTGGACCACTGGAGTTTTTGTTACAACTGAACCCGGAGTTCGAAATTCAAACCAACGGCGCCGGGTGTTCTTTGAATAGCACAGCTCAGCGGCAGCGGTGCTAGGGTCCAGCTAGGTAGGTGTATTCCGGTGGGGTCCCCGGCCAGGGCCGTACTAGATGATCAAGCTCAAGACCCTGTGACAGGTCTATGTAGCAGAACTAGGGACTCGGACTCACCCAGCCAGCCCACAGTTTCATCGCCCTCTACCTCGAGAGGTACGGTGGGATCACGGGCCTCGCCGAGAACGTGCTCTGTCGGTATCTGCATTGAGGTTCCACCAAAATGCTAGGCGATGTATTTAACATCTAAGATGTATTTCGCAAAGCACTGGATTCTTCAGTGATTGCGGGAGGAGCAAGGAAAAGAATATGGTGGGATGCACCGGAAGATAACAAGAGCAAACATCATCTGTGGATAATCCGTCATCCGTACAGAGTCATCTGGATGTCATCCGGATGCGGGCCCTGCGGATCGCACGATTACCGACAACTGGAAAAAGTTACAATAAAATCTATTCCTGATCCAAAGCATCCGGTTCTTCATCGCTATACACATATCCCCTGCACACATATCGTAAAGATTCAGTGAACAAAGAGTTCAGCTGAGACTCACACTGTTCTACGCCGGCGACCTGCCTTGTCTCTTTTACTGGTGGTTTTCGCGCTTTTTTCAGACCGCCTTCGTTATGATCTTCGAATCGAATCGGGAGGAACGCTGCGCCAACCATGTAATACGGATAACAATGCAGTGGAGAACTGCTTACCTGGTGTTTGAGTCATTTTCCTGCACAATTCCATCTTGGGACCCCATCACGACATCGTTCCTCGTTTGGTTTATGGAAGGATTGGATCCCACTGTAAGATCCAAACTGGGGTTTTTTTTTGATCCGGTTTATAACCCAGTGAGCGGGTCAGCATAACCCAGTCGACGGTGTAAAACCACCCGGGTCCGGCCGACAAACGGGTGAATACAGCCGGGTTGAATTCGGGTGACTTTGACTATTTTTGTACTGCTCCGTTTACATGGTCATTTTCACTTGTGTCACTGAAACAAAAGAAGAAATAACAGATATAATTGCGGGTACATATTACAACAGAAACAATGGATAGGAAGCAAAGGAATCCAACAGACAAGCCCATCTGTGTCATCTTTGTTGGTTCTAATCCCCCGACATCCGAATGGCTTCAGAAAAAGGCAAAGCCCATGACAGTACGCAAAGAAAAGGTGTTGAATGCTCTGTCCTGGTTGAAAGCTCACAATCCCCTGTATAAAGATGTTGAGATTAATCCTCGTGTGTTCGACGGTCAGCCTGACGAAGCCATACTTCCGTTTCATATTCAGCATGTTATTCCTTCCACTGGGATCGATTCTAGCACTTCCTCTTATGTTCCCATCCAACCTCCAGTGGCAGGTACTCCCGTGCGACGTCACCCAGATATATCAGACATAGTAAACCCCCCTGCCAGCGGCCCTATCCCATTTGAGTCTGTTGTCGTTGCTAACGTTGAACGATATACATCTCCAAATGAGCTAAGAAAAGCTGCAGTGGAGCATATGAAGCTGCCCGGTCACAATTATGTCGGCATTCCACATGACCGCGATCCAGTTAAGGAGTTTAAGAACCCTTCTTTGTTTCCGATGATATATCCCACTTTGTTTCCGTACGGTATCGGGGGTTGTGAGGATAAGAGACGGAAAACCCCTCTCAGTATGCGAACTCATATCAAGCATTTCTTCAACGTCGCTGACCGGCGTTTCCAAACCCATTACTCTTTTTTGTTTACGGCCTTTAATATGCTTCAACGGCGTGAAGTGCTGTTACGCACTAGTCTTAAAGTTAAGCGCTCTAATTTTGATCGCGTGGCCGCTCAGTTTGCTTCGGTATCTCCACAAGCAGTCCACATTGTTTCGGATCGCGTGGCAAATGGCGATATGAAGACTGCGAACGATGCAGAGGAGTGCCAGGTGTTGAAGTTGATGAAAGAGATAAATCTAGTCAATGCCCATGTCCCTGCTTCCTCTCGATCTAAGTTGGTAATGCGTAACCAAATCCGAGGCCTTATGATTGAGAAGGGCCTGCCCAGTTTTTTCATTACGATCAACCCTGCAGATGTTTACAACCCCTTGGTTAAATTCCTTGCCGGAGATGAGATAGACCTCGATAATATGACTGCTGCAAGTGTGCCTAATTACTACGGTCAAGCTTGTCTTGTGCCTAAGAACCCAGCTGTCGCTGCCCAGTTTTTCAATAAGATAGAGGGCGTGGGAATTCAGCACACTTATGTAAGCCGCCATCAGGCGCAACTGATGTTGTAACTCCTCAGTCCCATTAATAGCTAAGGGCATTTTGGTCAATAGGAATGATAGTTAGGATCCTTATCTATAGTTCCTATTAACCAGATTCAAGAATTTTTTTTTTTTGAGGGAGTAGAAAGCCCAACAAGTGTTTTTCCTTTTTTTGAGTTTCTTTATACTTTTTACAACTGCTGGCGCAGTTTCAGGAAAAGTGCGCACAACTTTTGGCCGCTGCACAGCCACCATCTCCATGTGGCGCGGAGCGGCAGCCGGGAGTCAAGTCCGTGAACACATATAATAATATTTTAGTCTTGTTGGAGAAACTCTACCCCCAGTGCCATGTAAGCGTTCCTTTCCGTTTTTCAAAAACCATCTATTTGATTTATGTTTCTCACTTCCCCAAGGCCATTAACAGATGAGCGTCCCCGGAAGAGCGTAGCAAAGCTCATAGTTTGAGCAGCAGCAGAAGAAACGCCACATCACAGACGACGAGTGACTGAGGACAGTCACAATTTCAGTAGGGAGGAGATGATGAACAGCGCCCGGCACTACGCCGGTAATCAGTTGATGATGAACAGTGCCTGGTGCTACTCCCGTAATCAGTTGATCCGCCTGATCGGCCGATGCCTTCACAACCAAGCAAGCGCGCAGTTTCCTTTAATGTCCACCACCGACGCTCCCTTACCAACCTGTTTACCACATCACCGATACCCACAAGCTCATCACATGATCACCACATGCTCCCGCCCCCTGAATTTTACCATTTTATTCCATCTCTCCGGTCTCAGCTGCCACTCACGCTTTGCTGGCAATGATTCCTGTGTTTTTCTGGGTCCATTCTCCACGTGGTCTCGGGCATTTCTGACAGTCACCTTCGTAAGCTAGATGGCTAAATTCCGTAGGATTAGTATTTCTATTTTACTCATACATGGTCTGCATTTACTATAAAATCTGTGTAGTTCTACCGTGAAAAACAACGAAGATTTCCCCTCTTCCGTCTGTATTAGGTTTGCTCTCGCTCTCGGACTCGTACTCGCATTCCTCGTCGTCCCTCGCATTCACTATCATCTGTCCTCATCGATTCACTGCGGCCTTCGTCGTTGCTGCTCCCGCTCCCAAAGCCTTCTCAGTTTGATTCATTGCCATCGTCCCAAGCGAGCTTGAACCTTCGTTGGAAACCTATCGCACATCACACCAGTTCTAGGGCTCTCTGAGCGGCTCCCAGTGCCGTCCCCATCTATCTCTATTTTTGTTCTATAGCTCCGGTCACAGACGCACCACAGGCACGTCAACACGACCCAATTCATAGTCGTTTCCACCCTTGCATGTCTGACTGAGCTCTTACAAATTTGTTCTTACAATAGGCACCTCTATTGCGTCAGGTCATGCTTTTCAAAATGCCAGCCACTTGAATGCATCTCTATTGTGTCAGGTCATGCTTTTCAAAATGCCTGCCATTTGAATGCACCTCCATTGCACGAGGCCATGCTTTTCAAAATTCCAGCCATTTGAATGCACCTCCATTGTGCCAGGTCATGCTTTTCAAAATGCCAGCCATTTGAATGCAGCTCTATTGTGTCAGGTCATGCTTTTCAAAATGCCAGCCATTTGAATGCAGCTCTATTGCGTCATGCCATGCTTTTCAAAATGGCAGCCATTTGAATTTGAATGCATCTCTATTGTGTCAGGTCATGCTTCCAAATGCCAGCCACTTGAATGCACCTCTATTGCACCAGGTCACGCTTTTCAAAATGCCAGCCATTTGAACGCACCTCTATTGTGTCAGGTCATGCTTTTCAAAAGGCCAGCCATTTGAATGCAGCGACTGCTAGCCTAGAAAACTAGAAAATCGAAATTTTCAGGGTCTGGCCAAGTTGCTAGCCTATTACCGGAGGAACCTGATTTGCTGAAGCGTGACCTGGCGAGCATCTGGGTCAGCCTACCCTCAGGCGATAGTCACTGATTTCTGCCGTAGCACTGCAAGCACACGGAATCTTCTGGTTCGTGGCCAAAGGAAGACTCACATTCGCAAACCCGACGTGTTGTCGCCTCCCATACGAACAGGCTCACGTCGACAGGCTCCCCGTAAGCATCCGCCTTGCCCATAGTTAAATGGCGCTGACGGCAAACGCAGCGTTATGAACTTTCGCGAGGTCACCTCTTGTTGATCCCGTGAAAAAGCCTGCGGCAGCTATTCAGCGTATGTGACGAAGCTTGACCGCTGAAAAGATGACCAACATTTTCGCACTTAGAATGCTTGCAAAGATGCAAGCAAACAGACAATAGTGCGCTAGTCATATTGGACCCCAGGCCCGCAATCAGCTTTCACTCCAGTAACTTCAGCCCCTTCTGTCTCCAAGCCACTTTGTGTGTGTCGTGCCCGAGCGCGGGAAACTGCAAGTTGAGCTCCATATTATTGATCCGTGCGGTCTACAAGTAAATAAGAATAGTGTTCCTTTTGATGATGTATGGCTTACCTGACCGATGATATCCGGCCCGCAATAGTCGCCAGAAAGCAGGGACTTGGGCTGGATGGAGCCGGCCCGATACACACAGCTACCATCACCCAGAGCACTTCAAACTCGGCAGACTCGCTAGGATCGAGATCATCCAAGTCCAAATGGCGAAGCTGAACGATAGAAATATTGTAAGAACAATATATGAGAACTATAGGTACTAGATAAGGGTCATGAAAGTAAATCATCCGGATGCATGGAATGAACTAGGATTGGTGCGTGTGAGCACGCCGGAGCATCAGTACCTGTAAACATGCCTCTAGCCACCGCTGCTTCTCCGTACTTTTCAATGGTGGGCCTCTTTAAGGGTCATCCAGATCCTCCTCAAGAGGGGTGCAATGGTTGACACAAATTTCGGCAAACGAGGTACAGCATTGCAGATCGCGTCGCAGTGGGGGCGTAGGTGGATCGACAAAGTCGCTGTTTAGGTATTTCCTGGCAGATCGCATGCCTTAGTCAGTCCCACAAAGCCATTGTTGACCTCCTCCGCAAGCATGGCGCGGCCATGGACGCAGATGAACCCGAGAGTCTGGTCAGATTATGGAACGGGGACCATGGGGTGCCCGAGATGTGGGAACATGCTTGATACTTGGATACAATTTATTACAAGGGCGGTGTTCCACGTCAGCTCGCAGAATAGTGACTTTCCAATACAGTATAGTGGGGTTCCTTGGATAGAGATCAAATCAAATCTGACGCACACACAAATCCTTTACTCTTCTCCTTTTTCCTTGTCTTCCACTCAGGCGGCTCGCAAGCTCACCTGCCTGAGCTCGCAAACAACTTTCTCCAGAGCCATCCTGGTACCAGTTCGAGGTACGGGATCTTCGGCATTCCTTACAACGGTGTAGAGTGAGTTTTTAGTTTGTCCAAAATGGTTCAGTATCCATCCAGCTAAGGCATTTCGTCAGGGATGTTCAGTGTCCGAGTTCTAGGTAATGTGCCAAATTATGATCGCCGGCCTCGTGTTGGAGCCACCTTTTGGTATAACAGTTCAAGACTTCGGATGGTTAATCCCCCAGCTGGGGCGTTACATTATCCATACAGTATGAGCTCCAGGTAGTCCAAAAGCGTTGGCATGCAAGATGCATTTTTTTTTGCAACTAGAGAGAGTAAATTTGGCGGTCATGCCACTAATGTTCGCTCTATTGCGGGACTTAGAACTGTGCACGTGATTTTTTGCATGGAAGCTGAGACAATACAAATATATCTTGGGAATGTTTTATTGTGGTGATTTGACTTTAGATGGCTCGTCCTAGCGCTTAAAGTCTGTAAAATTCAGCCAAATTCAGTGTAGTTGTCAACCTCCGAAGATTTACAGATCGGAAATATATCAACTTATAAGGATTTTACACCATATATCTCTGGGACACGTCCTACAGAATAATTGGAAACAATAATGCCCAGTATTGAGTGAGAAATGTTTGTTTGTCTGAGTTTCAGGTTTGTCCGGGATGGTGGGGGACGATCTGAGATGTATACATATCAGGCCACCTTTGGCTATGGTCAAAGTTCGAAATGACGACCAAATTCAACGGTAATTGACCATTTCAACCGTGAGAAATTCATCACTTGGGAGAATTGGCCGTGGACACAGAGACTGATAAAGGCGGGTAACCTCCGAGTTGATTATCAGTAGCAACGTAACCGCAACTCTCTCAGAACAGGGCCATACTATTTCAATTACATAACCGGAGATGGCAAGCTGGCCCTCCCGGACGTGCTAACACCAGGTTAATCAGATTAAATTTCTCATACTAGTTAGCAGTGGCGTTCTGACAGACACAGTAATGGTTAGACCGGAGCCGGTCTGTCTATGAAGCAAAGCTGTCGATAGACAGACCGGTCGATCGGAGTTTAAAATCGGTTAACGCGCGGAATTACCATAAAAGGCTATTAGATAAGCAGCATCGCCGATCCGATACAACACAGGTAAACAACGCGTCTCTTGCCTTCCACCCGTATCTACGACGTGCTGGCTCCCTCTATGCTCCTTCTTTCTACCTATGGACACTTACGACACCTCAATATACCAAGAACTCCAAGAAGTTCTCCATGATATCCGACAGACATCACTCCCTGACCTTCATGCCCTCGCACTCGATGTTTTACCCCCAGAACGATACCCGAGTCAATTCATTGACTCTCTAGACGATACCCACAGGACAATATCCCTCAAAGCTTTGCTTCTCGTGTACTTCGCAAGCCGCGCCAGTACCAACTCGAAGCAACCAACGTGCTCGAAGATGGCTGCGACGTCCTTGTTGGCTCTGGCACCAGCTCCGGCAAGACTCTATGCCAGATTATTCCGAACCTATTACACCCTAATACCACCTCGATTATGATAGCGGACCGAACTTTGTGACAAGTTTGAGTCCTGATTTGGTAATCGCTACTACGCACTCATATTTTATTCGTTTTTTGATCTGAGTATGGAAATGGCACAGTAGGAAGACCCGCTATCAATCCCCCGGAGCAGAACTTCCAAGTTCTGAAATTATTGTTTTCTCCAACGGATTTGGCGCTTTTGATGCCGGGCCGGTCTTAACCGGTGATAGCCAAGTGATACCGAATTAGCCGGTGGCTGTGCTCCAGTGCTAAAGTTATTTACAGCCTGTCCGCACGAAAAGAACTTGAGTTCAAACCAAGTTCAAAGACAATTAGGTGGGCCATAACACTCCATCGTCCACTTTACGCTCAGATTTTATTATTTGAGATGATTCTTTTTTCAAACTTCCAACTCAGATTTGGCGCTTTTTCTTCCCACGTTCCAACCAGCTCCGTTTTTCCTGAAATGAAAATTTTACCCACAAACCTGGTCATTCTGGGCCCGAATCTAAAATATTGGACGAAAACACCCCAAATTCCGAGTTGTCATGAAGTTTTGTCTGCTATCATACGATATCCCCTCTGAAAAGACTGCAGATACTCCAGATAAGCTTTCGGACCTTTCAATTGCCTGCGACTCACATTGTTTTTTTCAGGTTGCCGAATTTCAGCGGTGGGGTATAAACGCTATTTCTATTAATGAAGATACCCCCAATAATACTGAGTTATGGAATGTGAGTGCCGCTTGATCTGCCTAGACTGTTATCTCAAACTATGCAGCATATATAAGACAGCTACTTCCAACACCTAATCGTGCAACCGGAACAACTGGGATCGTTCCACGGTCACCTTCCCCGCCTCGCTAGACTTCTAAATTACCCTCAATTCGCAAAGATGGTCGAACGTGTTCACATCGACGAAATTCACTTTCTTGACACGTTGGACTACCTCATTACGGCTTGCCTGCTTTCCGCCCTGCTTGGGGTGCTTTAGACGAACTTAGGCTACGCCTTCCCAAAGGGACTCCCATTCAAGCTCTTTCTGGCACGTTACCGCTCCACATAAAGTCCACTGTCATCGAAAATTTAAATTTCAAATCCTCTGCATTCCTTTCTCTGAAACTCTGATCTACGCTACACATCGGATCGTCGGCTCCTTGTCAGATTTCGTAACCTGGACTTCCTCATCTCCATCCCATTCACGCGTATAATCAAGGCTGTTGTATATCATGACGACACAACAATGTGCAGACGCCGCTGCCTACATGGAGAGCCGCTTGCCTAAGGAGCTTCGGAATACTGGGATTGTTCGGCATTATCACGGTGGGATGTCTAAAACATACCTTCAGCAAGTCTTCGATGACTTCTCCAATCCGGATGGCGTCTGCCAAAAATTACACGCCACTGAAGGCGCATCAAGAGTATTTTTTTATCCCTTTTCACTTCGCACGCTCAAGAAAGTTTACAGGGCCTACACATTTTGATAATATTGTTGCTGTTGTTGACTATGGTTTGCCTCAGAAAAAGCTCACGGGCCTACAGCATGCTGGGAGGTGCGGCCGACGTGGTCAGATGTCGGTTTACCTTGTAATGGCTGAGCCGTGGGCCTACACATCTTCACTTGACGCTGTAGATCCGGAGAGTATTGACCCGGATTGCCCCATTTCAGGTCGCCTCACAAAGCATTCAAGAAAGCCGGCGCGCGCTGGCCTAGCAATGGTCCTATACGTCCGATCGAAGGTTTGCCTCCGTGACTTGATTCGCAGTACCTTGGAGACGAATCTCGTGAAGGCAAGTGTATTATCCAAGGTTCAAATCCTTCTGACATGAGCTACTTAGCCTTGGACATCTCGTATGAGTGGTGTTGCGATCTTGACCATCCAAATTACCCCGGACGAAAATTCGACAAGCGTTCTTTTTTCCCTGGCCGTTTCATCTATGCGGACGCGGAAGGAGCGATATACGCTGGCGATGTCGACGTAACGAATCGGGTGCACCTAAATCCACCCAAGGGAAAGAAGCGCAAGGCTAAAGGCCTCACAAACCGCGGGTCATTGACCGCAACGATCTCCAGTGCAGACTGCATACCTAGCTCGCATCAGCACATGCCTCCGATCCCCTTCGCGCTGTTCGCCCCGCTACGTTCATCCTGGACCCTAAGGCGATCAAGGCCCTCTCCACAGTCCACCCAGATCGCATCATCTCGGTGTCCTAAGTCGTTATGGCGGTACAAGAGACGGCAGAATGGGGAGTCGAATGGGGAGCCGACGTCCTGGCAATCGTTTCAGCATATGACGCGGAGTTGAACCCGGACTCAAACGAACAAGCGGCTACAAGGAAAGGAAAGAAGAGTTCGAAGGTCGGCGGGAGGACAGATAAAGGTGGAGAAGACGATTACGAGCCGGTGGCGAAGAAGTCAAGACTGTTGGCAGAAGTTTCAACCAATATTCGTCGCAGTAGCAGACTGGCAGGAAAATATATATATAAAATGTTACAGTTAATCATCTGGAAGTGCGGAATCCTCAAATGCCATCGCAGGACATTCATCCTCGAATCCTCGAATCCATGCCCTTCAATCATCGCCAGAAGCTTATTGAAAGTCGCAAGGGTTGAGGATTTTAGTTTTGCCTCACCGACCTTTGAAATGTCCGTTGTTAATTTACCGCGTGTATTGTTCGACCGTGTGGAGTCAAACGGTTGTATTTTCTCGCTGGAAACTCTGCGCTGCACTCTCCATACGAGGTGCGAGGTTTAAGGTGTGGTGTGGCCTGCACTTGTGTGCGCTGAATTCAAAGCTGCCGCAATTTTCTTCTTCACACGTTGGAGGTGTACAATTGCGGCTGACATGTTCCCAAGCCGGTCCCACGTCGAATTCATGCCTTTTGCTTGCAGCAGAACCTTCAGTTAAAAACAGTAATAAGTAATCGCAATACAGGTTGGGTAACACGAACCTTTAGATATCCGATTAAATGTTCAATGTTCAAGTCAACGCCCATGCAGTGCCCTGGCCTGCCTCCAGATATACAGATGATCATACTAGTGATCCGCCGAGGCGCCGGGTGCTCGCGAAGCACAGCCACATACTCCCCTAAATTCAAAAACGCGATTTTCCCTGGTCGGTTTGCCCTGATTCCGGTATCATTCGAACCGTTGGAGAATAGGGAATCTTTTGGGATACTTTCCAGCACAATAGCTGAAGAAATGAGTGTTTTTGAGGGCATTTTTCCCCTGACCCAGACTGTCAGCCACGAACTTACAAGTTTGTTCTTGTTTCCTGCATATGCTAGCCCTCCCCGTTGTCACGTGCGGTTAGGGTAGAATTGCTTCGCTTCGCTCGCAATTATCGCGCATGATATCTCTGTAACAAAAATCAGCATAAGGCTATCAGGAGGATAAGTATCCGTACGCAAATTCGGGTGTCCACACATGCTTGAGGTTGTGGAGAAAATGGAGGATCTCAGTGCAATACTTGTTGCAACCGGAGCCACGAAACATCATTGCGAGATCGGGAAGCATGGCCTCAACTCGTCCTATATCTCCATCCGAAATCACACGCACCAGGGCAGTAACCATGAGCAGATCCCGGGTCAATAAGCGAATGTTGTGATATGCAACATCGTCTTTGGGGTTATCCGCCGGCGCAGGAGGTGGGTTGGAATGAGAAGTTGACTCGGCTTCAGAACCAGATTCGGATTCTGAAGAGTCGTCACTGGCAGCAGGCTCTTCCGCGGATTCGGACTCTGGCGAACGAGAATTATTCATAGGTGTGGCGTAATTGTCGAGTATGCGTGCAGCAATATCTCGTAGGATGGCGGGACTGGGTTTAGAGTCTGCAAACAATTTGAAGGACTCAAACCCGCACTCCCTCGACCACGCATTGAGAAGCGGCCCATGCAAGACCTGCGTCAGGGCCGCGAGAAGCGAGTGGTAATCTGGTTGATCATTACTGAGTCGCGCCTTTTCCATGAGCGCAAAAAAATAGGTGAGGCCGCCCATCTCATTTGTACTGCCGCGATGAATGTGTAGGATAGCCCAAACGAGGTTTAGGCACAAATGAAAAAGTCCGAAGCCGAGTTGGAGGATCTCACGCCGTTCCCACGCATTGACATCCTTCAAGCGCAAGAATTGGGCGGAGCGGATGCGAGAGTTGGTGAGTTGGTCATCGATACCGGGAATGGCATACTTGCTGAGCGATTCTGGAGTTCGCTTAAGCTGGGTGATATACAGCTCATCGTGGTATTATAAATTTCCACGAGTGGTCGCCTCTTCCTTCGTGGAAGCGCGCGTCGCAAATTGCGGGGTTTTGTAACCAACGGGGATGGGACGAATTGATTTGTGCTGCAAAGTGGGATGTTTCGCCACGTCCTCGAAGCCTTGATTATAAGTGAGAAGGCAATCAATAAAGGTGATGAGGAGTTGGTCGTGGAATATTTTGAGATGGGCTATCGATGGTCTAATGTGGCAGTTGAACTGAAGACCAGTGGACTCCCTGAATCATTTCATTATGGGTGCAATCAGCATGTGATCCAATTTCGCGCTCCGAAGGCCGTAGAGAACACCGAAAGTGCCGGAAGTAACTTTGGCTGGGCCATTTGCGCTCTCTGCTCGACGAAAATCGATGTGCTAATGTTCATGTTGTCATAGCCAAGGCCGTGAGGCTCGGTAGCGGCAAATTCAGCGGCCTCGGCGGTGCAACCATCTCCCAATGATTGAACGAGGTTGAGAACAGAGTAGTAGCCCACGGAAAGTCCACATCGAAATAACGCATCAATGGTCTGTCGAGCACAACCTGTGGACCACAGGAAGAGCCCAAACTCTGCCTGGAATGCTAAACAGCGGTTGGAGTACTGGTACAGCAGTTGTCTTGTTGCCACACCTGAACCATCTACAACAAAGAAAGTAAATACTTTGGACCAGATGCGCCCGACCCAGAAATTATTCGCACCTTATCGGGCTTCTTGAGCTTGTTCTGTTTCTTGGCACGGTCTGTCTGGGAAGCGGTTGTTAAGATACTCGTGAGGAATGGAGTGTAATCGATCTCTTCGTCAAGACTCCAGTTCTCGATGAAATCAGGTGTGACAACCGCAATGCCTGGCAGTATTGAATTGCGCCGACGAGTTTCCATCTCGTCGGTAACGGTTTTGCAGGCAAATTCCTCGAGATGTGGCTGCATACAGTCCAATAGTTTACTACGACCGTTACAATCTGTGAAGATGGTCTGGAGTAATTCCATGAGTTTGGTGCTGTCATCGCGGTAGAGATTTCCGCGGTAGCGGTCATATTAGATGTCGTCTGGGTCTAGGACCTGTATCAATAAGTCGATGGGAGATATGCGGTCTCGTCTCAATTCTGCAAGGAGCTCATGGATTTTATTGTAGGTGCTCGTCCTTTGCCGCCGGAAAAGAAAAGATTCACAAGCCAATCCATCAAGTTCTGATTCGGAAATTGATTCAGGGAACGTTGGCAATATAAATGGATCATCGCTGGCGATATTCGATAGTCCAAGAGGTGACGGTGCTGGAATCACATTGGGAGGAAGTGGCAGCTGTGAAACTGGATGAGGAAGGGATTTTGGAGTTAAAACAGAGCGGAATTGAACGCCGGAGGCATAAGAAGGTGTCGGGGTATCAGGATACGGAAGTTGTGGGCTTTCAGGGCTTGTAACAGCCTGCTGAGTGGCAGATAAGGTGGAAACACCGGGTACGACAATGCGGGGCTTTCGCTGGCGTAAGGTGGGCTGTAACATCAATTTGAGGCTTTCAGCCTGTTCATGAAGGCTTCCTGAGGGCGTCTGAGTGTCCATGGTAGGCAAAGATGCCAAGGGAACATTTTTAGAAGGTGTTCTTGGTAGAAGACGCGTTGTTTACTTGTGTTGTATTGGACCGGGAACACTGCTTATCTAATAGCCTTTTATGGTAACTCGCGCGTTACCTGATTTCAAACTCCGATCGACCAGCCTGTAGATCGAGACTCGTCTCTCATCTACAGGCTGGTTTCGAGCCTAAGTAATGGTAGAGCCTGGGGCATCTCTGCGGCGTTGAGGCAAAATGTTGCTGCGGTGGAGCGCGCCGTTGATTTGCCTAGCTACTGTAGTGTACGTTTGTTTGCTGCCCCATTAAGGTGGTCATTTCATGACAACTGGCATGGAGATCATTCCAACACTCAATTCAAGGGTATAGGACACAGATTTAGGTCATCTGTGCCCTAAAAAACAGGAGCCCTTCATAAATTATTCCATTAAGACGATTAGTCCCTGTGGTATTTGTGTTACAAGACTTTAAGGAACAGTTCGAGAACCTTTGCTGTGATATGGAGTGATGCGACACCGCCGCGCACTGACGCGGCAGTGCGGGGAAAGAAGGCGTCAGTGCGGGGAATTGCCACGGCACTGCTGGGAACTGACGCGGCACTGCGGGGAACTAACGCGGCACTGCCGCGGCGCTAAGATTTGAGGGGACAAGTGCTGCGGCAAACTTCGAATATTGAGCGTGTTGGAATGTTGGGTGGCTGTGCGAGTATCGGAGCTCGGCCAACCGTGGGAGTCAGAATCTGTAAGCAGTCGGGCTGACCGATGCGCCCCCGAGGAATTACTGAGCAGGGTTCAAGGGTATAAAAGTAGATAGTAACATTGTACTTACCTATCTGTTTGTAACCAACCCTTTGCCTTGGCTTCTGAGCAAGGCAATCAGTGGAAGCCACACTCAGTATTCAACTTCTTGTCCTGAGCTCCCTGGCAGCAGATGCAACTAGTGGGGGGGGGGGGGGGGGGGGGGGGGGGTTTATTATACTTGCGTGGTCCAAATGTCTGAACAACGAGGTATAAACACCTGTTCATCTGAAAATCCGTTACAACGGTCAAGCAAATCTATATTAGAAGGGAAGTCTTCCTGTGTGTTGAGTTTTGCACAAACGCTCCTCCCGACTGTTCACACTCTATTTATAACTGTTCATCTACTGCGCCGTAGTCTCTTATAAACAAACACTACTTTTAATGAATGGCCGGTTGCGAATATGGCGGGAAAAATTAGCGTGTTTCGACCCGGACCCGAACCCGGAACACCCGAACCCGAACCCGCAGGTTCACGGGTTGCTCACGGGTCGTCGGCTAGCCCGTGCCGATTGTGATGCGAGCATTGGCACCTCACGGCATGGGATTTTAAGTAAGAATGTCGATATTCCAGGTAAGTTCTGACTCAATGGCGTGTCCCATGCACAGTTTTCCGCCCAAAAAACCCATTTTATTCATGTTGTTACAGCTAGTTTGTACCGTGTGGAGAGGGAGGTGGAGAGTCGTCAACCGGGGACGGTAGCGCCCCGGAGGCATGATACATGGGATGGTCGAGGCCTAGTCCCCGTCTTGTGTCGCGCTCATCGGGGAGTCTTCGTGAAGTGACAGGTCGAGGGTAAGGGAGGTTAGAGTTGAATGTGAGCCACTACACTGCGCTAAAGCGGCGAGGAAGTGGTCCAATGCTCCAAGCGTCGCTCGGGCGGTGTTATTTATGGCGACAGAGACTAATGGAGCATTAACACAGATCTGGAGGAACTTGCTTGCCGCTTCGACGTCGAAATTATGTAAGACAAGGTTACGGAGCTTGATAAACGATGTTTCCAGAGGCCAACATAGAAACCAGATGACCACACGTCTCTGCAGTTGGGCTCAAATATCACATTGTTTGCTGATTGCAGTATATTACTGTTGGCTCGATGCCATTACAAGCATGATAAACTAAGATATTGAAGAAGACTCTATTAATATCTACAACATGCGAGGTATGAGCACCCATATTGTTGTAGCGTCTGTTTATAAGAGACTAGATAATATCACACTTTTCAAAATCCGTAGAAGTCCCTTGTTGCCTTCAAAGTCGTCCTGATAGTCTTGTAACTCCAGGTCAACCGCGCCAGCACCGTGAGAGAATGCATATTTTCGAAAATTACCTTGGTACCCCCTTGAACCTTGGGACCAGGGATGGCAGGGAACGTGAAACTCACATGAGGAATTTACTTTCCAGAATACACAATGCTTCATTTCTACTAATGTACAGTCAGAGTTTCTTTAAAATTCCGGTTACTTTGCGCCATAGCGGGTAGAACCTGTTGTCAAGATTTGTTGGCAACAATTGTTGGTAGAACTTGTTGGCAACATTTGTTGGCATCGTTTGTCGGTAAGATCAATGTGCCGAGTTTTTTCAGCAAATGCAGCGCAGTGGCTCATTTCGACCGGGACTTGCTGGGGCCCTAGCCAGCGTTCAACCCAACACATTTTTCAGTCTCTTCTTCGACTTTTTTGAGTTCAATGCAGAGAGCACTCCGTACCCAAAATGTCAGGGTTCGGGCGTTTGTCCTCGGCGTCCGACGTCCGTCCGGGCATATAACTATTGCCGGCCGGGTCAGTCGAGTCCCGGCTTTCTACAGTGCGCAGCGTCACCTCTTCAACACGTGTGTTTTTTTGACCCCAAGAAAATTTTTGTAGTTTTTTTCTGATTTCTGGGCCAGGAAACCGACCAAAAGAATGCGATTGACACAATATCTCATTTTTTTCCCACGGTGTTTCACTTTTCTTGAGATTGAAAAAAATAAATGGCCTCCAAACTCACAGCGCCGGCTCCTCAATTAAATAGGCATTTTAGTTAGTTCCGCTTTTTCAAGCATCTTAATACACATAATTTAGCCGGAAACTGAATTTTATATATCTGATTTGGGCCTTAACAAAATCTAATCTTCAATCTACACTAAGTCGACAAAAGAAATGTCACATGCTTGTTTCATTCATATCCATTTTTGGGTCAGCCAAAGTATGGGGTTGTGGAGCAAAGCTCTGCTGTGGTTATACCCCACAACGGGACCACCGCGTTCCCTGGCTATCGGAGTTCATTAGATGGAGGTATGGGAGTGGGAGACAAGTAGCGCACGCTATTTGTTGGCACATGCGGAGATGCTCGGCTTTGGCTCGGCTTGGGGAAGAAAATATGAGATGGGGCAGTTAGCAAGGATGATGCTCGCATTGCGACTACTGTTGGCCTTTAAATACTGTTGGAGATTGATGCCGTGATGACGCATCAATTATTAGTGATGCGATTGGCCGACATCAGTAAGCCCGAGATTTCTCACTCAGCACCTGAAGCTACACTGCGTGGAGAGCGGATCTGGACAGGGTCTGTCGAGGTTAGTGAGCGGAGGATACATAGACAGACCTAGAGTAACAAATGATTAAATGAATGAATGGGAGTTTCCTGGATTGCCCTTCAAATGGGAACAGGCACCGCCGTTGATCGATTCGGCAGCTTTCTATATGTTTGGCTGGCAGTAACTGCTGGTTCCTGTTTTGAAAACGCTAAGGCTTTTTGTCTGTCAACGCAGGCACCGGCGTCAAAACCCGTTTCGCAAGGCTCTGGCCCGAAGCCGCGTGGTATTGTGAAGGGGGCCAGGGGAACCTAGTGCGCAGGCTGGCTCGGGTGCGAGCAGCCTGGCTGGGATGGCCAAGTCCACGCGTGAAGGGGTTGCGCAGGTATCCGAGAGGGGCCTGCGCGGTGGAGATACGGATGATGAAAAAGAATTCCGTCGCCGTATGGAGGCGGGCACCTGGTGCGTCCACGAAATGTTGGGCGCAATTATGTGTCAAGATGCAATGGTGCCGTCGGGCGGCAACTCAGAACGATCTGAGGTCTCCGATGCCGACGCGAAAGAGCACGAGAAGGAGTGTTGCCATATCTGCAAGCCATAGCTTGTGCACGCTAGCCAAGCATTCCATGCGAATGATGCAGGATTTGACGCAGCAATCCGTATTCGTAATGGAGGGTGTGCGCAAAATGCGCGTACCACTACCGAAGCCCATCTTCGTGGTGAGCTTGAAGCTACTCAACGTGCTCTTGCTCAGGCGCGCGATGAAGCTCGTGAGCTCACAAACACAATCGTGGACCTTCGAAGGGTTTGCGGATCATAAAATCTGGGAGTAGACGAATATTGTGCGGACGGACATATCTGAGTGCTGTATGTGCGAAAAAAGAATATGGCAGTATATAATGGAGGGTCAAAAAACTCGAAAGGCACTCTGCAGTGTGTCGGAACTGTTCCGACACAAGACAGCACCTCTTCCTTTTTTTTGGCTGACCTTGCACCCTGTTAAAGAATCCAGAAACCCCCGGCCGAAAATTTAACGACACTAAATTCAGAGGAGTTGATCGTGCCAATCTCAAATCGCAAATTAAGCACCGAATTCAGCAAGACTTGTGGGACCGGCTTGTTCAGCAACCATACGAGTTTGTAGCTCTTCCAGAGAACGATCGTAAGGCAAAAAACGCGGTGCATATGGAATTGGAGGCATGTCAGATCGCAGCGCACTGGAGAAACGCAAGCGACTCAGAGAGGACTTTCCTCTGCTAAACGTCACAAACCTGATGATACTCCTGCCTCTGCTGGCCCGTCGACATCTGCGCATCTGCGCGAGGAAGAAGAAGAAGAGGAATCTTCTGAATCTGGCGACGGATTGTCGGGGATCAAATAGAACTCGACGATGAAGATGAGGGGTCCCCTGAGGTGCTCGAAATAGAGTTTAGCTGAGGGAAATACAGCTGTCGACTCGATTGCCATCGCCGATGAGATCGCCGAGTGGGTGGACACTGTTCTCGATGATGCTGCTCCTCTTGAGCCCGTGGAGCTTGGGTTTCTAGCTGAAGCCAGTCTCAAGAAAGCTCGCAATCTAAAGACTTCCGCGCTACTGCGCCCGAAAGCCACGCAGGTGGAGCCTCTCCAAGCTCATTTGTGATTTGGGGGTCACTGAAAATAGCCATGAGAGAATCAAATCCAAATTTGTGCATACTCGGAGCCAAGGAGAGGAACATGGTTGGGAAAACGGGAACGTGGTTGAAAAATGTGACAAAAGCGGGTGATGGACAAACAGGTGCAATCTGATTCGAGGCATCTGCTTAAGATACGAGATATTTACCACTGCACTGGATTGATTTTGATGCGACTGGCAGCCCACAGCATAAGAGAAACCCAGAGCGAGCATAGCATGAATTGTGGGACAGCGAAGGATTGGGGGCTAGAAAAACGGGGCCATTGGCTTATTTATGCTCGACAAAATGTGGCGGCGCTACGTGGCCGCTGCTTGAATATAACTGCGGCACAGGGAGAAATTGCTGCGCCAAACTCTGCGCCAAACTGCGTGTCTCCGCGGATTTACTGCGACATGATCAGCTGAGGAACGGTCGGACCATCTGTTGAGCGCGAATTAACCCCAATTCCGCGGGGACACTACAAGATGTCAACCGAGCACAACATCATTCCAGGGGGTCAATCATGCACTACCCTGACACTCTGTTTTTTGTGTGCATGCTTTAATCGGTGCACTGCGTAGGGGACCTTGCTCCATATTTTATACAACATTCTGATGATATTGAACCAAATATTCCGGAAATGTGGGTCACAAATGGCGGTGTAGACCAACATCAGTTCAGAACACTTCGGCAGACCTCGGCCAAGACGTCGGTCGAGGTCATCTTGCGCAGGTCTGCCGAGCCTGGTAGAGTTTCGCTCGACACACTCTACACTCTTTTCCGTCCAAGAAGGTCCTCAGAGGCTTACAGTAGCGAACAATCAAACCCCGCTTATCATGTAGCGTGTGAAGGACTCTGTTTTAAGCAAATCTGAGTTCAGATTCAGATTCGGCTCGACGAAAGGAGCCTAAAAACATACCTCCGAAGTTTTCCCCACGAGCCGTTGGTTTTTCTCAATATTTTGGGCCCATTGAACGAAATTGTGTGTACCCCTTTTGGGCCTCCGGAGGTACACTTACGTCCAAAATCTTACTGAAATTCTAAGCGCAGCCTTCGGAGCCATCCAGTATACTCGGCAAACACTGACGCGTCAACCAACACGTACTGTGAAAGTGACCGCGTGGTGTCATGAGGCCAAGGGGGTTTGTTAAGAGGCAGAGGCGCGCCGCCAACTTGTGTTTGGCGAAACACGTTAGATTTGAGTTAAGCAGAGGCAGCAGATGGCTTAGTTTCTTGGATGGTGAACGTGAGTGAGTTATGGTCCGTTGATTTTGTTTGTTCCCGCCAAGGCGGAAAATGCGGAAACTCGAGCCGTTGAGCAATACCCACATTTGAATAAAATGGGGTTGGCACACAGGGTCGTAACAGGTCCAATATTTACTAATAATAGCGCTCAACCTGTCGCAGTCGGCGGGCGTAGTTGATCGAAGAACTGCCGTTGGGGGCCGAGTCCCATCATCGTGTAAGCCGTCATCGAGAAGCTTCTCTGTTACAACATTTGCCCAAGGTCCACGCACCCACCGGGATTTGAACGGATGTCGGCGGATTTAGCTTCGGAGATTTGAGGGATTGTGGAAACAGGGAGTGCCTGAGAGGGTTTTTGAATCTTGATACATTTCCCATGCTGCAACCTCATCAGGAAAAAAGCTCCTTTACTAATTTGGGGGTAATTTGGTCCTTGATTTGAGATTTGGGTAAAGTGGGGAAATTTTGAGAAAAGCGGCCAAATTGGCGACATTTCCAAAGTTAGAGTGTGAACCCCATGCCTTACAATCGCATTTTGAACCCCGTGCCGCACAATGTTCCGAGCCGTACCAGTCTGCCTACGGCAATTAACCTTACCCCACTCAATTGCCATATAACAGACTGGTAACGAATCTAGTCTTAAACAATCGGCTTGCCAACGGTATCGCCTCATTGACTCCATACTCAAGCCCCTGGGCTTCACACGCCTCCAATCGGACCACAGTATTTATCTATCGCGTCGTGGAGATTATCATCGTTGTCATACTCGAGTAGCGTTATACGTTGACGACCTGCAAGGAGCGACGAATGATAAGCCTACTTGGAACACAGTGAAATCGAAGTTATCGGAATGCTTTGAGATGAAGGCTCTTGGCGTCGCCCGATACTGCTTGACCATGGGACGGACAGAGTAACATTTGATAAAGGGACTGCATCCTATGGAACGGTTGGCGTCTCTGATAATGTATCCATTTCGGCTGCGTTCCGCAGAGATAAGTGTGCCATTTGGAACCACGTGCCTCACAATGGCGTTTTGAACCCAGTGCATTATATGTATTTCAGCCGGGTTCAGCAGTGATAAGGGATCAGTTGACGCATTTAAGGTTTGAATAGACGCCCTATCTTCCGGATTTGGCGAGCAAGGGCAATGGAAAAAAAAATCAATTATGAGCCCTGTGCATCATAATGTATTTCTTTCGGCTGTATTCCTCAGGGAAAAAGGGCCATTTTGAACCATGTGCCTCACAATGGCATTTTGAACCCTGTGCCTCACAATGGAACCTACCATCCAGTGCATTATTCTTCTAGGTTAAATGTCTTGTAACTTGGTGAGTGGGCGTATTGGATGTAAGACATCGATTCCTACACCACAAAATAATTGTGGAATTTTTTCTTCAGTCGGAGCAGCGCAGGCGGAGTTTCAAACACTTTTCTCTCACCGAAACATTTTTCGACGTGGGGCCCGATGCCTTCTGGGTTAAATTTTTTGTAACTTGGTGAGGGAGCCCATTGAATGCCAAACCTCGATTCCGGCTAAATATAAAGCTGAAAATATTCCGTCAATATCCGAAATATTGGCAGTGTGGTCGATACATTTTCTATTTCTCTGATATATTCGTTTTGGAAAATATCGAACCCCGACCCTGACCCGCGGCCGGTTCGGTCCAAGCGCAGTCTTCGAACTTCAATGGGGTCCGGTTCAGGTTCGGAATCGGTTCTGAACCCGACACCGGCAACACTATTGTTAAATCAAGGTGGCCAGTGTTTCGGACTGTGATTATCTCTCGTTCTGGTTGATGGACTTCTGCAAGCACATTTGCGCAGTGCAGCGGCTATTCCTGAGGAACCTACCTGTAACGTTACTCTACGCCTCCGCGTCGGACACGTCGAATCGGATTCAGAGGACGACGAAGAAGAAGAGATGACCGATGATCTTACCGCCACAGAAGATCATGAAGTCCAGGCACTCGTTAATAGTTTGCAGCCCCTTGCAGTCCACAGGCAACCACACCTCACTCCCCCGAGTCGAACTGGCACTTCCTCGAGTTCAACTTCCTCGAGCTCCACTACATTTTTGTAACAAAAGTTTGTCGCATTCCCCAACCTCACAATTATTTACCACCCGCTCGAGCCTTGCCTAACCGCTGGAAGCAGCTTCATCACATTCCGTTTCTTTCTCATCTTTCAACCTTCGGTCTCACCTACCGTTTTTCATTTATTCTTTAGCCTTTAGCCATATACTGTTGGCAAGTTCCCAGCCCTCCCGAGCTCGGATGAGGATCTTGATGAGGTTTTCAAAACATGGAACTCCCCCTGATCCCTTTCTCGCTTCCTTCCGTATCAGCATTCCCAGTTCTGTTGGAGTTCATGTAAAACCCGACTGCGGACTCTGTCCTTCAAGGGCTTTTCCGAGGGGGGATACCGCCATCTGGGCGGGATCTGCTTCCCGCGCACGAGCCGGATGCTCTTATCCTCATACTTACTGAAGAGCTTCACAGCAGGAGCAACAGGGAGATTTCGCTCCTATGGGAACATGGACATCGTGTTTGGGAGTTGTGGCGAATGTGTGCGACAAGAAGGGACACTACAAGACAGAGTGCCGGGAGAGGCAGAAATGGGAGGACACGAAGACCGCAGTTTCGGCGCACAAGGCATGTCGTATGGTGACCATCGAGGTCAGGAGCTCAACAAAATTGTGAAATCACTCCTTCATCCTTGGGCATCTAGTGATGGCGGCTTGTTGGTTTTGGTGCACACACTATGATGCAAAAAATCGATTTCTGGTTACTTTGTGTGATGACGAGTACATTGTTCTTCCAAAAATGTCAAATCGCGAAGCTCTTCTGGAACATTGCCTATCCAAAGACCATTACCATAGCTGCGCAAAGGAATTGAACAAAAGGTATTTTTACTGACAGCTGAATTGCAAAGGTGACAGTACATATGAACCGTTGATAATGGAAGAAGGGTTGAAAGATTCAATTCGAGGTTGCCGGGATATTTTACGGAGTCCTCTGACAGCTTTATCAAGAAGGGAGATATCAAGCTCGCCGGTAGATTTCATTTTAATATGGCTTAAATTTTCAAGTTTACCACCAAAAGAGCATGCATATCGCTTCAATGAAGCATTGTTGGTAGCCTCACGAAATTCACGAAAAATTTGATATTTTTCGCTCTGAGGCAGCACAATGGGGAAATTAATACCTGGTGTAGATGTCTCAAACGAGAGACGCGGAACTTTGTGAGCGTTTCCAGGCAGGGAGGGGGCTTTTCGTTTCTTGGACTTGGACCGCAGCTCAAGAATCAATGTACACGCCTGAACTTCACTGGGTGAAAGAGACATCGGACTCAGCCCAGCCGTTATGGCCTCCGACTTGAGTATAAGACACACTTCTGTACATTCATGGACGAGGAATTCGGTACGTAGAGCATCGAGGTGTTTCCTCTTTTCTCCTGGCTCTTGGGCACACAGGTGCTGATGGCGGACCGTCATCTTTCTCAGTGGGTCTAGACTGATGTGTGTGCAAACAGCTGTAAAGGACCCTATCCGTGTACTATTTACACATTCCAATCGAAAGTAGAGGACACACTGAGTGGCTAGTAGCGATTACTAAATTGGGGCTGAAACTTGTCACGAAGTTGTTTGCAACAATAATCGATCAGCACTCGAGGATTTCGGCCAAAACCTGTTGTAAATGATTGCCCGGATGCAGTGCAAGGGCAGTACCACCTCTAGAGGTCTGCGTGTGGCCCAGGCCAAAATATACGAGGTTGCCGAACATGGGAGTCCGTCTATTTATAAAATTACGCCTGCGTCCGTCCGAAATCTTTTCAAACTCAGCTATCTCCGCTCGACAATTCTGTCTATGCCAAGGAGTCGGCGACGCCGGCTCCCCCCAGACCACATCTTCTGTTTGATTCGGAACGAATGCGGCCAGAGTGCGCCGCTCCGCACAATCACCTTCCATCACTTCTCTTCGAAATAGGCTCGAGCCATGAGAAAAGCGGCCCAGCAGCCGCTTTATAACATATTCAGGAACACTGCCGAAGCGAAGCGACGGCATAGCTTTTACTGTAATATAATCATCCTCTAGCCCTAGAAAATTAGGCAAGTAATCGATCAGCACCCGAAGATTCTGGCTAAAACCTGTTGTCAACGATCGCCCGGATGCAGTGCAAGGGCAGTACCAACTCCAGAGGTCTGCATGGGGCCCCGGCCAAAATATATGAGGTTGCCGAACGGACATGCCACGAACACACGCCTTTCTGAATATAGGGCCGATGACAACACAGCCCGAATTCTATTTGGCCCACTCCGAATGCTTAACCACGACTGCAGCCCGAACGCGGAGGTGAGCGATTGAGACATCAAGCAACAGATTTCCTAAGCCCGGCGTCCAGCACCAGAAAATCACTGGATGTGAATTGGGTCTCGTAGTCCGAAGCCTGAACTCTGGAGAGGCTATTCCATTTATTTAGACCACCACTCTTGAGAGATTATGTTTCTAATTGGGGTTTCTCCGATGCATGGTGCAATTTTGGGGTTGATGTTGCAGCACTGCTTGCTGACTTGTTCTGTGGGGGTATTTTTGGTTTTAGACCTCCATAATTAAGCTAAGATGCATTAGAATTCAATTTATGGTCAAATTCCTGTCCATTCAGTCTCAGGGTATTTATTTGAGGGCAATGTTTTGGGCGGATCATGAGATGACATAACTGCCATCAGCATCGCTGATCTCTCTCCGGCTCTAGACAGTGCCAATGATCCCATTCATCCGAAACAAGTTAGGGCCTCTGCGCGTAGGATCCTCAGATATCTGTCAATTGTTGGCGGTCCAGCTCAGTGCATGTAATCTCCAGCAATAAATGCATTTCCGGTTACTTTCTGTGATAGCGAGTAGAAACCTCTCAGTTCTCTGAAACGATGGCCACGTCCCATCTGTGGCTCCGCCTGGAAGAGGCCTTCAGTTCGAGCCCCTCGAGCCCCACGGCGGTGGGGAAGTGGTGTAATGGGCACGATTGGGGCGGTTTCTGATGCTGGGGTGCAGTTAAGCGCTTTGGATTTGAAATTGGTACTGTTTCTTTTGCTGGGCGTTGGATGACTGGGTCAAGTTTGAGACGACGCATAGCTGATCAATCAAATGACCCACGCGACCCGGAACATTCTTGCGCATCTCCCTCATCCCGCTTCCCAATGGGCGTTCCACGCGGTGTATCCTTCCAGATCGTTTGGCCGATGTCCATGAAAAAAGATTGACCAGACGCTAAAATCATCAGAAGCCCATCAAGTCCCTGAAGAGAGGCAGTAACGCATCGGGACAAAAGTGTGGCAAATCTGGAAAGTCTTTAGGTGCAGAAGAGGAAAATTGCCTCGGTAGGGCTCACTCTTTTAATATGAACAAGGGACTGGTCGGCCGCTTCGCGGCCTCCCATCCCCTTTCGTGCAATTTATGTGTTTGCAATAAGCAACACAATAATCAAATCCATGGTGCACTTGAGCTGCATTGAATTGGCCCTGCGGAATGTCGATGCATGTGCATCAAGAAGCATTTAAAGACTCGGTGCTGAGAGTCGAAGAACGAAATAAATTATCTGAGCCCGGCGCAGATAGCGCCAACACTTCATTTCCCTTCATTTCACCACTGGCTGCAGTACGTGCCTGTGATTTTGGTCGTCTTTTCAGCCTACTATTCAATTCTGTCCCTCAGAGGTAGAGGTTGTCCAAATTGAACTTTATCTGCGGGGCAATCCGTTCAATGAGTTGAAATTCTATTTCTTTCGTGCCGTAAAATGTACAGTCACCCATGACGCTTTGACTTTTTTCCATTGCGGTAATAATTCTTTCTCGACTTTAAGTTTAAAGTGACTTGGGGCATTTTCTCCAGTGAAAAGTCACGTGACTCTCGATTTCGCCGCGGCCGCCTTTGTTTCGGGGATGGTGGGAGGCATCTGTCAATATTAATGTTAGCACCAGGGTAGTCCCTTCAATGGTTCACATTTTGAACCCCGTGACTTGACATCCTGTAAACCAATGCAATTCCAATGAAGTCCCAGGGCCATGTTCAATGCGTGCCTTGACATCCTGCAAGCCATTTCAATCCCAATGAAGTCCCAGGGCCATTTTCTGCGTCTCAGGAATCAATAGCCCTGCTTACTGCGAACATTTACGGCCACTCAGATTGCGCTGGGAGGTATTATTGAGCTTTCCAGAGCGCAATTACTGATTTACATTTTGAACTGCGTGACCCTATTTAAATTACCTTTTCAATGGTCTAAAAATGTGGACCATTTTCTGGCTGGGATCATTCCAATATTAGAAAGGCTCTGGTAAATCAACCCCAAAAGGTGGCACGCATGAATATATTTCTGAATAATATCTGTCCAAAGGTGTGGGCCTCTGCGGAATCACCGTGCGGCCCATTCTATTATCATTAAGGTTTCATGTGAATCGGATATCAATTGAGCTCGGAGTCAGTGTTATGGTCAAAAACATCCTTTTGGGGGAAAAATAGCTCCCACCCGAAGTTCCGCAAAGAGCAGAGGACAAAGATGATTGAGCCGCCTCAGGTGAACAATGAGGCGAATGCCCAGGTCATTATTTACTGATGCCGTCCAACTTGATCAACCACTTCATCAAACCTGAGAATTTTATTCTCTGTCGCATCTCCATCAAGCTCGCGTCGAATGATTCGTTCTGGATATGTCTGATGTTCGTCTGACTTTGCGTGAAGTCGACAAGGCTTTCGGCCTCTTCGTCGTCGGATAATGTCTTGTCCTGATCGCATTCAGTGGAAAGAGTGCTACACAAAACTAGCTTCTGGTGCAGAGGGGTCCATTTCAAAATGTGGCCCATTGAAAAAGCAATAGGGTCACGTGGTGAAAAATGTAACCCAGTAGAGAATGGCCGTTGGCTTTGAAATGGTTTTCACGATGTCAAATCACGTGTTTCAAAATGTGGCCCATTGAAAAAGCAATAGGGTCATGCGGTCCAGAATTTAACCCAGTAATAGCGCTCTGGCAAGCGCAATTACGCCTCCGAGCGCGATATGAATGGCTGTAAATGTTGGACCATTGCACACATTTTGAAATACGTGATTTGTCATCGTACAAACTCATAGCTTCGGCATAATCAATCATCATGCGAGCAAGTTCTTGCCGGTGACTAGTTACAGCTCTTTGCGGAACATAGCAGGGCTAACTGGCTTGCGTTGAAGGGCACGTGTGGTGTAACGAGGATGCAGCGCGCCGCCAGCCTGTAATTTATACTGGAAACTCACCCGGTGTGCATGTCGTTGATTCACTCAAAAAATTGGTGGGCATTCCACTCCTGCGACTTGAACAGGTAAAATTGTGGCTTCAGAGCCCAACAAGCAAAATATTGTGAAGCTTGCTTCAGCGGGGGTCAATTTCCCTGAAATTTATACTGTGACCCTTCCAATCTCTCGAAGCGTGATTAATAAAAAGTTGTGCACAGCCATGATGCGTTGATCCATGGGAAAGCCCGTATTCCCGCTCCAAGGGGACGGATGAACTACTGTACGTTCCCCATGTCACGACTCAGCACGCATACGTAGCCTTGCTCGTGCCACAGAAAGCCTATGCACAAATCCGTCAACTGTTGCCCTATACCCCACACTATACCTGGGGGGGGGGGGGTTATATACTCCCGCAGTCCAAATGTCTGAATAACGAGTTTATTGAAGACAAACATGTAGTAATGTATGGGTGGTTATCCTTACACAGAACTACAAGATGCCAACGGAGCACACACGAGCAAACATATTATTTCATTCAATTCGACACGGGGTGTGACCCGTGACTTGTTGAACCGATTCACAACCCGGGTGGGTGACCGTGACGAGCGCCAGAATTCAACATTCGTCAAAAATGCACACATCTTTCGTCCGAGTGCAGGAAAAGGCATTGAGCATGTTTTTCACCTCTTTAGATATATTTTGGAGGGCAGAGGTGAGTTTTTACATTCCCTCGGTGCCAGATACGCACTCTTCCCCACAATTTCTGGCATTTTTGAGCCAGAATTGTCATAACTGATAATACTGATATTTTTTCCAGCGAGGGGGAAATACTTGACGAATTTAAGCTTTTACCATGAAATTTTGATTGTGGGCTCCCCACGAGCGAGAACATCGCACAGCCGGGGTTCAAATTTTGACTGTGGACTCCCCACGAGCGAGAATATTGAAATTATTGCTGAGTCAGCCTTTCAATTGCCTTTGCAATTGATTCGGCCCGAAGCTCCCAGGACTGCCACCCTCGATATGGAGAGCCCTCTGGTTTAATAAGCAAAACAGCTACGGTGATTCGGAAAGGACAGGGCTGCTTAGAATAATGCTGGGGATCATCTGGCAATTCCCGGCTGGAAATGAGCTCTCCATATCAAGTCACGTTGTCTTAGGAGTGTGTATCGTCGATAGAAACAAACAATCTCGGCTGTATTCGGCAGCGAGGTGGAAACACTTGGCAAGAACAACCCCTGTGCATGCAGGATAACCCATTCAAAAACTTCGAAGATTGGGGGCCAGAGCTTGTTTTCGCAAGACCTCCAACGCTGCTAGAGATAGACCGTGTGTTCCCACGCCCACCACGCGCAAATACGGGTAACCTCACTGGACACGAGGCAACTCAATGACTCCAAAAATATGGGCAAGTATCAAAGCCATTCGAGCCATTAGCCATCAATTTGCGCAATGCCAAACAGCCATCAGATGGCTCGAATGGCTGCATCGCAAACTCTCTATTTTTGTGAGCATGGCCTGCGTGGAGCGAAGCACGAGACTCATGGCAGAGATGGTGTGCACTGGAAAACAGGCGCTCGACCGATACACTGGTCCCGGGAATGGCGAGGAAGTCGCAGGCCATTTTTGAAATAATCGGGAATTCGTGTTCGTATTCCTGTATAAAAGAAGCTCAGCAACACGTCCAAAATATACCCACCGAGAGAACCTTACCTTCCACCATGCGAGCGGGGCATTGCAATCACCGTTATAATTATTGAATGCATCCCAAAAGCGCTTCGATTCGCTTTCAATGGGGATCTCGGGCCCCGAAACGTCCTCCATGTTCGCCATGCAGATATCATCGAGGAACGAGCCAAACGTACCAGGCCGGGAAGGCTGTATCACGACCTTGGGCTGGCGCGACTCCTCGTTGTTGGCGTGGATTTTCTGGTACGACTTGTAGACATGCTCGAATAATACCTCTGCTCGGGTTGCGTTCAGCAGTGATGCTGATTCGCGCTCTTTGTCAATCTTACGAAACCATGCGATCCCCAGGGACGGGTGAAGCACTAGCAGCACGTCAAAGACTCCATGTGACACAGGAAAGAATTCACGTACATGTCGCGATTATGTTAAGTTGACAGCTACAGGCCTTCGAATAGTAATTTTGCCATCGACGAGTTCCTTGGGTGCAGTACGAATGCGAGGTGGCTTCGGGCCAGAGTTCCCGTCAGCGGGCTTGGGGGCCATGGTGGTACGATAAAACGCGTCGGGTCACCCTTTGTCACGACTTATATTTCTATCGATTGTTGAGATGTGCGGATGTTGGGTCTAGTTGTAGGAAATGGTTAGTTGCCGTGTTGGATGGCCAAAAACTATGCAGCGGGAGCTCAGATCTCAGAGCTCAGAGCTCAATAAGGCCTAAGGGAGAACACATTCATTGAAGGAAAAAATTAAATGCACACCACTCAGTTGTCTACTACAACTATGACATTTCAGTCGACATCCCAGGAGATGTCGCGGCGAATGACATCATCACTTTCTTGACCGATATTTATCTGCGATATCGCGATTCTGTCAACAAACGAGGTTGCTTGCATCGCTGTTCCGCATTTGAGACGGGTTTTAGTTGCGGCTAATGCTGATGCGAGCGGGCAAACGAAATATCTAGAGGGACGCAGCCCCGGACGCTTGAGAGGTGAGAGATGGAAGTGGAAGGGAAGCCAAGGCCACACCCACGCACAGACCATGCTCGGTCCGACTGCCAAGTCTTCCCTTTTTAAGAAGGATTGGTTCACACTGTCAATCGATGATGCTGTGCTACAATTCTCTTCCGCTTTGCAGCATAGGGTCATCAGTTCATTTTCAAGCACCGGTAATAACCGTTTAAACCTTGTGGAAACGGTTTATAAACCGTTTGAGCTCACCGGCACTATAAAAGGAAACGGAAACGGTTAAAACCGTGTATAAACGTTTATACACGGAAAGGGTTGGAGCCTTATACTGGATAATGTCTAATCATGACAAAAAATAGAGTGGGAGAGGATATTTCAGTCGTGTCCCCGAGAGGAAGTGATTGGAAATGCCCCAGAAGTAGGGGACGAGGTTAGACGAGCTATTCAGCTCGGATACAAGAACGACCCGATCTTCAGTAAAATTGTGAATGACCCGAAGGCATTCTCAATGTTCACCATGCACGATGGAATGATATATTCCAGAAATCATGGAGGTGAAGCAGTTTTATGCAGGGTTGGCATTGACCGGGGTCAAATCACTTTGACCGAAGGGTCAAACGGAGAACAACTTCAAAATATGCGGAGATTCGCATATATCCTACAACTATGGGTAAGTAGAGAAAGATTTTGAATGGTTTGATGAAACTCGGATAAACGGTTGGGTCATAAAACAGGTGCCAAGTTGGCTTGACCCCAGTCAATGCCAACACTGGTTTTATGCGTCCCTAACGCCAAAATGGGGGAGTACTCCGTAAGGGGACGACTTATTGAACAAGCTCACGAGAGCTTAGGCCATTTTGGACCGCAACGCAAAAGCGTGCGCTTAGTAAGCTGATTGCCGACAATTTGGCGGCAAATGGACTTCAAATCCAGTGCACAATTCTCTGAGTTAACAGACTTGTGCTGGCTGATTTTGATTGCGAAAAAGGCTAGTCTCTCGTAGACAAACGCTTCAACATTGAAACTCGTACCTCGTTTAGAAAAAGGCTGCTATAGGACTATATGGAGCATCCTGGCGGCCGAGGAAGTCGTATGAGATTGCGATGCGGCCGGGGTCTATCCATCCCGGCGAGGCGGTGGATACATTTAAATACGCCAAGCTTGTGGGCGGTGGACGGTGGACGGCAGATTGCTGTAGCTTGCGCTTCATCTCTCAGCACCTGGGACATACGTCTTTCAGCGATGTCGAGTCGTTGGCACACACGTAGAGGCCTGAAGGACTCAGCATAGCATCGCGCGCAACATCATATGCATCCATGGAAACAATCCGACTTGCTGCGACAAAAAAAAGGAACTGTATTTCTGAGATCTGAAGTGTGCTGAAATCTTGTCGCCGCTGTCCTGTCGCAACTGTCTTCCGACGTGGGAGGATTACCAGATTCATCAAAGCAGGTTGCCAAAGAACACACGGGGAACAATCTACAAGCGAAGATCCTTGCGTATACTTTATCGCAAAGTCGTGTACCATGAAGAATGCACTGGGTATACTTTCCGTATGCTACACTTCATACCAAAATATTGTCAAAACGCAAACTGCGAGAATCCCGGGGATAATTTATTGCAAACGTGAAGATCTTTGTGTATGCTTCAGCGCAAACATTGCGTGTAGCACTTGTTTTTTTCTCTCTGCAGTTCTGGATGCTGGTGCGTTCACTTAGTATAGACCTCAGCTGAAATTCTCAGCCAGTCTCCCAACCAACTACGCAACCCGCCACAACTATCCACCCTTAACTCCTTCGACAAACAATATACAAGTTTTCCTGTTAAAGCGTCTACTTATGAGAGACTAAGACCCTCAATTGCTAAACATCTTTCTCTGTGCTTGGAGTAGACTTATCATATTTGGAATATGTTACCCGAGCCGAAATGGCGAGGCTACAAATTCCACCTGTCATTTGTTTGCTACAATGCAAAGTGTCCGGGACTCCAACTCAAGGGGAGTGGGAAATGGAAATTAATACAAAAGGGTTGCAAAAAAAAAAAAAGTGCAACAGTCGTATAGCTAGCCAAACGTTTTGGCCGAAAAACTTCAGTTCCCTTGGTGAAAATTGCATTAAGGTTGTTCACAGTAGCCATTTTTGGGCTCCTTTTTGTTTCCTTTTTCTCTCCTTTTCGATGTTCCTATTTTTTTTGCCCGATTTCTTTCCCCTTTTCCATTCACACGTCTAAAAAGGTCTAGAGTCCCAAAAACCAGATTTCTGGGTGCAGAATTGGCCGAAAACAAAAGAAAAAGGAAAGAAAAAGTGAGTTACTGTGCACAGTTAAGCAAACAGATCTGCAAAAAGGAGAGTAAAAAGGGAACCTCAATTACCATAGAAATACAATGGAATATTTACCTGTATGCAGGGGTACATGGGCTATTAGAAAGGTATTTAAGAGCCTAGAAATAATATAATCCAACAAGAACCAGGCCGAGGGATGGATCTGAAATGGGAAAATAGAAGAAATGCAAAAAGGGACTGTTTCGTAAAAATGAAGGGGGTGTGCCCATTTTCAGAAAAGCCCTTTTGGGGTTCATTTTGTCGCTCCTCTTTGTTTCCTTCTCTGAAAGAGGGAGGTGAAAAGGAAGAGGAAAAGGCGACAAAAAGAAGTGAAAGAGGGCTGCTTGCAAAATTCAGGCATAGATCTAGAGGCTTCCCCTCCCACTGAACTATCATTCAACCACATTTTCTTCCATCTGAAAAGCCTTACTGCTGTTTGCGGAACTTAGGGCGCGGCAGGTTTTTCTCTGTTTTGACCATTTTCCGCCAGAACAGCGGTTGTGAGCTCATTTCGGGACCGTTTGCCTTTAAAATGGGCTCATCCTCTCGGCAATGAAAATGCGGAGTGCACCGGCACTTTCACAGGACATGCTCTCGTAGCAAAGACGTTGTGCCTCGTGGAATCCATTCGCGAGATGTTGCTCCATGTCTCCCGGTCTCGAACCTGCTCGCCCTTTGCAGCTCTTATATCCTCGCACCGGGTCTCCGCCATAGACTTGACGCCGCGCGGAATCCTGCGGAGGATGCAGCGGTGTCTCAACTGCCGGAGAAAGCGACGCAATGGCGCCGTCGCCTACGATGACGCATCGTGGATAACGAAGCATCTCTGCGCGGTAACTTACTTGCTTGCTTTTTGTACTTAGAGCATGAATGAATGATCTGTTCATGGGTAAAATCCACCAGAAACGTTTCGATGATACGGGCGAAGCTTCCACAGACTCTTCATACGTTGCAAAAGGTGTCGCAACTTCAGAAACGGCCAAAGGAGGGAAAGAGAGGCTGATTTCCTTTTTGGGAAGCGCACAAAAAAAAAATCTCGTGATTGTCATTATTTTCAGGATCTCCTGTAATTTGCAAAAGAAGATGGGAGGACGCGAAGCGGCCGACCAGCCTCTTGTACTGCTAATATTGTTTGGGATGAGTTTCTTTTGTAAATCAAAAATATACATCTTCCCAAGTTGAACAATACTCTCGATCTTCGTTATGAACCAGGGGGAGTTAGGACGTCCTTGGTCGTCTGAAATGGCTGAAAAATCGGTGGCGCGGATGGTTGAAAGAATGGTTAGTGATAAGGGCAAGATACAGGGGTCGCGTCGAGTCATCAAAATTGGCGATAGAAGAATCTTTTCGACGGAATGAGACGAAGTCCGCTGTCAGGAGCAGCATCATTAGGACGGAATTAGTGGCAGAGAGGCATTCGTGAAAATATTATGTATTAGGTAATTTGTGGTTTCAGGCCGTTTTGGGACCGAATGCATTCTAGCATGCTCAGAACATGTCCCAGTGACCTAATATTTTGGAAGGACAACACCTATACTTTGGGAAACATGTGACAGAGCCAGAATTTTATTGCTGAACCTTTAGGTTTGGCTACCATGGAGAACTTGGATTTCAGCCAATTTTGCTACAAGTACAAACAATGATTGGTCATTGAATATTAGTCGGTTCAGTTAAGAAGAGAAGTTGCTTTACTGGAATACCAAGTTGGCTACTGGATGAAATTTCGGAGAAACACCGCTGCCTTTTGAGTTTTATTCCGCCGTACTAAGGGTTAATGTTGTCGATTTCTGCTCTTGAACGACTCGGACATCGCGCCGAGTTAGCCGAATTGGCAGATGGGTGACAGGACTTGACAGATCCGTGATTCGCCGGTTTCCATCGTGATTCGGTCAGTACTTGGCGTGCAAAGAGAAAATTTGCTTTGCTTCGAACCACCATGTCCGCTACTGCTACCTTTTCTAACGTGGCCGTATCCACCGCATTCAACGGGGATGCTGCGACTTCGTGTATCTCTCTGGCTTGGATCTTGAATGCTGGGCTGCGCACATCTAACTCTCGCGTTTCTGGTCTTGTAAACCTTCCCTGCGAAGACGGCGTCATCTCAATGACCATGGATATTCCGGTAGCTGCTTCGCTGTCTCATGATCTTGTACTTGGCATGGACTGGTTCCAATTCGTGCGCGCCGCTGCCCCTCAAATCATTGTTCACTTGAGTTCTGGCTCACTTGACGTTCGACAACCCCTACCCTCGAGATTCGGCGCAAACTCTGAAACTGTTTCATCAATGGGTGCGACTCGACCTTTCGATTGGCTTCATCTAGTACTAATTTCCTCCGAGGCTCCTCATCCGTTACGCGAATCTTTCGAGGAGAGATCAGTGCAAACCCCTCGGCCTCCCCTCTTGCGTCCTCATCGACACCCCGTACGTGGGGCGTCGATGTAGTAGCTGCTTGCACGGTTGCGGGCCCCCTCAGGACCTCTCGTACGCGAGGGGTCCAAGCATCTCGTACGCGAGGGGTCCAAGCATCTCGTACGCGAGATGTCACGCCCCGTACACGGGGCGTTCCGGATTTGTTCGTCCGTTTGACTGAGTCTGAAAAGAATGCGGTTGTATGTTTTCTTGCCATTGAGAAGCGGGTTCCTATTTATCCCTGTATTAAGGAAGATGGCTCCGTATCACCAGGGTTAGTCTCGTGACCAGCCTCTTATGACATCCCAAAGGGAACCCTGTCATAAGAGTCTGGAACAATCAGCGGCCACCTAACCGTACCATTGCGCTATCAATTTTGATGGCTTTTCCCCACAGGTATTGCCCATTGTTCATGTGTGTTTTCACTGTGTTTCTTAGCCTTGGCCTGTATTTCAATGTGCTATGCTCTTTTAAACTGTCAAGTACTTCTCCTGAGGCTTTTTGCGTTTATTCACAGAGTTGTCTGCAACGCGAAGTCATTAGAATATATTTTTAGATGTCTTGGCTGAATTGGATAATTTTTGTATTTTTCGATGTGAACTAGAGTGTACCAGGTACCAGAGCTTTTGGTATATTTCTCAAGTGCATTTCTGAATAGCCATGAGGCACAAATATGCAGAAAGTCACTTTACGAACATGAAGCAATACCTGTGGGAAAAAGCCATCAAAATTGACAGCGCAATGTTACGGTTAGGTGGCCGCTGATTGTTCCAGACTCTTATGACAGGGTTCCCTTTGGGATGTCATAAGAGGCTGGTCACGAGACTACACCAGGGTATGTGTGCATGGATGTCAAGTCAGAAACGGAAAACTACTGATGCTCTAAGGGCTGATTTTGTTATGCATCAGTGCACAACTGCGTGTCTTGTTCTTAAATCTGAAGCTCTGTCAGCCGGTTTACATCCTGAAATTCCCCTTTCACTCACTGAACTTCAAGAGTGTTCATTGATTCTTGGTCTTTGGTCCAAGGCTCAGAAAAGGAAAAGTGTTTGTCTGCCTGAAAGTCCCCCGAAGCGTTCTCGTTTGTCCTTCGAGACATCTGCGCCTGGTAGTGCAGTCCAGCCATCCTCTTTGGCTTGGCTTATGGATGCACTCTTTTCGATGAGCAGCCATGACATCGACATGGCCGGTATGCGACACAAGATGAAGTACAGTCCAGCCATCCTCTTTGGCTTGGCTTATGGATGCTGCACCAAATCGAAGTGGCCTTTCTGCGACGTGAGCTGCAGTGCAGTCCAGTCATCCTCTGTCACTAGGTTTACAGATGCGCTATGCTCAATGAGCAGCTGTGCGATGCCGAGGTGGCCATTCTGCGACGCCCTATGCAGCGCACTATCATAAATCTCGTGGAGTCTGACTATAAGTGAGACTATAGTGTACCGTCGCGAAGTTTATCAAGTGCAGTACCTGGCAGGGACATGTATGGATTGCAAAACTCTACACTGTCGATTTGTATATGTGTTTCATTCATTCAAGAATCAATTCTCCCTCCACCAGCCAACAGGAGCTCGCATTGGGCGGAGAGACGAGGAACGGATGAGATCTTATCGTATAAGTTCAATTTGGCGGAGGATTGATGCCATCTGATCGTATAAGTTAGTTTGCTTGATGGAACTTGGCGCGTAAGTTAGCTCAAGGGAACTTGAGAGTAAAGAAACTAGGGTCTTGGTCAGATGAGGGGAAAAAATACTATACAATTTCGATCAATTCGGCACCAATTTCGAATTTTTAGTACAATTACAGCAGATGGCAGTACCGAAGGCGCGAATCAGAAAAATGCTGTTTTGGGCATTTTCCGATCCCTGCGACCGATTTGCCTGTATCTCGGTGAGTTCTGCACGGATTGAGATGAGACATAGCTAGATAATTCGGGGTAATCCGCAAGCAATTAGTGATAGAGAAAAAGTCCCAAAATTATTCTATAGTTTGTGAGCCGGGTCTGGGGGTGATTTTGGGGATCAATTCAGTCTACCGGCATCTAGGCATGTTCAAATGACCTAGATTTTTGTGAGGGAAGAATTATATGCATTCTGAAAGTTGTGATAGAGTCGCAATCTTCAATACTCTAGTTTATCGTGCTTGCAATGACATCAGGAGAATGGCAATACACCGCAATCAGAAAATATTACGATATTTGAATCTACTACTGAACTCTTTGCAAATCTGACTCCATCAGATCTTTCAAAATGTATCAAAGTTCTACCTGACAAAAATCCACATCATTTGGATGTGTCTAGATGCCTGTAAACTGCAGTCATCCACAAAATGGCTCTTTAAACCAATGTCACTGAATATATAATATCCTCAAAACTTTCTTTCTATCATTAATTCCGCATAGGTTAGCTGAGTATTTCTATCCAGATTTTATGTGAATCGGTGCAGGACTCGCTGAGATATTGGGGATTCTTTGGAAACCTCCCAAAACAGAAAGTTTTTGATCCGCGCCTTCGGTACTGCCAATTGCTGTAAAATCCAAAAGAAATCCCATAATTTGAGAAAAAATTATTGCCGCAATAAAATAAAATAAAAATGGGTGTGACGCGTGACCGCCGAATTGAACGAAATTGTACAGTACCCTGAAACACATGACACACCGGAGTTTGACGCAGATATTCACCGACCAATATTGCGCGAATATAGGGTGTTTCCGTGGAATATAGGCAGAATGCAGCCAAAATATCGGCATGCCAATATTCTGCCACAATAGGCTGTTCCCGCGAAATATTGACGGAATATTGGCCGCATATTGGCCGCATATTATCGACACTTTTTTTTCGACTACCATTACATCACGTTGGAAGAGAATCAAAGATAGATGTATTCAAGTTGTGCTACCACAAATGCACTACATAAATACCATGTACCCGTCCAGACCTGTCCATAAGGAATCTAGCCTGTATCTGCAGTGGGGATCAGCTGAAGTCGCGAGTAAGCGAAGACGAAATGGGAGAGACATACCATATCGCCGTTCATGATGAGCGCTCCCGCGCGACCTTTATCGTCACCGCCTTCCTCCGTGCTCGGATCACAATACAACGGAAGACGATGTGAAGCGTATGTGAACTGTCGGTGTATACGGCGCACCCGCGCCCGCACAGAAAGTTAGCGACAGTATAACGGTTCGTACGGAGAAGATACAAACCCACCTGTAGCAAATTCCGCGAGTTGTGAGTATGAAGGCAGGTGATCTACAAACAAATGACCGCCACCGAAGCCGCGGAAGATATGCAAACTTACTAGCAAATGTATCCTCGCGTCGCTGCGCACACCAATGAGGAAAGCCAGATGTTTGCATGAGCATAGTCTAGATCTAGAATAACTCTTTAGCAGGAGGATGCAAGGAAAGGATAACCGCACCATCGATGTCACTGCAGCATACCTGTAGTCGTAAAGCCGCTGATTAACAATAACATTGTGTGCTAATTGCGGAGGCCACTCACCGATACTGCTACTCCTTGTACCCACGTACTCGTAACCAAGGTCAAGCCTGCTCGCCGCTTCAAAGAGGGTGTGCTGTGACATCGGGTGGAAGCCTAACCAGGAAACCTGAGAATCAATGGAAGCCGCACTAGCCAAAACAAATCAATAGGGATACGCACCGCGAGACAAATCAAACGATAAGTTGCGATACAAGGAAGTCGGCCTGATAAATGATCAGTTTTACATAGTGATCAAGTTGGGGTGGAGAGGGCGATGGAATAAGGCAATGGAAAAGAGGAGGGACCTAGCCTGCATAAAGCACATGCGGCCATTACTCGCGTCTATGAAGGGAGGGTTCGCACCTCCTAGCGCCCGCATCTGCTTCCGTCCACCTCGTTCCCCGCGCACCGTCGTCCTTCCCCGCGGACCATCGCGCACCCGCACCCGCACCGCTTCCATCCCCCACAACGTCGATGCTCTGTCCATAGGCATCCGCGTCACACCCGCTGCAGATCTCTCCTTTGTCTGTAATACGCACCTAAGTCGCGGCCATTGCACCTCACGTCCGTGTAACCTGCTTGGAGTGCTAGAACACACGATGTATGCTGCTAAGAGGTAATTGGGGTGCAATTTGGGCCTCAAGACGCGTCGAGACGGCTGAGACGCGGCGATCTTGGTCGAAAGTGGGGACAATCATAGAGCGCGCAATTTGCATGATATCAAGTAGAAAAGTAGGGTGGGGCTAGAGAGGTATGCAAGGAAGACAATTCCAAGAGTTGGGGAGGAAAGAATGAGTTGTGAGAGAGCAGTCGATGCCGCGTCATTTGTGCATGGAGGGAGGAAGGACGGCATGTGTCATTATGTAAGCGACGGCGCCAGAAAACCACGAAGTCCGAATTCTCGAGAAGTCCAACTGCAACGAATATATCAATAATATGTGGGTTAAACGCCGTGTATTCGTGAAATAATGGTGTCCCAATATTTGAGACAATATTTCGCCAATATTCCGCCAAAACACCATGTATTGGCAAAATATCTGCGAATGAAAATTCGCCTCAAACTCCGGTGACATGGGAAAAGCGCCACAAATGGGGAACACTGCAAACAGGTACAATGTGATACGAACCATCTGCTTAAGATACGAGTAATCTACCAGATCCAAGAATGACAGTATTTGCGAGGTGTAAGGTCCCTGGAGGTAGTCTTATACCCAACAATGGCCACGGCGCCGCCAGAGCATTGGGATGGTGTTGTGGTCTTGCGCGGGCGGTGGTAGACAGGACGTTAATCAAAGTACAAGATTATATAGCATTGTGGGTCCAAATTTGCCATACAGTATCCTTGTACGTGCGGTACCATCCCAATGGGATATGAACGGGCCGATAAACACCGTCAGTGAACAGGGGATCTATAAGCTCGTAATTCTTTACCATTCCGCAGTGAATTTACAGCCAACTAGAGAGAGGTCAAGGATGAAAATATACTACTATGATGGGCGTCCGGGACGCCCATCAGAGGGAGCGGCATAGCGTGGGAAAATCCCCCCCTCCTGCAGTGATGGGTGTCCGGGATGCTCGTATACTAATATTGCAACAGAGATATGCTCCAAATAATTGAGTTCATACACCACTAGAGAGATGGCGAAGGATAGAGTATATAGTACTTGGTGCAGTGATGGGCGTCCGGGACGCCCATCACCGTACAGACTGGTTTTGACAGGTCTGTGAATTTTGCCTTCCCTTCACTGTAGAGTTTTGCCTTCCCTCTGGTGATGGGCGTCCGGGACGCCCATCACTGTACAGACAGGTTTTGACAGGTCTGTGAATTCTGCCTTCCCTTCACTGTAGGATTTTGCCTTCCCTCTGGTGATGGGCGTCCGGGACGCCCATCATTGTACAGACAGGTTTTGACAGGTCTGTGAATTTCGTCTTCCCTTCACTGAAAATTGTCTCTCCAGCAGTGATGGGCGTCCCGGATGCCCATCACTGTACAGACAGGTATTGACAGGCCTCCGGGACGCCGATCACTGTACCGAGAGGTATGCCCCGGCCTGTGAGAATCTTCGAAAATCGAGATGGCGAGTGCGATTCTGAGTGGAACTGTCGCTTCGGTTTTGCTCCTACTGTCCCAGTCAAGGTCCCCAAACGAAAGCTGCAGAAATACTGGTGCAGTTTCCGACAGCCGTGACATAACGAATCGAAGCGTAGGTCGGAAAATCAGCATATCAATGTTAATATAATTCCAAAATGTGGAGTCGATATGGACCAAAGCCTAACGATACCAGTCAGCTCAAAGTAAGATCACAAGTCAAGGAGTATATTTGTGCATTGGTTTGTGCCGAAATTTGGTTGAAACTTTACTTTACACATATATCAAGTATATCAAGTCCTAGCTAGCTCTGGTGAAGCACACTTCTGACGATGATTTGAAGTCAGACTCAACTCCCTTGGTATTTTTGTGTGTTAATGTTCCGTTGAGTTCAATGCAAGTAGCAAGATTATTTCAACTCTACAACGAACCATACCAGCAATATTAGAGGATGTTGAGCCGTCGATTCAAGAACACGCCCGCATTGCGGCGAGGGTCTTCGCCCACGACTCCTCGATGACATCGTACAGGAGCGGGGCAATAACGCCGAGCGCGCACACGTTACGCCATAGACCATGAACCTTCGTGGCTTGCGCTACTGGCTGTAGCAGGCCCGACTTCTGTGGAGGCGTAAGCAGGGCGAGCGTCCCTGGATTCTGCGTGTAAAGGTATGGTGGCGGACAGAACTTCGTGACAAGTTTGAGCCCCAATTTCGAAAGTGTGACTAGTCACTCAATTCTGACCCGATTGTGGTGAGAGTGTGTAAATAGTACGCAAGGAAGGCTCTCTACAGATCCCCTGGAGCAGAAGTTTGAAAATCGAAAATATTTTTTTGCTCACTCGGATTTCGCGCTTTTGATCTCGGGCCGGTGGTAACCGGTGGCTGTGCATTGCTCTTTACAGTGTACTGATTTCCGCAAAGTTGCAAATATCCAACCAGGTGGCCTCAGAAGAGTGGGAGCAACATTCAATATCCTCCATTCAAGTAAATGGTGTGCTAGGATCACGCTGGAGGGCACAGTGACAAACAAAAGTCCCAATTTAGTGATTGACTACTGTGGACTCAGTTTCAGAGAAGAATGAAGTAAATACTGTAGAAGGTACCAGAAGAAGCTATTCTAAACATCTGCCGGAGCAAAAGTCTGAAAAAGTCTTTTTTGGTTTTTGCGACTCGCAATCTGCGTTTTTGATTGCGAATCAGCCGGGCCGGTGGCTGTGCAACACCATCAACGCCCATTTTCTTCGACAATCATGCCCCGCCGCCATAAAACAGAAGTCCATACTAAACATAGGCCCAATGAAGCTTTCACCTCCACCCAAGCTTCCTCCGCAAGTTTTGAGATCATTGACGCCCGGACCAAGGGGGAATCGGGATTCGAAAAAAGGATATAGGGTCGAAATTTTTTTTTCGACCTTCCTTGGACCCCCCCTCCCCCTCCCTCCTTCCATAAAGGGAAGGAGTTTCCCACCCTTAGCGGCGGTCCGTTCTTTCCGGTCATGTGCGTCCTCACTGCCACCACCCCAATTCGCCACAAAATTCCAACAAAATTCACGATTTGTTTCCACATCATGGAGGGCATTGTTCCAGTCCTGTCCAACTATTATGTGAGCACTGGTGTATTAAATTTGACTTAGTTTTGTTGTCATATGGCCCACTATTGGTCTACAAAACTGAACTGAACACTCCTCAGCTTACCACACCCTCTGTTTGAGCTCCCAACGGTGAACTTGAGCCCCTAAGGGCTCATAGACATGTTTTAGAGGCTCTTTCCCCTCCCTGCTAATATATAGGTAGAAGTTTTTTTCGGCCCTCCCGGGACCCCCCCTCCCCCCTACCCCCTGTCGGAAATTCGAATCCCGATTCCCCCTTGGCCCGGACGATGAAGACTCAGACTCGCTAGGATGTAGTGATGACGGCTCAAATGAGTTTGAGCCCGAGGAGTATTGGGGACAGCTCCCATCGCCAATGACGTGGGAGAGGCGGCCAAAGGGGATGAAGGTGATTCTGGCTGAGCGCGGTTACATAACAAACATAGGCGATAAGTCGCTGATTGGAGAATGCAAAACGTGCAAAGCATCGAAGGCGCGTAAACCACATCTGGATGGGGCTTCTGCCAATGAAGAGGCGGAAATGTATGGCGATGGCGGTAACGACGGCGAGGGGGGAGAGGAACACCCAGTCGACTGCTGCATGCGGCACTTGCTCTCACGCCAAGCAGATTTTGCGGGGGAGAAATCCCAACTCGAACTGGTTTGTTCCATTATTTAGTGGATTCAAGTCACTGACATGATCTTTGCAGGTGATTGACGCTTCGCCAGGAATGGTCTGCCATTTCCTCCCCAAATTCCACCCGGAGATGAACCCAATCGAATACTTTTGGGCCTGGATCAAACGCTATTTCCGCGAGCGGTCGAATGGTCAGTGGAAAAAAGCTCAGGGCGATTTTTATGAAATGAAAATTTTATTGACAAACCTACCCTATGTTCCTTCTAAATCTCAAATCTCGAAAGAATCTGTCCAAAAATGAAATGTGCCATGAAGTTTTGACTGCCACCATAGCTGGACTACACCTAGGCACCCAAGCCTGCCGACAACCCCAAAGCCAATATTGGTCTATTCCGCCAACCCCTGACCCCTAGTGAAAAGCCCGTCTTGGGAGATCTTGTGATACTGTATCATTACGTTCAAATCGACATGGGGTGTGATGCGTGACCTTTTCAACCAATTCGACAATTCGACAGAAACCTCAACTTGGCGTGACCTGGATGAGAAAAGTCGACATGGTGCCAAAACGATGCAGAATTATCAGGAATGTGAGCTCAGAGCATTGCTTAAAGTATTGAAACTTTTGTTAAACAGCTGTTCTGATTTTCTTCAATATTTTTTCTCAGCCCAAATGTGATATGGAAAAGGCCTCGGAATGACTTTCTTCGGGTTTTTGTACCACAGACTCAACGGAGGTGCGAAAAAACAAGGAACTGGTCGTATTTTGTCTCCTGAACCCCAAAATAAATTTATTTCGAATTTAGGACCATTTTTCGGCCATTTCGTGACCTTTTGACCAATTCGACAGCCTCTCGCGTGACGCGTGACCTCGACCAAATTTCGACATCGACAAGGGGGTGGGTGACACGTGACTGTCGATTTGAACCTAATGATACGGTATCGTGTGATATCCGGAGATATCCTCTCCAAATGCCATCTTGAGTTGTCTTGGGTCCTGCCAACTTTCACAGATTTCTGAGATTTTTGAATGTCATGATTAGTCAAACTAGTCAAACCCAGCCTGAGTACGTGTAAGTCCGCCCACGGCGACTAAGTCACACGCCACTCTTTCTCCGCCCTTCTTTCTCTTGTTACCCTACTTTTCCGTCTCGCCGGCCCAGACGCAAACCTCAGGTCTATGGGCAAAAAGATCCAACGTACATGCTCTCATACTTGTGGAATCAACGGCGTAAACGTGCCGGAACGTACGTACTATCATCACCAGGGGACATCGAAAAAACTCCTTGCACAGGCTCAAGCTGCCCAGGCACTCACCTTGAGCGACGATAATCCTCCTTCTTCCCCCGTTTCCACTGGTCTGCGATACGTCCAGGGACACTCAGCCTACGATTCGGACTCCGACAGTAGTCGATCTGGCGACTCTTTTCATTCGCGGATAGAGTCTTCCAAGAACCATAATGATGCCGAGATGGAGGATGGTGAGGATGGGAATGACCTTGAGAGGGAGGAGGAGGACTTCAGTGCACCCTCGGATTCTGTGAGCATTGACTTCACCATCGAAATCTATGCCTGGCTGCCTGACGCCGTCTTCCAGGGAATGACTTATTCTCTCCTACAAAGGGCAACATCTCCCCTCCCTTTCTTCTCCCACTCTGAATGACATGATTCTTGATGATCCACCTTCCCCGCCTTGCGATGATTCCCCACCTCGCAATGACCCACATTCCCCGCCTCGTGATGACCCACATTCTTCATCTCGCGATGACAGCGAGTCCGAGCCGTGAGACAGATCCCAAGGAACCTAGTAAGGCTCCTAGTGAATTTGTCATCGCAAATAAATTTATCGATAACCTCAAAAATGCGTTCTTGAATAACCCGGAGGAGCTCAACCCCGACATTATAGAGAGGCTTCGAAGTCCCCCCGAATATACCCTTGAGCTTGATCCCGATGAACGCCTTTCCATCGACCTCTTTCTATCCATTGCCAATGCATCAGAAAAACATATAAGTCCACTCGAGCTGCTGTGATGCGCCGTCATCTAGAAGACGATATTCTATCATATTTCAAAGTGAAGAAGCTGGTTAACAAGGCTGCATTGTTTCGGGGGAATGTTGATTTTTTTGTCCCTGTCACGCTCTGTCGGGGGGCCTATCGAATTGTCGAATAGGTCCCAGGAGTCACGCGTCACGCCCCCTGTCGATTTGAACGAAAAAGTCCAGTAATTGTTGACCTTGTGCGTCACATTCCAACGCGATATGTTCCAGCAATCACTGTAAGACTGGGTCCGGGTTTTTTTCACCAGTTCTCCGGGTCAATTAAAGCGTGTTAAAGCCTGTTGAACCACTTTCGGTTTAGATTCAACCATTTGAACTGGTGATTCGGTTTCACCCGTTTATCCCGTACTTTTCACCCATCCCCACTTGAGCAGGGATGCAAGCTGTTCACCGGCTTATGTTGAAGTCTAGTGTTACATCAACGGTGTCACTAATTGTAATCATTCAGCTGATCTCTCATGATCCTCCAGACTCTTCCGCAAATGATCTCCCACACAATGGTGCATTTCTCCAAACAGGTTTGTTGGGTCACTTGGCATGAGTGACGCAATCGGCGGGCTGATCAGTGTGTCGTGTGGAGGTTGATGGCCAAAATCGGGTGGTGGAATAGGACCAATGATAATAGGTGGGAAGGCCTGATGCGAATCCTGACATTTATAGCCGATTTTTGCCTCTAGGCCTGTTCAAAATCCTGACAACATCAGCTTTTGGGTGAGAAGGCCGGTTTCACAAATCCTGACATGTTCGACCAGTATGGGAGGCCTGATGTGCGATCCTGACATGGAAGCCTGCTGAAGTGGTATCAGTGAATCTTTGTAGTCATTGTTTGAGCCATACACATAATTTGCGCTCTGAAAAATCAGTCCAGAACAGGAACACGGAGCAAACACGCCGCTCACCGAATATGCGCCGAAACTAGCGGCGTGTGATGCGACGCTACCCTCAACCAAGGGAGGAGCTTCCAATATGTCTAGAGATGCATAGCTCGAGCGCTCGAAGGTACGCACATCCACGGACACTCAAATCTGGCCAGTGGGGATACTTTTCTCGACGTGCGTGTCGCTTTCTTGTGCAACCTATTTATTTATGAATATCCCCAACAGTCCCTCCAAAGAGACAGTTCGGACTGGAATTTCGCTAGCTATCACGCCAGCATGACCCGGTCAAAATCCGAGGTGAAATGGCTCCACATGGTGCAATTTACCGTTTCGCAGTGAAATTTCGGCAAGCCATGCCAAGAAACCTACCTACTGTAACAGATTCATTAGTCACTACTCGGTATCACGTAAAGTAACCGGAATGCGCGTACCGCTGAAGGATACCGCAAGACTTGGCAGGTTATCTATCTGGAATCCACAAATGTATGTCCCTCGACATATTCAACACATAAATACTGTGTATCCTGCTTTTTCATGACATAGAAATCACAGTTGAAATCAGTGGTTGATTAATGGGATGATTTTCAGTTGGCATCCTGTGGGATTCTGTAAGGATAACCACTCGCACAGCACTGCATGTTTGTCTTCCGTAAACTCACTGTTCAGCCTGTGGACCGTGCGAGTATGATAGCGGACCGAACTTCATGACAAATTTGTGTCCCGATTTGGTAGTCGTTACTGTCACTCAGAATTTGCTTGATTATAATTGAAGTGTGTAAATAGCACAGTAGGAAGGCACTTTAGAGATTCCCCAGACCAAAAATTCGAAAATCGCAAAAATTATTTTTCTCACTTGAATTTCGCGCTTTTGATGGCGGGCCGATTGTAGCCGGTGTATCCGGTGGCTGTGCATTCCAAAGAAAATACACATCAAGTCCATTATCCCTGGCTCAACGTGAGCTTGGTACTGATTCTCGGTCTTTCCCGGTATGCCTTACTGGATGCAGCTACGTCCTTCCCACACCAATTTCTTCTCTCTCCGCTGCAATTACACCACCGGAACTGGGATGTGGCGAGGAACAACGAAATGGGTGTTGACAGGAAAGGCGATGCCGTTGATGTCGATAACTTTGAAGACTACGAAGATTTGACCAAGAAGATTCTCGAGCACCAACCCAAGAAGATTACCATATGGCTTGATATGGGAGATATTCAGAAGGTCTGGAGCGCTGTAAGTCAGGTCATTTGGTCGTGAAACCGGGCCGTACTGATATGAATTAGCGTGGGTGCCCATCGCGAGCGGACCGTTCCGCTTTCCACAGCAGAAGCCGAATACATGGCCGGAGCTCGGGGAGCTCGCCAACTCCGCTGGATGTATTCATTCATGGATGAGATACAACTACCACAACCTCTTTCAGCGCGCTTATTCGGTGATAACCAATCTGCCATCCAGCTTTCGAAATCCACTCGCGGACACGCCCGAACGAAACATATCGAAGTACGACATCACTACCTTTGCGAGCAGGTTCAGGACGGCGAACTTCTTCTCATCCATGTCCCCTCTGTCGACAACCTCTCCGATATCATGACCAAGCCATTAACATATGAGCGGCATCACGATCTTGTGGTACGGATGGGACTTACATCTTGAGACAGCGCACGATTCCCTCGTCGGGGGAGTGTTATGATGGACTCGTTTCCGGGCTTGTCTCACGGAGGCCGCAGGGGTTCGACTCCCCGTGTCTGAATGCGAAGGCTCCAGAGTTTCATCCTTTTATTCTGTGACCTACACCTTTAACATCAGTGGCTCCTGGCTCATGCTGCTTTTAAACTCAATACGAAGAAAATTGCTCACCCCTTCAACGAAGCAAGTACACAGATATCTCAGACATTGTGCACGGTGCACCGCTTCAAAGTAGGCCCCGGGAGTGTCAGATTTACGAGGTTGTGGGGGCTCGACTCCCTGTGTCCGAATAAGGAAGCCGACGACCACACATTTTTTATCCCAGGTTGTCAATCACTGACCCATTCAACGTCCCAGCCGGGGGAAGAAGTGTGCCACCGTATCTGGAAACAGCTGCACGGCAACAAGTATAGCGAGCATATCAGCTTGCCATCCGTTGAACACGAGTGTTTACATAACGCATTCTGTTTTTAAGCTCAGGAAAAAAAAATGGCTCGTCCAAGGAAGCAGGTACAAAGGCATCTCGGACATTGTGTATGGTGCACCGCCTCTTCGCTTTAAACTTAGCTAAATGCATGAGCAAATTTGAGGAGGATGCAGGGGTTCGACTCCCCGTGTTTGAATGCGAGAGTCTGAGAGCCATATCCGTTTTGTTCTGTGATCTACACTTTCAGCATCAGTGGCTCCTGGCACATGTTGCTTTAAGGTCAGTGCGAAATAAGGTGCCGCTCATTCAAGTTCCAAGGAGGAGGGATAAGTCGGCATTGGGCACGGTGGACCGCCTCAAAGTATATAGAAGAACGCCAAAAGCTATGAGGCTGCAGGGGTTCGACTCCCCGTGTCCGAATGCGAAGGCTCCGGAGTTACATCCTTTTTGTTCTGTGACCTACACCTTGAACATGATGGCTCCTGGCACATGCTGCTTTAAGGTCAAGACAAATAGATTGCTTACCCATTCAAGTTCCAGAAGGAGGGATATCTCGGACATTGTGTGCGACACACCGTCTCAAAGTGCATAGGGCCGGACGTCAAAATACAGGGCGCGCGCCCTTCGACTCCCCGTGTCCGAATAAGTTATGGCAGAACTGGTTATGTCTCGCAATAGTCGCACGGCACCAATCAACCATGCTCCACATCCCGGGGTCCGTGTTTGAATGTTGAACTTGAACATCAGTGTCCTGACACGCATGCTGCTTTTGCGCTCAAAACAAAAGAAATTTCTCACTCATCCAAGTTCCCAAGAGGATGGATAACTCGGAAATTGTGTGCGGCACACAGCCCCTCCGCTTAGTCTGGTGGTAGGTAATCAATTTGATGAGGCTGCAGGCATTCGACTCCCCCAGACCGCGTGTTTTTATCACAGGTTCTCAATCACTTACTCATTCGATGTCCCAGCCGGGCGAGGAAGCTCGCAATAGCTTATTTCTGCACCATCCCCACGTCGCTGGGTGTTGATTTGCGAGCACGGGCTTATTGCTGCGTGGTACCTGCTGCGAAAGCAAGAATCAGTAATTCTCTTCTCACCTAGTCTCTCGCAGACAGACACGTCCATTATTGATCCTCCGTGAACTACATATTGAATGCACCAGGGACAGTACAAAGCGAGTACGGCAGAAGTCAACAATCAGGACACTACCCGAGCCATTGACATAGGACAGAAAGGTTGAGCCCAGTGTGTTCGTCGGTGACTGGTCAGGAGGCAAGGCCCACGGATGTGTGAACCGAGTCAAAAAGACAAACACATGGATACCCGCAGCCTAGGAAAAGGAGAGCGTACAATGATGAGAGGCCCCACGAGCGAAAAGAGCTAACAATCTGACCACAGAACCACAGAACTAAGAAGGAACAGTAGCAACAGGAAAAGGAATCGGACAGTCTGAGAAATGGGATTGAGTAGACCGCGCCGGAAGGGAGATAGCCCAGGAATTGCACAGCAGACAGCTTGAATCATAGTACTTGGCGGTGGACAGAACAGCTGAGAAATCCGATCGGATGCAGCACTGATCTTGGGGATGAGAACGAAATAATAGCATCCAAAAGGAGAGCAGGGTAGACTTTACAAGGCAGGCCTCCGCTTCGCTCTGGAATCCTCCAAAAGCGACGACTAATCGGGAAATGTATAGAAACGACCTTGTTATCGCCCTGCACGCAAAGAATAAACGTCATTCACGGAGGCACAGTTACCATTGTAGTACAATATAAGTGAAGAAAGCTACTCGCGTCGTAACGTTTTGCTCACAGAATCCGGAAGAAGCACAAATTTGAAACCGAGCCTGAACACAGGCCGGTTCTGAAAGTCGCCGCAAATGAACATAGAATACATAAACATCGGCGAATAGTGACTTGCCTGTCGTACATGTATCGCTTTTTCTGCTGTGTCGGATGCACAAAGTGTGTCGCGGTGTCGGGTTTTAGGAAGCCTCGAAAGTCATGCAGAGATTTCCTCCCCATCCAAATCTTCCTCTACCCTTGGTTCATCCTCATCGATCAATTGATCCAGCTGGGCCGATTGCTCAGCATCTATCTCCCTCTTTATAAAATTAAGCCTGTCCATCTGAAGCTTTTCAAACTCCGCTGAATCTCCGCTGATGCCGTACAGCGCGGCTGCTCTCCTTCAGCATTCTCGGCACTTGACGTCACCCTTCTAACAACCTTTGACAGACACTGCCCTGGCACTAATGGCTCTCACCACATGGAAACAAAGGCGGCCGCGGCGAGGCACGCAATTTCCCGAGTGCGCTCAGGCGAAACTTTCTGAAGATGGCGTTTGAAAAACCTTTGGTTTTTTTAGAGAAGAGAGAAATGCAGAGAGAGACAACCTTAACAGACTAAAATAGTTTCAAGACTCAGAGGGAAACAAAGGGAATCAGAGGTTGTGCCTGAGTGCCTCTGTGTTATTTTTAGCCAAGTCTGATAATTTATCTCCACTGCCAGCGCCGAAGTGAATATCAAATTCAACTCAGTTCAATCCAACTAAGTGGAGCCTATGACTTTGTTAAACATATGTATATAAGGGGATGGGAGGCCGTGAAGCGGCCGACTTCGCGGCCTCCCAGTCCCTTGTAATGTATAAAATTGTTAGAACTTCGAAACTGTTGATGCAGTGTCGGTTTACTCAATCCCTCGCCATTGTTGACTCCGCCCATGTAATAGTACCTGCCAAATCCTATAACATCGTCCTCATTCCGCAGGGTTGCAAATTTGGAATGAGCACCTTTAGTAATGTGCTAGTTTCCACTGGTACCAAGGTCATACCAAGGTCACCAAGGCATACCGCCATCATTATTAATCCATCTCAAACTCCGCCATCCAGATGATTCAGGATGCTGCTTGGCTGCAAAGATGGAATTTAACCACACCGGAATCAGGACTGACAATATACATATTTGCTAATTTTTTTTTTGCGGGGAGAAAGTTGAAAACATATTTGCGGGGCGGGAAATGCCGTGCCGCGCAAAATAAATTGACGCCATCAAATCAGCTATTTTCGGGGCGGAACTGCTCATACATTCCGGTTGCCCGAGCGAAGCGGCGGCACGTCTTGTCTGAGTTTAAATTGCCGATACAAAATAACTCGAAAAATCAGACTGACTCTGAACCTGGTTGCTCAAGCAGAGCCTGTTATTGATACTCGGTACTTGGAGTAAAATGGGATTGCAGGGGCAGGGAGATTTTTCGGAGGCCTCTGCGCCCACCCGACACGGAGACAGCGGCCTTGCCGCTTCCAAATTTACTTTTGGCACCGCCATTTACTGGTCAGTTAACCCCCGTTGCTCGCAAATTTATTGGGATATCTCAGATGTCGGTGCTATTGTTTTAGCGGAGGCCGACGTTTGAGGGGAATCAATCCCTTCTCTTCCTTTCCCTCCATCTCTCCATCTCCCTTTCAAGAAGATAACAGCCTTTATATGGACCGTCTGGGACCACGGTAAGTTCTTTTTACTCTCATTACGTACGCTCTCACTCATCCTTATTCCAGTTGTGGACAAAAGTTGAAGTGCTCGGACCCTGTCCGTCGCTGTCGCCAAACATGGCGAGCGTCTCTTCGGGTTGCCGGCTGTTGTGAATGTGAACAATGCCGTCTTCACATTCAAGTATCTGATTTGTCAGCAATTCAACGAGAAGGGAGTCTTTGAGGACCACAAGCATTGGTTTATTTAAAACTCGCCTAATATGTTCTCTTAGGCCGTTCAATGTCGTTGCCAAGTCCGATGGTCGTCCTGCAGTTTAGGTGGAAATTACGGCCAATTCGTAGATGTTTTTTTTTTTTGCTCCTGCTATTATTTGTGACTCAATGGCTTTTTGCTTGGCGCAATCGGCTGAAAAGTCATCATTGATGAGGAAACTACTGAACAGTACCTGAACCAGAAGGTCAAGTAAGTATTTTCTTTTTCTTTTTGAGATATGGTTTGCTAATTTCTTGCGGCCATGCTGTCATCACCGTCCCTGCGTACTTCAACGATGCCAAATGGCGAGCAACCATATCTCACTATCCCCTGTATATTTTCGGGCCGAGGTTCCAGCACTGCCACACCCGATATGGAGAGTTAAGTGACCTCTGGTTTAACAACCAAAGCAGCAATCGATAGCCCTGATCATTCCACTCATTTTAGATTCCCCCTGGACGCGATATTGACCTTTCCAGATGCCAAAAAGTGCTTTACATTGCCAAACATGTGACTGCATTGCCCGCAATGCAATCCATTACATTTTCAAACGCGTGACTGTATTGCCCTCACTGCACGCCATTGGATTTCCAAACAAGTTCAATTCCAGCGCAGTCGCAAGCAATCTTCTGAGGCCCGCGTCCCTGATAGCCCTGCTCATTGCGGTCATTTTGGTCTATTTAGATTCCCCTCGGACGCGATATTGGCCACAAAGTGCTTTACATTGCCAAACATGTGACTGTATTGCCCCTGGTAGGAGCCCGGATTATCGTAGACTCGCTACCGGTACGTTTTCGGTAATTCTTGCCAGTTTCATGCTATCTCTTCTTAGAACAGCTGTGACTTTGATTAGAGGTCCCAGATCGACTTGAATGTCGTATATATTATACATATACATGATATCTAGGGGATGGCACTCTTTATACAAAGTTAATAGACCATCTGACGGCACGATGTAAATGCGCGTTTGAAAAGGTGTTGAGCCAGTGGTAAAAATTCTGAATCGACAGAAACGAATTTAAATAGGCTGCGCATGATATTCAGGTTTAATCTGAGCGGAAATTGCCTCCACTGACTTCGAATACCACTCAGTTCGCGGGACACTGATGGCAGCCAAATGGTCGCGGATTGTAATAACGGCAACTCGGAGGGCGGTTTTTCCCCCATAGACACCCATAGAGTGAGTCAAGAGTTATGTGCCGTTTTGTCGCGCCCAGTGGCCGGGATCCGCGTCGAATCGGGTGGGGCGGTCAAGATAAATGAGTTGTTGCTCGTGTATCTCCCATCATTACATAATAACATTGGACGCTGCTTAGGTAACTAACAGACTGTGATGAGCGAGGGACGAGCTGGATCCATCACAGTAGCTGTCTGAAAAGACTATCAAAACGTGATTTGGTACGGAGATCTTTTTTCTCGGGTCTAAATGCGCGGTGGTAGCCAGCGCGATTCTGAGCAAAACTGTCTCTTCGGTTTTGCTCCTGCTGCTCTGGTTGCTGAGCCACAAGCCCGGAGGCTCTTCATTCTGCAGGGAGGCTGTGCCCAATAAGACCGTATTCAAGCAGGAGCCCTGATTATCGCTTTATAGGTCGAATCATTGGGGAGCTTGCTCCTCCCATTCTGTCTGAGGTTCCCAAAATCCAGATGGCTGTGCTGATGCCTTATCAGAATTGTTCTCCCACGGCGGGACCATCAAATTACCTTATATAGAGTCTTCAACATCCGATGTGAGCAAACTGATGTAGTTTAGTACGGAGAAAAGGGCCATGGCTCCTCCTTTTGACTAAAATATGCAAGACTTCTGTTCATTAGCAGGTGAAACAGTAAAAGGGAGTGGTATTTCGAGGCGAGCACCAAGACGGCCCGAAGACCGAGGTGTGGGAAAATCAAAACTTGGACAGATCGTGGATCCTTTTTTCAGGCGTCTATCTTGACAGCTAAGCCGGAAACGATAGACACCTTTCGATTTCCAGCAAAATTTCGGCTGAGTTCGGCACGGCCAAGCTAAATTTAGTTCTCTTGGGTTGTCGCGTACAAATTCAGGTCGCGCATCTAGAAATTAAGCTTTATGACGAACTCTCTGTACCATTGACGAAGTCACCATTGATGAAATCTCTGTACTGTGGAGTGGTGCAGATATATATGAGTCCCAGCACCATTCCGACGTCTTCCAACCAGCTGTCCCACCATGGCGAAAGAGGAAGGGTCATTAGCATACATTGTGTATGTAGTACGGACACCGGCCGTTCCTATGCGGGACCTTGCGCCAGCAACTATTCTACCCTGTCCTATCGTGCAAAGTAGTCTAGTGTTTACAGCGGGGGCTTGATCGCAGTGCGCTCTTGTTACATAATCTTAGGTAAGCATTTTCCGAATCGCGTCCCTTTGCATGAAAAGCACCAAATTCACGGGGATTTTGGAAACCCTTGATAAATACAGTGAAGCGCGACTTCCCGCGCACCCGTGTGAGTCGCCGATGGGACATGAAGGAAAAATGCGAACGATGGCGTCACCGGCCCAAAATCATAGGCAGAATTAGATGATAGTGGAAGGTACGAGGGAAGATGAGACTAGCTACAGCAGCCAACGTAGCAGAGTAAATAGATGAAGCACTAGATTCTGATCCACTCACCGATGCAGACATTGACCGAACCTGAGCAAATGGCAAAATATGCGAGCGTGAAAGCGAGATGATGCGGAGCTTGGTGCCCATATAAGCCGAGGCGGCGACCAGCAGTCAGAATGGCCAGAAACCCAGTAAGAAATGGGAGGAGGAAGAGGGAAAAATTTAAAGCGAGCCACTGAAGATACTGTGAGGCAACCGCCTCTGGCCGAGATGCAAAGAGTGTACCACGAGCTAGCAGAGGAATTAGTCATGAATTAGAAAATTTTGAAAGTCGTCAATACCGGGTAGCATTTTGCCTGGAGGGCGGTCGTCATACTTGACGAGGCTAGGCATCGGCTTCACACTAGGAGAACCCAGGGGCCAGAATAACGAAAGTATGGTCCACACCGCGCCCAGCGTTAAATAGTGTCGTCATCGTCATCGTCGTCCGAGTACGCTCCAGCAGGCAATTCCGGGACTCCGTTGCTCTGGATACGGATCCGTGTCTTGACGTTGTGTCTATTCTTCAGGTGTCTTCGGAGCAGTTCCGAGTCATTGCAAGTGTCTTCGCACTCAGAACCGTCCCCCTCTGAGGTTGCATGCCACAGGGCTGAGCCTCGTGCCATTTCGGCAGAGAAAGCTTATTTGACCTTGACAGAATTGTCGTAGCAACGAACAGACGCCATCCACGATTGAGAGAGAGAAATATGGACGGGAAAAAATCATAGCGCTAGGAAGGCTGTTTATGGGTAGTCTTCCCTGAACTAGCTATCGCTGGCATGCGCTCTCACTAGTAATGGTGAGCCGGCTAGCCGAAGCTAGCGGATGTTTAGCCATCGCTGGGAATTGGAATGAGCTGTACGTAACGCTGACTGGCACAGAATTCCACGGAATGCAGTGACGGGAAGTGCTTGGTTTGCAGCCTTGCATCTACGTCACGGTTTTGGGGAACCAGTTACCTAGATCCCTATTCGGCCCATTTTTGTCTTTTTTTTTTGTCTGAACAGATTTTGTTCGAGCCGGGTCTGGCCGTGGATGACCTAACCTACCAAAAAAATAGGTAATTTTCCGTTTCCATGCTGGCAAAAAGGCGTAAATTTTTCTTCCAGGCTGATTGTCGCACTCTTTCCGAGTGTTTTGTCCAGATACAACAGGTTTTAGTCCATTTTTTGCCACAATCAGGTTGGCCGACCTACGTGGGGATGTGACAGTGACACTGTCTGGCTCAGACTCGTGGGTTGTATTTGCGACACTGTCGTGGAAACACTCCAGTCAGGCGTGGTATAGACATGATAGTCATGATAGCTCTTATAGTTCTCAACAGACCACTTAAACACGCAGAAAATGTAATAAACAATCATATTGCGAGCAAGGAAAAATACATATTACTACGGAGGAAGGAGAGCAAGCCAGTGGGGATGCAGTTCACAAAGACATATGATGGGAGCTGAACATGAATAGAGGAAGCAGATCTTGAAGTTAAGGACATCGCTGAGGTTGCAGGAGAGCAAACATTTGGTTTTGTTGTCGACAGACTGTCAGATGTCAGCGTGTCAGCGTTTGACAGGTTCGAGATTGCCGCTCGGTTGTGCGGAGTTCCGAGGCCGCGGTATCTGGCCATGCATTACGAAGCATGTGACTCAAAATGCCATTTCAGGGCATGTGGTTTAAAATGCGAATTAAACCATTCAATAGTGTTCAAAATGGCATTACGAGGCATGTGATTCAAAATGCCATTTCAGGGTCCATTTCCTACACATCCAGAAGACAGCTGCACCTAATGGTCATTTAGCAGGAGCAAAAGATTTGGCTGAAAAAGCGGTGAAATTGCCGCGTACATATGTTTCTCCGCCGCTTGATAATCCTCCACCCGACGCCGAGCTGTCGAAAATTCCAATGGAAGTTGAGAAAGTTACGGCGGATTCCTGATGACAAATTAGTCGATCCCGAGACGGAAAAGCGGAAGAAAGTTTTTCCTGAAGCTCATCGCGGACGAGAGATACTGGCAAAGATCAGGGATGATAACCGGGACAAGTTACTCAACGCACCGTCAAGCGCCGCTTTCTGGAAGGAAGTGAAAAAGTTGGCGGATCCAAAGCCCCCCACTTGCTGTAACCGCCGAAAGCCTTCGAGATGTCTTCGAGAAACGTCTGAACCCGCCCCAAATAATACCCGATGCATTTGATCAACTTCAACATAAAATAAATGGCGTACTTGCGGCGGCAATTCCAGAACACACTCGAGATGAGACTCCGGAACAGTTCTTCTCCGCGGAATGGACGGACGATGATGCGGCGTGGGCTAAAGACCACTTACTAAATCACTCATCAAACAGCTCATCCGGCGAAGACTCTATATCGTACAGCGATATTCTCGAGATTCCGAATGAGGACTTGGCGCATCTGGCAAACGAGTGCATTCGGCAAGGCGGGAACCCTTCAATCTGGCTAAAACAGCGATTATTGGCTTGTTAAAGAAGGGAAAACTCGGACATATACCGGATAGCTACCGTATTATTGCCTTGGAAAGCTGTTTTCTGAAGTTCTTGACCTTGTTAATCCACAGACGCCTTACTCAGTGGGCGGCGGAGCGCGGGCTTATTCCAGACTGGCAAAATGGTTTCCGTGAAAAATACCGAACCAATAACAACCCCTTCGTACTCCGCTGTATCCGTGATTGGGCACGAGCGCACGGCAAGACAGTCTTCGTTGCAGCGATCGATGCGACCAATGCTTTCCCATCAGTTGATCATTCGACAATGTGGCTCAAACTTTCAAGACTGGGTATGGCGGGACCAATTTTTGACTGGCTGCGCAAAACCTACAAGAGCATGGGATACTACGTCCGCCATGGCGATGCGAATTCCGGGGAATTCAAAGCTTTAATCGGACTGTTAACAGGCGATCCTGCTTCTCCGATTCTTTGGAATCTGTATATGGCAGACCTGGTAATGTTGCCAGAGCCAGATGATGTGGAACTGGAGAAGGTACGAATGGCCATGATGGCGCAGGCGGACGACGTATTACTAATCTCACTGTCGGCCCGTGGTCTCCGTGCCAAATTAAACTTGCTCCAGCGATGGTGCGCGAGAAAATTTATCCTGATTAACCTGCTAAAGACTCTAATCTTGATATTCGGAACGCCGCCATCTCCATTACCCGTATTTCGTCTTGGCAACACTATGCTAGCTATTTCCAGCGCAGAAAAATATGTCGGGGTCCACTTCCGCACAGATACCCAGAATATATTAGAAGATCACTACAAAGCAAAGGCAGGCACAGCGAGGTTTTGTGTGCATCGCATCATGGCAATCGAAGACAAGACCGGGAGGCTGACACCTCGTGAGCACAAACTCTTGTACATGGCGCGTGTCGACTGTCATCTGACACACGGCTGCGAAATTTCGCCGGATTGTGAAGACGTCCACGTCAAGGAGCTATGTGAAGTTCAGCACTCGTTTATTCGGCAAAGTCTGAATTTGCACTCGCGATCCACGCTTATCGCGCTATATACGGAAACTGGTATTGTCCCCATCCGAGTTCGACGCTATCTCCTTGCGCTCGGCTACCTGCATTATCTTCTAACCCTTCCAAATAACCACTATGCTCGAGCTGCTCTTAATGACTCCATTAAGCTTGCTGCCAGTGGGAAAAAATCTTGGGTCAAGGACTTATGCATTGCAGCTAGCAAACTTCCATTCCAGTGCCCTTTGCCAGATTTTGCAAACATAACGTCAAATTATGTCGTGAACTACGCAAAACTGGTAGAGTCGACAATGTTGCAATGGATACAGGGGGAAATCAACTCATCAGAAAAGCTGTACCTGCTGAAAGGTCGTCGCGAACCTCAAAAGGACAAGCCTCCAGCGCAAGAACCACTTCGACTAAGGCATTATCTAATTATGGTCAAGACTCGGAAGCACAGAGAAGCGCTTACCTCTCTACTTCTCTCTACCCATTTACTCGCCGTCGAACTTCTGCGCTACGGGGATCACGGGCACCCACGTCAAGATGACCGTTCGAAACGCGTCTGTCGGTTCTGTCGAGCACGAGTTGAAACGCCGGAGCATGCTTTGCTTGAATGCACCTCATCAGAGGAGGTTGTAAATTTGCGTACTGATTTTCTGGCTCAACTCTTCACTGAAGTTCCGACTCTAAAGCAATCATGGTACTGGCAACTTGATAAAGTTGAATTTTTCAAGGCCATGGTATACGAACGTTCAACCATATCACTCGTGGCTAAATTTGCGTTTCAAGTCCTTCAGATATTCTATGCGACTCCTCTTCTTCGTGCAGCTGACTGATTTTGGACAGGGACAGCACTTGTTTTCGATTGGTTCTTGTAACCAATTGGCTCGTGAGTTGACTGGGTTCTACAACGTGACGGGAAACCGGGTGCGTGAGCTCGGCTTAGAAGATTTATAGAGGCGAGGGCCGAAGGGTACATAGAAAGCCTGTCATATACCGGGATACGTCCTCAACCCGGCGTTCCTGAGCGGGACCTATGCCGTGTAATCCTACCTACCTACCTACCTACCTACCAAATATAGCAAATCACCCACAATCAGGGCTTTTTGGAGCCTCTGAAAATTGCCTTTTTAGGGGATGATCATGGGTCTCGGCAAGTCGATCCGAGAATGCTTTCGCGGAATCCAGCAGAGAAAATCTCCAGTGGCATAAATCCTGGGAGTTCTTGATGTATGTCATCGGGCTAGCACCGGCGCTCATCGATACCTACTGGATTAATTTCTGCAAAGGTGTGTCCGTCATCCGGTGCTTTCACCAACACAAGATTCCCCGCGTCCAATTGACCGAAGCTCACAAGCGTGCTATCCCTTACGAAGTCCGACTTCGAAACACTGTACTACTAGCAAATGCCGGAGCGCATTCACTTCGTTCGACAATCTATGCATGGCATGACCCATCTTGCCTCCGAAGCAATTCGGACTGGTCCCCAAGCATGTTAGTCCCAGTGGACGATGGAGCGAACGATTGGAAATCTTGGTGAAGAATTGAAACAGCACTCCAACCCGTACACAAATCTATCCGAGCGTGGAGTGCGGCGTTCTCAGCTGAATGCTTTGAAGGCAATGGTTCCGGCGCTGGACCGTAAAAATACCGGTACCTCGCAGCTTCCCTGAGGGGTGAAAGATTTGGGAGTGATTGGGTGACCAGAACAAGGGGGCTTCAAGATTAAAATTTTGGACTCAGGGTCGTTTTTGGCCTTAGAAATTGGTCGGCGATCGAAATCAGATTTTTTCAGATTTTTCTGACCAGCCGTTCCAAAGGTATAGAGGTTTTGATGGCAAATCTGAATATTTTCAATTAATTTTTGAGATTTTTGCCGCTTCTTAAGCATCGCTTTGGGCACTTTTTGAAAAAAAAGTTGGCCAGACCCCCTCCCGCCACCCACCGTGGGAAAGTTTCTTGAAAACGCGTGCCGACCGCGTGCCGTTTGCGGTACAACAGGCGCGAGCCAGTTTTCTTGTCCATTTTTGGCCGATTTTAATCGTTTTCCGCTAGGACACCTGCCCCGGGCTCAAATCTTGGCTGCGTACCTCGGGAATGAAACCATTCGATTCACATTGAAAATCCGCAGTGAATGGTCCCCACAGAATTTCCAGCCGCTTGTATGCGAGGCAGTTTTCTTCCCATTTTGGGAGGATCTTGATCGTTTTCCGCTAGGACACCTGGCCCGGGCTCAGATCTTGGCCGTTTACTTACCTCGGGAGTGTATTCCTGAGTGAGTTATGAGGTAAACAATGCGGCAGTTAACGCGCAATTGAACTTTTTCAGTGCGCAGCGGAACTGAAACTGAACAGATTTTTGGCAGGCTGTGTGTGTTGGAAGGCCAGCAGAATTTTGAATAGAAATGCCTGCAAAACCATGGGGAACGGTGTATTTCTGAGTCAGTTATGAGGTAAACAATGCGGCAGTGTGTGTCCCGTGATGCATTGGGCGGGCTCGGAAGCCGGGCCCACATATGCAAAAATATTTTGATGGAAGTGTTACGCAAGCGGTGAACCTCGGATTACTCTTAAATTGGGCTCGGAGCGAGCCATAGGTCTGAATCTCGTCGCCAAATATTTTCAGAAATTTTCAAGCATCTAGAGGGATGCCTGGACGGTGCCGACGCAAAACGTGCTTTGACCTACATCTGCAAACATATTTTGGCAGGCGGTTGGCAGGTGATCGATGCCATCAAAATTTGGCCAAAAGCCAGTTTTCATTTTCTCGAGGCCTCGCATGTGCATATCACTGATATCAGCCTCTCAAATGTATCTGGCATTGCTTATGTGACATACTAGCATACCCAAAATTTATCTCAACTCAATATGTGCGGAATTGAGGGTATCAATAGTATGTAGCCCGCATAGAACGCCTCTTGACTTGACCCGCGTAGACCGCGTAGAAATTGTCCCATTTGGGTAACAGCTCTATTTGGCGCGCTCGCTTGAAGACTTGTTCGCTTCGAGTTGGAAAGAGGGTTTGTTCGCTTCGAGTCTGAATGAAGACTTGTTTGCGATAACAAAACATTGACTAACTAATTTTTTCCCCTACCTCCACCCTCCACCATGTCATATATTGAGTTTGCTTCTCAACAACCCACCAGCTACGGTCATACACACCGTAAATCTATCCGTACTGCTCGCAACGAGACCCACAGTACGTTTTTTTAGCTTCTATCCATGTGCTAACTGATGGATGCGTCACTTGCAGACCAGATGCAGATCAAAAAGAAAATCGTCGGGCAAAAGCCACGAAGAAGGCTTCCGCATCGACTCAATGTTCTCAGCACCCAGTGTAAGGGCAACCCTGGCGGCCCGAGGTATCTCAAGAGTCCTGGCAGGGGGAATCCGAAGGTCAATTGGAGTGAGCACTCTACTGCAGGAAGAAGCGCACCTGGCAGGGGGAATCCAAAGAGGAGAAAGCCTAAGGATACCCCGGCCAGGTGCTTGCCTATATACCAGCTAGGGCTAACTACGGGTTGCACATGGTCCGTTGATGGCGTAGTGGGCGACAGTGATCCTGAGCGCGGTCGCACGCGGAGTGCCACCTGGAGTGCGGGGATCCGCCCGAATGGGGTTGGGCTCGGCAGGAGGGTCGACGGAGGATAGCGGAGGTACCGAAGGTCCGGCCGGAGGTTGGATCGGAGGTTCGGGGTTGGAAACGGGGTTCCCCTGACACCCAGCTCAAGTTTCTCAGCGCCAGCGCCAGCTGTTGAATCCCGGTGCTCAGCCCCGCGGGTCGGCGACACCGCAGCAGGTCACTGTCCTCATTTTCTTTTTCTGCGCTTATCCTTCTCAGATGCACGGACGGAATGTTGCCATGCCTATGGCTGGAGCTCCACCGCTCCAGGCAAGTGCTCTTCGCATGTCGGCTTTATATCCCTCCTCAACTCGATCGCGAGTCCGAGTCGCCCGCCCACCTCAACAATCAAGGTATGCGACAGTCTAGTCCACGCATTCGTTAACCCTTTCAATGGCTTTGGCTTCGAGGACCCGGATGCGTACGAGATAGCCCGGGATCCCCACGCTGACGAACCCGACTCCGACGGTGACGCCGACAATCAAGGCTCGGACGAAGAGGGGAATAATCATGCTGTCAATATCGACAGGGTCTACATGCTCTCGACTCTCATGTGGATAATCCTGTATCGGGTACGTTTTCTATTCCAGACGGTAGCCCTGCTGACTATTTACAGGACCCAACGAGCCCCAGCATCCTCGGCAGCCTCTTCGAGCATTCGGCTCTCCAAGAACTGCTCAATCGTGTCTTTTACAATGACCAAGGCAACTCGGAGGCTGTACTCATCCCAAAATAATTTGCACTCGGTCTTTCGGACCAGGCCCTCGCGTTCTTTGCTAATGCGGTAAGTCTATTACGAATTTTGAATATTTTTTCTGAGCTCGTTACAGCTGCTCTGCGTGATTACGGAATATCAGACTGGGGAGCGTGTCAAGAGCCGGATGTCGGCCAAGATCTGGCAGCCCAGCTACGAGAAGCTCCTGCGCGCCATCCAGGACTTCGCTGCCAACGACATCTAGAACCCCGACCGACGGTGCCATCACTGCTCTCTCTGTGTCTTGATTCTCTCTGCGTACTTCCATCACTGTCCTTACATGCCCCCGATACCCCCTTACTTCTACCACTGTCCTTACTGTGTGTTGTGTAGTGTTTTAGCACAATTAAAATTTTTTAATATTTCTATTGCTGCGTCTGAATTAGGAAAAAGATTCGGCTATGGTGCAGGTCACCTAGTCACCGCTACCAACATTTAGTGGCCAAATCGGCCGGAGAATTTTTTCTGAATTAAGTGTACCTCTGGAGGGATTTTAGACGTACTTTTGACTGTATTATGGACTTGAATTTGGCTCAATGAGCCCAATGAGCTCGCGTTTGGAAAGTACGGGGGATGATTAGAAATCTGTAGCGTCATTTTGAACCTATTTACGGCTCTGATCTTTTTTCAATGTAATACGTGCATGTGTTGCTCGAACCGGCACCCATCTGCGTGGCTGCCTTCGGCACAGTACGCAAAAGCATTGGCACAGTGGCTTGACTGTCGATTTGAACTCAAAGAATACAGTACAGTAAAAGCCTGGCCAGTTTCCATGAGTGGGACGGAGCCCTTTGTTTGCCTTGCAGGTGGGAGAATTGTGGCGCCAGGGCAGTGCCTGTCAGTACTGTCAGAGGTTATTGGAATGGTGACGGCAAGCTGCCGTGGTTGTTTAGCACACCGTGCGGCTGTGCACATCAAGACCGGCAGTTGAGCATCGAAGCGGCACAAACGGGCATCAGCGGAGTTTAAAAGGCTTCTGACGGACGGACAAAAGTAATCTTATAAAGAGACGAAGCGGGTGGACTTAAGAATAATGCTTTCCTCGCCCGCGGCGCAAAGGTCATGGTCTCGCGTAATCTCTGGCAAGAACCGTCGGGTATCTCCCTATTTATAAAATTACGCCTGTCCGTCTTTCCGAAGCTTTTTAATCTCCGCTGATGCCGTACGCCGCAGCCGTTCACCGCTCTTGATCTTCGGCTTCCTGAGTGCACTCTTACACGGCGGAAAGAAGGTGAGCAGCATCTACTGTACTATTTCGACCAGATCTTCAGCCCTTGTGACCAGTGACCACCATCATTCATTTTCCATCAATTCATTCTGTTTTGGGACCCATGCAACAACACGGAACTAATTTTGAAGGTGAGTGAGTACCTTGGTGGTTCAATATTCTGCAGAGATGTTGAATTGATTGACAGGCGTTCTTTCAACTGTTCACATGCTAGTTTGACATCAACAGCTGCCCTCGCCGCTCTTTGCGAGCTCCCGACCACCAACTGTGCTCTCCACCTGGAGTTCACTGGTGAATTAGCCGCCTGAATGATTTCTTCCCTGAAGATCATGAGGATCCATACAACGACGAGAGCGATGTTCCACTTGACATTGTGATCAACCACTGTATCGGGAGGTGTTGCACCGCTCGGAAGGATTTGTACTCGGTGCGGTCGGAGATCTGGCCTGAAACGGTGTGGTTGAGGACACCGAGCTGGATGTTGTGGTTGAGGATCTGCCGCTTGCCCAGTGCCGCCCAAACAGGACTGCAAAAGCACCCAAATTCAACCTCAGTGGTGGTGATGAATTATCTTCAAAATGCCGGGAAACGGCACTACAACACGCTGGAGCAAGAAAAAAATAGATTTTTGGCCTCTAAAAAAATCCAAATTGGCCCATCCTTCAGTCCCTCTGGTGACCTGTGACCTTTATGTTCATCCTTCATTTCAACTGGCCTTGTGACCTGTGACTGAAGGTCCGGTCGAAATAGTACAGTATTATCTTTTTCCCATCGAGTCGGCTCTTGCAAAAGTTACAGCGCTGACTGACATGCACCATTTTTTTTCGAAATAATTACATAAATCGTGGTACTTGACCTCGTCTTTCCATCTTCCTGCCTCTACCTCAGCTTTGGCATCTTGTGGGGACTGGGAATTCCTGCCAGACAAATGTCTGTTTCGTCCTTGTTTGGTATCCGTCGGCCATGGCTGCAGCTCTCCGCAGTCACTCCAAAAATCCAGAATAAATTGTACATGACAGTTGAGATGAACCTCCAGGGACCCTCCCGATCCGATTTAGGAAGGATACGAGAATTGTCGTATGTGATGGGGAAACCATTAGCATGCCTGGTATCTGCGAACAGCCATGCACCTTCAACGAGTGTGGCGATGACGGATTTGACGAACGCAGGATTGGGATGAGTTCGGAGTAGTGCATGAAGACGGTCTGCGCGGATCTCTGTGGAGACGCTGAAGAGGTGGGAGTTATCTCGAATAGTGTTCATCGCGACAATGTTTTGATATTCGCTCGCAGGTGGACGAGGTAACGGCGAATCAACTTCGGTGCAATGCGCAGTATGACTCGAAATTGGCGAGCATGCGTTCCAGCCAAAGCTGCGGAAGCATCGTGGGAGGAATGTCTCTGGAGGAGTAGCTTGCTCCTCCAGGTCCGGTGAGTCGTCGTCGTACAACCATCAGCCTGCGAACGCCGAACGACTGAAAAGGGTAAAATCGATAGGCCCAGCAGGAAGCCGAGGCCTGCCAACCGTCCCCCGTCCGCCATCCTCGCCTGTGATCCCAGCAGGAAGCCGAGGATCACTTGGAAGAGTCCAAACAATCGTTCTTTCGGTGTTTGCCGTTGCATTTGGAGCAGAGGTAGATCCGGGGACAACTCTCGTCATCAGTACAGTTGCCAAAATTCCAGTTCCGACAGACATCTTTCTTACCCGAGATATTGGTTAGTGGGCATCCCAGAAGGTCCTCAATGCCGTTTAGCAAAGAAAGCATGGTTAGCAAAGAAGACTTCTATCACGGATGGCCTGTGGGGACATTCTGAGGAACATGAAGCTGTGTCCTCGTGCGCATTTGTTAGGGGAAGACAATGAGCCTATTAAGAGAAGAATTGAGGAACATTCGAGTCTGCAGCGGCCGTTCTACCAACCACTGATCAAACGTGAGGATCTTTTGTAGAGTTTTATGTGTCGAATAGGAGTATTTGGGGTCAAGATAAAGATTTTGAGGTGGCGGTTCGCTTTGCATTTGAAACGCGGAGAGATTGAGCCTATACCCAAGGAAAAAGGGGAAGAACTGAGGGCAGAACAGCTGTTCTAGTGGGAAGTTCTTGGAAAGGTAAACAAAAAATCGATTGCATGGCTCAAGAAGCAGTTTTCAATGCAAGACGGGAAATCGGAGGGGGCCATTGTATGCGCATTCTTAATGCGCTTCGAATGAGCCTATAGACAAGGCAAACAGATGAGAACCGAGGTTGCAACGAGTGTCCTAGTCGCGGGGATCAAAAAATGCCCAAAAAGGAAGAAAAAACGGTCCGCGCCTGTTGTACCGCAAAGAGCTGTAACCGCAACACAAGTATCCAAATGCGACGGAAGCAGAGCGGCTAGCCTATTTCTTTAAATTGCTTTAATTTTCCAAAACTTCTTGAGCCGTCTTCGGATGACCTTTGGCGAGCTCAGACGCTCTCAGGGAATGTCGCGCGGTCATGGGCGGACTGATTGGCGGAATGAACAATTTCCAACCCAGTGACAATTTGGACACTTATGGATTCAACATCCAGGATATTCTTGCTGAGTATGAATTTTTAGAGCCTTATGAGCAGTTGTACGATTATTTAGAAGTAGTATAAGCAGTGTATTTGAATAGTAGAGACAATAAGGATTGAAGCAAGCTTCCCCTTCTATGTGGACGACCATTGTCCACATACATCATATTTTCAATGAATAGTCCTGTACAACATGAAACGTGCTCGGTGGGACCTTGTTTTGGCCAGCAGTTATGCTCAGAACACCCTGAGTGGGAGGCCAATCGAGAGATGCTGCTCGAAAAAGCCCATAAAGTCTATCTGGGCTTCTTCTGTCCTCATCCGAGCGACGCGACATCATTTCCGCGTTTTCCGCTTTTTCCCACATCGACAGCACAGACGCTCTATACACCTTGGCCATAAAACCATACCAAATACGAACAGAAGTTCCATAGCGTCATCGGCATCCTCGCATTCCCCGTTGATCCTCCTGTGACAGAGGAATCTGATACTGGTTAGCTATAGCCTTGCAACAATGGCCGTGACGCCGTGGAGTTTCGGTTCGGGTGGAAGAAGCGTTGATGGTGGTTTTGGTTTTGGTGGTGTCGCCAGTTTGGCATGGTCATGGAGTTATCTTATGCGGTGCATTTGCGACTTGCCTACGCACAAGAGTTTTTAGGTGGCGAAGAATAATGGATGTGAACGAACTTTCAATCATGCTCACAATGTTCCCCTCCTCAACTTCTTCACTCAACTTCTTCACTCAACTTCGACTTCCGGTTCATTCAACCTCGACTTTGATTTGCACATTCACTCACATTCAGTGACACTTCACGTTCAAGTTCAAGTGCCCCTTCACATCCGATGGACTTTGGTTTGGGTGGAAACCCAACTGCGCCGAGTCCATGATTGGATTTTGGGGGATCACTGGATTGGGTGCAACCCTAAGGAATGGCACCTTATTTGCCATTGTGCTTTCCAAACGTGACCTAACGATCTGTCAGCGGCTGGTTCCAAAAAGCGCCGGGGAAATGAAGACCCACTAGGCTACAAGAGCCAAGTCGTCGGCTGGGCCGAACGTTTCCTCCTTCTGCGCTCCCTATTCATCGACATTAAGATCTTCCGGGAAAAGCCAGAGGACGGGATCGGGATTCTTATTAACACGGAGGGGAAAAAAATTAAACCGACAAGATATGTATGTCGCGTATATGATAAGTAATCAAGTGTGCTCTTTGATGCATGATACTTACTGTACAAAATGAGATCTAAAATACATCCTGCACCATCTAGCAGTACTGTACATCCACCCTGCATTGTCCTCATAGGTGAAGTCTGGGAGCAATTGGTGACTGCCAGAAAGTGGATCCGTTTTTGCCAGCAATGTCAAGACTCAGGTGGAGGGAGCGGGTGTTTCTGGCGGGGGCAGGAGGCTTAGTGGCCGTGATGTTGCCTGCGCACGCATAGTCGGGTCAGCTGAGTTGGTAGGCCTAGAGGAAAGAGTACTTTCCAGGTAGACTCGTGACCAGTCTGCGCTACGGCAAATCTGAGTGCGAGCACTATGCCGTAGGCAGACTGGTACAACTCGGGACATGTCAAAGGGCTGCGCCCAGAGTTTGAAATTCTTGAGTGGTGCCGATCATGCCGTCAAAGTTATCTTCGGTGATCTCGGTCCGAAAAGTGACTTTCTCTATTAAAATAGTCCTGCATGTTTGACTCACCCAAGCAGAGGAATCAAAATTCTGAGGAGACAGAATTTAAGCTGAGGGAACTTCACAAGGGCCTCTAGCTTTGATCAAAGAAAAATATTGAGATTTGAAGCCAGGGCACAAGAAATGAAAGATTTCAAACTCTGGGCACAGCCCTTTTGATCGGTCTGAGTTGTACCAGTCTGCCTACGGCATAGTGCTTGCACTAAGATTTGCCATTGTAGGGCAGACTGGTAACGAGTCTACTTTCCAGGCCCTTTCTCCGGTTCGCCCTTCCCGCGAGTGCGATAAGATAAGCCGACCTCGCCCGAACACGTCCGCATGCTGTCCTCTGGATTTCTCTGCGTCACGTCAGCAGTCGTTCTCACGGAGGTCAATTGCATCATACTTACAGTACCTTTGTGGATTATATTTCATTTACTAGTACTTTTCGGAGCTTTCTGCCGATTTGCGCTTCAGCCTCGGTTCGTGGGCCCGGATCCCGAGACAAGGCATAAAAAGCCCCTAAGTAAACCCAGGACTGCATGTCAGACATGCCACCCGCCAGAACTCGCTCTCCAAGCTCGGAGACATCGCTTCCGGCCCAGGGCTCGTACGCTTACTCACTGACGATCAGAACTCCAACTGACTCACTCAGACTTGGGGGGTGTGGGCCTTCGCAGCGCGCGCAACAGGAACTCGGACTTATGTTTTGTTGATCATCTCGCTATTTAATTTTCTCTCTCATGAGCGATTGATAGCAGTTTGATATTTTGTGCTTTTGAAAGGTGTGGAGCAGCAGCCAAACAAATCAAATTTTCTCTTGGGGGGTGTGGCCGTCGCATGGCGCGGTAGATACTGCATCAGGAAAACCCAAAATTGCTATGAGGTCTATGAAACTCGGAGAGGGGTGGGTACCTTTCTAAGGTGGTCTATGAGACACCCTATAGACACTCATAGCTATGGTAGCCCTTCATAGTCATTCATGCTATGAGTGCTATGAGTGTCTATAGGGTGTCCCATAGACCACCATAGCCCACCATAGGAAGGTACCCACCCCTCTCCGAGTTTCATAGACCTCATAGCAATTTGGGGTTTTCTGATGTGGCAGTTATGTACTTTTATTATAATTATAATTATTGGAATTCTTCTATCAAGAGAGGATGTAAGAATGCCAATGTTTGGCTAGAGTTAGAAGAGGTCTGGTGTAAACTATGCCTTTCTTTATACATATATCCAGCTGGCCCACTGAACTGTCTGAGGCTTAAAACAACTGAAGTTTGGATAATGCAAGTTAGAACAAAGATGTTGAATCCTTTGAGTGTCAGCATGCATTCAAATACAGTCGAAATCTACTTAATTACCTCCAGCTCAGTGCTCCGCACGGTCTTCGATAAGTAGCAAGTCCATATCACCCACAAGGACTCTTCTAGGGTGGAGAGACCTTGAATGGGGAAATATAGGTACCGCGTGTTGACCACGCACTTTCGTATCCCAGACAATCGCTAGCGGCCGGCTCAATTTCAGTGGAGAAGGAAACAGCTTTTTTCAATCGTCAATTGATCAATCTAAGAGCCAATTATTATGGCTCTCACCTCCCTCTATAAACTCACGTTGGGTGGGTCAACAACGACGTCCAGAAGCTAAGTGAAGCTTAACCACTACTGAAAGTTACGTTTTATGCCGAAAGTGCCTTCTCAAATAAGAAATCCGCCAAGCCCGCGCCGTGAACCAACCGCTGGGCTGACATGTCAGGCTACTCCCGCGCAACAAGGAATAAAAATACAAACCAACAGTCAGAAGTTGCCCTTCAGCATGTCATATATCTCGTTTTCGTTCACGTTCATCCATGCGAGACGAGTCAACTCAATCCGGTTTGCATCGGCGAGAAGCACATTCGATGATGGTAGGAACTAAAGATACTGCAATATTAAAGGATTACAGTATGGGGACGGAATTGATCACCAATGAGAACGTAAATCCTATGTGTTCCAGGGTATTTAAACCTCTTTCGAGGGAAAACATGTTCATGCGTAATAATTACCCAGGGCCCGACAGAAATGAATCCATCGGATTCTCAATACAGTTAAGCGAGGTCTTCTGCTCCGAGATGGAGACTTCCGGATTGTCGATCCCATGGCGCGAGAGATCCGACGTGTATCTGGGTTTAGTGACCCCCAGAAGGTATTATCCGTTTGGGTAGAAATAAGGTGCGCATTCCTGCGTGAGGCAACAGACGCCAAGGCAGAAGGTGGGCGCCAAACGGATGGGTCGGGTGGCGCATCGGTCATCCCGACTGGCGTCCTCAGTACTTAGATATTCAGGAGGTTCATAAAACTCGAATCATTATTCTGTGACAGCTAGCACGGGCCAACTTCAGTCATATTCAGAACTCGGGGATGTACCAAGTGCTGGGCCTGAGCTTCGAGTTGTCGTCTAGGAGAGCAGACTTTCTGATGAAGCGCCCTCAGTTCATGCGTTACGTCTCGAAGGTCCTGGAGAATGTTCTGTCGTTTCTCCAGAGCTTGACGGGTACGTTGTTGAGACAGACACTCCCTCCATTTCTTCTACAAACCGTAAGCAAGAGTTGGACAATATTTTTGGATATCTTCACCTGCTGCGCCCGAAGAAGATACACCCTGTTGAAATTAATATGGGACATGTGAACATTACAGCAGGCCTCCATCCATTTATATATTGGTGCGGGACGCTGCGGCGCCGAATTTCATTTGCCGAATTTCCGGGTGGGAATATATGGAGTCAGAGAGGCAATTGATAAGTGCATTTTTCAACCTCTTGTCGCGGCGTATTTAGGCTACAGTGCGCCTCGGTACCTCACCCCACCGGTCCGGGGCCTTAAATAATGCAAATTCGGTTTCGAAAACATGATTTTAGGTATGAAACCGGCCAAAAGAGTGCGATTGGCACCCTAATCTCATTTTTTTCCCACGGTGTGTCGGTTTTCCGACGTTGAAAAATAAAACTGCTCTAGAACAGGCCTGGCGGCCTTTACATGGTGCAAACATTTACCCAAGGGCATGTTCACCTGATCTCCCACCTGTCTTTGTTTCAGAAAGGCCACGAAGGGCATGTTACCATGGTGGTACCGAACTCGGCACGTCACTTTTTTTTCAAAACTTATCGGATGTCTTAGCTGAGCAGACCATGGGTAGATACAACCCAGTAGAGTGTATTCCTGCATCTGTGGCACGATACAACTCATGTCCCACACATAGTTGACATTTTATTTTTCCCATCATTTTACACCAGATCGGGTAGTCGTGACCTGATGAGGCGCACTGGAAGCCCCCCACTAGGTAACGTAAGAAATTTGTGGTCTCGAACTGGCGCAAAAATACCTGTGCGCAACGTCCTTTTTGTTTCTATCTTTTTTTCCTCCCTCAATTTTGCTCTGATTCACTTCAAATAAATTCCATAGTATTACTAAGTCTTGTCACTCAGCTACAACCGAAGCTGTTCTGAACGAACATGCTTGAATCCCTACAAATACTCAAGGTTAAGAGCGGGTGAGTGACCATCTGCGACGCACGCACCGGGAGGGGAACAATCTAGAATGAATGCTCCTCGGGACTGTTACCACGCCAATCCGACAACCTCGCTACTCCTGAACAGCAGATGAGACTCGGATGAAAATGCTCTTGAAATAGAATTCATACCGCTCCCCGCTGTCTTCGTCCCAAAATGATACCCGATTGGTTGCGTCTTCGGGCTTGGACGTCCCAACATCGTAGAATGATTCACTTTTGGAGATGTCGAGACCGAGCAACTGACGCTCCACTTCCACAGATTCACTGTCGCACTCGCCATTCGAGACTGACGTATCAGAAAAGCCTTCGCCAGCGCTCTTACTCGGCGTGAAACCGGAATCCTGAAGGGCTTTCTTGAGACTCTGGTTCATGGATATGGTGCTTTGATCCCATTGGCTGGTCTGCTCTACGGGCTCTCGGATAATCCCAAGTAAGACGTTGGGGTCGTTGTTGTCGTCGATTTTGGACGTGTGACATGAGGAAACGCTGCTGAGTCGCCTTTTGACACCCAGATGCGTCTCCGAATTGCTTCCAACGTCGCTAACCCGCAGTGCACTACTAGAAGATCCAAGACTGCCCGGCGACTGGTTGAATCTGACGTGCGCATACGAAGATAACTCGGTATTGAGTGATTCAGTACGAACTCTGAGCCTCGGTTTCAGGATCCCAGCAACAGGGGGTGGAGGTGGAAAGGACGGTAAGGTAAAGGAGAGCGCCTGGCCCGAGGCACGTTCCGACTGGATGTGCTGGTCGACCTGTTGTATGAGGTCCGTCTGGAGTGGTGGAGTGAGCCGCACATTTTTTCTGGGATGCGCGGAAAGTGTGCACTCGGCATTACTCGGTGGTGAGTGCGTGAAGGGTAAAGGTGGAAGAGGTGGGATAAACGAGTGGCTAAGCCGAGAGCGAAACTCGGGGCTGAATGGCCCAGATCCGGACACGGAAGAAGGGGCGGGGGAGGTCGCCGAGCCTTCCGAAAGTTGAGGAGAGAGGGGAAGGGATGCATTTCGACCAGAGGATGAGTCGATGGTTCTATGGGAGGAGCTGCTGCCTGGAGCGAAGGTAACGGATCGCCGACTTCGTGCACTTTTGACACTGGAATGCCGTCGGCCCTTAGGATCTGCCACGCTGAGACGCATGGTTGGAAGAGAAAACCGTCGGGCAGAGGAATTGACCTGGGCTTTGTCAGGAAAGGAAGGCAGTTTGAGAGAATGTGATTCCGGCAGTATATCTGGGGTGCAGGGCGAGGTGGAGACTGAGCGGTTACGAAAACGGCTGCGGATATCGAGCACCGAGGGATACTCACGCCCGTAAGGCCGAGACTCGGTATGAATTCGATATGTGAAGGAAGATTACTTGTTTTCCGTCCATTTTCCCTTCTCCAGCGCGCTTTGGATCTCGACGGTGGGGTCACCAAAAAACCCGACGAAGAAACCTGTTTTCTTCTTATGCCGGGGAACGCTGTGTGTCAGAATAGAATTCTGCCGCGCCTGAATCATGCGACGCGACTTGCGAATATAGACGCGTTTTACAAAGACAAAGAGCAAGAGAAGTGCAAGAACGGCGAAGCAAGCTGCCACAGAAGGGGTGGCGGAGTGGGTTATCGTTACTGGGAGGGCGCCGCAAGAACTAGTAAAGAATACCAAAGCCAACAAGAGCTGGTGGGCCGGCGACATGGTTGGTAGTGAACAGCCGAATCCCCCAAACAGTCACGTGATTTCTTTCCCACGCGGGCCCGAGTCAGGTCCTTGGGGACATGTTTCTTCGAGAGAACTTCGTAAGGGAAATCCTGGAGGAGGCTGGACATGGAATATGAAGGAGGTTTTGGCGGGTGGCCACAATGCTCTTGTTGCGAGTGAAGCGAGCAAATCTACATACCCCAGGTCGGGTTTGAGGGTCGGAGTTTTTTTGGGAAAAACCGGACCTAACCGGACATCGGCAACACTAGTACCTCGGGCAGCTGTCCCTTTATATTTAAAGCGACCAATTTTTTTTTATCCCGTGTCTATTGTGGCCCATTGAAGCAATGAAGTACCAGTAAACATCCTATCGAGCATTAAAGGTCCTACCAGCGAACTACAGCAACTATAGGCCAACTAGTCAGGAGAACTACGTAGTTTCGGTCCAACTACGGAGAACTAAGCATTAATGTAATCCAGGGTGCCGGACCCTTGGTGTTGGTTCTCTTTTCTGGTGGCTATGTTGCACACCCCGTCTGTCAATTTTCAGGGTTTGCGGAGGTCGCTCGTTCGATTCTACCAAATGGAAACTTTCTCGTTCAATGGACGTGAACACTGTTGTTCTGTTTAACAGAACAAGAATGGTTTCCGCAAATTCCCTGATCATGATCAGCATGCAATTATCTACAGGGCCATATTTGTGAATATATATTTCTTCTGGCCTGTCTCACAGGGGGGCCTGGTTCTCGTTCGCAATGTTCTTCTGGTGCAAGGTCTGGTCCAAACACACTGAAAATTTGGGAGGGGAAAGTCTGATACCTCTAGAAAAGGGCCACAGAGTCAGATTTACACATTTGTTACCCAGGGAATCGGTATTGCATCTTTTGGTCAACAACATTCAAATTACAATAACTCTGCGAGTTTTCAACCAAACCCAGTGAAAAAAGAGTGCGGGACGTCGCCCTGGACATCCACTTTGAATTATACAATTATATAAGTCAAAAGAGCGTCCCAGGATCCGCCAATTAGAGCGCGTCGCGTTCACGCATCATTGGCTGTCACAAAGGTCACATCAGCCGCACGTCGCACATCTTTGCTCCTGGGACGCGCTTTTGACTTATGTGACTGTATAATTCAAAGGGGACATGCAGGGGGACATCCTGGACGCTTCGTCCAATGGGTTTGGTTGAAAGCTCGCAGAGTTATTGTAATTTGAATGTTGTTGACCAATCCTTCTTAGAGGCTGCATCCTCGGCGCCGAGCTGTAGCTCACCCTTGTCATCAGGGAGTAGATTGGCGGGAGCATCATGATCATCAAATCCCTCCCATCAACCTTCGGTTGGTTCCTCGCGGCTCCATAAGCAGCTGCATAGTTTTCTGAAGGTCCATCTGGTAACCTATGCCCACTCAAATCAAGCGCGGGGCTCATCGTGGCGGCTATGTCCGATCCCCACGTCTTCCAACTCGTGGACCAGCTCACACAATGGAAGGGGGGCCCGCCGCACGCGCGTATGCGAAGCGCTCATGACGATGCACGGCCAGTTTACCCCGCACGACGGCAGACCCATCCTCCCGTCCTACCCGTCGCATTCTTCGCGTACACGCCTCTGTCCCCTGTCCTACATACCTCCCCTATCCAAAAACCTATCCCACCGACCGCAGCTGTCCTCGGTACGCACCGGGATATTTTAGGTATGTATAATTGTTAGAGCTGTATATGGAAAAATTATATTTGCGCGCCATGGTTGCTCATTCGAGACCTGGGGTCAGGTTTCGGTGAGGCAGAATTGTGCGGCTGGCACAGATAGGATGGGAGCACGGTAAAATGTGTGTAGGACATAGGGGCCCCGGCAGTTTGAGCCGTTCATGCCGTTGATGGCCTTCGGCTGTTTGTTTGGCAAAATGCCGCGATCAATGCCACCGATCATGCCACTGATCCCATCAATCCCATATCCCAGATGCTCTTTGGATGCTCTCGACAGTACACGTCGGAGATGGAGATGTTCGTTCACCAGCTGCAGGCAAAGATGAATCTATTGAACAGCACCGAACAGATCAGTCCAAGGGGGCGTCGGGATTAAAATTTCGTACATAGGGTGGGAAGGCATGGGGGTCCCGGGGAGGGCTGAAAAACTTCTAGGTCAAGTTATTCTAGAGATAAAAGCCACCATTGAGGCCATATAGAATGCAGTAGGAGGTTGAAAAAGACTGAAACCTGTGTCTAGGATCCTGTTCTGCCTCTGGATAGTTTCTCAACCGAATAATAGATAGGTTGCGCAAAAGCCGCACGGGCCGCATGCGGCTTTTGTGCATTGCTAAGTACCATTCGATGTGCCTGCTGGTGGTTGTGTGTGAATGTGGTCGATGCAGATAACGTCGCAGAGGCAGTAAAGTTGGCACAGGGATTAAGCAGAAAAGCGGGGGCCCATAACCTTCATTTTATGAGCTGCAGACAAAAAGTTGGCCAATGGCTACGACATTTTTCAAAGAAAACCCGATTCCGGTTACTTTGCGGCATATCCTGTAGCGCAAGGGGTGAGCACATACAATCTATTCTTCAATATGCTGGTGAACATATTTTGCCCTCCTAATAAACAGGACTCTGGATGACGAATACTATCTATCTATGTAAGAAATGAGGACTCCCTGTCCCCGAGAGACAAGACAAGAAAAACAGCCACATAACCAGATTGGCGACCAGGACTCCAAATGAGGTCATCCGCTCTACGGTTCCACCGAGATGTTCATTTCTCCACCGGACTATTGAGTTTCTATTTATGAACTGGTGAGATGTTGACGACCTGCTTTTCTGAACACCAAAAAAAATTAAATGGTCGACTTACGATCCAACACATTCCGGTCACAAGATAAACCCGCTGTTGACATCATAGGCACACTACGGCTCGTCTATAACGACATTGAGCCCAAAGGAGTGGTTGAAGGCACCGGCTTCTCCCAGAGCCGGACGGCCCCGATATACAAAAAGAATGATCGCGCTGATATTGCCAACTACCGGCCAATCTCCCTCCTTAACATGGACTATAAAATATTCACCAAAGCACTCACGATTAAGCTTGCCCGGGCCGCCCCCAACCTAATACATCCAACCCAGGCAGGATTTGTCCCCGGCCGACACATCTACGACCAAATATAGTTAACAAAAAGAATAATTGATCTTGCTGAGGCAACAGAGGTGCACGGAATAATTGTTGCACTTGACCAAGAGAAAGCATATGATAAAATTGAACACGACTACCTTTGGCAGGCACTAAAAAGCTTCGGCATCCCTGATGAATTTATAAACACAGTTAAAACCCTATATAGCGACACATTCACATCCGTTGTGATAAATGGCATCTTCTGTGAACCCAGTTGCTTTTCTGGGTCCGGCTTTGGGGGTTCAAAATGCGAATTAAATCATTCAATAGTGAAGCACAGGGTTCAAAATGGCAGTGCAAAGCATGTGATTCAAAATGGCATTCCGTGGCATGGGGTTCAAAATGCGAATTAAATCCTTCAATAGTGAAGCACAGGGTACAAAATGGCATTACGAAGCATGTGACTCAAAATGCCATTCAAAATTAAATCATTCAATAGTGAAGCACAGGGTTCAAAATGGCAGTGCAAAGCATGTGATTCAAAATGGCATTCCGTGGCATGGGGTTCAAAATGCGAATTAAATCCTTCAATAGTGAAGCACAGGGTACAAAATGGCATTACGAAGCATGTGACTCAAAATGCCATTCAAACCTTAAATATGTTAACTGCTCCCTTATCCCTCCTGCTCTCGGCTGAATTAAATCATTCAATAGTGAGGCACAGGGTACAAAATGGCAGTGCAAAGCATGTGATTCAAAATGGCATTCCGTGGCATGGAGTTCAAAATGCGAATTAAATCCTTCAATAGTGAAGCACAGGGTACAAAATGGCATTACGAAGCATGTGACTCAAAATGCCATTCAAACCTTAAATATGTTAACTGCTCCCTTATCCCTCCTGCTCTCGGCTGAATTAAATCATTCAATAGTGAGGCACAGGGTACAAAATGGCAGTACAAAGCATGTGATTCAAAATGGCATTCCGTGGCATGGGGTTCAAAATGCGAATTAAATTGTTCAATAGTGAAGCACAGGGTACAAAATGGCAGTACAAAGCATGTGATTCAAAATGGCATTCCGTGGCATGGGGTTCAAAATGCGAATTAAATCCTTCAATAGTGAAGCACAGGATGCGGATGGAGGTTATATTGCTGCATCGGACCGCACCCGCCTCAACATTTTATTTGGACGGGATACCACTGCGGCAGATGCTTACATTTCGGACGAGGACCCTTTCTTGTGTGCGGAGACAGCACACGAGCTTCTGAACCCGACCCAGAATTACCAGTACCCCTAGTTACGACAGTACATTAATCTAGTTCCAAATACAAGCCATTTCATGGTCTCCTCCAGGCTCTGATGGAATCTCGTAATACATCATTTCCAAAACCCAGCCCCAAACCCAGCCCCAAACCCGATGCCAGAGTAACTCTTATTATAGTAGCGCTCAGGCCGTTTACGGCCTATGTGGCTAATTTGCGATCCTATCCTACAATGTATGCATGTTCGTAGTGCATCGCCCCGCGTCTCTGCCCCCAATAACAGAGACCGGGGATAATTGCAAAAGTGCCCATACAGCAGAGGGTGGTCGGAAAGCAATGAGATCGTAGTGCGCGAATGCAGTGTGATCGTGGGGATTACGGGTGGTGGAATTGGTGTGAAGTGGGGTGGCGTGTTCCATCAATGGAGGTGCCGTAAAGGGATGGGAGACGGTCCCGAGGAAGAAAAGAAGAGGGTGGCATGGTGGAGGAGGAGTGCATAGGCATAGAGTTGAACACCCTGGGCCAAATGGCCAGTCTTGAGTAGGGTAAGCTTCAGACGCAGGGCAACTAGGTCAACGGCCCGTGAAAATGAGTGTGGGTGATGAGTGGCACAAAGAGTGGCAACACCCCCTGCTATCCCGCATCTGCGTCGATCCCAGTTCCCGTGAACAGGGGGACTGGGAGATTTCCGACGTTGTTGCGTTGCCGGGGGATGTGAATTGGCTGGAAGAGGGAGATGACGTGGCACAGCCAATGCCGATGCCTCCCGCTGCTCCACATCGGCCTCCCTTGCCAGGGAGTGTCCCGACATCGTGGTCCTGTCGTAGGATGAGGAGTGGTTGAGAGCGAGAGGTGTGGCGAAAGTGCCACTCAATTTGCTTGTGGTGGTTTGTGATCAAGAGCCTCTCGGCTGGAGGCGTGCCACGGGCTTCGGACGGACAGAGAAACGTAATTTTATAAAGAGAGTGATAAAGAGGGTGATGAGATATGTCACATGGACAAACCGCAGTCGCCATGAGGCAGACCATTGCATCGGGGAGTTCCAACCTCTTGGGGTTCTCGCTGGTCGACGCAAGATGTGGAGATTCTTGGTCTTGAACGGTCCGGTGAACAGGCGTATACAGTGTTTTGATCTATCAGCGCTCCCCTGATCAGCAGTGGGCCGTGATAGATCAAACCCGCTGAGCCAGCGAGAGGGCTGATACATCAGCCCTAGTGATGTTCAGGGCCCGGCTCGGCCTGAATGCCCGGGCTCGGGCTCGGCTTGGGCGGGCTCGGGCTTCAGATTCTCCAGGCCCGAGCCCGAGCCCTGGGTGCGGGGCCGGAAGCCCTGAGCCCGGGCCCAAGCCCGGGCTTTTTCATAGCCAAAGAAAAAAACATTATGCCAGATTGTAGATGTATATTATTATGTATCTGTAGAAGGTACGGTAGGAAGAAGTTCATAATTATGTGGGTCGTCGCCTATCAAAATGTCCCAGCTAGTTGGTTGCTTACTCGCGAGTTATATTATACTCATCAGGGCCATAATATGAACGATGAGTTTACTAAAGGTATACATACATGTGGTACGGCGCTTGGAGGCAAGCTAAGTAATTGGAAGTAAAGACGAGTGAACCACCGGTGAAAAATGGTGCAAGAGAGATAAGTCACACAGAGCGATAGGAAATCGTGACGCACCATGATCATGACCGGGTTAGTGCCTGTTAAGCTGAAAGATACTGCATAAAAGGGTTCGGAACAGTATTGAAGAAGGGTGCAAGAGCGATCTGGACGGAAATTATGCTCCTCAGATGCGACAATATACATGAAGTTTATGAAGTTAAGGATTAAGGAGACCCGAGGCCCAACTGATTGGACAGGGTTCAAACTTCGACACGGACCAAGGACGGCTAGGTAAATGCGCTTCTCATTGAGCTCGAGGGGCATACTCAACAAGTCCCAGACAATTCCGTTGGCCTTTCTATTGTCATCGGGCTCAAGACAGTCTGATTTTTTTCCATCTCGCAGGAGGCGGCGTAGTGGCTCATAGTGCGCTCGGCTCAATGTTGTAGATGGTGGTGGTGGTTTGGAAGAAAGATGGTAAGATCGAGCAAACAGAGCGGCCAAACAGGACCGATGATTATCCGTTGCTCGGTCGATTCAAAAGTCCGGAAAAAATCGGCAGTTTGGGTCTTTGATGTTGGATGTAAGTTCGGAAAAAATCGGATCTCGGCTCAGTTAAGATAGACGACATCCGCATCCATCGAGTCACGTGTGCATGATTGATTCGTGACAGTAACGTGGGAAAGCGCAAAATTTCGGAGACAAAAAACAAATTTGTATTTTTCAGTACTTTAGACAGCACAGAACAAAAAAAAAAAAGACCCAAACAATCCACCTATCTTCTACTCCTCCACTGCCTCAGGTCTTCTTGAATTGAGGGGGGAGAGCTCTGTGACCCCTATTCAGTATCCAAGTCCGAGTTATTGAGAGAATCTGGATCAGCATTCTCTTGGTCGTCACTGTTCATGGAAGACCCATTCGGAGAGACTTGCCGGCTTCGCCTGTTCTCGCTCATATTCGCGCACTGCCGCTCGTACATTGAGCTCCTTCTTTCGACTGTTCGCGTGCCCTTTGACACGGTCAGATTTGGCGTGGTAAACCATCAGGACGGCTGGTGGACGCCGTAAGGCCGCGGCACGACAGAAGGACACGGAGAAGAAGGATGATTGACGCGTCAACAAACGGATGTCCCGCTCTTCACGTGCATCAGTTTGGATAATTTCTGGAGCCCTCAGTTTTGGTCAGATTGCCATGCATATTTGGTAGGAATTATAGCCAAGACGGTCCTCCATCGGGTAGAAAATAATTTGAGGCCAATATAGGACATATTGAGGTATAATGAACGAATCGGAAAGTTGATTGATCTTGGATCACCCCCCGATTTACACGAAAACACATCCCATTCAGGCTTCAATTCACTTCTCCTCACAAAATTAATTCAGGAGGTGTACATAGTATATATAATCTTATAAATGAAAGGAATAGAGCCTACATGCAGTGTGTGTGGCTTAAAAAATCATGATCCAAGGATACGTCATGATCCAAGGAGCCCTACTACACTGTGCATTAATTTGCATATTCGACCGATTACATTTTGAAAATTTCCTGCAGGCCGTCTTCATGGGAGACAATATGCCAAATTGTCTCCCTGATATCGATGCAGTGTGGTACCGTGGTGAGCTGTGGCGGCTAGGCTAATATGTGCCTGAACAGGTTTGAAGCTGCTGCCGGCTTCATCAATCTGAGTATTTGGACCTTTGGTCATACCCTGGTATTGGAAGGACAACCCTGCAATTGAAGTGCAAGTGGAACTCCCTCCGTCGCGTCTGGAGATGCCATTTGACGGTGCCGTCCATCAGCCATCTTTGAGTGTCGATCCCCGATTGATGCGTCTAATGCGCGTCCTTCCGTGTCCAGCCAGGACCATCAGTTCAGAGATCTTGAAGAATATTTTACTTGCTCGGAGCAATTTTTTCAACACCATCTTTATTCCCAGATCTCGGAAGATCTTGACCCAAGACACTCGGTCGCAACAACCGAGATCACAAGGAAATGCCGGCAACTTGCGACATCTTTGAAGATCTTTAAAGATCTTTAAAGATCTCGAAAGAATAATAATTTTACTGAGATTCTCGACATTTCTTGGAACTTCTTTTAAGATCTTAGGCAAACAGCTTCAGCAACTGCATAAATTCAGGTTTTGTCTCATAAGGACCCTCAAAGTAATACGTGATGGTTATGAGATGACGCCCCGCAAAAATTGATTCAGGCCGCTTCGCCGTCTCGCTGCTACATAAGAAGTCGCAAGGGACAGAAGTTAACAGCCTGAGTGTTGCTAAGTCCGCCAGCTCGTCTCGTTACACGCCCTCGGAGCCCGATTTCCACGTCCAGTCCTCCAATGACCATGTCGAGAAAATTCGAACGGTCCCCTCTACAAGCCATGTGTACTTTGCGGGCGGCTCCAGTATGGTGAAAATACCTACCTGGCTGAATCTCAACACCCTCCCCGTCACCAGTCCTAAAACTTGGATCTGCTCGCTATAAATTGCACGATTGCATCGTTCTCATTCTCGGGGACTTCATGTCCGTCCTCTGTCTGAATCTCCGGAAAACATTTTTGAATCGCGACCTCCACTCCTTCATTGCGGTTGGGAACCGGATGCTGTTGCTTGGCAGCGAGGAGGGTCACAACAGTCAGAACGAAGCCCACGTGAAATTGCCTGAATGGGACTTCGCCATCGAAGTTTCTTCCAAATATCTAGAGTAGGGGATATGGCCTAGAGGCTACGGTAGCTGTCCATGGTACGGGTTTTGAATGTATCGAGAGAGTCAGTGGTAGCTCCCTCTACCCTGGCTTTTTTTGCACCAGATCCAACTCTGTAACCTCCTGCATTATGTCCTGGGGCATTTTTACCACCTTTATCTCGTCCCATAGCTGAGAAATGAGAGGAGAGGACAAGAGGGATCTGATAGGGGCTGTGTGTGTGACATACACATGTATGATTATTGTCACCCAAATGCAGTTAAATTATGATTTATCTGGCTGTAGTACCGAATTTGGACTAAAAATGATGGTGGGAATGCCCAGCCAAGGTTTGTCAGCTAAAAGTCCAAATTGGGCACTAAATGATTTCCAGACACTGCACGACGGCCTGGATCCCTGTCACCTGAGGCGCGGCTCTTGATGTGACGTCAATCCGTGTGCGTTTGGTATGGCCCCAAGGATGCGTGTGTAGGATGGGATCCTTGTTGATGGTATGTGCTCCCCACTCTGCCTATCTGCCTCACCTATTCACATCTGTCGCAGCTTCGCCCCCCCGTCACCGAGCTCCCTGGAACCCTGCCACCTGAGGCACGGCTCTTGATGTGACATCAATCCGTGTGTGCGTTTGGCACGGCTCTAAGGATTGGTGCATAGGATGGGATGCGCCAGGATATCCTTGTCGTTGGTATGTGCTCCCCACTCGGTGCACCTTTTCACATCTGTCACAGCTTCGTCCCCCCGTCACCGAGCTCCCTGGATCCCTGCCACCTGAGGCGCGGCTCTTGATGTGACGTCAATCTGTGTGTGCGTTTGGCATGGCTCTAAGGATGGGTGCATAGGATGGGATGTGCCAGGATATCCTTGTTGTCAGTATGTGCTCCTCACTCCGCCTATCTGCCTCACTTATTCACATCTGTCGCAGCTTCGTCCCCCCGTCACCAAGATCCCTGAATTCCTGCCACTTGAGGCGCGGCTCTTGATGTGACGTCAATCCGTGTGTGCATTTGGCATGGCTCTAAGGATACACGCATAGGATGGGATGTGGAAGCTGCACGAGGATATTCCCGATCTGCCTATCTCTATTGCACATTTGTAAGCGCAATATCTTCATTTCGTCGCACAATCCACCTGAGCGTCGCCACATTCTAGGTTTAAGCCGCAAGACACTCATAAGCACAATGTCTCCATTGGCTCGTGCTATTTATTTGCTGAACATTTACATCCCATGCAGGACATACACTAGCGCGCTCTTCTCACCCCCGTGGTCGGAAGTGAGAGTACGAGCCCAACTCCTCTCTACCCCAGGGTCTATGAGGGCCTTTCCATCCTCTATCACACACTTGTAGGCTCAATGTCTCCATTGGCTCATGCTATTTACTGAACGTCTACAACTAGGCCATACACTGGACCTCTACATCCATAACACTTCATATCACCGTTTTCAGTGGGCCCTCCTTGCCTGGCGGTTGCAAGTGAGAGTATGAGCCCAACTCCTGTCTACCCCAGGGAATATATGAGGGCCTTTCCATCCTCTCTCTCGTGCACGCACTTGTGGGCTCAATGTCTCCATTGGCTCATGTCATTTACTGAACGTCTACATCCAGGCGTCCACATCCATAACACTTCCTATCACTATTTCCAGCATGCCCTGCTCACCTGGCGGTCACAAGTGAGAGTACGAGCCCAACTCCTCTCTACTGCGCGGTGAGGGCCTTTCCATCATAACACTTCCTATCACCATTTCTGGCAGGCCCTCCTCTCCTGGCGGTCGCAAGTGAGAGTACGAGCCCAACTCCTCTCTACCCCGGGGTATATGAGGGCCTTTCCATCCTCTCTATCACGCACTTGTAGGCTCAACTTCTCCATTAGCTCAGTTATTTACTGAACGTCTACATCCAGGTGATACACCGAATGTTCACATCCATAACACTTCCTATTGGTATTTCCAACATGCCCTCCTCACCTGATGGTCGCAAGTGAGAGTATGAGCCCAACTCCTCTTTACACCGGTGTCTATGATGTGCATGCCCATTTGGCCTCTGCGCCATTCTTCCTTTGTTTTAGTTTGAAATGAAGAGCTTCAGAGCCACAGGCTCAATGACAAGGGAGGCAACGGGAAATCTGAAGGGACAGTTTTGCTTAGAATCATTTTAGAATGAAGAGATTCAAAGCCATAGGCTCAATGATGAGGGCGGCAACGGGAAATCTGAAGAGACAGTTTTGCTTAGAATCGCTCAGGCTATCAGGTCTCAATCAAGCGTAAGAAATTAGGTCTCCATACCAAGTCATGCAGCTGGGCGTGTCCTCCGATTCTGTGCCCGGAATTGCCGTTACTATTGATTCAGACCGGGTAGAATACGGTGCTGACAGCACCGCCTCTGTTTAGGATAATCGAAGGCCCAGAAGGGCGGGTAAAAAGCCGCCCGTGCCGCAGAGTCAAGACTTTGACGCGTGAGGTCACAGAATGTCACGCGTCTCAATCACGCTGATCGCGGTATTGGCACTTCACATTTTTGAGCCGGCAGACCTACAGCGGCATCACCGGCTGGCTTCAAAAGCCCCGATATCATCATTATCTTGTGATGCGCATGAACAAAATTCATACTCCGCCCTCCAGGCAGATGCCACGGGCAGACACAGCTGGCATTAGGAAGGAGTGAAAAAAAGTGCTCATCAGAATCTCAAGATCGATACAATTAAAAACATTTGGCCCCTTCAATTTTGCGAGAAGAGGGACAGTAGTGCTAAAAAACGTGAAGGCGTTCCGGACTTGCATTTTGGCGGGGTGGCCACATCAATCAATATGTATAAAGAAATCAGTGATGGCTCGATCGCTGCCCACTCCCACAAAAATGTCATCAAGATGGACAATGTGACCGCCGCGCCCGTGCGCAGTAATATTATGCAGTAGGGGTATCCCTCCACCTGGCTTCAGTTGATTGTGTTTTTCAACCCAGTATGTATGTGTTTGAAAGGATCAGTTTTACAGCTATAAAAATTATTGTGAGTGGATACACAAACAAAACATTTGACCGGAGACTGTGACTTGAATTTGCGAGGGTGGTAGATGAGAAAGCCAATAATTGAGTTAAACTAACACAGATTAGTGACGATGAAGGGCAGTCCACTGACAGCATCTTATGGAGTCTGTCGGACCAGATAGGCGTCACAGGTCGACGAGGGAATCAGGAAACGATGGGCGTTCCGATCGAGTTACGCGGAGCCTCAGATTACCATAGAAACGTGCCCCTATTGCGCAACTCTCTCTTGACTATCATGAAGCTATCCTATATCTTTGCTATTCAGGTTGCTGAAGGAGAAATTGAGGGTGTCCTGCGCGCTACGGAGCGTGCCGTGGTCCTCAATGAGTGCCGCATGCGCACAGTGTCGGATTCACAGGCAGGACTGCAGGGTATCTTGTAACCTCGCCAAGATCAGGGCAATTCCGTGCCATTGGATATGACAATCTCGTTCGCGAAGCGGTATCGAGGCGGCCGGCGCTATGGATCACCAATATCTGCACGCCTGCGCACATCGGAACGTGGCCCGTTTCCTCGTCTCGTTCCACACCGCCCGATCAGCCACTCACCTCAACTTTTTTGTAGTCTACACAGACGACTCTGAAGCACATCATAGGCACTTTTCCCGGTTGAAATAAACCCACTTTCTGAGCCCCAGTTGTCAGCAATGTAAATCCGCCCCTTGTACTGCACATTTCCAATTCTGAGGTAAGCTCGAGTCCTGAAAAAAATGTTGGAGGTGCATTCACATCATATGATAGGATATAGGTGAAGAAAACTACCAAAAATATTCGTTGTTGCGGGCTCAATATTCGATGGAACGACCCCTTGGATAAGGGCATCTAATTTCGCCGTGACTGTACATCTCTGGAAACCTATATGGACAGAATCAGAATGCGAATCCGGAGATCCATTACTGTGCGATGGGAGGAGGTTATGGATTGCCGCTGTTAGGCTCGGGGACGCCACAAGACCATAATGTTATGAGGGCATCTCGAAGCCGGAATTCCTTTTTGATGTCTCCAGCGATTCAACAGGATAATCAAATCTATCAGATAATTGAGTCATATTTTTTATGCCCTGAGGGGGTCATAAACAAATTCGGACTTCGAGGTGCCCTCGGGAATGATCCTTAGTGTATTCTAGGACCACAAATTGTCCGAAACCTACCTCCTCACACGGCAAGGGATTTCTGTCGGCATAGTGTATTCTTCTGCCGTGTGAGGAGGTATGTCTCGGACAACTTGTGGTGGTCCTAGAATACACTAAGGGTCATTTCCGAGGGCAAATCGCAAGTCCGAATTTTTTTATGACCCCCTCAGGGCATAAACAATATGACTCAATTATCTGATAGATTTGATTATCCTGTTGAGAACGGTCAATGGACATCTGATGCAACTGACAGCAGCAAGGACACGTGAACGAAAGGCCCCCACCATTTTCGAGTGGGTTAAAGGGCACTCTGGGATTGAAGGGAATGAAGCAGCAGACCGTCTTGCGGATGAAGGACGCCGGAAAGACACGAGGCTTGTGGAGGGCCAGCGGCAAAGCTTACCAAATCCTCTGGATGGCCCTATGTCTCCACTCTGAAACTGGTAGCACATAGTCCAAATGTAATGTTTCACGTCGAGTAATAACCTAATGATTTGCGAGAGCTTAAAGCTGATTTTGGGATCTTCTCCCGTCGTCCCTGCCCTCGATGGCTCCACAGTCCTTTCTTTTCTCCCCCACGCGCCCTTCCCGCTTGCACGATGGCTCGTAGGAATGCGCCGCAGACTGGCGGCCCAACGAGTGCCCACCCGTAGTGCCAGTGCTTCTTACGAACCTCCCACCCGTTCTCACCACCACCGGCCCTGAGGCGAGAGGTCGCACTATATCTATCTTCTGGCTCTTTGGCCTCAAACTCGGCACCAAACAATGATGAATCATCAATTTGAAGCCTACACTAAATAAAAAGAACGAAGTGTTATGAAAGAGTGGGATATTTATGAGGCCGTCCGTAGAACGTGTGGCAGGTAATTTCACGGTGACTTGGGGTCCGGCTGAAGGCACTGATTACATGTTGTACATAATCTGATTTGGACCGTACCTTGTGGTCTGGCTGCGTTTCACCGCATGAGACGTCTATCACGTTGAATGTCTCTGCGTCGAGCTCCTTTCAGAGGCGATTGTTTTGGATTACCGTGAAGAGCACTAATCGTGTAGAGACGGCAGAGTGAAAATTGGGGGATAAGGCTGTGGAGCTCGTCAGACAAGCCGGTGGGGTGGGTTGGTGAGCCTACTGGCACGTCGTATCGACGAGGACGCAATATAGCTATTCAGCATGAAAACCTGGTTACACACAAACTCATGTGCTAGGACTTTGTCATAGAGACAATTGAGCAATTCTAAGGGTGTCATCCCCTGCGGATTCATTAGGGGAAGATACTCAGCCCAGGAACAGGCCAACCTGGGCGTAATTGAGGCCACAACAGCTGTTCTGCTGATGAACAATCAAATGTGGCCCCATCGGATTACTCTATTGATTCCATATGTTTGGTCTGGAAATAGTCATTCAGATGACTCTTTTTAAAACAAAACGGAGGAAGAACCAGATTAAACCATTCTTTCTCCAGCCGATCCATCACGACCTCGAATAATTCATATGAATTGTGTCCTGATGCTTTGTCTGCTGCTCAGTGTTGACCGCATCGAGCCATGCATGATCTGCAGGGTTTACCTTGAGTGGCTGAATCCGGAAATAAGCCACTGAATGGACTACCTTGCTAGTCCATGTCACATTCGACTTGCCCTTCGAGGTCACTTTCGAGTGGGACTGTAATTGCATTTAATACCCAAACTGCAGTCCAAACCTACTGTATGATGAAGCACCTCACCAATATGGCAGATGTACTGAGCGGGTTGGTGGAACTTGGACAAGTCGTTATCTATGTGACTTGTCAGATAACTATGTAGTCAATCAGGCAAGAGTAAGGCACGTACAACCAAAGCTACGCACTTGCATATCGTGAACACCTCTGGGTTGAGTAGAAAAATTGTCTTCAATCTTCTGGAATGAGACCTTGGGCAATACGATGGATGTGACGGGAGACGTGTGGCCAGCGCGAGACATTTTTTTGCACAGCACACTAAGCGGACAGAACGAAGAGTCTCAAGACGTTCCTTCAATGGACCTTCTGCCGGCGCAGCCCACATCATTTACCCAGGCTGGCCTCCCGCGCTTTTGGGTGAGAATACATACATACCTACCTATATATATATATATACGATGGTGCGCTTATCTCTATTGGAATGGGGTATTAATATATGAATCTCTGACTTCTCGTTTGCTTCTCGTGTCCATCCTCATCTCACTTGTGAGGTTGCATCAATTTTAAGGCTTCTGATCACATTTGATACACATTCTTCCCACAGTGGGACACTGTGATATAGTCACCGGGGTACAGTTGAACCGTGGAAGCCATTTGCGATATTTGGGGTGCAATATAATTCGGACCCACTGAAAGACCGATGGAGAGCCGCCGGCCGTGTGAGTTATATATATACTAGTCCGCATCCTGAAACAATAGACCTTATTGAAACCCTGCCGACTGGCGATGTCTCGACCGTGGGGGTTGCCCATTTCCAGCGGCAGCCGCGGAAACGGCATTCACCGTATAGCATGCCATATTCATCTGCAGACAGAACAGTTCGGCTTGCGAGAGACGGCAAGAATCATCTTTTTGGCTAGCAAACTGAGATCATCTTCCAGTGGATTGTATTCCCCGATTTTGTTTACCGCTAGTTTAAGCATGGAGAATGCAACATGAGTTTTCAATTGCGCCTTTGTGATGTAGTCCGTGATATAATATGGAATACCCTTTGGAGAGGCTCCGGATCCAATTAATTTGATATCCATGTTTTATTCTCAGGAGCATGATCAATTGGGACCCCGCGGACAGGATCATTATTCACAAGGACTTCGCGCAGTAAATCAGAAAACTGCCTACAAAAGGCACATGACATACCGTTCTTATTGCGGCATATGGAATTGAATGGATCGATATCAAACATAGGGCGCTCGCTATCCAGCGGGATGCAGTCCCTTCAACACGAGATTAGATCTCGCAGCCTCCGGCGTTGTGGTCGCTCGCGAATAAAATCTTGAACAATTTGTAGCTCTTCTCTCTCGCCACACTCAATCCCCGAGAGTATTGCGAATATATCTCAGCCGCTTTCCTGTCGCAGAGTTATTATAACCTCCCTCATTTCCTCGACTATTCGTAAACTCATTGCGCTCTACCTGAGCCACTTTGATAAACCCGACGAATTTGCAGCTGAAGAGCCCTAGGCTCGGTCCTGTCTCTCCTTGCTTTCATCGACTTCGTCGTTGTCCCTGACGTGGCTACCTTTCTGATTGCCATTTCGTCTGTCTCTCCACGATATAAGACGCGAACGGCTACGGCTATCATCTGGTAAAACTGATGAAGATTTTTGGATCTGGTTGCTGAAGAGAGGATTCGGTTGCTTGCTGTAGAGATTATCATTGTCGGAACCGTTCCGACACACTGGTGCAGCAGCAGATTTCTTTTCAAATTTTCTGACCTGTCATTGTAGATTGTGGAGGTCTGCAAGGTCAGCGAAAAAAACAGAGGTGCTGTCCTCGTGTCGGAACCGTCCCGACACACTGGCGCAGCAGGAGATTGCCTTTGGAATTTTTCGACCCTTCATTGTATATTGTGGAGGTCTGCAAGGTCAGCGAAAAAAAACAGAGGGGCTGTCCTCGAGTCGGAACCGTTCCGACACCCTGGTGCAGCAGCGGATTGCCTTTCGAATTTTCTGACCTGTCATTGTATATTGTGGAGGTCTGCAAGGTCAGCGAACAAAAAACAGAGGTGCTGTCCTCATGTCGGAACCGTTCCGACACACTGGTGCAGCAGCAGAGTGCCTTTCGAGTTTTTTGACTTCATTGTATATTGTGAAGGTCTGCAAGGTCAGCGAAAAAAAAGATGGAGGTGCTGTCCTCGTGTCGGAACCGTTCCGACACACTGGTGCAGCAGCAGATTGCCTTTCAAAATTTCCCACCCTTGATTGTATATCATTGAGGTGGGCCGATGCACACATTTCAAGCAGAATAATATTGTCCAGCAGTGAAACAGGCTGAGGCTGAGGCTAATAACTGTTATGAATTAATATTTGTGCCCCTCAATTGCAGGCCTGGGGCGAATGCCATTCAGGTGTCGCTTGGATTGGACCTGGGACGCGTGCCAACGATAGTAGATACAAACCGAGAGAACAGGTGTTGCGAGTGTTGTGTGCAGCTGTATGGCTGGCCCGTTGATCCCGGCAACTTGCGGCTTCCGTGTTGCGTGTTGAAATTTAAAAGTGACATCCGTCGTCCGCAACGGAATATCGGTGGTTTCTATTACTTATTATGCATATGCGCGGTTAAGCCAAAATTTGAAGCCTTCTGGTTTATTTTTACTGTGAACAAAACAAAACAAAAATTCATCACCACAAGTGAGCGGGGCCCGAGTCGAACGAGCACCTTCGGGAATACGCACGTGCACTACTGCCAGTAGAACATGCCATGATTTCCCGATGCACACCGTGTGCCACTCGCCCGTTTTCTCATTCATTGCACCATATTTTATGCAGGAGCTTTCAGCCGGCTCAAGAACCGTAACGGTTGGTTGGTTCTCTCACAACAGCCTCTACAACTAAAACGAGACAATCTCTTGATCTACAGGAACTCGTAGCTATAGTGCCAGAAGGGGAGTACAAGGACAGCGCGGTAGGCACATAATTAATTACGGAACGATGCATAAATGGAGGCAGAAAATGATAAGTACAAAGGTCGGATTCGTATGAATTTAATCTGGGGATTCATTCTGATGAACGAACGCCTGTAGTCAATGACTGGTAAAATAAGCGGCGGGCACGGCTACTAGGAGAGCTTTTGAGAGGGCTCACCCCATGTCCAATTTTACAACAAAAGGTCTTGTCAAACATATGAGTCATGGCGGGGGCCCGAACCGAACGGGCGTCTTCGAGTTGTACCCATCTTCATACATTCTCGACGAACACCATGTGCCACCCCGCCTGTTTTCTCGTTTATGTGCCATATTTGGTGTAGGATTTTCCAGCCGGTTCAAGGGTGTCTCCTCCGCCGCTGCGGTGCGCCACAACCAAAAAAAAATGGCGAGGAAATCTGAAACAAGCGTGTCGTCTAGATCTGCGGAAAAATAGCCATTCAGACAAGTAATTCAACGTTGATTACAATGTACTGGCAGACAAAAAATAATGTCCGAGTACGAGGGATGGCAGGGGGGTCGAGTCGAACGAGTGCTCTCGGGAAGGTTCCAAAGATATATTGAGCAATTTTTCCCGACGCACACCGTGTGCTACCCCGCCTGTCTCCTTTCTCTCTGTGCCTGGTGTTATGCAGGAAATTTTAAACCGACCGCGGAAGTTTTGAGATCAGCCTTCATATTCAAATTCAAAATAACTCGCAACTTGAAATCATTTCAGGCCCAGCTGGTGTCCATTATGTGCGCCTCTTACGGCGCCGATTCATTTTGCCTTCAACTAAAAAATTCATTTTGCCCTGAACTAAAGAGGGATGGGAAAGAAGGGAAAGAAATATTAGAATCCGATTGAATGACGGGGGCTCGAGTCGAACGAGGATTTGTACAAGTCTTCGACTTGAATGGCTCTTGATGTTGCTGCTCCACCTTTCTGCTATTTTTTTTCTACCTAGTTTTATGCAGGAGCTTTGAGTCCGCCGTGCAGATATTCATTCAGGCTGCGACATCAACCACCTATTCTACCCAAGTGCCTGGCAGTCATGCGCCCCGGGCACAATGTGCATCACGGATTTTTTTGTTCTGCATATCTCCTACATACTGCTAATTATTATGGGCCTCACCAGAAAAAAAATTGCTTTGGGCCAGAATGGCGGGGGCGTGAGTCGAGCGCGCACCTTCCGACATCATGTAAGCATGTTCCACAAACCCTCCAACTGCCTCCGATGCACACCGTGTGCTACCCCGCCTTTCCGCTATTTTTTTCTACCTAGTCATATGCAAAGGATAATTGAACCTGCAGGGACATGGATTTGAAATAAACCACGAACACCGCGTGCCGTTCAAGGGCCGACACCGATATTCAATTGACGATATTATCAACCAGTGCTAGCTGCGGTTAGCTCAAAAAAATATGTCAGTGTGGACGTCAAGACCATTCATTTCACCTTTGACCAAGATGACTTGCTGAAAAAGGGATGGAAGTAAGAAGACGTGCAAAAAAAGCGATGCCTATTGCAGCCTGGGCACGGCGGGGGCCCGAGTTGAACGGATGCCTCCAGGACTGAATTCATATACAGGGGTCCGTGATCAATTCTCAATGCACACCATGTGTTAACCCGCCTCACTGCTCTTCGTTTGTACCTGGTTTTATGCAAGAATTTATGGACCAGCTGTGCCAGTACTTCGGTGATTGTGAAATCAACCACAGATCAATATTCTTAACTTCACATTCATTTAGACGACATTTTCCGGCTCAATGTGGCGAAGCATTTTTGTGCTCTGCATATCCTCTACGCCAATTCTTCAAGTTCTTGCCCTCATATTGGCAATATACTGTCCAATAATTACGTGGATCTTACAGGGTTTTTGCTTACAACTTCGACATTTTTGTGGTTTTTGAGTACAAGTTCTCTTTATCAACCTCCTACGATTTACAGGATATGTTGCATTGCATTTTTGGGTACAATGTCTTTACAATATCCTGAGTCTGTGTATGGTAGGGAACAGATCCCAGTTTCTCACAATTTGATGAGTGTCAGCATCAAATTGTGAGATAGGGCCTGATCGGGTGCATTAGAAAATTTCTCTAGGATCTGACAGAATCTTGTCTATATGTTCTTTTCTCACATAATTTGTCCCTAAGGGCCTGATCGGGTGCATAGAAAAATTTCTAGAATTTTCACAGAATCTCGTATGCGAACAGATTTTGTCCCTAACTGTCCTAGAAACCCTAATACGACCATTCTATGAACTCTTGAGTGGCAATAATGGCAGAAAGAATGTGGTGTAAAGTTCTCAACAGGATTCTGCAATCGTGCCAGAAATTCTGAGTTCAACTCTGGATGTGGTGAATATTCTAAACACGTGTCTTCCCTTCCACTCCGTCTCACTCAGATTCGAAGAAATACCTATATTTCCCATTCTAGGGGAACAGACCTGGTAGAATGTGGCCGGTAATGATGTGCTGAAACACCGTGATTCAACGTGGCGGGAGAGCCGGACGACGTGGACAAATGTCTGTATACAGTGGTGGCGAAAAATAATGCAATGAGTGGGACTCACCAATATCCAGTCCAGAAGCCCTTTACAACCTGCATTTTGGTCACCTGGCGCGGCAAACTCGCATAAAGTTTGTTGCAATACTCCTGTGACAGCTTTCCCCACTCTTCTTGCAATATCGTATCGTGAATAACTCGTCCTCGTTACGCGCACGGCGCGGTCGGCGGTTGTAATTGACTTCCAATTGGTGCCAAGCATTCTCGATAATGTTCATATCGGGGCTATTGGATGGCCAAAATAGCACATCAAAGCCATTTTCTTCGAACCACCGAGTGGCGAGGCCGGATGTGTGTTTAGGATCGTTATCCTGTTCAAAGTAAATGGAGCGGCGGTCAATGTCGTGGTCGTCCAATGTTCCAAAGAGCCCTCTCTCCAATATATCAACATATTGGATCGCATTCATCCTCCCATCCACGCGAATAAGCCATCCAAACCCTTTCGAGGTCATGCAACCTCAGACCATGATGTTCCCTCCTCCATGCTTCAACTGCTGTTGGACATTTTGTGGCTCAAACTCCTCGTTGGGTCCCCTCTGACAGTACTGAATCCCATCTGACCCAAAGATGTTGAATTTGGACTCATCGGAGAAAATTACAGCCTCCCAATCTTCATGTGCTTCTCCCCAGTTTATTCGTTTTTTCCGATGGGCAGGGGTCATCAGCGGAACTTTGCGCTTGCGGCGTCCATGGAGGCCTTCCTCCTGAAGGGTCTGACGCATTGTCCGGGCTGAAGCGTGGGGAAATCGTTCGTGCTGGACCTCTGCGAAATCCGTGTCAGAAAAAAATATTTTAGAACTTCAAAGTTTCGTTCCAAGGAATCTGTAAAGGACCTTCCTACTGTCCATTTTACACGTCTAAAAAGTGGCTCAAGTAAATACTGAGTCGCTAGTAACAATTACCAAATTGGGTATCTGACTTGTCAGGAAGTTCGGTCTGCTAAAGCGACCTGACCTGAATGACCCAAGAATCGAGCGCCACTATTATCTTTTTTCTTTGTTTGAAATTTTCAAAATTCATGTCCTTTCTCAAAAAAAAAACAAAAAATTCAAGAGGCTCGGCACGCGCGATCAATTGCAGCTGATGCGCCATCAAAAGTTGAGGGGGCGCATCAATTGAATTGAACAAATTGTGCTCGAACCATTTCCAAGCACATGACACAGGCAAAACTGGCCGGATTTTAACTTGGCTAGTGGGCCACTGCTGCGCATGGCGGTACGAGTCCCGTCCTTACGGCAGTTGCAATACGCCCCTCCCGCCCCTCCCCCTCCCCCTCCCCCCCTTTCCCCCTTCCCGTCCCACCACCCCCGAGAACTTTTCTTTTTGATGTAAGAGTTCATTTGCAGGCCAAAGCTGAATAATTATATTTGAAAGTACTGCCACGCTGAGTTGGATGCAACGTGAAAACTGGGGGGGCAAACAGCGAAAATGTGCCATCCACGAGAGCAGCCGAAGTGGTATCTAGCGATATTTGCATGCACAAGGTGGATACAATCATGGTCGCTTCACGCTCAAAGTCGGGACCATAAACGGGCTGTCGCATCACCCTGAGATACAACGTCAATGGATGTGATCCCGATAGGGACAACCACCTGGCAACGGCCGTTAAGGGTACGAGACGGTTGAGGAATATGAAAGACCAAAGTTGTTGACAAGACAAGGCCAGATTATTCCAAAAGTAGCACATGCAACGAAGCAAATTGAGATCCCGGGCGTAGGAAAAACAACTAGCCATAATGGATCCGATGAGTTCATCAAATACGAGCAAGAGCAATTCAGGCAGCATGAGCAAGATAGTCATCCTGCAGAATGCAAGACCAACAGCAACGAATGAAGCGAGAACCCGCCTATTAACTTTAAACGGAGAAAGAACGGCAAGCACCACCGGTACAGAGTGGACGCATGTATGTCGCACATAAATCACAACTTATCAGCGGCCGGCCACATTCAACCACGTGCACCAAACCCCCTAACAGACGAACACTTCTCACTAGAAATCAGCTGGGCAATACAGCAGACACGGCAACAACTATATTAATGGGAATCAAGCAAATACGAACCATCAGGCTCGGCTACCGGCCGTGCCGCAAAGAATGCCCCACACAGTAGCTGTAGTGGTCGGATTCACTTAGATTTTTGATGTGATGCTCTTTGTTGTATTCTGGAGGGCAGACAATACCTGGATAGTGAACATGACCTATAATCCCATTGTATCACACATTTTTCCAGAGAAAATATTACAGCTCTTTGCGGAACTTAGATTCCATGCCTCGTTCGGGGGCTTCCTCACAACCACGGGTCGCGCATCGGACGAAATGCTCATCAACCCGTCAGCTGCCCACACTACTTTATTCTCAGAATGCATTCGAGTCATGGGTTCTGAATTGCACTTCCATGTTTCGAAGTGTCTCACATCCTACTTCCCCAACACCCATCACAAGTTCACAATACCTGCCCTGCTGCAGTATGTGTGCTTGCTGGTCACATAATATTGCGGCAGCTTCTGCTGCTGAAGCTCCAGATGTTGAAGTTTTCGTCACCTCGTCCCACCTAAATTCCCTCCAGTACAATATGGACATGAAATATAAAACCACATCACCGCACTAGGAAGCTGGTTCAACATTTTTTTTAGTTGTACTTAGATGGAGTTCGAAACTTCGCTCACGGCTTGGTTGCCGTGGAAGGGTTTCTGGTTAAACTTTTGAAGGGGCTTCTGCAAAATTCTTTAAAGCGGCAGGGTTCCTAGAGAAACCGGGTTTGCAATGCTTCCCAATACACCTCCTGGTGTCCGCTGTGTGGTGAGACAAGCCTGGTCATTCTTCCTCGTGTTGGAGACGGGGATCCACGAACAATTTTCATGATGTTGTTCTGTCTGTCATCAAGCCTACCTACTGCTCTGTAGAATGTCAAAGTGTCGACTGGCATATTGACGGACACAGAAACATCTGCTCTCGTCACCGTTCTACCAACCCGATCTCCGATTCACTCTTCATACAGAGGACCCCAACCCTTTCAATTCTGCCTGCCAATCTGCCAATCTGCCCGGCTTAATTGCCCCAACACAATTCTGCCCCCTGAGTCGGTTTCCGGCCGTGCTCAGCGCCTTTGTATTATGGCATTTTATCTCCGAACTAGTTTCCGTCGTAAAAACTGTGCGCATCGAATCTCCACGTCCCTAATTACAGCATACGTAAACCTACACAGAAAGTACAAGTCCTTTCGCTAACTGAACATAAGTAGTAGACGAATGTCTGACGGAATATTGGTATGCAATCTTCAAACTGGCAACGCAACACTCACCAGCTTTCTTCTGAGCGTCGAGTTTGGTCTGACGGCCGCCAGCAGCACGGAAAATAAAGTGAGCAATGCTGAACTGCACTAGGGAAGGGAGGTATCAACTTACTAGCCTCGGCCTCGAAGGCCTTTTGCTCGCATTAGGGGCAGTCAGAATAGATTTCCGAGGGCGATTCTGAGGGTGATTCTGGAAAGCGATACTGATTTAAATAAAGCGTGGGAGAATCGCTTTTAATCAGAATCGACTTCAAAATGTAGAAGCGACTCTTGAGATTCCACTTCGCCTCTCAAGGCGATTTTGATTCTCGCTTCAAGCTTTCTTTTGTTAACTACTAGACATATATTTATTTATTTTTGTGACTATGCTGCTGCTTACAAATCTTCAGCTTTTTTGTCGTGCACTGACACAGAATCAAGAGCTTTGCAGCTCTGCGCCGAGCGATGAAGAGAAAACAAAAGGTGTGGCGCCAATTATGCCGTAGTGCGGGGTTTCCTCGACTCGATCCAATAAGATTTTTGCGGCAATAATTATCTTCCTTCGCAGGTCTCTACGGCTCACCCCTGTAGTTTGGAAACACCCCGGACTTATTCCCAACTCTTGTACAAAGAAACAACATTTGAGCTCAACGCAACTAGACATCCTCTTAAGTTGCGAATGCGCTTGGATTGATCGTTTTGGAACATCGCCACCATTTGTAAGGACGAATAATGCAAATGGAACTCCTACCAGACGGTGGAGGATGACCTTCTCGTTTATTGTGATCCTCACTCAACCAGATACTCGGCGTTTATCTGGAATTTAAACTCACGCCTGGAACTTTGTGGCGGTGCCACGCACGTCCCCGTGACACGATACTACATCAAGGGAAAGCCTCTCATTGGTCGTCTCGCCATCAACGACACGATGTCTGCTTCAGGAACTGTTCATTTTGTTGAGGTCGCGGGTTCGAACCCCGCAGATGTTTTCTTTTTTTTCGGCCCCGCGGCGAGCGTGCACCACGCAGGCGGCGAGCGCAAGGGCCCCGCGCCAGCGGTCGGGGTCTGGGGTGGAAAACCCCAGCCGTCCGTAACGTCCCTCAGGAACTTATTTATTATAATACAAGCACTCGCCGGCGCTTCGCGCCGACTCCTACTTGCGGAGACCCAGCGCATCCAAAGCCGCACTTGAATTAGTGCCTCCGAAACTTTAACAGTGAACGAAAAGCGGAGTTTGGCATTGTGTACACTTTTATAGGCGCGCGCGCGCTCAAAGGTGATCATGGGGCCAAAAGCCCCGAGGAAGCGCCGTTTATTGAGCGCTTCCAAAGGCCTGGACCCAGCGCTTCCAAAGTCTCGGGCCTGATCTCCCAAAAGCGGAGTTTAAAGGCTTCGGACATGCTTCATTTTATAAAGAGAGAGAAGAGAATTCACTATTAAAAACTAGGATACAGTAGACTTTTTACGCTTCTTTTTCACTCTCCTTTTTTTTCTATTTCGCGCAAAATTACATGTAGGACACTGTTTTTTTTGGTTTCCTATCCTTTTTGCATGTCTAAATGGAAAGGGGAAAAAAAATCCGGAAAAAAAAACGAGGGAATACCAAAAAGGAGACAAAAAGGAAGCGAAAAAGGAGCGAAAAAAGGCTACTGTGAACGACCCTACTGTGATGTTGAAAAAATAGGTGTGGGAACAAAGGCCTCGAGGCTACCCGAGATAACGGAACTGGGTGGGTAGACAGGAAAAAAGGTACAAATTAGGAAGAAGCAAAACATGTACATACGAAATCACCACATCTGCTTAAGATACGAGTAATCGGCAAACTTGTCGTATGTTGGGTGGATGGATTGGAAATAATGTGCCATATATCACACCCTGGCCTGCAGTGCTTGAAAAGATTTCCAGTGGCCTAGATCGATGGCAAGCATCAGATCCGAGTCTTGAGGGGAAACGACATGTCATAGACATGGCCATCGGAGGCAGAACACAATACTTGACAAGAGTGCAAGGCATGCCACAGGAGATTGAGGACACATTGATTAAGGCAGAGCACACACTCCTTTGGGATGTAAAATGAGCCAGAGTGACACACGAAACAATGATTCGTCCCATTACTGAAGGTGGAAAACAAATCTTCGATATGCATGCTAGAAATGAAGTGATTGACCTATGGAATCTTCAATCATACTGAGTACAGGGAAGTAAACGAGCACAATGGTGCCATTTTGTGGACGTCATCTTGGCAAAAATTCCTAGAGATGAGCCATCTCAATATCCGGCCCGATCAAATTTTAAATGTTTTCATACAAGACATTGACATCCCAATATCTGTTCAATTGATGTAGTTCTTAGCCATCAGCGACAGAGCCCCTTGTGCCTCAAATTTCTGTGTCCCATATTTTCCTAGGGCAAGGACCTGCTCGTTATGACCATATATTCCACTGTAGTTTTTAATATGATCTCCTTCATTGCATCCCTTGATTGCCTAGCACCCACATTGAAACCGAGCTTGTTGCATTTCAAATACACCTTGCCGGGTTAGTCCTGTGGCTAGCCTTTGACTTTGAGTTAGTGTCACAGCCCCATTTGTGAAGGTACCGTCGATAAGTTCTCAAGTACTTGTTTCTGGCCAGTTTGAACAAAGCATAAAGCTTAATGCTCAACCGTGGGAATTGGTTAGCACCCTCTGTTATCTTGCTTATCGTAGTACCAGAAACCCTCTGGTACTGATGAAAATGCAAAGATTTCAGGCGTGGATTTATCCTAGCCTTATCATCTCCCCCTTTCTAGAGCTACTGACTGTCCGCAGTCAATACTGCACTTCATTTATCCGCTGAGCAAAACCCCAGCATGCACCATTCTTTTATTTCTACAGTTGAATCACCGGTTCAAAATCTCGGGCCTATTGCCTTGGGGTTGTTTCAGACACTAGAAACTCAAGGAGAACTTCATCAAGTGTGTGCGACCACTTATTCCATCCGCGGGCTTCCTGGGACTTATTCATTCAATATTTTTAATCGGGACAAGGCCAGCAGGAGTCATTGCTGACTAAGCGGTCCAACTTGGAGGCGACACAGCCACTTCTTAGGGAGGCAAGGGCGCGTTACTGGCTTCAGAAGGACCTTGAAGCGGTGTCGAAGAGGAGGAGGATACTTCTGGGAATGAGATGAGTGTGGTGCACAGGTCCATGGACACGACAGGTGCAGGATGCGCCGTGGGGGAGGTAGATGACAAAGTTGGCGACGACGGAGGGAGTCGAGTCGAGATGGGGAAGCTGTGCGAGGTGTATCATCGTGTCGGGAGCCTCTGGGGCCACTGCGGCCGTTTTTCTGCTGAGGCGATAACAGGCGCAAGCGGCGCGCGAGGCGCATGGGGGTAGTCGGGAGTGGATGGTGGCCAAAGCGGCGTATGGGGCGGGTTTGCTGTGTTCTGGGGCGAAATGGGGGGATGTCGAGATATGGGGTAGGTGGTGGTGTCTGGTGCTCGCGTATCATCGTGTTGTGCGGAAACCTCGTCTGTGGCTAGCAGACGGTACTGGACGATGATCTGTCGACGACGCCGAGTGCCCGAAGCTCGACGAGGGCCGGAACGAGGACCGCGCACCGGGGTGGTTGTGGTAGCGGTTGTTGTTGTTGTTGTTTACAGGCGCCACGCTCCCATCTCTTGCGCGCCAGCGCCACGCGGCCACCGTGCCTGGTACCCATTTTCTGAGGCACGCGCACTGCCGATGGCTAGCCCTGGTTATTCCCGTCATTTTCAACCAAAAAGAGTCTGTCTAGAGGCATTATTGACCCCTCTCTAGCGTCCGATCAGTGCATTTCTTTTTCCTGACTTTATTATTGCACATTTTCAACCGCGGGACTGTATTGCAATGCCTTACATTTTCAAATGTGTGACTTTATTGCACATTTTCAAACACGTGATCTTTGCACATTTTCCAATGGGTGACCTTATTGCACATTTTCAAATGTGTGACCTTATTGCACAGTTTCAAACACGTGACTTTGTTGCACATTTTCAAACGCGTGACTTTATTGCACATTTTCAAACGCTTGACCTTATTGCACATCTTCGAGCACGTGACTGTTTTGCCCTTCTTTACATTTTCACCTCCAGCGCAACTCCAGAGCCATTTTCTGAGACACACCCACCGCCAATAGATAGCCCCGGTCATTTTCAGCCAAAAAGAGTCTGCTTGGAGGTGACCTCTTCAGCGGCCAATTTACATTTTCTAACACTTTCATTTCCAGCATGACTCCAAAACCATTTTCCGATGTGTGCACTGCCAATGGCTGGCCCTGGTCATTTCGGTCATTTCCAGCCAAAAAAGTCTGCCTGGAGGCATTATTGACCTCTCTAGCATTCAATCAGTGCCTTACATTTTCAAACACGTGACTGTATTATGCTATACATTTTCAAATGTGTGACTTTAGTGCACATTTTAAAATGCGTGATTGTATTGCCCTCCTTTACATTTTAAAACATTTTCACCTTAAGCAGGACTCCAGAGCCATTTTCTGAGGCGCTACCAATGGCTAGCCCTGGCCATTCCGGTCATTTCCAGTCGAAAAAAGTCTGCCTGGAGGTATTATTGACCTCTCCAGCGTCCAATCAGTGCCATACATTTTCAAACGCGTGACTTTAGTACACATTTTCAAACGCGTGATCGTATTGTCCCCCTTTCCATTTTAAAACATTTTCGCCTCCAACACGACTCCAGAGCCATTTTCCGAGGCACCTGCACCATCGATGGCCAGCCTTGGTTATTCCCGTCATTTGCAGCCAAAAAGAGTCTGCTTGGAAGCATTATTGACCAATCTAGCGTACAATTAGTGCTTTGCATTTTCAATCGCGGGATTGTATTGCAACGCCTTACATTCTCAAATGCGTGATTTATTGCCCATTTTTAAATGTGTGGCCTTATTGCCCTCCTTTACATTTTCACAGCACCACTCCAGAGCCATTTTCTGGGGCACGCAGATCGCCAATGGCTAGCCCTGATTATTCCCGTCATTTTCAGCCAAGAAAAGTCCGTCTGGAGGCATTATTGACCTCTCTAGCATCTGATCGGCACTTTGTTTTTTCCCGACTTGATTATTGCACATTGTCAACTGCGGGACTCAGACTGTATTGCAATGCCTTACATTTTCAAACGCGTGACTTTATTGCACACTTTCAAACACGTGACCGTCTTGCCCCTTTATATTTTCACCTCCAGCATGACTCCAGAGCCATTTTCTGAGGCGCCCGTGCCGCCAATGACTAGCCCTGATGATGCCATCAAATAGCCAACAGAAAGTTCGAAATCTAGTTTATTTGAGTCTGACTGTGGGAGACTACTGAGAAAGCTGGATGAGATTATAAATTGCAGACAATCTGCCTCTGCCTGATATGAACTTTGTTAATTTTTACAAGCGGCATGGCAGTCCGTCCACCTCTTTTTGAGAATTGCTTGGGGGAAATTTTCATCTGCCTCTGAGTCCTGATCTGGGAGTTGAACTGAGTTGAGTTGAGTAGAATTTATTCGGACTTTATTGTAAGAAACCTACCTGTTGGAATAAATTAAGCTCTGCAAATTTAGGGCAGGTCTCGGCAAGTGGATGTCGGTCAGCGGAGATTGCGGGACTTGAAAAGGCTTCGGACGGACAGACACATAATTTTATAAAGAGGGTGAAGCGGCGCAATTGAATACGGAGACTTGATCAAACGAAGCTGAACGGAGAAATAAATAAAAAAAGACATAAGTACGAGTTCCTGCCGGAAGCCACGTCGTGGCCCTGCACCCCAACTTGGCTGCTGACACCTTTGTCTCTAGACGAGAGTAGTGCTTCCGTTACGTATCATTACGTTCAAATCGACAGGGGGTGTGACGCGTGACGGTTTGAACCAATTCGACAATTCGACAGACCCTTCAACTTGGCGTGACCGGCACCAGAAATTCGACAACTTACCAAAATGATGCAGGACGTCAGGGATGTGAGCTCCGAGCATAGCACAAATATTTGAAGGCTTATTGAACAACAGTTCAGATTTTCAGTTATATTTTTTTCTAGTACAGATTTGACCCCAAAAAACAACTGGGAAGCCTCTTTTTTTTGTCTCAGACTCGGCGGAGGCAAAATTCAACTCAATTCTGCCTCCTAAGATACCTGAAGGCCAAAAATAAGCTGTCCTCACATTTATAGCCATTTTCGACCATTTTTTGAACCTTTTGGCCAATTCGACAACCGGCTGTGTGACGCGTGACCTCGACCAAATTTCGACATCGACAAGGGGGTGCGTGACGCGTGACTGTCGAATTGAACGCAATGATACGGTATTTTGCTTGGGGCTATCGAGGTTCATCGGCTACCTACAGAGAGACACCCTGCATATAACTTATATACCATTCTGGGTTCAATATCGGAAGCCTTGTTACCCGACCCGAACCCTCTCTGGCTAGATCCGGCTGGCTCTGCATAGGTCTGTATAGATCTGTTTAACTCTGTGTAGATTTAATTAAGCCACTACGCACAGGCAGGACGATGTGATGTTTCACTGACGTTTCTAGTTTTCAACTGGGATTGTGATTGACGTTTGATTGACGCAGCAGATCGCTGTTGTGTCACACTGGCGGAGTGTCACATACCAATTGACGCATAGATACAGATATTCTCCCAGCGGGATTGTACCCAGCCATTGCCGCACCACTAGGCCTCAGTGTTAAAGGTCCCCAACCATCATTAGTCGGTCAACAACCCCAGTGACCACGTCTTGGCCCCACCGGCTCGTCGTTCTCGTTTGAACATTCAAGGTGACGTTTGAGACTTTCAAGTGACAAACAGCGTGCCCTCGATTTTGTCTGCGTCAAACAGTCATTTTACTTGTGGTATTCAATCAGCTCAGAAATTATCTGTGTGACCTCCGTTTTTATGTAGTTGATCCTTATTTCTTCCGCTTCTCTGTGCGCATTTTCAATAAATAAACCGCGAGGTACAGTGTTTATGGGCATTTATTCACTCCGCATGAAATCATAGGATGCTGCAGCAAGTGATATTTGGGGAAGACAGAGCAATATCTGGTCAGCGCGTGGCGGTGATGATCAATTCGGTGTCTGACCCGAAATCAAGTCTTTTGAATTTTTCGCCGAGTCCATCGCCGTTCTTATTGCATTCTTGCCCCATTGTGTTATACTCGGGTACCGGAGACTCATGGGAGATTCTGTTGTCCAGTGCAATGAATTTTACGCTTGAGGCGCAGGGAACAGTTTTGCTGACCCAGAGACTATTTCATGGCCAACTTTGTTAGCACTCAAAATCAGGGTCTCTCGTGCTTACCACCCGCCACCAGGTCTCCTTTCGAGCGTGTGGTCTCATTCTGATCTGTCTCAACTTCATCTTCTCGGGATTATCTGGAGATCTTGTGGGTCCTCAAAAAATGCCAGTCGGAAAACTAGCAGCTATGGTCCCAGTCACTCCTCAGGGGTGATGTCTTTCTGTGTTCAAATCCTCGTGGAATCCAAGAAGTATGATATGATTGATCCCCTTTTTGACGTCGCATCGTCTGAATTGTGAAATAGATATCGGGCTGGCAATCTTGTGCTCAGCGGGATGCCGCCGGGACCCCTTGAACCCGCCGCAGAACAACTGCAGCACTACCTCAAAATGATTTGATTCGTCTTTATGAAGATGGCATAATCATAAAAACAGCTGAATACCCAGACGGTAAATACATCAAAGCTATACACTGTAGTCTGACCCACATTCACGCATAAATGTGCGTGTTGCACTGGTGGGAATAATTGTAGACCACCCTGCCATGTGCAAATTATGCGGCTTTGCGGACCACGGTCACAATGTCTCGCCCTGCCCGAAGTGTCATGTATCGCAAGATAGACTATTTACGGAAAAGTCACTACGCAATGGTACATCTGTTCGATTCTCTGTCCATATAATTAATTTATTGACCCATGCTAGAATACCGGCCTCGATGGTGAAGAACATCGGCAACTGTGTTATCGATACGCATCTCTTCTAACGACGAAAGCAAAGGAGGAGTTTTTTCACAAGTTCGGGGTCCGCTGGACAGAGTTTGCCCGGCTAAAATATTTTGATTTGGTACGATACACGGTGATAGACCCTATGCACAACTTTCTGCTTGGTAAGCATTATGCATCGTCATGGGAATCGCTGAATTGCAATATAAAGGCGTCGCAAAAACACATTGGTACAACCAGTGGATCCAGACAAAAACACTCCGGACAGACACTCCCGCGTTCACACGGGAACTTGGCTTCATTCACAGGTTTTTGGCCAGTGTAGGTTTGCATTATCAATATTACTGCCTCCAGCGGTCATATTTGAAGTACGTGTGGGCTGGGCGCCTCCCACTTAGAGTGGGAGAACCTGCTGAAGGATCACTTACGGCCGATGAACATAAATTTGCTGTGATGAGCCCTTGGGCCATTATTGTGTCTTTTCCCGTCTCAAACCACAACATTGATGCGAAGAATGGTGGAAGATGCCAATTGTCTGGGAGCGTTTTTTGAAAGAGGCAGAAGATGATCATAAAAACGCAATCAGAAACTACAAGCAGAAAGGAAAATCCCAAGGCGACCACCCAGAACCATCTCCCCGGATGGTTGAGGGGGAAGACGAAAATTTCCTCTGATTTGTGACTGCCCTGAAAATAATTGTTGGTCGCTCGATCCATCTTGATAAAATTCAGAGGATCAAATCACTATTGCAAGAGTATTTGGTGACATTTGCGAAGGTATGTGACTCGAGAGCCCAATCACCGCCAAAAGTAATTTACTCTCACAGATTTATGGCTCGAACGACATGAAACCAAACCATCACTGGGCTGTCCATACTTCTGATCAACTGGTGGATTACGGCCCTGTCTATAATTTTTGGGCTTTTTTGACAGAACAATTGAACAAACTCCTCAAGAATATCAACAGTAACAACTGGACTGGGGGAGCTCTGGAAGTCTCAATGATGCGAGAATTCCACTGCAATGCCGCAGTTGATTCAACGGTACGTCCTTGTGTCGATTTTGGATATAAAACACATTTAGGGGCCTATTTGCCGAGGAATGAAACCCCAGCAGTGCTCAAGGAAGAAATCAGAATAGACAGATCTGCTTGAAATTTTGCTGGCTATCACCCCAGCATGTCAGATTCAAAACCCGGTTTGAAATGAGGCTACACGAATGAATTTGGCACAGTTTGGCAGTTACAAACCAAGGTTGAAATTGTTCATGTTTGCCTAAGAATGAAACCTCAGCAGTACCCGAGAAAGAAATCGGAATAGACAGAACTGCTTGAAATTTCGCTGGCTATCACCCCAGCATGTCAGATTCAAAACCCGAGTGAATTTTGCACAGTTTGGCAGTTACAAGCCAAGGTTGAAATTGTGCATGTTTGCATAAGAATGTAACCCCAGCACTGCCCGAGAAAGAAATCGGAAGAGACAGATCTGCTTGAAATTTCGCTGGCTATCACCCCAGCATGTCAGATTCAAAACCTGTTTTGAAATGAGCCTACACAAGCGAATTTGGCACAGTTTGTCAGGGGTTGAAATTGTGTGTGTTTGCCTAAGAATGAAACCTCAGCAGTGCCCAGTTTGTCAGGGGTTGAAATTGTGCATGTTTGCCTAGGAATGAAACCCCAGCATTGTGTTTGCCTAAGAATGAAACCTCAGCAGGGCCCGAGAAGAAATCAGAAGAGACAGATCTGCTTGAAATTTCGCTGGCTATCAGCCCAGCATGTCAGATTCAAAACCCAGTTTGAAATGAGCCTGCATGAGTGAATTTGGCACAGTTTGGCAATTACAAGCCAAGTTTGAAAGTGTGCATGTTTGCCTAAGAATGAAACCCCAGCAAGCTACTGAGAACATGGAATATATAAGAAACATGTGTATGTGGAGGTGAAATATTGGAAATATAGGATGGAAACCAGGAACATGATGGGATGGGATGTCGGGCCGGGTATAGCAGTCGGAGGCTTCGGACGCCTCGTACAACAGGATGAACCATCATGGACGGATATTCTGTCGATCCAGTTTCAGAGTAACAGAGGTCAACGACTTAGCGCTTGTTACTCGAGTCCCCGTCACAATCCACACCGCAATCGCAAGTGTCCACAAGTTTGACATGGTAGATGATGAGAGCGAGAAAAGATGCCTAGTAGTCATCGGGTTTGTGCAAATATCAGTTTGTGTCCTTATCTCCCTCTTTATAAGATTAAGCCTGTCCGAAGCCTTTTCAAAGTCTGCCCACTGCGCAATCAACGGATCTGATCCGTTTTCCTCTTTTGTCCATCTCTCCGTGCCCGTTCGAAGCCTTTTTAAACTCCACTCAACTTATTTATTCCGTGTTTCAAAGTGGGGACCGGCAACGTAAAGTGTTTTGATGGCACTGCTCAATCGACTGTTGATGCAGCCTCAGCTGTCGACATTGTGGTTGCGCTTTGGCGGGGGCTGTTTTCATATTTACATTTTGAAGGTATTGTCTGGGACAGATTTTTTATTTTGTCTGTTGTTCGTCCCCTGTCAATTTTTCTCTCGGTTTCACATCAATTTTATAGCCAAATCCGGTAACTCATAACACGCTTCCTGAGAAAAATTTAAAAAATCTGTTCCGGAAAATACCTGGAGATTCATCTTACAGACCATCTACAATTTTATTTGAGGTCATAGAGTGCCTGTGGAAGGCTGCAGCGACGCCGGAGTATGATATAAATAAGGACAAAGAGACATTTGATCCCCGCCAGTTGCCGGTCCCCAATGTTTGCCAACACTACAGTTCTGCCGACATATGCATCCCTGCGAGCAGAACTAGCCAATTACAGCCTGATTTGATGTATGTCTACCCTTAAAGGGTATGTCCACCCTGAAGTCTCTTGAGGGTAGACATGTTTGTCTTTACTATGCACATTCCAAGAAAGCTTTCCTGGATCAGAGTCAACCCCGTAGACAGTCCTGCCGACATATGCATCTCTTCCAGCAGAACTGGCCACTTACAGCCTGACTTGATGTATGTCTACCCTTAAAGGGTATGTCCACCCTTAAGTCTCTTGAGGGTAGACATGTCTGTCTTTGCTGTGCACATTCCAAGAAAGCTTTCCTGGATCAGAGTCAACCCTGTAGACAGTCCTGCCAACATATGCATCTCCTCGAGCAGAACTGACCACTTACAGCCTGGCTTGATGAATGTCTACCCTTAAAGGATATGTCCACCCTTGAAGCTCTTGAGGATAGACATGTCTGTCTTTGCTGTGCACATTCCAGGAAAGCTACACACAGACAATTGGCGGATTTCAAGCGGATTTTCTGCGTCGCACGCAGGGGTAAATATTCAGCATTATTTCGGTCACACAAGCATTGCGGCTCGAGGCTCACACTCATCCCATCGACTGATTTCCAACCATGGTATCTCTCGTGCAGGACTGATACCTGCGAATGTGTTGATCATTTTCTTGCTCTTGTTCATGCAGTTGACTATGTCTGCCATCTGTGCAGGACAGCCCAACAACTGGGATGGGTGATGTCTACGTATACACTTCCAGTTCATCCCATTGATATTTGCTGAGCTAAGGGTTCAGCCCAAGAATCCGACGTGCTTGGTGTTCAATAAATGGCAGAGGATGCATCTCAGAGTTCGAGTTCAACATTATGCTTAACCACTGGATAATTCTCTTGAATTTTGGGTGTAAAAAATGTCCTCCGAATGTCCCTAGGCCAAATTATCCACCGGATTCTCCACAGTATCGATGCTCAAGTTGGACATGAGTCTGAAAATATCTCACCTTTTGATCTGGGATGCAGCAGGTATTTAGACATTCAAAACTTCTGGAGAGAACAAGAGCACGTTCTCTACGACCACAACCTCACAAGCCAGTCGGCGTGCAGACGAACCAGTCATAGAGTTCGACATTGATGACGGTGCCCGGAAATAGCCGAAAAGGTGGGAAACAAATGAACGGAAATATGCGGGATACATAGAGGACGCCATCAGGACGACGGATGCGTGAAAGCTAAGGTGTCATGTTTACAGGGAATGCATAGAACGCACAAGCCACTGTGAAATTTTGGCTGGTAATGGTTTGCCAGCCGAAATGCCGGGCGTGTGCGTGCGATCACCCAAATCCACACCCACGCCCGAAACAAGCCAATCCACGCGGCTGCAAGCCACTTTTGCAAGCCAAAAAGTGGACTCTCCTTTGACACAGTGGTAGGAGTATGTAAATTAATCCAAGAGACATAAGAGGTAGATTTAATTATATTCTAATGTTTCGCTTCCACGTTATTTGGCTGAATTTGGGTTGACAGCAAAATCACTCTCGTTCTGGACGAAACAACATAGGTTGCGCAACAGCCACCGAGCCAGCTGGTGGCTCATTATGTGTGCGCAAACAGTGGCTGGTGGCTTGGTAAAATTTTGAATCCCAGTCGCACGGCCAGGTAGGCAATAACTCTGAAAGGCGGAGTAATAAGGTAGCCATGCATTTCTACCTCGGCAACCGCTCTGAACCCTCACCCAGCGTAGTTTATGCTCAAATAGGAATTTTTCAGCCTTTGCTCAGCCAGCCGGACGCGTGGAGTGACTATGCACTTGTGAATGCTCAGTTGGACCCCAAAACGTGTCAATTGAACCAAAGAAAATATGTCATGATTTCAGGCCATTCGAGCCAGCAGCCACCATTTGCGCACAGCAAATCAGCCACCAGCTGGCTGGGTGGCTGTTGCGCAACCTGTCTAATCTCAGAGTTCTTTGCATGGTCGAGTAGCGGGGAGTTCGCTGCACAAGTTTAATGATGCCATTGGATCAGTATTGAGACCACAATTTGCGGCGGTGCCTGAGGGATTCGCTTCCCAGTTAAAGACTGTGGATAGCACGGTAGCTAACCCCCTGTTCTGTAGGGACAGGCGGGAGCTACAAACTGCTACAAGGTTAATCATAGCTCGACTTTGGGCCAAAATACCTGCAAGAGACCCATAGCTCAATAGCATTGATAGCACTCCATAATACTCAGACCTCAATATAGCCAAGTGCCGGTGTACGCAAGAAATCGGAAAAAAGGGAAATGGATTCATTGAAACCACTACATATTACAGACAGTCCAACTAGCCAAGCAATCGAGCTTACCACTTGGCACGTAGACCAAAGATATGTGCGCAGGTGCATACTCTGACAGCTAAGCCGCAAACGATAGACACCTTTCGATTTTCGCAAAAATTTCAGCTAAGTACGGACCGAGCAACCGCCAACCCAAATTTAGTTTGAGGAATATCATTGCCAAACTGAGCCAAATTCGCTCGTGTAGGCTCATTTTAAACCCAGTTTTGAAATCTGACTGCTGGGGTGATAGCCAGCAAAATTTCAAGCAGAACTGTCTCTTCTGATTTCTTTCTCGGGCACTGCTGAGGATTCATTCTTAGGCAAACATGCACAATTTCAACTCCTGCCAAACTGAGCCAAATTTGCTTGTGTAGGCTCATTTTAAACCAGGTTTTTGAAATCTGACCTGCTGGGGTGATAGCCAGCGCCATTGAAGTTGATACCGTAGAATATGTGTTCTGCCGCTTTCTCTATCCTAAATCACTTCGCCGCCATTTCTGATGTCGGTCCGGTGTCGGCCCATCAAATTTCGGCATCGTCGTTTCTCTGGTCTGGCACCGAGCCTTGGCTGAAGAAGTTGTTACTACTGAGCAGCAAATTTGGTGAAATACGCATTGAACAAGACATTTCAGGAGCCGAAAATTTGGAGATTACATAATAACGTTGGGTACCGATCACGGATCAAGGAGAATGGACAGACTACAACAATGCGCAGGTACGAGCACTTTTTTTGTTGTAGCGTCTGTTTATAAGAGACTAGCGATGACGAGTGTGCGGCTCAGGCTGCTTCCAGTGGATCCGCCAGCCTTCCCCGATACATTGACTCGCTGAATGGCGCCCAGGCGGCCTTACATCTTTCCATGATGGAAATTCCATCACCGTGATCGCAATGGTTATCGACTTCTTTGTGGACACGTAGGGATGGACACGGGTACGGGTTCGGTAATACGTGTCCAGGACACGTATCGGTCGACTTTTCTATGTTTCCTGCAGCTTGTCGTGCAAGCTGGACTGGCGGTCCTGGCCGCCGCGGTGGTTGAGATTTCTCATCGAAATTTCCGTGGCTTCAACGCTGACCAGTCGCGATCAAAATCCGGGTCACCAGTTTGATACAAAGTGATGATAGACGACATGCTAAATCAACTGCTACACTGTCGGAATGCATGGTTTAGAAACATGCCGGGGAATATCGGTTCAACAGTGCCGCAAAATTGACTGCCGCTGAGATTGCCGCTGCATGCGGCAGCGGCACTGCAGCGGCAAAATCCTCTTGCACCACACCAAAGATGTGGAAACCGCTTTTACTCGTCTTGCGATCAAGAAGCAGCTTCCGAGCTATTTTAAGTACATAGGCGAGACCACCCCACTGCGCGGTCCGTACATATCGAAGTTCGTATCAACAATGGAAAGGAACCAAACATGCCGCATAGCTTCACTGACTCTTACCCGGCATTTGGGATCCTGATGACACGGCAGAGACACCAGTTGATGTGCTGGTTAATTTTTGCATATCAGGTCCAGGCTACACAAACAGTGGGGAGATATGAACAGCTTACCGTTACTCGACTCGAAATTAAGCATCCCTCTCAGTAGTTTCGCTTTGGTTGATGGCACATCGATACACTGGAACGGGTGGAAACCACTGAAGACATATGATCTAATATCCTGGGCCGAACAGGGGGAATCTGACGCACGAAATCATGCAAAACAACACGACACCTGCACTCCAACAATCTGATGGCTCCCTGTACGTATATGTCGAATTTTGGTATGGCATACCAAATTGAATGGCGCACGTAAATTATCTCAGCTCACTGTTATCCAATGCGCGAATTGCCTCCGGCGGTAAATAGGATATCGTGCCACGTACGTCGGGGCAGGGCTTTCTCTTATTCTGCCGCAGAGCGAATTCGAGATCGATAATTCGAATGGCTGGATACCGACAGAACCGTTTGAATTTTAGGACAATATTATCGAGCTTGAACCTATCATGTCAGTACATGTGTTCCGGAAGATGACAATCCGACCTTGATGTCTGGTGAGGGAAGCAGGTAGGGTTAATGCGGGAGGTACCACCAGGTGATCCACATACTGCAGTGCGATATATCCAGCGAATGCAGATATCTCAGGCCTAGTAATATCTGCCACATGAAGAATTTTGTCTCCGACTCATCGAGCCGGATATGGGTATCCACATATCGGCGCAAATCCGTGTCACAAAGCTGAAGAAATAAGAAGCTGCGCACCCACAATCAGCGAGAATATCAACGCATCTGTCGGGACTCACATGTAATGTTCGTCTTGTTCAGTCTCGTATAGGCCGATAAGATTTCGCTGAAATGGAATGATCATGATGCCGTGTTCTGCAGAGATTACTGATATTACCTGGTTGACTTCGTTCAGAACACGTATTTCATCAAATACCCAGCTTTCAGGGGTACCGAGCTTTCGTTTTATCGCTTTACAGGCGGCGCGACGTTGATCTGGGTCGTGTTTTCAGTGAATGTGTTTTTGTTGGTGGGAGCAACAACAACTTCTTTGATCGACGGCGAGGTATACCTTCGAGGATCCGCATCCCAGACGGACGGTCATGAGAATTTTGTACGATCCCTGTTAAGATGATGGTTAAGACACGTCAGATACTTTCGATGCAAGCCAGTGAAGTACTCTGAAAAGGATGGGAGGGCCGGGGGATAGACGACTAGCAGCGAGCGCAGGGTGGATGATCATGGCGACGCGACGTGAGCGTAATGTGACCAAGTTGTGACCAAGGGGGAATCGGGATTCGAAAAAAGGATATAGGGTCGAAAAGTTTTTTTCGACCCTTCCTGGACCCCCCCTCCCCCCCCTGCTTCCATAAAGGGAAGGAGCTTCCCACCCTTAGCGCCGGTCCGTTCTTTCCGGTCATATGCGTCCTCACCGCCACCACCCCAATTTGTCCACAAAATTCCAACAAAATTCACAATCTGTTTCCACATCGTCAAGGGCATCGTTCCAGTCCTGTTCAACCATTCTGTGGGTGCTATTGCATTAAATTTGACTTCATTTAAATCTCATATGGCCCACATTAGGTCTAGAAAATTAAACTGAGCACTCCTTAGGTTATCCCTAGCCTCTGTTCGAGCTCCCAACAGTGAAATTATGCCATTAGAACCTCCTAATTCGAATCCCGATTCCCCCTTGGTTGTGACGAAACGCATCCACTTTCGCCACGTGACTGTCAGTCAATTATGCGAGGCTCGGCTTCACGTCAGCTTCCATGTATTCAACATCTTTCTGCACCGGAAGTTCAACGGCAGGCCAGATAAAAATGTGAATCCTTATTTCCTCTCATTGTTGGTTGATGTACAGTGGCGACGGAAAGTTCTGCACGTAGTGATGTCCGGGCTTGGCTTGGCTTTGAAACCAGGGCTTGGGCTTGGCTTCGTCGGGCTTTGGCTTCGCATTCTCAAAGCCAAAGCCAAAGCCCTTGGGGAGGGCTTTGCTTGACCAGGCTTTGGATATTTTTTTTCAGTAAGCCGGTAATCAACCTGTAATGGTATGTAAAAAAGTCGGATAAATACTCGCATTTAGCTAGCCAACAGTCGGTGCACCTGAGAATTCTCTCAGAATCCGCAATATCGACAGAAACCGCCCACGGTCAAAGATCAAAATTTATTGATGTCCGCAAGCTCTTGTTTCGCGTCGGATGGATAGCTCAAGGTAAGTGTAAATTCTTCAGGGAAATTTTGGTGAAATTGACGTCGTCTCCGGAGTCGTGTACTATGAAATTTAGACTGGAAAATGCATGTGTAAGTGAATTTTATGCCATGGTCAAAGCCCGGGCTCCAAGCCCTGGCTTTGGCTTCGCACACCTCAAGCCAAAGCCAAAGCCCTCGTCAAGCCCTGACTTTGGCTTGGCTTGGCTTTGCGAAGCCAGGGCTTTCGGGCTTAAAGCCAAGCCAAGCACATCACTATCTGCACGTGGTCGTTTGGGCCTAGTCTGTTGTTAACCAATTGTTAACCGCGCCACCGTGTATAAGACCAAGCCCACACCGCGTCCCAATCTGTCTGTGTTGACATGATAGTTGACACCGGCGCCAGTCGCCACTTCACGCCTGACCGTTCCGGATTCATAACCTTCCATGAAATCCCTGCAGTTCCTATCCGCGCAGCAGATGGCCGCAGTTTCAGCGCGACCGCGAAAGGCAGCTATGGTACCTATTTTCCAATGGGACCTGGTCGAAGCCAACACGCGCGACGCTGCTAAACACTTACTATTCTCCTCATATGGCCTTTACCCTAATCTCTGTCGCTACCCTCGACCGCGGCGGATACGCGATTCGACCGAAGACGGCACCTGCGTGTTCCTGACTCCCAAACCGACGCGCAGAACTATAGCTATCTTTCCGATCATCCGAGGACTCTACCGCGCCACCAAATCAGCTATAGCCACAGCCGCACATGAAGAAGAAGCATCATACCTTGCATCGCGGATGATGTCCATTTCGGAGCTCCATTGCCGAATGGGCCATGTAAACCATGATGACTTGATGACCGCGGTGAAGAAGGGCACTGTAACCGGGATCAACCTGGACATGCCCTCCAAGCCGCAGTGGTGTGAATGCCTACCACCCACATGGCGGGCTCGGGATGCCGGCGCATCAATTGAATTGTGCAAATTGAGTCCCGGTACAGTTGGGTATGGAGAGCTCTCAAAATGCTGGCATTTACCTGAAGAGGAATCTGAAGAGACAGTTCTCATCGAAATTTCAATGGCTTCAACGCTGGCCAGTCGCGAACAAAATCCGGGTCGAAAGTTTGATGGGTTGATCACCCAAATTGAGTCCACGGCGGCCTCGGGATGGCTGTGAAGCCGGCGCATCACTTGGATTGCGCAAACTGACTCTTCGACATGGCGCGAGCACCACTGAGCCAATTTTGGCCGGGAAACGCGCGCTGAATAGCCAGCTCAATTCTGAGCAGGTTGGCCACCAAGAACTTTAAGGTTGGTGCAGTTTTGATCGAGTTATGAGCCCGCCATGTGACTGCGTATAATTCATGTCCAACTTACCGATGCGGACTTCGGTTCGGTCATCTCGGACATTCTGAACAATTTTCTAGTGCAGTGGTGGGTACTTTTTATGCTCCATGATGTAGTTTAAACCTCGAATAGGACCATCATGAACTTTTAAAGACACCACTCCGTTGGCTGTATTCCAGGCTTGCCACCAAAACAATCTCCGAGGTCGGGAGAGCTCCGTGGGTCTCAAGCAAAAAATGGACAGACCTCTTGTGTTAGCATTTTATTGGTTTGGGTGCTGGAGGTCAAGATAGAGGGCCTTCTTCTTGCTATCAGGTCCGGAGCTCAAACTGCCATCGCTCGGTGAGATTAATCCCAACTCTGAAAGGGTTTCCTATCTGCAATACCCATTGAGTAACAGCTGAGTGGATGCTTGCAGCCTGTTCAGATCGCGACATATCAATGAGTTTTGGGAGAAGTATTACCGAAACAAATGTTCTTCTTGTTCCTGAGTCCGCGGCGAGATATTTCGATCACACCGTCCGTAAGTTCATGATCCTTACCTAGAGTGGGATTGGTAGAAGCTCTTGGGTAATTGTATGACCCACAGTAATTATTAAGCTCCAGCAATCGGCCGCGCTTCCGAAAGAATACACGATGTTTGATGTCCATCTCGCGCGGTCATTGAAGGAATGACCCTAGGCCATCTTGTGCACTCACATAAGAACACTTTTGATCAGGCAGATTGCGGCGCACATTGCCAACGCTTTTCTGCCCCAATTTATGCGTTCGAAAGCTGTTAAGCAGCGCTTTCGAACCGTGCTCAGCACTCAGGGCAATTTCCAAAAATTCAGTTTTCTTAATTTCGTTGTATGTGTTCTCAACCAAAGCTTGAAATGTGTTGTATGCAAGGGGCTGCGACGATTTGACGGGGTAGTGGGCGGGAGGCTGGGAAATAACGCGAACTTGAGCAAGGCGGAGACCTGAATGGATAAAATCAGTAAGTAGAAAATGCATTTTATCTCAACAAACCATGAAGGGCGGTTCCATGATTCCATTCGAGAGGGAATTTGCTTCCCCTGTTTTGACCAGAGCGAAATCATGGGTCACGCGCCCCGAATAGACAGCTCAATTCTGAGCAGGTTTGCCACCAAGAACGTTGCGATTGGTGGGGTTGTGATGGAGTTATGAGCCAAACAATGCTCTATCACACAAATTGACTCGAGGGCGGGCTCGGGATGGCTATGAAGCCGGCGCATCATGGGTCAAGTGTTGCAGTGAGAAACACGGAGGAAAAAAAATTAAATTGCTCGAAAAAAGGCCCCGCGCCAGCGGAAATAGTTCGGCGCGGGTCCGCCGTGGGTACAGATCGGTATGGAGATATTTCAGCCTCCTGGGGCGCACTAGAAAGAAATCCTAAGAGACAGTTCTCACTGAAATTATCGTGGCTTTCTCGCTGGCGGGTAGCGGTCAAAATCCGGCTTGAAACGGGTTCACACTGCCCAGTTTGGTGCGCTGTGTCAAAATGTGTTTTTGTTTCAATAACATGTTCAAATAGTTCGGCGCGGGTTCGCCGTGGGTACAGTTCGGTATGGAGACATTTCAGCCTCCTGGGGCGCCCTAGAAAGAAATCCTAAGCGACATGCACGCACCTTTACCTTGCGGATCAAACCTGTTGTGTTCAGAAGAAAGAACGAACGACGTCAGAGAGATCTGGGAGCGCTGGGCTTACAGCTACCAGACATTGAGAGGTTGTTGTTGCTTGGCGACTTCAACGTAGAAGGACAGGGGGTTGTAGTACGTCTTGAAGGGCTTGAAGGATCTTGAAAATCATGCTTGCGATCTTGCCGTATGTTGCCTGGCTCTGATTTTTTCCGAGGGCTTCTCACATGATTTTTTGAGACACTGAGAGCACTGCAGCCTGGAGGGCACACACCAGAACATTCTGCAAAATGCTTGCATCAATTACTACGCCATAATCACAACCCATTGTACAAGAGTGGAACGGGCCAGGCCAGATTTATCAACCCTACTATCCTTATCATCAGCAGTTTCAACGGCCGAGCCGTTACTCTTATTACGGATAATGTGGGTCACAACTGTTGTGTCTTTTGGCTCTTCGAAATCCACATTTGCTTAATAACACATCAGGGCAACATGCGACATTCCATTGAACTGAGGGCAACATTATTGAACAAGAAGAGTCTTAAGATACTTAATTGATAGTAGTGAAAGAAGAGCCGTCTTCGCGCACACACAATATGTACGAAGTCTGAGGGATACATCTCGAGTGTTCATTGATTTTGGATTTTTTGCCCTCCGAGATTAACAGATGCAGCTGAACGTCGGCGCGGTGTGCCGAGATTTCGCTGCAAAACAATAAATTGAACTGTGTGCACTGGCAGAAAGCTTAAATATGTCAAGTGCTCCCTTATCCCTGCCGAACCCGGCAGAAATGCTTTGGAATGAGTGATAGATTGTCAACTCTTTTCTTCCCTATTTCAATAATGTTTGGGGTCCCATTTCAGTTCCAAAACGTTCTAGTAATCTTTATGCCGTGCCCTGTATAGATCGTTATCCCACTAACTGGACTGTCCCCGAAGAGTGGGTCACAATCCAGAACAAGTACGACTTGGACCAAACAAGTAGATAAGGCGCTGGTTCATATGCAGCCGGAAGAGAGGGTAAGTCGCAGCAAGAACCAGGAAGGCAATCAGGGATGGGTCCATGGCTGCCAAACAGAAAATCAGGTATTGATTGACCATAATGGCCACATAAGAGGTCTGAAGAGTAGCGGGAGTGCTGGGGGACTTGGGTACTGTGAAAGGAAAACGGCATCAGTGGAGCTCGATCTAGCTCGAGTCGAGCTGAGTTCCCATCAGCTCGAGGTGCCGGATATGGTAAGGCTTCGAGGCGAGCTGGTAATCAGCTCGATCTACCTCCACCTCGCGGCATCACTAGCGCTCGTGGGGTCCCCCGAGCCGGGGCTTCTCAGGTCGGCACTCTAAAGCCTCGTTCGTGCTTTCTACTTTGTCCCTCTCCCCCTCCCCCCCTCCCCCCTCCCGAACCCTAACCTGAACCCTAACCGGCGAGGCGCGACGGCATTGCTGGGACGGGCCTGCAATCCCAGTCATCAAGTGATCCGGAGGACGTACTGCTACCCCCGGCCCGGGGCTGCAAAGATGATATAAGTAATCGAAAAGCAAACGAGAGGACCGATAGGTGATGAACATTCCAGGACTCCCAAGAATGCCAACATTGCTGGACATCGTTGTCGTGATATATGTATTTTGTTGGTGTCTAAGCTTCATGCTGGCCATTGTCTGCGCCATATTAGCTGCAAGATTTTGTAGGTTCAAGATGTATGTCTGGAGCCACAAGTAACCCGCTAACACATATCAACAGCTATCTTCTTGTCCCCGTCGTTGACAGTTGCATTGGTATTGAACGAGTTCTTTTTCACTGTTCCAATGATCTTTGTACCACTCATGTGCGTCATCCACTCAGGCTCGAACACATTAACTTACCAGTTAGTTGAGCTCAGAATTTACACACTGGTTTACCTACTACACTGTACATGCTGCATGTACAGAATTAATTTCAAGTGCAGAATTGCACTGAGGCTCAAATGAGATGTGTTTTGGGGGTCAATCAGCCTTTGATCTTGGCATCACCGACTTTCCTTTTCGTCGATTATACCTCAATTCAGACGACTTGGGACCCAAACTATTTTTTGTATGATAGGTCGCTATCCTGGATATGATTTTATCTGAAAATGTAAGCCAATCTGACCAAAAGTGGTGCCTCCAGAATTTGTTCACGGTGCCGCATGCGAAAAGCGTGACATCACTCTGCCCAGGCCATTATCATGGACAACCCCCCTGGTGCACTGATTGCTTCAGTCATGCACCAGGATAAATTAAATGGCAATTGGGCTAAATCTTTGTCCAAAATGGTGCCCCGCAGTGACAGATGAGGATGAAAATGGGTGGAATGTGTGATGATCCAAGTGACCCTCCATGTGACATTTTGGATCACCGACACATTTATTTTTTTCTAGCTACATTCTAGCACGTTAACTCCTCAGATTGTACTGCAGAACGACTCATTATGTCCTTTAGTACATACCTATTTAATTCGAGAATTTATCGTGCTTGATTACAAGCTCTCCAGATGGAAAATCAAAGTAGTGATCCAAGTGACCCTACTACACTGTATGTGTGAAACGGCCAAGCAGACGTTACACCTGAAACGGCTTACAAATCTCCCTTTTATGGTAATTGAATTACCATAAAAGGCAAATTTGTAAGCAAAAACAGGCCTCTGTTACGCGTTACGTTTTACGCATACATACACAGGTCAACAGACCCGACTACGACAAGGTCTTGAAACTTTTCAACGACTCGTGCCCCGCCCTCGCCCGTAAATGTGGCAACTATCTCAAGGTAATCTTTTTAGAACATCATCTGTACCTGCTGACGTGCAAATTAGACTAAGCCGGGTAGAGGACCGAAAGCGAAACCCACATCAGAACCGTAAGTAATCCATCAATTATAACTCCTCAACTAACGTTTGGTGACCAGGGTCCCCGCATGCGAGCGGAAATAACCAGCGCTGAGGCACCTCGTAACTCAAAGTAGGATTATCGATACCTCTGTCGTGCCGTTGCTTGTGAATAAAATGTCCCTTTGCGCGTTGTTTAGGAGTGGTTATTTCAAGACACCTCGTGAAGCCAATGATCAGTTTGAATATGCCGATGAATTGTACAGCGATACGGGAGAAGGTGCGCTTCAAATTTCCAGTACGCTGCCCAATGACGTCGACGGCGTCTCCCACATGGCTACTTGAGTATGAATCCGCATGCCGTCCACCGAGGCAGGCCGTGCAAGACGTGCTCGGATTCTCCGTCATCCGTTTTCATCCCGCCACACTACGAGGTGACTCAAGTGGCGGCCTGAGTCTTATCCGCTGCAGGCCAGCTACCACACGGCAGTCGAACGCGATATTGGGCACAACTGGCATGCGGAAAGGAAGGTGGTTGATGTATCTCAAACCAAAAGCGTGTCGGCGCGCGCAGGACAAATGAACAAGGAAGGGGACGCACGTGGGAATGAAACTCACCTTTTGATGGGCCGTTTTGAAAGCTTCTTAGTTTTTCATTAGGTTTTGAATCTAACGAAAGTAGTCACTAAGCATGCTGCTTTGCAGTCTTTGCTAATGATCGAGGTGATCACTCTCTTTTAGCCCATCTTTTTTTTATAGATGAAGTTTCGCGGTGGATGGTAGGATTGTTGAGGAGTTTATACGTATTTCCAATTAGATCGATTACCGGACTCATTTCCAAAAGGCAAGGGTCAGTGCTCGAGAACTTTGCTAAGGGACGGAGGCTAGGCTCAGCAACGACACCCAGCATACTAACAAGCATATAGATGCCACGCAGAAGAGGCAATGCCGAGGATCTTCCCTCTCCCCACAGCACCTCTCCTTCGCCTCAGGTAAGCTTACATTGAAATAGTTAATTGACACCTCTCAGATTTAAAATTTGTTGTGCGGCTTTGCGCAATACACAAAAGCCGCATGCGGCTCGTGCGCAACCTATCTAGTGTAGATTGCCTCTGATTTGCACCAATCGGTACCTGCGGCAACAGCGGCAGTGGGAGAGACGATGATGCTTGCGGCGAACGAGGTGAAACAAAGTGAGACCCTGGTAGGGGTTCAGAAGGGAAGCAGGTTGATGCGCCACCCAGATGAATTTGAGCTCCCCTGCATTCATATACATTTCATGGGCCGTGTTTAACAGGCAGAATGATCTAGCGGGGTCTGGGGGATTTTTCTGAAGGCCGATTGCGAGCTTTCTAACGAATAGCCCTAGAGCAAGCGCACTATTTAGTATTGTTTGTTGAGGTGGCTGTCCTACCTGCCAGTGGAGCGGGTACAAAACTTGTGGTTGCAGGGGTTTGATTTACTCTATATCGGACCGACCTATTGAAAAATATCATTTTTTTTTGCCCAAGTTCAAATTTTCGCTCAGAGACTGCCGCAGGCTAGTCTCCCGTAGTCAGACTCCATACGAACACTCGTACCTCGCTGTATGGACTGTTCTGGCTACTGCGCAAATTTGACGTGATGTTGTGGCCTGATTGTGTGGCTGATTCGCTGATTCCCGACGACTCGAGTGTCAAATTGGGCCACCAGCCTCTATATAACCTCAAAAAAATTTCTCGCGCGGAGCGCGATTTACTCTATGCCGGACCGACCTCGACCGTTTTGACTCTGTTTTACTCTATAAACGGACGGAGGTAGAGCGATTTTGAGCCGTTGATTTACTCTATCACGGACCGACCTAAGGGTGAGTGACCGGGGGCCTGCGCTAATGCGTTGGCTGGGCGAGTCTATTTTCGGCGAGGCGTGGCTATATAAATAGACAGTTGTGGTCCCGGTCACCTAGACGACGCTGAGAGCTGGCACGGCGGCTTAGACATAGCGAACTCTTGACGGCTCCGACTGCCTCGATGAAAGCTTGCTAGCCATCTAGCCACATCCTCCCACCTAGAAAACTGTATTCACCGGGGGGTAGCCTTGCCTCGCGCATCATTTTTGGCGATGCGCATCTATCCCCCTCGCCGGAATGCGTTGCGAGCGGGGGCCTGAACGCAGTGACATAACGGTCTGCAGGGTGGCGAAATTGGCCTCAGTTTCATTGATGAAAAGTCCACTGGGCCATTTTTCTGAGGCAGCCAGTTTGTCCAGGGGCAAAATCTGAGTAGCCTCTTGTTTTACGGAAATTGATCTCAGTTAGCGACGGCTGAATTAAACGGCCCTGCAGCGAAATTGGCCCAACTATGAATGACTGGGTCAGCCGGCAGGGCCACTTTTCTGAGGCAGTCAGTGCTTCAAGAGACATCATTAGAGTAGCCTCAAATCGGTTTACGGAAACTGATGTCAGTTCGAGCGACTGGGGAATGAAACGGTCTGCAGGGTGGTGAAATTGGCCTCAGTGTGAGTGACTGGTTAATGGATGAACAGCCTGCTGGGCCACTTTTCTGAAGCGGACAGTTTGTCCAGGGGAATCATCAGAGTAGCCTCAAATCGTTTTACGGAAATTGGTCTCAGTTCGAGCGACGGCTGAATTAAACTGTCTGCAGGGTGGCGAAATTGGCCCAACTGTGAATGACTGGTTCAGCCGGCAGGGCCACCTTTCTGAGGCAGTCAGTGTCTCATCATTTCAATGGCCTCAAATCGTTTTACGGAAACTGATCTCAGTTCGAGCGACTGCCGAATTAAATGGCCTGCAGGGTGGCAAAATTGGCCTCAGTCTGAGTGACTGCTTAATTGATGAATGGCTCGCTGGGCCACTTTTCTGAGGCAGCCAGTTTGTCTAACGGCATCCTCAGAGTAGCTAGCCTCCCATTTTTTCAAGGACATTGATCTCAGTTCGAGCGACGGCTAAATCAAACAGTCTGCAGGATGACGAAATTGGCCACAGTGCAGTGAATTGATGAACGGCGCGCTGGGCCACTTTTCTGAGGCAGCCAGCTCGTCCAGAGGCATCCTCAGCGTAGCCTCAAATCGTTTTACAGAAATTGATCTCGGTCCGAGCGACGGCTGGATTAAACGGTCTGCAGGATGACCAAATTCAACACAGTGCAATGAATTGATGAACGGCCCGCTGGGCCACTTTTCTGAGGTAGCCGGTTTGGGGGCATCCTCAGCGTAGCCTCGAATTGTTTTGCGAAAACTGATGTCAGTTCGAGTCGCTGCTGAATTAAACACCGGACTTTGCTCAAAATATGTAGTCGCGCCAATATCTATATAAGAAAAGCCGTAGGTTGGCCAGACAAAAGTGGCGCCTGTGGGAATGGGTGATGTCATCCGCCGCGGACGCGTGCGGGCAACGGTATCTTTACATCCCGTCCTCTGACGTGGAGAGCACTCAGACACTGGAAGAAGCTCCAGCCGAACCCTTCGCCACAATTGAAATATCTGTGTCCACTTCACAAACCACGACTACTTCTAAGGTTTGGCGTCCTCGGAAGGAAGTCGATGAGACCAACATAGTCGCGACCGTGCGGTCGAGGGCCCCAACGTCTCGCAAGCGTGAAGCAGAAGAGCAAATCTCGGAGGGCCGTCACAAGAAAAGTAGTATGCGCAAGGTCCGTTGTATTTTGCCTCGACTCCTTATTGCGTGAAAATTCATTATATTTCCAGCAGTTCTCATATTGGAATACTGATTACCTTTGGGCCACTCCCATCAGCAACGCAGATGATGGGGAGACCTGACGCCGGAATCTTCAGGAAAAGTGTAAAAAGTGATATACTCGAGTAGAGAAATTTACAGTGGCGGCGAAAAATAATGCCCGCAGTCGTTTGAGCTCATTCCTGCGTCAAATCACTGACGACGTTGAGCCGGGAGTTACCGGAGGCATTTCGGCTGCCGGTGCCAAAATCATGGAGGAATTCCTGATCGAGGGCAAGCTCAACCCAGCCATTAATCCTACGCAGAAGGATTTCTATAAAATCTTGGCTGCGGGGATTATTGAAGATGACCTTTCTTTCTCCACCTGTGAAACGGTGGGGATCAACAGGTTATTCAAATGCATGCATTCTCAGACCCTTCGCTTTCGTATTTGGAGCACTTTTCGTGAAAATATGCGAAAAGCATTTTATTGAGTGTAGATATTAAAAATCTGGAACCACAGGATTGTTCCCTTGGTCAGACTGAGCCTCTCTGCGGTTTTGGTTTGTGCCCCCCAACCGATGCCGCCGACTAGTAAAGGCAGGAAGGCGGCGTCACGCTGTGACACGATGGATGCGGATGTTGTCTACCTTATTTTATTACAAATTTCTGGCAGTCCCAAGACAAATTAAAAATGAATCTGTGCAATATCTACAATCGATGTTGAAATCACTGCACCACATTTTGTTTTTGCCAGTCTCGGAGGTATCTCTTATGGGAAAAGTAATTTCCGGGCTCCGAGAACGACCATCTGTGACTATACTATAAGTTGGTGGCTGTCCACCTATGGTCTGCCTCAGCGTTAGGGCAAGTTTATAGTCTATTCTTTCCTTGTCAAAATGGAATTATTCCGCCCTGTATTTCGTGAGCTCCCCGCCCTGCATATCTACTCTATCTCAAACCATTCACCACTTACATTCTACTTCTTGTGCCTGCGAGATTGTAGCCAGTGCAATTCTGAACAAGACTGTCTCCTCGGACGTTGCATAGCTGCTCTAAACGGAAAACATTCGTCCACGCCCTAAGTTCCGCAAAGAGCTGTAAATGCGGGGGTAAGCATAGCCACCGGCCGGGCCCCGAGGCCTGACTTTCAGATATCGCGCACGGACCAAGTATTTGTTTGGCCTTTCGAGGCCCGGACGTTTGGGTCTCGGTTTTCTATATAAACGGCCAAGTAACACCTCGACACTTGCGCCATTCGGGACCTGGATTATTAGATCGACCGCAACCTGGCCAGTTGCGTGCAGTTCATGTATCCGGTTCTAGTGGTACCCAACCCAAACTCTGGATTATTGGATTGAGCATCACATTGAGTTGCGTGGAGTTCATGTATCCGTGTCTCGGTGGATTGAGTGCAGCTTCGCCTGTCTCATTTTGGGCTCTGGGGGAATGGTTATTGGATCGAATCGACAACCTTGCTAGTAGGGCTCCGTGTCCATTTTGGTTCTGCAATTTGTTTAGCGTTTCCGGTAAACATTGTCTGTTAATCGGCCACAGTCTGACTTTTAAATCCACGACAGATTCATGCATCACAAATCCAAAGTCCAAGTTTGCGCCAGTGATAGTAAGGACCCCCAAGCTCGCGGATTTCGAACGGACCGCTATATTTCGCTGGGTTTCCTCCGCCTCAATCCTCGCCCTTAATGAACTTGCCAAGCCCCGTGTGAATCCTCAGAAGGGAAATGTTCACTTACATCAACATGCGCAGCGTCAAGTGACTGAGTCGGACTCTTCGGCCACCTCGAGCGACAGCTTCGGCAGCTGATCTGCCGGGAGCATAGGTCACAAGATTTATCGTGATCAAGGTTCTCAATTATGAGAATCGTAATCGCCTCGAGAATCGTTGTAGAAGCTCCTCTGGAGGCGCTCTTACCACGATTGGACGATTCTGAGACGATTCTGAATTATGACGATTCTCCCACGATAAATAAATTCCAGAATCGAGTCCAGAATCGTCGTCAGAATCGCCTATTTAAAGTCTACTCTGACCGTACCTAATATAACCTCCTCGGCTTCTTCCACAGTGGGCTCTTTCTTTCGTCGGTGGACTGCCATGGAAGTGTCTAGGAGGGTCAATGTGCGTAAAACGAGCTTGCGAGTGTATTTGGCCATCTCATTGTGTGCGACTTAGTCTTATAGGCGATCACGGCAAACCCAACCTGAACCGTCGTTTCTGATTTAATTAATCGTGGGAGAAACGGCAAAAACCAGAAACGACTGGAAATGTAGAAACACCTCTGGAGCTGTTTCTGCAGTCGTTTCTGCGGTCGGTTCTGCAGTCGTTTCTGCACTCTCTAATTCAACCATCATGTAGGGGACAATCTTCTATTATTTTTCATGATTGCGGCTGATCAATCCCGCCATGATGATAATCAATCCCGCCCTTTTTCGTTTGCCTCTCAGTTGGCCGCCGGTCGTCGGCCCCTCGCGATGGGGCTTAGGCCAAAAGCACTGCTACTTCCTCTGCCACAACTCAAAAAGCCACGCTATCGCTGTCACCCCAGCGAAAGAAGAGTACATGTTGCACACGGCGGCCACCCGGCGCCAAGAGGGGCCAAGAGACGGTTTCTTTTGCAGGTCATAGAGGACGGTCTGATTGAAATTCGACTTGCAGGAGACTTACACTAAAATGCATAACCGCAGCGGGCCTTCGAAACCTTTGGGGATGAAGAAGTCGGATATTAACTCTATTAAGCATGTCACGTACGAGGCAGATGAGAGTAGTGACGACGAAATGGTTCATGCGCGGGCGAGATTGGCCCGACTTTGCATCGGGGTACAGGATGAAGAGCCAGAGGGGACGGAAACGTCCTGAACACAGCTTAGGGTATATACCGGTATCGAAACAGTGCACCGTATAGTTCAAGAAGATTCATTTATATCATTTACAAGGGGCTGGTCAGCCGCTTCGCGGCCTCCCATCCCCTTATTTGAATTTAATAAAAGTCATAGGGGCGGCAAGAGTCTTAGCAGACTGACCATTCAAAATTATGATACCACTTGGTCGAATTGAACAGAGTTGAACTGGCAATTCACCGGCGCGGATAGTCAGTGTATGGGCGGGATAAATTATCAGAGCTTTGCCAACACCTAGATAAGACAGAAGCGTAACACTTGGTTCCCCTTCATTCTACCTCTGATGAAATATCTCAGTCTTTATTTTTTTGTCCACTTTCTGACCCTCAATTTCCTGAGTTACCTGCCATTGAATAAAATTAGTGTCTGCGCCAGCCAAGCATATGAAGATTCGACGCTGACAAGATTGCCAGATAAGAGTGAATCAAAACGAGCAAGAAGAAAACATTCAATAGCATTTGAAGCCTTGATTTCCAGGTATTTTTGTCTCCCTATTTATAAAATTGAGCCTGTCTGCTCTTTGTTTGCTTTCAAATTCAGCCCTCAGAGTGTGATAAAATGTGCTGTTTTACGCGAGTTTGCCCCGACAGAGGCAACGTGCAACAATGCCAACGTTCGCCGCGGCAGCCTTTGTTCCGATGCGGTGGGAGACATCTGTCAATTTTAGCGCCGAGGCAGTGTCTGTCAAAAGTTTGTTGGAGGGGTGACGTGGTGCCGGCGAGAGTGCCGGCAACGCCGAACGTCGATTGCCTGTGGGCCGGCGGACTCAGGAACCCTACAATGACCGACGGCGAGCTGCCGGGCAATGCGGCACGGGTGGAGATTGAGCGGAGCTTAAAAAGCTTCAGACAGACGGACAGACGTAATTTTATAAAGAGGGTAATATCACAACAGTGGGAATGCAAACAGTCATGAGGATTAGTGAGGTTGAGGGAAAAGGGAGGGAAGAAAATATATAATTGTGCAAAGGCATAGACAGTCGCACAAGGGATTTAAGGGTGGGGACAAAGGTATACGAGGAAGGTTGAACATAAGTATATGCTGTGCGAAGGCATAGGACAGCCACAACAGGAAAAGGATGTCAACGTTGAGGATTGAACACACACCATAAAAAGGTGTTGGATTACAAATGGATGATACACAGCCACTAATTTATCACAAAAATCGCTATTTTATCACTAGCTAAATCTAATGCAAGTTTTATGTAAAAAGATTCCCCAAAATACAACTAAAGCCGATTTTTCTGGAATCTTCAAACTTTTGGGCCATCTGATCGAAATTATGTGTATGTAGGTCTGTCGGAGGATCCAGGTGCTTTGAAATAACTTTTCAGGAGATCTCTCTTCACTGTTCTTGCTCTGAAGCTGATTCCCACTTTTTTTTTTGTGTTTTCCGAGCTGCAATGCGATAATCGAACTGTGACTTTTGCCACGGTAACAGTGAACTTCCCCACTGCATAACCGCTCGTTAAATATATTTCTTTGCACCAGAATCATACCCAGATAACCCAAATAAATATTTTCATGATTTTACGTATGATTTTAGGTGTTCGGCCAAAATTTTGCCCTCCACAGGTCGATGATATTTGCTCAATCAGGGAGCTTTCATCGTTTCCTTTCGAGATGGGTATCGGATGTCAGAGAAATTGTTGATCAAATTTGTTGTCTTTGATTGTCCGGAGCTGTATAAAGTCCATATGACGAAGTGATGCGGTGCCATGGCCTAGTGCCACATAAAGCCAAACAGGCCGGCAACTCACTCTGCAACTGCCTTCACATCAAGGGACCAGGCGACTGAATACAAATAAAATTGTGGAAGGATTTTTACGAGAAGCGCACGAGCCAAGCATGAACAACCAAAGTTGATGGTGGTTAACGATTTATCGTTTCGAGGCTGTGCCATTTGCCTACAGCAGACATCCTCACCATACCCTTCACCGTGTTGCCTAACAAGTCTACTGTTGCCCACGATGCATAGCGTCGGTGGACACCTATATCTGATGCATAATGAGCAATATGCATTATGAACACGTCTCCACAGGACCCCCAAAACCTACGCATTATGAGCAGTATACATTATGACCTTATGCATTGTGAGCGATCCGACTGTAGATATGAAATAATGTGGGCATTTTATTTTTCCACCGGTTGGTTTCGTTCTTTTGAACTCATCAGGTGGGCCACACAGCCCACAACCAACCGAGCACACCATCACACAAACAATTTGGCAGATTGTTTCTTGCGATGAAGCCATGACAGAGGCAAGACAACTGGCCAGGTTGTCCTGTTACCGTCGGGCCAAAGCATCCTCGACTGGCCAGAAAGAAGTTGTGACTGGCCAGGCCAAATCTCAATCTGTTCCCCCAGAACTCAAATAGAAGTCGCAGCTTGCCAGGCCACGATGTCCAGCCCCAGAACTCAAACAGAGGTCGCAGCTTGCCAGGCGACGACCCAGATGCCCCCAGATGCCCAAACAGAAGTCGCAGCTTGCCAGGCGACGACCCCGATGCCCCTGATGCCCAAACAGAAGTCACAGCTCAGTCCACGACCTCAAGCCCCCAGAACCCAAACAGAAGTCACAGCTTGCCAGGCCACGACCTCAAGCCCCCAGAGCCCAACAAAGAGTCACAGCTTGCTAGGCCACGACCCCGATGCCCCCTGATGCCCAAATAGAAGTTGCAGCTTGCCAGGCCACGACGTCAAGCCCCCAAAACCCAAACAGAAGTTGCAGCTTCCCAAGCCACGACCTCAAGCCCCCAGAACCCAAACAGAAGTCGCAGCCTGACAGGCCATGACCGCAATGCCTCCAGAACCCAAACAGAAGTTGCAGGTTGTCAAACCACGACCTCAAGCCCCCAAAACCCAAACAGAGGTCGTAGCTTGCCAGGCCCTCGAGTCCCTACAACCCAAAAAATGAGCGCAGTTTGCGTTATCGCTTAGAACCCAGATAGAGATCGCAGCTTACCAGTCCATACAACCTCGATCCTCGGGACCTTCTTGCCATGAAGTCTCAGAGTAAGTCCAAATTGAGCATCCGTTAGATCAGCAAAGGAGGCCAACTTACTAACTTAAGTTGCCATGTGAGAGTCTGTATTGGAGGGTTATTCAGTCAGAGTGCTGATCGAGGTGATGCGAGATTGTTCTGCACCTCAAATAAAACGAGATAAAGGTCAGGAAGATAATCGTTAGTTACTCAAGTTCGCAACACTTCTTTGTGGCTCTGGGGTCATCATGTACCAACCCCCAATTACAAGTAATCCTGCACTGAAAATCGTCAAGGAGCACAGAGCAACCGCAGATCAGAATGAGAACTGTGCTCCTCGTAATGCAATGACAGTTCCCTGAGAGGAGAAGAGCCCCCGCGCCTTGGGATTCTTCTCCTCCCAGGGAGCTGTCATTAAACTTCGACGAGCACCGCACCTTTTGGAAGTTGCGCTTGAAATTTCCTGATTAGCGTGAGATTATCTTGTCTGCCATTTGATGTGAACGGATGGTACTAGTGTGGGTTGCAACTTATGTTGACTTCTTTATTCGAGTCGTTTAGGCCATAAATAGGGAACGTGCAAATTCTTCATCCTTGTCGCCGAAATGTCTTCCTAGGGGAGATATGTGAGCGACATCAAAAGGAGGCCAAAATAGAAGTGAAACTCAGCGGTGTTTGGCACTTAGGCAATTGAGTTGTGATTGATCCCCCAGAATCCAAAATGGACTTGGAACACCAATCCAATGATCCCCCAGAGCCCAAATAAAGGGATTCGGCACGACTGACAAGGTCGCACTCAATCCAATGATTCTCTCAAGAGACCGGGACCCGGATACATGGAGTTGACACAACTGGCAAGGTTGTGCTCACTGCAATACTCCAGAGCCACACTGGAAGGCTCCATCGGTGTTGCGATCAATCCAGCAGAACCCGGATACATGAATTCGATGCAACTGGCAAGGTTGCACTCAATCCAATAATCCAGAGCTCCGCTGGATAGATTCTGCACCGCTGGGCTAAATCTACCAGAGCCCGGATACATGAAGTCGGCGCAAGTGGCAAGGTTGCACCAACTGCAATAATCCAGAGCCGGCTTCCACGAGGGAATGAGAGAAATGTGGCTCAAATCGCAGGCTTTATATACCATCTCGGCTTGTGGTATCCCGGCCCCGACAGGCTTCGGAATTCTCTTTCCGCCTTCCTGATCTCCGGCCCAGGTCCAGGGAGAATGAATCTGTGGCCTGCCTCGCTTACTGTTGCAAGACAGCGCACGCCGGAGATTATAGCCGGGACTAATACGAAGCTTTCTGTTCCTTCAGATTCTGAGATCGCCCTTAGGGACGTTACGGAGCATGGCCCGTGTGCTCGGCATGAGCGGGGTCCCAGCCTGCTTGTTGACGCATTTGTGGATACATTTGTGGACGTCATTTGTGGACATCATTTATGGTTCCCGACAGGGTCGGCCCAGAAATGATTCTGCAAATGGGCAGCGTCCACAAATTTGAAACACTGTGTCCACAAATCCCGTCCACAAAATTATTATCGGAGCCGCACTATGCCGGTATTTTCTGCCCTCCGGAATACAATGAAGAGCGTCGTATCAAAAATCTAGGTGAATCCAGCCACTACAGCTACTGTGCGAGGCATTCTGCTGAAAACCGGCGAATTTGACCCAGCAAATGATCTTGAGGTTCTCAGAAAAAATTGTAAGCCGCCACCCCATAAATCTGTGATAACCCATGGCTTGTCGAGATTAGCGCCAAATACATCCTAGATTAGGTCTCTATCCACAAAAAGTGAGAAAAAGCTTGGTTACAGCCACCGAAGGCGGGAACCAAAAAATTACTGTTTTGGGTGAATATTGATCCCCGCGACCGATTCACTCATATCTCGGTGAGTTTTACAGGGATTGAGATGAAACATAGATAGATAATTCGTACTAATTCATGCGCAATTAGTAATAGAAACAAAATCCGAAAAAATATTATATCTTGACTTGCCTGGCATTTGAGGCTCGTCGGCTCATAGATTCGCACTAAGGAGTCCAATTCTTGTCGGAAGGAGTTGCTTTGTTGGGAGTGTGTCCTTCAATACGTATAGAACAATGTAATAGAATAAAAAATACAACTACTTGCTGTCGAGAAATTGCCAGGGACTTCCTCTTGTTAACCATTCACCTGTGCTGAGTGGCACTGGCGACGCGCGTCGACAGAGTGACGAGGAGACTGATCAAATCACGGGAAGTCATGAAATGATTGCGACCGAGAATAGACGCGACGCGACCCAATTAGCATGTAGAACACGCGTTTTTTGACCATACACAAGAAGTGAGTGTGTAAAGGTACCATCGGACCCTTTCCAATACTTTTTCTTCTTCAGAGCCATTTTCTGAGCTGCAAAGTCGCAGGACAGCGACACGGGCGCATGCATTGAAACAAAAGTATGGGTAGATGATAAGGCATACACCTTAGATGAAGAGGTAGGTACAAGATATGATAAGAAATGGTGGCAGAGCACCACGGAAAGGGAGAGGAAAGGCGACCAGAGGATGGTGATGGTCAGGGAAATAGATAAGACTCACCAGTAAAGGCTCGAAAGATCTCCATCCTCGTCAGCGTCGTGGCTCCCTATGCCTAATACCAAAACCTCCAAATCCACGAATTCGTTCGAATGAAGACGTGGAAAAGCATCGGCAACGATAGCCGTCCCGAATGCTCCCTGAGTCGCCAGGTAGAAGCTGGCTCGAAATCGGGGAAAACGCGTGGAAGGAGGCAAGCAAGAACAAATCGAGAATGAGGATGCATGAAGAAAGCTTTCGAGAGCGGTAGCGGGGTTGTTTGGAGATAGATTATGGATAAATGAATGGAAGAGGCCAGCTGGAGGGCTGACCAATGGCATTTGAACCAGAATTGGCCCTTCATTAGTCCATTAGTTGACCTTCCAAAATGGGATACCTTGATCTCTGCGTCGAGAACCATCAACGGGGGAAAGGACACAAAATGAGTCCTGGGAGTGTGAATATCATGTTTTCGGATGTTGTAAGGACTTAACGAAGTATTGTGGCTCAGTCGAGGGTCTCGACAATTATCGGCTTTTACCGAGAACTTTCCCACGGCTGTCGGAACCCATACGCTGTGATAACCCAATTCGGTGGTCCACCGAGGGGTATGGGTTAAGACTGAAAATCATCGTTGACTGGATCCAGTGCCGGTCTGCCCCAATCCACTTGTCCATATTAAGAAGGGAGCCCCAACGGACGAGTACAAGGCCACGAAGGAACTAGCAGATCAAGGATCACGTCTTCCGCGAAGCAACGGGCAACCAAATGCCACCGCCAATGCTTTCCTTCACGGCCCCGCCTCTCACTACGGAAAAGGTGACAACGGACCTGCCAAACGATTCTGGAGGCTCTGATTCTGCCCCACCGCCGAAACGTCTGTCATATCCGGCCGGGCACAGAGGGAGGGAGCGCTACGAAATTCGGGAGCAAAACCGCAACAGGTTACTGGATGCCCCGTCTTCGGCTGTCTTTTGGAAGGAATATAAACTACTGGCGGATCCTGCTCCCATCCGCATATCCGTAAAAATGGGCTTTGTACTGTCTTCGAAAACGCAGCAATCCCCCGGAAATTCTCCCGCATTCATTTGATGCCCCGGAGCACAAAATAAATCGGCTGCTTGCAAAGTTGATTCTTGAGTCTACCACGGACTCTTCTGAAGAACACTTCTTCTCTGCCGAGTAGACCGAGGACAACATAGCATGGGTCAAGGATCAAATCCGCAGACATGGAATGCATAGCGCGTCGGGCGAGGATGCAGTTCTATATGCAGAAATCCTCGAGATCCCGAACGACGCACTAGCCTTTCTGTGAAATGAATGCCTTCAATTTGGTTCAGAACGGCCATGATTGGTCTCTTGAAGAAGGGAAAGCTCAAATCGGACCCGGACAGCTCAATTTTGCGAATGGCCCACAATGCCAAAAATTTCGGAGGATTTTTGTCCACCGTGATGCATTTCCCACGTGGTGATAATATTAATGCATAATGCTCGCGGCTATAATCGGCCGGCATCCTCATTAATCTAAGTGGCTGCGAATGGTGTCCTTGGAAAGAAATTTAAAGAGAGTGTGGATGTATTAGACCTGTAAATTGGATGAAATATGAACTCAATTTGGTTTAAACATGCGTCTCCTGCCTTAATTTGGGGCAAGGTATGCCACATTTTTACTGGAAACAGTGAGATTAGAGGTAAAGCTTCGGAAATGAGCTTCCATACGGCGCCTGGAAACATCATGGCAAGGGCAAGGCTCGGCCCCGGAAACCGACTTCGGACTCCGGTGCACGATATAAAGAGGCCGCATTCAATGCTCATCCTGTACAAAGACTCCCCTACCGATGACATCTGAAATCCTGGATCTTCTTGTCCCTCCCATTGTTCCACAGCTCATCTCTGTGGCAACAATCCCCATAGGCAGCATAGCACGTGAGCGAACGATTGACTCATTCAGCATTAGGAATACTGATTAGCTCGGACGGAAGTCTACCACAGAACTTTTTTGGCCACTCCCGGCGACCGCCGGGACGCGGGGGGTGGCTTCAAAACGTGGATACTTCAACTTGGAGTTCTGAGTTACTGGCCTCCGACGATCACATGATCAGTTTTGAAAATTATACAGTGGAAAATAGTGATGTTCTGGCTTTAGCCTCAGGCCAAGCCAAAAGTTGGCCCGGGTTGGCTTTTGGCCCGGCCCGAGATTTTTCCGGGCCTGACCTTGGGGGCCATCAAAACTCCCGTTCAACGGGTTCAGAGCCCACGCAACTCCACCTATCTCGATAACATTCCAATAACATTCACTTCTTGGCGCAAGTGAACGAGTCAACTTATATCACACAGAGATGGTGGGGGTAAAAGGACAAGATTGATTATGCATAGGTACGCGAGTACAGCTACTTAAATGCTACGGAGGTGGCTGCGGAGTGGAGTCATATAGAGTCATATAGTGTACAATTAATAAGCTGGCAGACTGCCAGAAGGACGCCCGAGGGTGTCCCCGAGGGATGCCCGAGGCACTCACTCCAATGCTCCCCCTCAAGCCGGCCATGTTTCCAAACTGCTCGTGTTTCACGCGGGGCAGCGCCTTCGTGAAGATGTCTGCAACGATCTCGTTAGTTGGACAGTATTCCGGATTATTCTACTGGGGAACCCCGCTTCCAAGAGAAACCCCTGTTTTTAAATATGTGTTATTTGGAAACCCGAATTCCACATGTTTCTCCCTCCGAGCAAATCTGATGGCCGATTCGGCATCCCACCTTCCAAATGTCAAGCCCATAGTTAATTCAACGTGAATTGGGGAAGGATTTCAGAGTGCGTACATGATGATTTCCTACCTATGATCACGTATTAGTAAATTTCCTAGCTAGATGACCCCAATGTCCGGAACCCAAACTTCAGTCAAGGCCAAAGTCGAACAGTTGAAGTGTTCAATTCATTGCGGGGGGCGGTGTGGTCTCCTATTCTCTTTTTGGTAGCCTGAACTCTGAAGGACACATACAACTCTACAAGATGATCCCAGCTTTAGGGTGCTTAGTAGCAACCCTTGAGCCCCAGTTGAACAAGGTACTCAGAGAGTGTCACCAGGATTCAATTCTCTTGCAACCTGCCAGAAAGAAGCTGCCATCTGACCTCTGCGGAGCCTGTTCGCAGTTCCCGCAGCAAATACTGCTGCCGAGATTTGTCCAGTATAATTTGCCCCGTCACCGGCTTCCTTCCCATGTTTCTTTTCATCCCCCCCTCTCTCCCCTCCGCCTCAAAACATGCTCCCGGCTCGCTCATACTGGCGTCTACAACCGTGAAACATCAAATCCCATCCTCGTCGTTTCTCTGGGCGTCCTCCTGGCCTGCTTGCTGTTTGCATTGATTAGCTTTGATTTTCTACTCGTCGACCATCCATTTCGCTTTCGCTCCGAAGTCGTCTGCACATCTCTCCCGGCCCGGACATTGGTCTATTCGGTGGAAGCAAGACTGTCACAGTATTTCGTGGAATCCAGGTACTTTTCCGCTTGGCCGATACATATCTTGGCTAATGACTTGTGCTTGCCTTTCTTGGCGTTGATGTACACAATTCTCGCACTCGCCTTCATGCCGCTTGACGCCTTGTTGTACAACCATGCGGTGAGTAAAGGATTTATTTCGTTTGGGCGCTCTCTGAATTAATTTCCAAGATATTGTTAACGTAGAGCAGCAAGGTACGCCGGGCCCCTTACCCTGTTATTTGACTGATTTGGTTGCTTTAGATGTAGCTTTGAGTGCTGCGCTACCGGTCGGCAAGTAGCTCGTCTCTCCCCCACAGGTTCTGCAGTACGTACGTACGCGATAGACCTTATTTATTCATGGTATTAATTGCCCATCTTAGTCTTCCCAATTTCCGCCTTATAAAGACTTGTGCTTCTCCGATTATTTGTTGAGCCACGCTAACTATTATTTCTTTTCACAGTGACCCGTTGATAAGCAGAAGGTCTAGAATACGCTCTAGGTGTTATCTATGCAGTCATGAATACATTTGGATTAGCGGCTAATATATTAAATTTGAGGCAATTAATACAGTGATATTCAGCAGTCGAATCAAGTGCCTGAAAGCCCTCGATCCGACTGCAAGGACAAAGTCAATCTGACTGTGCAAATGGCCAAAATGCAGTTGGATCGAGTGTGTGCTAACAGTCGAATCGAGTGTATGCAGGCAGTCGATCTGACTGTTCTGCCACACTCAGATCGACTGTTTTGGCGCACTTGATCCGACTGCGCATTCTCTCTACAGTATACCTTCGTCGCATAGCTCTGCACGATATGCAATGGTTCCTGTTCTTCCCGTCCTTGAGGTTTGAGCCTCTGTGATCTTCGAGGAGACGCATTTTCGAACTTCTCCCGTTCGTTAGCTAGGAGCTGAACGGAAGACTCCACCTTCAGCCGCCCAGCTGTACCTTCGCCGGCTTTCGACTTTTGCACCCGCCTTGTACGAATTGGGATGTTACGAAAACATACATAGGCCGTGTTGATGTGATCATCCTCTTCAGTCTATGAGCAAGTGGTGATAGTGCAGTTAGTAGTTTCCCTAGAGGAAACAGAATTATTGAGCGAAAGACATCATACATTGAGTGAGGGACATATTTTGCGTCCGCCTCGGAGCGAGTGCCGTTGATGCCAATGTGGGTGGATGGTGAGAGCAATTGATGATAGAACAGAAGGTGGCCGAATCCAAGAGGGCACAACGTGAGACGCGAATGTATCGGGATGTAATGGGGCTAAAAAGAATGGCTTGAAAATCGAGAAATCTGGGGGCTCCTGGTGGAGCTAACACAATAGTTAGTAGCAATATATATGTCATATTCAATGATGATTCTGACCTACGGGCCAGTTAGAGTCTCGAATAACCCCATCACAAGCTCAAACTCGTCCTCGCTGATAAATAACCGACTGCATATATCTTGTGTCTGCCGACCGCGGCTCTTGAGCAATTCGCTCTTCAACGCGACACTGGTAGTTTGTGTTATCGAGCCACATCTTGTCGGACTCGTCCATGTAATACGTATAGTCGTGGTTGAGCAGGGCTGCGGAACAAGCTTCGGAGATGGTTTGTGCCGAGTGAAGGTATGTCGCGGTGTCCATCCATCTATTGCTGGGATACAGCTCCGTGTAATTCTCGACGAGCCGAACTGAGCCAGGTATCGGGATCTGCACTGTATGGGTGGCCAATGCCGCCTGTAGATGATGCTCCTCAATGCCCCCCGAGTTAGTTGGGTCAGAATATGTAGCCAGCCGTTACTCACAGTTGTCTCGTTTCTATCGATGTTTCCAACAACCGAAACTTGAAGCAAGGCTTGCTGATTGGCATCTCTTCGGTTTTCCAGAAGACCCTTGTGTATTTTCAGCGGGGTGTTTCGTCCTGGGGGACGAGGCTGTCTGTTTCGTGGCGAAATTGGGGTGGCCATCAGTGTTGCACTTAAGGGTTAAGGCCTTAACATTAAGGGCTTAAGTTAAGACTGAGGGTAGCCCTTAACAACAGGATGAAAACATGTTAAGGCTTTATTTAGTCTTAATGGTTTGGACCGACCAAAGATCGGACTAAGGCTCCAACCGTTTGTCATTTACAGAATGAGTACCTTACCACACAGCAGTGTAAGTACCTGCAGGGTAGACGGACACTATAGTCAATGGGACGGCAACCCTTATTAAGACCCTTAAGTACAACACTGGTTGGCCATGAAAGTGAGAGGAAAACTGCTACTTAGTGACCGAAGTGTAACAGTGTTTCAACCAAAACTGAACCTCTCGATAAATGGGGATGCTTTTGCTGACAAAGAGAACGAGATTGGCCGGTATATAGCTCCTTACACCCGCCACGTGGCTACTATTGACGGGGAAAGCGAGGTGGTGAGTCACTCCAGCGCCCATTCGGAAAAATAAAATGCTGTCTAGAAATCATGACAAAGGGGTGCTTTTGGCTTAACGGCTGGAGTCTGCGTAAAATGGCTTGAGTAAGCGGCTTGGACTTGCGTAGATGGACTTTCGTGTCCGTGGCCCTGTGCGCTCGGATTCGAAAGTTGAGTGACGCTTGCATCATACTTACGTTCAGTTGGTTCCGGCACCGTTGCCAAATTGAAACTCCGATTTCTTCCTGCTTCCATGTAGATACTCCCACAGATTCGTCTCGAACTGTGCTCTGTTGAGCTGCTCCTTTGCTTCCCTCTGCCCAATGTGCTCTTTCCCCCCTAAACAAGTGCCTCCATCACTCAGAAATTGCAGACTTGTGCCGGGCTTGACTTGCGTCAACTGGCTTGGGCTTGAGAAATAACTCCAGCCAAAATTATGAAGTGGCTTGCGCATATTTCTCGTGTTTATTGTGGTAAGCCATGGATCTGAGTAAATAGTGACTCAATACTTCGGGGGCTTGCGATTTCTTTGCCATACTTTGGTCACTAATGCATAGTTCACCGTCACCGCTGGAGACGACCTAGGCAAAGAGTGTCAATTTGACCCAGGACCGGTGCCCGTCATTTGGAACCAGCAGGCTCCCGGCAGAGCGAATAACTTCAGAAAGTAGTTCTCAAAATAATACTATCCATTCGGACAGAATAGAGGTGGCCGAACCGGCCCTTGAGGCCGGCTTTGGCTCGGGACATTCAATGTTGAATGCATACTAAGGGGTAATTAATTCACGCACAGAAGAGGATACTGGCCCAGTAACCGCTTGTACAACACACAAAAGAGTCAGCTCACTTGAGGAACATTACCTAACGCTACAGCGGTTCTGCCTCAAAACCATGATAATTGCAACACGGGCCGAGGAGGGCGAGTCATCAAGTAATGGTGGTGGTGTTACACGTGCGTTTGCAACCTGCAGAGCATTCTCGATCAACTGCGACGAGCCACTAAAGAGGTCGATGACCTGCGTCAGCGCGTTGAGTGTTTGCGGAAACAATATTGCCTCTTTATGGAAAGCTTTCCGGTGGCGAGACCGGATTCCCGAGTTCAAGGAGAAGCTCTCCATGTTCTTCGTCATGAAATATCCGAGGACACCTGTGACAATAGCAGTGATAACAAGCTTGATAGCGTTCTTCCGGGACAGGGCCTTTTTTTCTGCCCTCTCTTTCGCCGCTGCTGCCGCCTCGGCCGCCTCTTCTTCTGGCAACTTCTTTGGGATAGGCGAATCCGGTGAAGAGAGATCTTGAGACCTCTTCGGGACCGTCAGGGTGCCGCTTGTTGTCGCGATGGCCTGCCTTTCCGATACATCGTTTGTGGTGGTGCTGAGGAGGCCCTCGGCTGCCGTGCCCGTCGACGGCGGCCGACGCGAGTTCCTTGACGCGCTGGAGCCACGACGTGATACAGCTGGTTTCAGGTCTTTTTCAGTCGTCCTTATATTGTAACGTTCGGCGTGGGTGACGTATGAGTAGTAGCAGAAGAGACCGTATGAGCTGAGCATGACTATTCCCCCGGTCACTGTCACAATCTTAAGGAACAAATCGTGGTTGGTGGTGCCCTCGAGCATGCAAGCGATCCCTGAATAGAGAAAAAGCGTGGAGGTGCAGTAGAGGATGGTGTTTATCTGGGCTCCCGTAGAGGTTGGGTTGCCTAGCAGCGCATATCGCGACCGTGAGGGTTCGTCGCCTGTGAATTTTTCCTTCGATCCGCCACCAATCCAAACCGACATGCCGAAGACGAGAAGTTGGTTCCCAATAATGCTGAAGATGAGGGGGATCTGAACTATCCTGATCAGGCCTTGTATACGGGTAAGGGTCTAAACCCGTACCCGGCTTCATACGGGTACATACGGGTTCACCCTCGGGCCATGACCCGCACGGGTTTACCCACGGTATTCCTTCAGCACGGGTTTAACATCCTTCCAATTGTGGTCTATCTGGGTCTTTCAATTCTATGTAGTCTATGGGGGTCTATAGTGGGTTATATAGCTGATGTCAATGCTCCTATAGTTTATGGTTGTTTCTCAGTTTGAGTTTTTTACTGGGCAGATAAATGATGTGCTGGACTATGTACTTGAAGTTGAATGATGGTGGCGATGCGGTCATGCTTTTCAAAATGTAAATGGTGGCAATGCGGTCAGACTTTTCAAAATGTAAATGGTGGCAATACAGTCATGCTTTTCAAAATGTAATGCTTGCTGGGGTTGCTGAAAGCACTGTTTTCCCTCTAGCATGGTCAATACTGCACCAAAACACAAGGGAAGTGACTGGAAATGACCGCAAAAATCAGGGCTATCCATTCGACGGCCGCGCGCTTCAAAAAAACGGCACTGGGACCGTGCCGGAATTGCGGCGGTAGCATTCCGAGCACGCGTTTCAAAATGTAAATGGTGGCAAAACAGTCATGCTTTTCAAAATGTAATGCTTGCTGGGGTTGCTGAAAGCACTGCTTCCCCTCTAACATACAGTAGTCAATACTGCGCCAAAACACAAGCTGAGTGGCTGGAAATGACCGCAAAAATTCGGGCTCCTTCTGTAATGCGGGCGATTCTTATCTTCACGGGTCGACATTTTGAGTAAATCTCCTACGGTAATTACCTTGTGGGAGTCGCGTAAACAGCTTGAAGCATCTGAATTATCTAGGTGATTGAGCGCAGGGCTGGCACCGAAGTGAAACCAGATCGGTATCTGGTTCTTCAACTCGCTGTCGATATTCAATCCGTCGAGTTTAACATCAAACTCCTGTGCAGTTTTAAATAAGGATTTGCATGGTTCTCGGAGGGAGCGAATAGATGGAGACCAAGTCTGACGGAACGGGTTGATGCGGCATTCAGGAGTGACGGCAGGGGATGCCGGCAATTTTTGGGGCAAAAATGGCGTCCACAAAAGCTTCCCCGTGTTGGTAAGGTTCTCCAGGGGTAAAGGTAGAGGTACAAAACCTCTGACCTCTGGGAGGTCGACCTCTACCTTACCTCCAAAACCTTGGAGGTCTACCCCTGTGACCTCCATCCAGACCTCCAAGGTTTTACCTCCGAGGTTTTAAGTTCAAATATCATATAATGTTCTTCAGAACTCTTCACAAAGTGAAGGTAAACTAGTTTGAACCATTCACTCCACTCACAGACTGTGCAGACTCACTGCAGAGAGGTCATTGTGAGAAATTCTCAATCTGTAGAGAAGACATGTGACTACCACGTGCTTACTACACACTATGATGTAAGTTTACAGAGCCCAAATACACTTGTCCTTTTTACTATAGCCCAAATAGTGAAAATTTGAAGAAACTCAAGCCCCATAGCATAGGAAAGCTGGTTCCAACATAGCCAAAGGGATTTGGTCGACATACCTCTGTGTACCTCTCGACCTCCCAAGGTAAGGTAGAGGTTTTGGGAGGTACCGAAATGTCCCAACCTTTACCTCTACCTCCCTGGACCTTCACGTCAAGGGCCTGTGTCACGCGTGACTGACGAATTGATTGTAAGACTACAGTATGCCCACAAATATATATCTGTTACCATTGTCTCATACTGTCTTCCTTTACAGCTATACCTCTCTCCTCCAACGAACAGTTTTAACCCCCGTGGGGTGGATTTGTTTTTGAACCTTTGACTGTCAAAAGGCTGATGCTGCCATTTGAAAAGCATGACCTCGATCTCAACAATTCAATACAGTGGACTGCCATTTGAAAAGCATGATCTTGAGCTAAAATTTGTATACGTGGACGCCACTGCTGAGGTTAGATGCCCACCAATTCACTTTGCGGCACCAATGTTGATCCATACACAGATTAAAATGCGACCCGCCGCTTGCATTCTTGGCCCATGCGAAGACCCGGATCATGCTGCTGTCCTTCACAACGAATGTTCTGTGTCCACGCTCTCTGAAACGTCAAACGATGGAGACGCCGAGGAGAACAGCCTATTTCCTCAGGTCGGGTCACTCGTCGCAATCCGATCCGAGTTAAGGCGTCGGGATTTCCCTCGTCCGTCGTCCTCGGGATTACCGACGTATGTTCGCGTATGTCTCCACCCGGCTGTTGTCACCTCACTAACGACCACTTCAGCTGTTTGAAGTGCGCACCAAAGTCGTTGATATCGCGTTCTAGATATGGTCCGGTATGCATTGAACCTATGCTGTAATCCCGGTGCTTCCCCACCCGACAATGCCCAGGAGGTGCTCAAGCCATGGCACACGTCCTACGATTCGTTCAAACTCAGTGGCTCGAATTTGCATGACGATCTGAAGATTCAGTGATTTTTTTCGGCGACAAGCCGAAAATCAGGATTGACGGGCTAGTCGGCCACCTGGATTACTACATGCCTACTGGCCACGTTGGGAGTTCCAGTGTATGTAGACAGATCATCTAGGAAGTATTAAACACGCCTAGACGGTTCCTGGGAGCTGGAGGGGGGTCTCCGAGCCCTTAATTCACTTTTTGTACTCAGTTTAGGAGATTTCTTCGGTGAGTACCTCTTGTTTCTCCCACATTTCGTCCGCATTTTGTTGGTTCCATCCTATGCCGCCATTCGCTGAATTGGACTATGCCGAAGTTGCGACGTGTCACGGACCCTTATTTAGTGTGGTAGATACATACTGTGTAATTTGTACTGTTGATGAAATCCCGGAGAGCAACGGCCGCGGTGCACCCATAGGCAATGCTGCAAATAGAATGAGTGAGAGGGAGTCAATAGAATGTAAAAATGAAAAGAGATACCGAGTGCAGAACAGTCTGTGTCCGCACGAAGCCCAAGTCTGCCTCAGGAAGGATGATCTGTGAAAGTCGCAACTAGTTAAAGTGGCACGACCATTCACACACCTTGATACGATACTAATGAATGTCTCGTATCGGTCCCGCATCGCTACAAGGGATGTCGTGAAAACTTACAAAAAAAAAAATGGGCCGCGCCCTAAGTTCCGCGAAGAGCTGTAATCTGAGTCTGCGTCCACCTCACCGTCGGAATGAGAATATATGCTTTCTGCGCCGTCAGGCTCTTCCTCAGGCTCGGGGCTCTCCTCCTCCTCCCCGGCGTCTTCATCTTGGATCATGAGTCCGGTAACTGGATCGACATATGGCACATGGAATGAACCACTCAATATTTTGTGTTCGGTCTGATCTCCTCCATCGTCCTCGATCTCGTTGGGGCCGCGGGAGCCGATTATGGATTGAATCGAGCGTGTATTGTTGCAACTGCTGTTGGTATCGCTGCTGTGGTTGGATCTTGTAGAATGTTGGGATCGTCTGCTTTCTTTTCTTTCTTTTTGGGTGGATAGGAGGATCCTGTATTTAAATACCTGGACTGACTGCTATTACGGGCAGACCCGGACTTAAAATTGCTCGCAATGAGCCCAGACGTGCAACGCACTGTAAAGCTCGCCTTGAGAAGTTATGAACATCCTTCAGGAGTGGAAGTTGGATACCGCGCTGAAAATCATACCGAAGTCTGAACCAGATGACGGTCCTTAATCCCGTCCTACGACTCTGATACGAGATCCAGCAAGGTGTCATTGCAGTTCTCAAGGATGGGCAAGACCGCTTGTAGGAGTTGAATCCGCGAGGCCGCCAAAGGACACGGCTTCATTGAGATGGGCGATGAGGCTTGAGGCACCGGCGAGTGGGAGACAGCGTCATAGGGCACTGTTTATAACGCTGGTATGTAAACAGGTTTATAAACACCGGTTTATAAACAAATGGGTTCGCCCAGATGCCCAGTTTTCAATGATGGCATTCGGGAATTTTCCCTTATCTTTTCCTCATTCCCGCCATGTCGGGGTCAGGGGTAAAGTACCACAACGAGGAGCTGACGTCAAAACACTCATGAAATTGTCTGCTCCTGTTGCCGCACCGGGTGAAACGTCAAATCACACCGATGGCCCCGGAAGTCATTAACAACTATAACTAAAATTTAAATTTGGCCAAAGCCAAAGAAATGAGCACTCAGTCCACTTCGCTGCCCACGTCACGGATTTCTGGCAGAGTTGCCGATCACCACCGATATATCCCTCACACGACACGCGAATAGTTGGGGATGCTGATTCTCGCCATCCCGATCCTATCTAAACCAAGTTTTTCTTCCCATCTCGTGGCATGTATGTGGCCTCCGAATACATGGAATACTGTATACACCCCATGTCAATTATTTTTGGGCAATAAGGCCGCCGGATTGCACGTCCACGGTTTATTTGGCCAGGTGGCCAACTACCTAGTTGTTTGCCTTTGTTGGGTGGCCGCCGGGAAAATATCCACTGCGCCCCTCACACGCCGTGGAAATTCGTGCAAACCACCTTGATTTGTTCCCAGGATGTCTACCATCGTTTTGAAACAGCGGGGATCCAATACACTCAGCGATGCCATGTAGCAAGGGCCACAAATGCCAAGGTGGCCAACTTCCCAGTCCGAAATCGTAAATACACGCCCGGCGGAGGGGTCGCCGTCGTTTCAAGACGGCAAGCGAAAGGCTCAGATAATGGCCCTGACCTCTGTGAACATTTTCATCAACTTAGATTTCCCCCAGAGGCGTTATTGCCTTTTCCACGGAGCAAGCAAGGCTGGCATTTTGAAATGTGTGACCTGGGGCAATAGAAGTCCATTGCAATGGCTTGCATTTTGAAACGCTTGACCCGGGGCAATACAATGGCTTGTGTTTCGAAGGGCATGACTGTTTAGATTCCAGCGCGGTCCCAGACGCTTTTCTGAGGCACGCGAATTGGAAACGGATAGCCCTGACCTCTGTGAACATTTCCATCAACTGAGATTTCCCCCAGAGGCATTATTGCCTTTTCCACGGAGTTTGAAACAAAATCGCGCGCTGTTACACAGCGTTACATCGACCTTCGACGCGTCTTTCACTTGCTACACCGCCAAAGTCTGCACAAAGCACGCGTAGATCCTGTCTGTATACCACAAGGAATATATCATGGAAGAAAACTCGGAGCCGGTGAAGAAGGTTCGGTCTTGGCGGCGTCTAATACCCCTCGACATCCCCATAATCCCTCCGCCTGGGTCTACTCCCGGATCCGCTTCTGTACCACAGAGCCCCATCACATCTGTATAGGCGGTCTCCGCGTTTGGTCTCACGATGATCCCCGCACTCAGCTGGAATCTGCAGCTCCCGCCTCTGGTTGTGTTACAAAATGCTCGCTCTCTGTTGCTCCGCTCCTCCTGTGACTCCAATTCGCGTTACAAGCTTCCAAAACTTCGAACAACAGATATCAGCAATAATTTATTTCGATGTATTCTTGAAGATGTTATAGCCAGTCCCATTTGATTCCAATGGTGCCTATCCCAGTGCTCTATGTATATTGATGACTCCAACCTGTACATACCGCTGATCCCATCAATAATTATTCCCGTTTGAGACTACTGCGAATGTGTAACGCAACCAGTTACCATGTTTGAACAATGTCCAAGGCTGCGGAGCCTTTGAATGCGCCTCCATTGCGCCAGGTCACGCTTTTCAAAATTCCAGCCATCTGAATGCACCTCTATTGCGCCAGGTCATGCTTTTCAAAATGCCAGCCATGTGAATACAGCTCTATTGTGTCAGGTCATGCTTTTCAAAATGCCTGCCATTTAATGCACCTCTATTGCGTCAGATCATGCTTTTCAAAATGGCAGCCATTTGAATGCAGCTCTATTGTGTCAGGTCATGCTTTTCAAAATGCCTGCCATTTGAATGTAGCGCTATTGTGTCAGGTCATGCTTTTCAAAATGCCTGCTATTTGACATCTGCAGTTTAATCAAATGTAATTGATTAAATTGTGGTTAAATACAATTACAGCTAATTGCAGTACTGAAGGCGCGGATCGGAAATCTGCTGTTTTGGGACGTTTTCAAAGAATTCCCGGTATCTCAGTGAGTTCTACACCGATTCCCTTGAAACCTAGATAGGAATACTCGGCTAATTCGTGCGCAATTAGTGATAGAAAGGAAGTCGCAAAAATATTCTATATTTGGCGAGCTGGGTTTGAGGGGTCATTTTGGGGGTCAATTCAATCTGCCGGTATCTAGGCATGTTGAAATGCCCTAGATTTTTGAGAGAGATGGCTTCTATCAATATTGAAAGGTGTGATAGAGTCAGAATGTTCAATATCGTACTTTATCATGCTTGTAATGGCCTCGAGCCAACGGTAATATACTGCAACCAGCAAACAATGTAATATTTGAACCCAACTGCAAACTCCTTCAAAATCTGACTCTATCACACCTTTCAATATTGATAGAAGCCATCTCTCTCAAAAATCTAGGGCATTTCAACATGCCTAGATACCGGCAGATTGAATTGACCCCCAAAATGACCCCTCAAACCCAGCTCACCAAATATAGAATATTTTTGCAACTTCCTTTCTATCACTAATTGCGCACGAATTAGCCGAGTATTTCTATCTAGGTTTCAAGGGAATCGGTGTAGAACTCACTGAGATACCGGGAATTCTTTGAAAACGTCCCAAAACAGCAGATTTCCGATCCGCGCCTTCGGTACTGCAATTAGCTGTAAATACGATTAAATTACGATTACCATATGTTACGCCTGCGAGGTGTATTTAATCATAATGTTCGAGCCCTGGTACATCACAATCCCACATGAATGAGTGATTTACCGAGGACACCAGCAAATTTTGAGCATGGTAGATGCAGCGCATTCCCGAGCTCCATGTATATTCATCCCCCCCCCCGCCCCCGCCCGTGCCCGTGTGGGCCTCACCAAGACCTTAAAGTCCAGTGATACCTATTAGGAAGACACTCCACTCCTCAAATCATCTGAGAACCCAGTAAGAGCTTAGTATTTTAGGCTACTACAGTCACAAAGAGTATTTTACCAGTCACAAAGTCCGAGAACAAAAACACAAGCAAGTAAGAGATACGAGGATTCACTGCGTTTGTGGCCGGATCCACCGAGTTGGCTGACTGTGCCGACCCTGTGCCGACCCGGCTCCACGGACTCTCGTGGGAAAGAGTTCGCCGCGGAGCTGCGCGTCTAGTCGGCAACTCCCCTCCCTTTGTATACCAATATTAATCACTGTCCAAGAGGATATTTCTCACAGATCTAGCTCCCTGGCAAGCATGCTCGGGTATCAGGTGCCGTCGCTTTTTTGTTGGACTCCAGTGAGGCTATGAGAGCGAGTGAATAGGCATCAAAACGCCTCTAGCGTACCGATAAGGGCCCCTGCCGAAGACCAGAACCGGCGCTGAGGGCAATTCTAAACAGTTTTGCCTGCGAGAACGTCGAAATCTGGTCTGTTTTGCGCTCCCTGTGAGCAAAGCAAGGTCCTGCATTTTGAAAAGCATGACCCAGCCACCATGCCGCATTTTCGAGCAAAACACAGTTCGAAATGCATGACCCAGAAACCACACCTCATTTTTCGATCGGGTCTGGTCCCAGTGATAACCAGGGAAATTTTTAACAGTTTTGCCTTCGAGCTTCTGCTGGCCCAAGTAACAGGGATCGACCTCCAAAATAAATGTCTTCAAGTTCGCTATTACGAGCGTGACCCGGATGATCCGGTCCGCTCAAATCATCTGCATATGCATCGACCTTTCTCATTTCCTCCTCCAGCGAAGTATATGCCGAACGGATAGAGAGGACCAAATCACAATGGACTCTGTAGATGGCCTTTTCTTTGTCCGATATCTCAATCCGAATATGGTTGACGGTTCGGAGAGACAGGAAATCAATAAATGGGTTCATTCCCACCCAGACCATTTCTACATCACCCAGGAGTTCAAAAGATGGACGAATTGCTTCTCTCAACATTCCCAGGAACTAGAGTCGATGCGGCCTGTCGATCGTAATGGCCAAATCTCCATTCTCGAGGTTTGCTGCGGTATTGATATTCTCGTTGCGTGGGCAGCTCAGGCGGGCTCATATTCCTTGAGGGGCTGGGAAGAAATTCTTTTGTGGCAATGCTTGCTGCGCATGAAAAAGAAAAGAGGCGCTGACTAGCAAAATTCTACTTGAATCCCTGCCGGTTAGAAGAAAGAACATTCTTTTGTGGCAATGCTTGTTGAAAAAGAAAGGAGGCACTGACTAGCAAAAAATTACGTGAATCCCTGCAGTTTTTGGGGGGCTCATTGCGTCCAGAAAAGGATGTTTAAACTTATTACGTAATTTCGGACTTCACTTGCTCGTCTCCCTCGGTCGCGCATCTCTCGTCCTTGACACGACTTCCTGCCCTCCACAACCACACTCCGGCTCCGACAGCACTACTCGCACCTCGCGATGACAGGACCCGATTGGACGGGGAACAGCCAACAAGAGTCTTTTCGCCGCCTTCGCACCCGGCAAAGATACGGCGGCAGTCTGCCACAGTCTCGGTCTTTACTATGGGCAATTTCATAGGATTTGGCGAACCAACGAACGGCCGAATGTACAGTTTATAATGCAAACTCTCTCTCACGGACTATCTGATTGAATATCGACAGTGAGTTGAAGAACCAGATACCGATCTGGTTTCACTTCGGTGCCAGCCATGCGCTCAATCATCTAGATAATTTAGATGCTTCAAGCTGTTTGCGCGACTCCCACAAGATAATTACCGTAGGAGATTTACTCAAAATGTCGACCCGTGAAGATAAGAATCGTCCGCATTACAGAAGGAGCCCTGATTTTTGCGGTCATTTCCAGTCACTCAGCTTGTGTTTTGGACTACTGTATGCTAGAGGGGAAGCAGTGCTTTGAGCAACCCCAGCAAGCATTACATTTTGAAAAGCATAACTGTATTGCCACCATTTACATTTTGAAACGCGTGCTCGGAATGCCACCGCCGCAATTCCGGCACGGTCCCCGAGCCGTCTTTTGAAGTGTGCGGTCGTCGAATGGATAGCCCTGATTTTTACGGTCATTTCCAGCACTTCCCTTGTGTTTGGCGCAGTATTGACAATGCTAGAGGGAAAACAGTGCTTTCAGCAACCCCAGCAAACATTATATTTTGAAAAGCATGACTGTATTGCCACCATTTACATTTTGAAAAGTCTCACCGTATTGCCACCATTTACATTTTGAAAAGCATGACCGCATCGCCACCGTTTACATTTTGAAACGCGTGCTCGGAATGCCACCGCCGCAATTCTGGCATGGACCGAGAGCCATCTTCTGAGGCGCTGGGACTTGGAATGGATAGCCCTGATTTCTGTGGTCATTTCCGGCCACTCAGCTTGTGTTTCGGTGCAGTATTTAGAGGGAAATCAGTGCGTTCCCCTCGTCGCAATTCCGGCACGGCTCGAGAGCCGTTTTTTGGGGGTGAGGTCTGTGGTGAATCCAGCTTTAGCACTATTAATCAGGACTACGAGCGAGGATTTAAACGAGGCCCAAATAGGGTACGAGCCCAACCGGGGGCGACTCCAAAGGAATCGCTTTAGATTAATCACGTGGGAATTTTAATGATACAGCAATGATAATTACTATCTACTCAACTCATGTGCCAATTTAAATACGATTGGCATTCCGAGCACGCTTTTCAAAATGTAAACGGTGGCAATACGGTCATGCTTTTCAAAATGTACATGGTGGCAAATACCGCAAAAAATCAGGGCTATCCATTTGAAGTCCAAGCGCTTCAAAAACCGGCCCTGGATTCATGCCGGAATTGCGGCGGCAATACAGTCATACTTTTCAAAATGCAAATGGTGGCAATACAGTGCCGCTTTTCAAAATGTAATGCTTGCTGAAAGTACTGATTTCCCTCCAGCAGGGTCAATACTTATTACTGCGCCGAAACACAAGCCGCCTAGTTGGAAATGACGGCCAACATCAGGGCCATCCATACCAAGTCCAAGAAAAAACAGCTCTCTCGCGACGAACGGTTTTGGCTGACCCAAAACGCCACACAGTAGACAAAGTCTTTACATAAGTGTATCTGGATGCACGTCTCCACGATTTAAATCCAATTTTCGCATCTCCACTTGCTGCCGCTGACAATTACGCCAATACTACACCGCCATTCGTGATCAATGTTTTGAAAAAATTTGGCGTCAAATGCATTCTCAAAACAAAAAACGTCGAATCCCTGGAGGCTTTTATTGACCCCATATCTCGGTGAACTTGTAAAGCTGTTGATATGGTATCCCCAAAGCATTTTGAAAATGTCTTCCCTTCAAAATGTTTGAAAGACATTGGGGCGACCATGTTCAAACCACTCTGGGAATGTTGCTACTGCCGAAGGTTTGAGAAACAAAATCCCCCAATGGTGTACGTCATACAAGTGGCGCCCGTGGCTGGCTGGCGGCCGTGGCTAAATAAAACGGACGGGAAAGTGACGCCTGACCAGACAGCATGGCACCTGATCATGTGTCTCGGATAACGCTACCGTTGATATTTCAGGGAGCATTACATTTCTCATACTCGGTTCAATATTTGGTTCATTCATGCTCTTCTTCCATCTGCAATTGTTTTCCTTCTCGACGAGGGTATCACGCAAGCGGCCTGTATTCTATCTCAGTGCTACATCCGCACTTCTCGGATGTATTGAGGGCTTTATGCTCACTCATTTTTAGTCAGGCGGATCAAGCACGGACATATCCCTGATCCCACCGTAACGTCACAAAGGTTTTAACCAGATTTGGCCGTTGATCCTTACGTTCAAGCACGGACATATCCCTGATCCCACCGTAACGTCACAAAGGTTTCAACCAGATTTGGCCGCTGATCCTTACGTACAGCCATAACTTCACCGTACCGGTCACCTTCAGGTATGTACCTAATTCCTGCTGATTGTGATTGTTGAAATAGAGGCTCGACTGGCCATATAGTCGGCACGCGACTCGCGTTGCCCATACGGCGTGTTTCGCCCGTCTCCGTATCGTATTACTTATATTGCGTCGCAATACAGTGACATTCCTCAGCCGTTCACCTTATTGTGCCTGTCTGAGGTTTGTCCCTTCTCTTCTCTTCTTTATTCTTCTTACTTACGCTGTTGTAGTATTACTGCTTTCAGGTATATTATATAGCCATTCACCTTATTGTGCCTGTCTGACCTGAAAATACCATTTATAAACTATTTACATAAACCGAATTGAAGATGTAAAAAATCAAGCCGTTGCACGGCCGCGACGGCCACATTTCAACGGGCCATTGAAGGGGAAAGCCGTGCCGTGGCCCCGATGTGAAACGCTCCTTGGCAGCGGGTTGGAAGATCTCAGTGAGATCGGCAGTACAGTAGATTCAGGCTACATCCCAGATGTAACGGTAAAAACAGTGTCTAAGATCCTTGAGTACCCATGCAAAAGATCGGGAATCGGCATTGCCTACCACAATACTAGTTCTGCCGTGGCCGGCAATTGCCAGTTCTGGCTGGCTGAATTAATTGACCCAAAACAGTTCTGCCACGCTCATTAGTGGTAGCTGTAGGAAGATGATACATCACTAGTAATTAAAGAACACGGATAAAGTAACGTTTGGCGCTAACGTTGAACGTTACGTGCCCCTTCGTCTTCGCGGGTGAAGGACGTCGCAGTGGAAGATGCCGGGAATGCGTGCATAGGAAAATGGATGATCATCGTGCTAGAAGTTTTAGATCTGTTTCACCTCCCGAGAAATGGCCAGACTTCACCCGAATCTGGGCCCATTTCGTACAGGTAAGCAGAAAATGCAAAATCGGGCACGATCACTATGTAGGGAGATTATTTCTATACGACTTTCCCTGCGGAAGGTATGAAATTCATCCAGATATGACAAAACAATACGGGTTGCAAACTGGAACCGGCGTGATCAGCCTGCCAAACATCTCTGCCCTCATTCTATATATGGATGCAGGTCTCAAATGATGCAACCAAGTATTCTAAATGGGTGAGGACAAATTTTCGAGCAGATTTCTGTCTTGTCGGTTCACAAAGAGGGATTTGACCTTATTTCTGTAAAGTGCCCATAGGTTTTTCAATTCTCAGGGAATCTCAAACTTTTTGTGGGGAGAGTCATTGGTGGATACTCGTACCACAAGGTTCTCGTCCTGGAATTTCTAGTTTCACTTTTTTCGTCGAGCTGAAATGGTTTATTATTACATAAGCCGCAAAAATAAAAAATCCACCACGAGAAACCTGTTTTCGGTGACATTTACTATCATTCTGCTGACTCAGATCTGCTTCAAAGTGTTGTGGAAAGAAACGATGGGGGTTGCAAAGTTGGAACCGAGCCCACCAGCCAACCAAAGACGACCAAAGCTGCCGGCCTTTGATCGGCCGATGCCCATCCCCATTATAAGTCCCTTGACCCTTGATGTTTCGTGTGCGTGTGCCGTCATCTATTTCCGAGGTCTTAAAACCCCAGGAAGTATTGCCATAACACACACTAACAGGGAAATATGATTATTTTAAATTTACCACTGTACTCTGTAAGAGGTCTTGAACTTCAAGCCCAAGTGGCTTGGCAGACGTTAAATTCACTGTGGAGTAAGAGCACTATACTGCGACTATTTGCCTGTAAAACCGAAATTTCGGTTACTTTCGGTGATCACGAGTATGAACGATTTGTCTTCATACGACGGTTACCGGTCTAGCTCCGGGTGGCAGTGCGGCAATCGGTATATAAGGGCAGGTAAAATAAGTGGTTTCTTGGACTCAAGTCACCAATGTCACGTGCCCACGTCTCGCGGCCATAATCCCATGAAGCGGCTCTTGATGTGACGTCAATCCGCAAGCGTGGTTGGCCGGTTTCCTTGGGCATGTCGGAATTCGAGATGTGGAATGTGAACCGTTTTCGTGAGCCTCCTCCTCCATACTGTACCATTGTGTAGGGGAGCAACTGCCCGTGGACCGTTACAGGGCTGTTGCCTTGTTTTTAGGCAACGGGGCGCACCGTTAGCATTACCGTTGCCCAAAGAGGCAACCAATGAAACCACATTTCGCGTTCTCAACAATGAGTAGGGCTCAAAAAGCGACTTTCCTGGTCATTGGACACAATTACAGTGACAGTTGAGGTCCGTAGGAGTCCAAATTAATATTTTCCTGCCTTTCCTTTCCGATTTATTCAATGTAACGTTTTTTTTCAGGCAACCGGGCTGACCGTTACCGTTACAAAGGCAACGCAACGGACCGTAGTGTTACCGTTACCGTTGCTCCCCTACAAAATGGTACAGTAGTCGTCTTCCTCCATCCGAATGCTGGCGAAGGCCAAAACTCAATATCTTCATGTCTGTCCGCCTGCCTTGTCTTCCGTGTCCGCGCGTGCCCATGTCTCGCAGCCATAATCCCATGAAGCGGCTCTTGATGTGACGTCAATCCGCAAGCGTGGTTGGCTGGTTTCCCTCGGCGCGTCGGAATTCGAGAGGTGGAATGTGAACCGTTTTCGTGAGCCTCCTCCTCAGCCGTCGTCCTCCATCTGAATGCTGGCAAAGTTCACAACCCGATATCTTCATGTCTGTCCGTGCGCGCCCATGTCTCGCGGCCATAATCCCATGAAGCGGCTCTTGATGTGACGTCAATCCACAAGCGTGGTTGGCCGGTTTCTCTCGGCACGTCGGAATTCAAGATGTGGAATGTGAACCATTTTCGTGAGCCTCCTCCTCAGCCGTCGTCCTCCATCTGAATGCTGGCAAAGTTCACAACTCAATATCTTCATGTCTGTCCGCCTGTGTCCGTGCGCGCCCATGTCTCGCGGCTATAATCCCATGAAGCGGCTCCTGATGTGACGTCAATCCGCAAGCGTGGTTGGCTGGTTTCCTTGGGCGCATAGGAATTTGAGAGGTGGAATGTGAACCGCTTCGTGAGCCTCCTCTTGCTCAGCCGTCGTCCTCAATCTGAATGCTCGCGAAGGTCAAAATACTTTGGAAAGTAAAAACACTGTATACCGTCATCACGCATAGTACCCCAGACCCATAATCTGTAAAAAAGCCCACACATTTTGCATGTCCACTGACCTCGTTCGCCTTCAAAAACCGATCAATCTCCCGTACCATACTTTTCTGCGGGTCAAAAATTCGAGTTTTGGTCAAGTTGGAAATGGGAGGAAATATGATGGAAGAATTTGGCAATACATATTCCTCATAGTGCATACGGCCTGTGTGTCCACCGACCTTATGCGTTATGAGTTGTTGAAAAAAATGGGCGTGTACGAGTGCAAGGCTCAATCGAGACAGAAGGAATGGGTGGAATAAAATCAGAGTCGATCGGCTCGCCGAATGAGCTCCGTGTGCATGTGATCCAAAAAAAGTGAACGAGAAATTAGAAGGCAGGGATAAAACATCAACTATATCTAAAACTCTATATGTAGAACATCCATCGAAATCAATTGGTGGTGGTTTCAAAGCATTCGGGGAAGAATTGAGGGAGAGATCGGGGCATTAGTGAAAAGCAGCTTTTATAGAAAAAATGATCCGCGCCTTATGTTCCGCAAATAGCTGTAATTACACCTCAGTCCCCTGTGATCGATCATGACTTTCACGGCCACTGTGGGCAACGAAATTGCAGAGAATCGAGTTTTTTTGAGACTACCTGCCAAGAGCATAAGGCTAATTCTGCTCCGAGCGAAATTTTTGAGGCTGTTGGAGAGCTTCCGAGTTCCGGTCGTTTCCAATACCGAGGACATAATCGTGGACTCCACAGCGCCTGGACCATCCTTTCCAGCCGCGGTATCCAGTTTCGGGTAGCCCTGGTCAAGACAAAGCTTTTGGATGGTTACAACTTCCGCAGCATGCTCTGGGCGTCTGAGCGCCAAAATGGTCAGTTTTCGATTGTCGCGCAAATGGAATGCCCTAGAGAATCTCCTCCTATTCGTGACATTTTTCCTGGACAGCCAGCACGATTCTGAGCACATCTGTGATAATAGTTTTACCGAGAGGAAAGACACAGACCATTAGGCAGTCCGCAACAAGAAGAAATAAAGTCTGAATTTAAGTTTGTAGCCACTGCACCCGCTCATGGATGAACTCGACTTGGTTGAGTTCTTGAAATCCATGACGAACGAAAGTCTTCCAGGGAATTTTTCCTCAATAGCCAGCAGGATTCTGGGCAAATCTGTCGGCCGACCATGAGCAAGAAATGGGGCGGGCTCGAACACAGCAAGAGAGATCACATCCAGAGTTCTGTACAATTTCATGCGTTATACAACGTAGTACGTCGACGACTTAATCGCTGTTACTTTTATGCATGTGCTTAGGCTCTGCTCAATGTGTCGAAACAGGCGCTGCAGACACCTGTTCCCACACATTGAGCAGAGTCCAAACGTACATGAAAATGCATGTCAATGATAATATACGTAATAAAGCGGCCTCCATCTACTACCCTCCGTGGTCTGGATCTTCCCTATCATGAGTCCTTGTCCAGGCATCACTGGTCGTGGACTGTTTGTAACAGAACGTCTACCCAACGATGATGCTCGCAGACCTGGAAATTCGAATCATCGGCGCGAGGAAGCGGCAAGCAATTCCGGTTACATACCACGCTGACCCAGCCATTCCCAATGGCTAGCCGATAGTTGACGCCACGTTGAGGGACCGGCCATCCCCATCGGCGTGGGGATGGCCGCGTATTCACTTGAACACAATACATCAATCAGCGCTTTGTTCAAGATTGAATGAGGCGAAACATAGGAAACTGGCCGATCGAAATCTTCATTGGGGTTAGCTACGCCCCTCAGATTCGGTAGAAGCCAAAAACAGGGAGAGAATTAGCGGAATAATGACGTGCCTCAGCTGATTCATTGAACGATTCGGGTACAGAATGCCTTGGAATAACTCAATCAGAGATCTTCTTTGAAAAGAGGAGGGAGAGAAGGAAGAACAGGTCGCTGGGATGTTCCTTGGGGTTAGCTACGCCTCTCAAATCCTCGGCAACGTAGAAATGCAGAGAAAGCGAAGGAAAGAATCACTTGCCAGCTAAACTATTTTGGTGCAGTATACGGGTCGGAAAATTTTTCATATGCAACTGTCGGCGATGATGGCCTGGTCAGTTAAAATTCGGTTAGGTGGCGCCGAGTCATCGTATAGGGATCACGCCAAGATCCCAGAGACATGACCGAAGAGCAACGCAACGTTGTGAGTGCACATCAAATAGTGCCCCGTGGTCCTATCAGCAGTGACGTAGTAGAAAACATCGGCGATCAAGGAGAAATTTACGGTACAGATGGGCCTCCGAACATGACAGTCAAAGGAGTTTTCCAAGAATTAATTGCGGGCCAGAAAATGTCGCGCATATTTAGGATCGTTTGTTTTCTCAGAGTCATCAGTGGCGAGCTGCTCAATCCATGCGATTGAGGGCATCTTGAACGTGGCGGACCGCGGCGAAAAGCAAAGAAGCGTCTTTTATAACGTCCTAAGTGGACGGTCATCCCCACAGCAATGGGGATGGCCTAATGGTCACTTGGAAAGAATAAACCAATCAGTGATTTGTTCAAGATTGAATGAGAGCGATGATGAGAGACTGATTGAATCCTCCTTGGGGTTAGCTATGCCCCTCAGATTCGAGATACGCTCCGATAAACCGAGAACAGCAACAACCAATAAAACATGAACTTGCCTGTGCCAATTGTTTACGAATGTGATGACGAGGTCATGTACCTGGAAAATAAATCAGGGATCTTTGTTCAAGGAAGGAACTTCAAAGAAGTAGAGACAAGTCAACGAAATCGTGTGCTACGCCCCTCAGATCCATGAAATGCCGAAATGGAGAGAAAACGAAAGCATTAGGTGACTGATCGGATGCGGGGAGGTGGTCATGGATGGGAATGCCACTCCGATTGGACGTTGTGTGGGGGGCATCGATGAGGAATGATGCCCTGCGGGATGTCAGTCCGAATAACCACGTTGGCGGAGCTCATCTGGGCAAATATCAGTGCGGTGGCCGAGGGGATCACCAGGCATACCTCTAAGCCTCCGGGGTGGAAAACAACCGGGCCAATGTGACCAGAGGGGCTGTCCTAAACTGGGGACGCGAAAGCCACGTAGCTCGATCGAGTCACCGAGCCATTATTCTCTAACAAACAAAGCCTCGCGTCCAGGAGTGCAATACTCAAGGATTGGGGGGTGCGGTAGTGGCTTTGTAATGGAATAAGAGGTGGTCCCGGATGGGACAATTAACCATGGTTTCAGTCTGCCCTTTATACAAACCCGGGATCCAACTGGGGCCGAAACCCTGAATAGGTGCGCAGATGTTCTCACTCAGGGCCAGTAATCAATTTATTTACTAATGCCTCTGTTTCATTCCGAGGATGACTATCTAGTCTCCCGTAGTCAGACTCCACAAAATTTATGATAGTCGATGACTCTTTTATGCGGAATGACTATCGTGCACTTGACTCCGATGCAGATGACAATTTTGAACCTCATGCGGGAGAACCGCACAACGAGATGCGCCGGTTCTCAGTTGCGCTGGCTATGTCACATATTTTTTTTTGGGAAGCTAATCAATTCTCTCCCAGTGAGTTTTGAGTAAATCCACAACATAGAAGCTCTTCCTTTAGCTTCAATGGAAGGCCATCGAAGCACGCGCTTCACCTTGAATGCCTTGTGGAAAACGCAAAAAAAGGCTCTGGGGGGAATCTAAAGCGAGAGAAATATTCGCGATGGCCCTAGCTATCCAGATCTGCAGCGCACGCCTCAGAAAGTGTCCCCAGGACTGCTGTGGAATTGAAACAGTCGCGCTTTAACTGCAAGGTCCTTGAAGCATGCGCTGCAAAATGCATGGAAAATACAATAATGGCTGAAATTCACGGTCATGGAAGCACGTGCTTCCAAATGAATGGAAAAGACTTAAATGGAAATGGAAGGCCATCGAAGCCCGCTCCACATTGAATGCCTTGCGGAAAACGGAAAAATGACTCTGGGCGGAATCTAAAGCGAGGGAACTGTTCGCAATGACCCTAGCTATGCAGATCTGCAGCGCATGCCTCAGAAAATGTCTCTGGTGGAATTTAAAAAAAGAATGCATTCACGCTTCATCCTCAATCTGTGCACTTGTCCCATGCAAACCCAACTATGTCAGCATGAAGGCAGGTATCCTACAAAGAGTTCAAGACTACCCCTACCAAAATATCTGAAGATTTGGTGTCACAGCATGACATCCTGCAAAATTTTATCCCTCAACGGATCCCAACTTTTCAGCCAATGGTCCCATTTAGTGTAAATTTGTAGCATGTTACTGAAATTGCACAACCACCACAGACCCCGGTGTAAGCAAGCACTACATTTTGAAAAGCACGATTGTATTCAGTGTACAGTATAGTGCCGCTCCGTGGATCACGGCCCATCAGTGGATCATTAATTTCCTGAGGCATGCACACTCATCTCAGGACCAAAGCTTTTGGAATCTGGTCTGTATATACTATTTACAAGTCCTGGATTAATTTTAAGAGAAAAGCTTGCCTGAGCCTCCGACAAGATGTGTTTTGGGGTACATCAATGCTGGATCACCGAATCAATCACTTTCCTTTTCCCCGTTTCTGCGACTGTTCGGGCGAGTTCTGGCTCAAAATTATTTTTGTACCATGGCTGACCATACTAGTTATGATTTATTCCTAATGAGTGGTACAATCGGACCCAAAGTCAGGCCTTGAGAATTTGTGCAAGCAGGCACACATGGAAATTGCCCTATTAGGCAGTCGGGGCAAGATACACACAATTGCCTTCAGAGTGCTCGTATGGATGTAGACTGTGTTTTAGGGCACAGAAATTGATTTTTACAGTCAATCTGGGTGGATAAATGGGTCATCCAGTGGTGGATTGTCAGGCAATACTCGAGAAATGATGTGATCCACGGAACGGAACTGCGACATCTGCCATCAAAAAAGCATTTCTTTTTCCTAGCCACATCCTTCAGTAAATTATCCCAATTTTCAAGCAAGACAGCTCATTATATGTTCTAGTATGTCTCTATTTAATCTCAGAATTTATTATGCCTAATTGCAAACGCTAGGAACAAAAGATCAAAGTAGCGATCCACGGAGCGACACTATACTGTATTGCCACCATTTTCATTTTGAAAAGCATGAGTGTATTGCCGCCACAATTCCGGCACGAATCCAGGGCCGGTTTTTGAAGCGCTTGGACTTCAAATGGATAGCCCTGATTTTTTACGGTATTGCCACCATGTACATTTTGAAAAGCATGACCATATTCTCACCGGTTACATTTTGAAACGCGTGCTCGGAATGCCAATCGTATTTAAATTGGCACATAAGTTAAGTAGATAGTAATTATCATTGCTGTATCATTAAAACTCCCACTTGATTAATCTAAAGCGATTCCTTTGGAGTCGCCCCCGGTTGGGCTCGTACCCTATGTGGGCCTCGCTTAAATCCTCGCTCGTAATCCTGATTACATAATAGCACTAAAAGCTGGATTCACCACCGACCTCACGCCTAAAAAACGGCTGTGATTGAATATCGACAGCGAGTTGAAGAACCAGATACCGATCTGGTTTCACTTCGGTGTCAGCCGTGCGCTTAATCATCTAGATAATTCAGATGCTTCAAGCTGTTTACGTGACTCCCACAAGATAATTACCGTAGGAGATTTACTCAAAATGTCGACCCGTGAAGATAAGAATCGCCCGCATTACAGAAGGAGCCCTGATTTTTTTGCGGTCATTTCCAGCCACTCAGCTTGTGTTTTGGTGCAGTATTGACTACTGTATGCTAGAGGGAAGCAGTGCTTTCAGCAACCCCAGCAAGCAGTACATTTTGAAAAGCATGACTGTTTTGCCACCATTTACATTTTGAAAAGCATGACCGTATTGTCACCATTTACATTTTGAAACACATGTTCGGAATGCCGCCGCAATTCCGGCACGGTCCCAGAGCCGTTTTTTTTGAAGCGCGCAGCCGTCGAATGGATAGCCCTGATTTTTGCTCTCATTTCCAGCCACTTCCCTTGTGTTTTGGGGCAGTACTGACCATGCTAGAGGGAAAACAGTGCTTTCAGCAACCCAAGCAAGCATTACATTTTGAAAAGCATGACTGTATTGCCACCATTTACATTTTGAAAAGTCTGACTGTATCGCCACCATTTACATTTTGAAAAGCAAGACCGCATATATCGCCACTGTTTACATTTTGAAACGCGCTCGGAATGCCACCACCGCAATTCTGGCTTTAAATTGGCACATAAGTTAAGTAGATAGTAATTATCATTGCTGTATCATTAAAATTCCCACTTGATTAATCTAAAGCGATTCCTTTGGAGTCGCCCCCGGTTGGGCTCGTACCCTATGCGGGCCTCGTTTAAATCTTCGCTCGTAATCCTGATTAATAGCACTAAAAGCTGGATTCACCTCCGACCTCACGCCCAAAAAATGGCTCGGAGCCTGCCATGGTATGACCGCTCCCTGGGAGGCTTCCTCAAAGGGAAAATGGCCGAGTTGGTTAAGTGGCATTTCTCATATAATATAAATTTATTTGCCATACGAACGGCTACCACCAAAATATCTGGCCCGATGGTCAACTAAATATTTGAGAGAAGGTCTGTCGAAGGTCGGCTTCCATGTTTCCAGAATGCCAAGTCACAGAATGACGCTTTTAGTTTAAGGGATGCTTCGGCAATACAACTATACATATCCTCGATTCGGCACGCGTTGTGCCCAGTCATAGATTCGCCGAGTATGTTTTCGGCCTGTGAACAAGTTTGCGAGGTGCATCGTTCTTTGACCGCCGGAAACATACCCTCTTAGACCAGCTCTGCTTACTCTCAGGCCACTATCACCCCAACGTCCTTCAATGTGCCTCCGAGTCGACAATCTTGTCTCGTTCTCCTTCAATTTCCTGTCTCAGCACCACGGCCACTTCTGTATCATCCAATCTTGTCCCTTCATGCCACGTACATCAGTTTCGCTTCGTCTGCCAGCTATTTCTTCTTTCCTTCCTGAGTTTGCTTATTAGATATCTTGCTTTCCAAATCGTTAGAGGACGTCCCTATCTTTCCAACTCACATTTAGATCCCGCGGCGCGAAACCTACGTCTGTGTACCCTGACCCACTCACTCAAGTTCAATGCCAGCTGAGGTGTGACTCCAAGACAGGTACCTGTGTGCTTCTCCATCAGAATAATTACTCGTGGGACTTGCTTGTTGTTAGTAATAGTGCGTGCGCCCTTCGTTCCTTTTGTTCACTAGCTATAGCTAGACCTCAACCCCGAAATTCCTGACGGGCCACCCATCGGGTGCGCACGAAGCACTTGAATAATGTATGAAATTCCAATTTATTCACTGTGGCTTCAGTTTCGACAGGTATTATTCACTGAGCGAGCCTAGGGTGTAGTGTTAAAACGACCGAACGAGACGCACCTGAGGAAGGATTGAGGAAACACCTGGTTGAACTGCAAGGTTAAGCTACCGCCTCAGAGAGCCCATACCCACGTCATACTTTATGAAGGACAAGAAAGGAATAAGGGCAGCTTTTCAACAGTACAAAAACTTTGTCAAAACTCAGAAGGGCAAAGATTTGAAGTGCCGGAGGATTTACAATGGCAGAGAATACCTGAACAAAGAGTTCAAATACTTGAAAGACAACGGGTATCCGGTTGGAATTCACAGCACCATACTCACCGGAACAGAATGGTATTTATGAGCACTTGAACAGAACATTACTTAGCTGAACATGCACGCGCAATGGTGACTGCGCGTGGTATGCCGTATTACCTTTGGTCAGAGGCCGTCTCGTACTTTTTTTGATGAGACTGAGGTCGAGAACACAATTCTTAGCTGAACATGCACGCGCAATGGTGATTGCACGTGGTATGCCGTATTACCTTTGGTCAGAGGCCGTCTCGTGCTTTTTGTTGATGAGACTGAGGTCGAGAACAAAATTCCAGCTCACTCTCCCTCGCTTGATGGGAGACTTCTGGCAAGGACAAGGAAACCTCGGATGAGCCACCAAAAGAACCAGAAAATTCTGATGGTCCTGTGAAGAGCGTACTGCATCAAAACCAGCCGAAGCCCCTCGTCCCCTAGATACCATACAAGCCCGCCAAATTATAGGGTACTGAATAACGCAGCTAAGGGCCCGAAAGAGTGGCAGCATCACGTCCCGGGCTGAGGTTGCGATGGGTTTGGCATCGGTGGAAGGAGGGTATGGACAAAGAAATTGCGCAACTCACCAAAGTTGGCACACGGAAACTCGTCGATTGTCCATCAGACAGAAAGCCGATTGGATGTAAGTGGGCTTTTAGAGTCAAGAGGGACAGTGCAGGAGCTATCGAAAAATACAAGGCTTGTTTATTGGCCAAAGGATACTCTCAAATTACTGGGATGGACTACTTCGAGGTCTTTGCTCCTGTGGTGCGTTTGGAAACACTTCGGCTCTTTCGGCTCTTGCGTTAGGGGCTATCATTGATATGGAGAAAGGGCTGTGCATCATTGAAAATTGATGTTGGCTTCATCGCTGCTTTGAATAGTCATAATCGACCACAAATGTCACAGTCAGTCACGCTCTGCTTTCGCTTTTGTTTCGCTTCTATCCAGAACGCGTCGATGTGATTGTACCCACCATATGCCGCCGCTAGCTATCACACACAACACCAGCTCACAGAGCATTTCATCCGACGTTCTTCAGCTCTTGCAACGGCGCCGTAATGCCGTACACTCCGCCGTTCTGCCAGTGGAAACCGTTTTTTGTTCCAACACCTTGCTACATCTTGAGCGCCCGATTCCTATCCATCGACACACCTCCATTCTCACAGGACAAGACTGGCTTGATGAAATAATCAATGGTCACCCTGGCCGCTGCCTCGACCAACGTCGGGATGTACCCCGCCGCCTTCTTGCTGCTTTGCTGGGAGTTCGGGAGAAATGGAGGGCTCGGGGACAGCCGTTATATCACTTCCCAGGAACAAAAGGCCATATTAATGTACTCGCTGGTCCACGGCAGCAAAGGGAGTTGATGGAGAGATTTCAGAGAGTCGCTGACTGAGTGAAAGACTCGAATACAGTGCGACCTTCTCCTTAAAGCCCCCCGCGCCGCCCAGCACAGGCTTAGTTGAGTAAAGTGGGGTATTACCAATCGGTGGAAGCTGGCGGAAATCACCAAAAACCAATGCCGGAAGTCCTCCAAGAATATCATCCTGTGCAGCAGGGAATGCCTGCCGCAATCGTCGGTTACATCGGCCCATCTGAGCACGGCTGATCATTGATTTCTCATCTACAATGAGAAGCTTGATTGCTTTCCAACGAGTTTGGACTCTAGTGAGCCCCGCCGCCGATAGCTGGTTGAAGCCTGCTTTTTCTTTGGCTGGAATGCCCAGACCAAAATTCAGTCCAACCACGAATGCCAAAAGCTGAGATTACAGTAGGAGCCAGCCGAACAGTCGGATCCTTGGCACCGACCTCAGTCGGGTCAATGTTGAAATGCTCTTTTAAAGCAGTTGTAATGCGCCAGATGAGGAAAGATATCCCAGTCCCTGCAGTTCCATCCACATTGACCCGAAGTGGTGGTGGCTTGAGGAGATCGGTATCCATGATCCTGAAGTAAGCTATGACCTGCAGAAACACCTGATGTTGCTGTCACTTCAACAATGCCCAGTTGTGTGGTAGTCAAGTCTGGATCCCATCATTGGGTGACTCTTTCACCTGGTCTGGGAGCCATCATGATGCAAAATTGATTGTGGCCTCATCAGCTGAATTGGTTATCCAATCATATTCAAGATCTATTCTGTCTGCCAATGCTGTTCGTTGAGATCATCTTCAGGAAGAGACTCTGAATCACATCACTGCCATCATCATCTTCAGGTATGTCTCCAGTGGTAGGTAGAGTGTATTTTGGATGTTCATGATTGAGATCCAAACATTTGGCCTGGTATGCAACTGCCCAGCTGATGTATTTCCCGGGTGTATTCACATCAACTCGGGATAAATCAACACCTTCCAGGAGTTTCTTGCGATCTGTGAACGGATGGTGCGGGAGCAAGCATGGCAATATTTTTCATACACTTCCCCGTGGTTTGGATCTGGCCGGTAACGAGGCCAGACATTGACAATATAAGACAGTGCACCTGGCGGGATGGGGGCCACGAGAAAACCGAGTGAGGAGCAATGGATAGGGTGCTCAGTGACCAAAAATAAGCCATGGTTGGCTTCACAGGAAGGATAGGGACGCACATGAGCGCAAGTTTTGTCTTCTTGATGCCAGCAGCTCCTCCAAAAAATCCAAATTTCTAGACCACCTAATTTGGGTGATTTGGCGTATCAGGCACCAGTGCGGGAGGAATTAGACGCATATAACATATGCGTACGTGGTAAACCCAAGCTATACCTACCATAAGGGACCGTGCGAGTTTTCAGGCTTGTCCCGTCCACGGGTGGTTTGCTATGCGTGAGGCGAGTTTTCACCACTGCAGATCAAAATAAAGCCTACATCGACAGTTCTGCCCAGCGCAGTCCCAGGTTACACGCCTTCGTATAATTGAAGTTGACGCCCTGAGTCAGGGGAACAGAAAGAGCCCCCAAACTTGTGGATTGACGGAGAATTGGTGGAGAAAGAGGCGTAACGAGCTGCGGGGGCATTAAGAAAATGATGTTCCCCCGCGTCCGCCGGCGATCAAACGGTCGACAACTTTGGATCAACCCATCACTTTGCCTCGAAATTTGGCATGGACTGGCCTCACAGGTCCCACTCCCTCCCCCGAGTGCAAAGTCTTCATATAGTGAGCCTACAGTCATTTATTCATCAAGTGGCCAACTAGCTAGGGTGGCCAACCAGGCAGTCCGCAATGGTACAGATGTCGTTCACCGCCGTACTATACATGCATCAGTATCCATGAAGGAACTAAAAGATGAAATGAAACGCACCAAATCGAGTGTAAGTCCTTCTTTAGAGTCGATTCCTCACCGACAACCTCGACAAGAGTACGGATATACTGGATAGCCTCCTGAGCGAACTCGAGCGTGGTGGGGGGTAGGGGGGCGGCGTGTTCCGGAAAGGGTTCCGGGAAGGGACAATAATGGGTCCCAGATGGAGGAGAGAGAAAAGAGAGAGAGGAAGGGAGGGAGTGCATAGAGGGCATAAGGGGTGAGGCATACGTACCACCGGTCAACGGCAGCAAAAAGTGAGGTCCGTCTCATGTGGGTGTAGGTGTGTATCGGGGGAACCGATCCGTCGCGGCAACGTACGCCAATAGCGCTGGCTTGTTCTTGGGTTTAAATAGGTCCGGACGCGAAAATGTCACGTCAAGTCAACGTCAAGTCAACTAGTTATGTCATCCATCTTCGCGACCGCCTTGTTGCCGACATCGATGTTTGCAAAGGCCCGAGCGAGTCTCTGAGCAGACACGGCGGACAATCAGCTGTCACTTGCCATCTGAATGTGCTATGGTGCGCTCCGCTTAGTCACCAGGTCCACCTCTTTGGAACTACTGCCAAATCGGCCGGAGGCCACAATTTTTTTTATTATGCACCCCTTTCGGCCCAAAATTTACATTCACTCCGCTCTGCCATTATGCCATCCAAAAGAAAAGTCTAACTCGCGGCGGCTGCTTGCGCTCGTGCAAAATCGACATGCTGACACACTTGCATGTGCCTTATTGGACTTCAACACGACTTCATGGAGCAAAAGTGGCCACCTCTGCATTTTTCACATGTTCGCCCCGAAGCAAATTTGGTTTATGGTGCGCTTAACTAAGCCAGCATTGCGCCGAACAGGATTTGTCACTGTTATTTAGCCATTTAAGCCGCCTTGGTGAATCTCTGGACCCGCAGGAGCCCAAGGATCGCAAGCCTCAACCCCGCGACAAGGGGGCGGCAGGTTGGCCAACCTCGCTGAGGGATCTATACATGCACTACGTCCCTAGATCATTGCTTGCCACCATATATATCCTCCATTTTCCGCACGCACAAGAAAGACTACCCGGGCCAACTGAAGTTACTGAATGATCTAGACCCTGGAAGTGGCGCAAGAGGATGCGAGGAGGTTAGGGACTGCACAGGATTGAGAGAGATAAAGGCGGGGGCGCAGAAAACAGAGGTCCCCGCCCGTCAGAGCAATATGGAAAAGCGGACATCGCACCCGCAAGTAGGGTGAGGGTCGTTAACCCCTCAACGGAAGAATGGTCCCTATGGATCCACCCGGTATCCTTCGTACCTGCACGCGTTAACGGGGACGTATACATAGGGGACGTATACACGCCTCGCCCGAGGACGTCGACGACTGGTGGGGTCAACCAGCGGACAGCGAGCTGCCGAATCCATGCGAGATGGAGGAGCGTTGAGGGCATCTTGAACGTGGCAGACCGCGACGACTCCGGCCCAATCGCATTGCTTGATGGGGGGAGCCGGAAATCTGTCTGTGCCCAACCTACATAAGGATGTCTCTCTGTTGAACGTCTGAAATACGGATAAGGGAAATGAAAAATTCATTATGGCGGGTACCACTCACCTGGTTTATTATTCATGTTCCTCCTGGACCGTTTCTGAAAAGCAATAAAGCGTCTTCTACTCCTCGCGTGGCTCCTTACTCAGGCATCGACTGTTTGCAACAGAGGGTCCACTTCTCTGCGTTCTCGGACTTGGAGGTATATAAATCACCATACTGCAAAAAAAAGCATGAGATGCAGGAAGGAATTATCGACGCTTCACAATTAAGGACTGTATATGGTCGGAAAGAATTTTTACCCAGCTAAATGTGGTCATTCTTTAAGTTCGCGCTGAAATCGGGGTCTCTGACATTGTTTCGGTTATGTGGATAAATTGTTAAAGGTCAACAGACCCCCAGAAAAATTCAGGGCATTCATTGACATCAAGCAAGTCCTAGAAAATTCTACCAAAGGATTTGCTGTTATACAATACAACCTCCGAGTGCGCACATCAAAGCACATGTACACCGACGAAAGTGCGACTTTTTTCGCGGTGGTTTAGCATGCAGTTAGACAACACATTGCATGAAGGTTATATACTGCATATCATATTGCCTGTCTTGCAGGGTACGCACCTACATGTGAAGGCAAATCGATGTCGGAGTCACTGGTAGATGGGTGATTACTGAGCGTCGTTCAGAAGTTTCGCTCTGGCGTCGGGGGGTAAGATTTTGTTCAGGCGGGTTAAATCCGCATTGTATAAATCCCCAGACCCGATTTCTCAGAAACGGTGAATTATTTTATTTCGGCACAGCGACCCGCATGTGGTATAGGACAAACCCCGCAAGAACTCCAGGAATTGCTCAAGGTTCATGCAAAATTTTATTTGAAGTGATTCGGATCAGAGATGCCTCAGATAAGCCCCAAACAACGCTGGCCATTTCCCGCGGCATCAGAATGAGGAGCTATCAGACCGCACCAGACGTGCAATTTCAACCGTATGGGCTCGTCTGAAGCGATTCCGAATGCTGTTTTTATGTCCATGCCGTCCCGGCACAAAATCCGATTTGCCAGGGAGGTTGCCAGCGACATTTCAAGAAAGACTGTTGGTTCAGATTTCTTTCTCGCGCGCTCCTCATTAAGCCAGCAGACCCCCCAAAGGTTTCATTACTATCGAAACATTCGCAATTCAAACTCGGCGTCGGAATGCCGGGCCATCAAATCGCACCAGACGTGCAATTTCAACACAAGCAGAAAAGTTCAGCATCAGCGAAATTGGCCACCGCATCAACGCCGTCATACAAAGCCTCTCAGCACAAGCCCCTCGTAACAGATATGTCTCAGAGCGGTGCCAGTATGGGTCAGACGCCTTGACCCCACTCACAATGTGGAACCAAGAACTTGCCAGGAACATGGAAGGTCATTTCTTCGGTATGAATCTCCCGCGGCGTACCGATCCACACTCACTTCCACCGCCAGTGGCCGAACCCTCTTTGAAAGCTATTAGATAGGGTGCCATGATTGTCGGCTAAATTTTTGTCTACAAAGACCCATTTGGGTATATACCGTATCACTTGATCCCTTTTGAGATCTTTCAATTCCAATGGTCATTGGGGGCAATGTGCCAGGCATTATCTAAGCCCCAGGATTGAAGTCCAGCCCAGGCCTCGGTTTCGGCACCCCCAAACAATTACTGCTTCCAAGTTCTGTGCTCAACACTCATTCTCCGTTTTACGTTGCTTTCGGCTTTGGAGTTTCAGGAGTTTAGCGCTACGGTCGCCATATGGGAATTGAGACTCTTCTCCTCTGATAATCATTAATCTCGGTTCCAAAATTGCCGCTCAACTCACTCCCATGACGCGCTTTCTTTCCAATGTTGACAATTAATTCAAGGCGCGGTCGTTCACCAGTGCTTCACCTCAGCCGCCTTTTGCAGGAATTCACGTATTTTTATTATATCCTATGATCTGGCTTGGCGTTGGCTCCTCTCGACGCGGCGTGGACTCGGCGCGGACCGTCCCCGAAACGGCGCAGCTTTTTCTTGACTTCACGTTGGCTCGGACAACGGTTCGTAGTATTTTGTTTTGTGCTCATTCAGAAGTGGAATGGGTACGGATTTGTTGGTAGAATAAGCTTCGTAGGTGTGTGATGTGCTCTGGGGGACCAACAGAAAAATTAACCCCCAGCGAAGCAAGTTGTGTAATATTTTTTGTAGTTGGGCTGTTCGGACTCCTCGCGAGTATTTTGTTTCTCTTCGTTCACAGAAGTAGATTGGGTCCGGACTTCTTTAAGTGAATATGCCTTGTCGGCATGGAATGAGCGCTACGGGTGGATCCACAGAAGATTTACAGGTGATCCTGAAAATAATGAAACACAAATATTATTTTTGGCGCGGTTCTCAAAAAGGAAATCCCCGTGTATACCTTTCCTTTTGCCTCTTTTATTATCGAAACGGCCTCCTCCCTGTACTTTGGCCTCTTAGAAAGCTTCGAAAGTACTATCGGAACATATTGAGATGGTTTTGTGCAATAAAAATAGGTAGATGCTACAAGAAACACTGGGGACGATAACATTCAGCATAGATTTAGCTTCACTCACAGGTTGAACCACACAATCCATTAAGTGCCAGGTTGACTGGAACCAACAAAAATTCTGGCACTCAATATGATATTTTTAGTTGTGTGTTTCCGCGAAAATGTATGTAGAGAATGATTGTTTTACAGGCCCAATGCGAGCTGGTTAATGCTCATGCCTCCACAGAGCGAGTTTTGACTGCCCTCAGAATTTATTGACAAATGGAACTCAACCTTGGTAGCGGGCCGTGCTGTTCGTCGGCCCTACCTGCTTTATGTTGTATGTTGCTGTTATGTTAGCCCTTTGATGCACTGCCGGCACATCCGGAACATTGCCAGAACGTGTCGAAGCACTCTAATTAGACACGCGACTCGACGCCGCGCGGTGAATAATGCTGCAGGAAACTCAGATAAGAGACCTGCGCGAGCTACAGGCCCTTCCTTCTCCCCCCACCATGGCTCCCAGAGCAATTCCGGTGTCTGAGCCTGTAACTTTGCTCTTGAAAGATGGCACGCAAGTTGTAACTGTTGTTGATGAAACCACCAAATTCCATTATGTTATCTGTGACCTTTGTGGCGAAGATATATCTCTCACATCTTCAGCGCATCCATACAGAATTGAATCCCATCGCACGGCATGCAAGAAGAAACAACAAGCTGCCTTGGAGAAACTCTCGGCGAAGTTCACACTCTTCACTCGGATATTCCAGTCCTCCTCACAAATCTACAGAGACAAAATCCCCACTATTAGCTCATCTTCCTCTCGGCCGACTCAGCCATTGGCTGTTAGCGGAGGTTCACAGAGTCAGAATGAAGTCCTCCCTGAGCCTATCATTCCACAGTCTCCTACCCAGCCACACTTCCGGGGTTGGGGAAGACAGAGTAGCAATATTCAAATGAAATCTGAGGCTGTATGAGTTTGAGTAATATCAATTTACTAATTTTTGATAAGCGACACAACTGCTTCCGAGCTTCAATGCCCCAACCCCTCCAGGGCGGCTGGCATTTAACAGGCATAAACAACATAGCCACATTTTGCGAAAATATTACTCCACCGCACCTACCCTCCACAAAAATTTGGAGACTGCACCCAATGCCTCCCAGAAGGCTCAGAACCACATCTGCAAATTTTCCATGGAGGCATGGAATCACCCCAACAGTTCACAGAAATTTGGCCAAGCAGGTGGCTATGTTGTTTACAGTTGTTAAACGCCAGCCGCCGTGGAGGGGTTGGGGCCTTGAAGTTCGGAAGCTATTGTGTCGGCTAACAGTGATTTGTCTTTTCGTATTACACAATTAGGATTCCACTGATACCGCTACTGTGTCTTCCCCAACCCCGTAACGTGCGGGTGGGTAGGAGCCTGATCATTCCAGTCATGCCTGAGGGACCTGCAGTTGTGTCTAATGTCATTGTTCCAGGTTTTTCGAGTTGAGCAACCTGGCCAATTTATGGGCTGAACAGCTCTTTGCAGTGTCAAATGGTGGGATCAATTTTGGAGTTGCGAACCGTCTCATTACTTACGCCAAAGAGGACTTTGGGCCATTTGCTACAAAGCGTGCCCGAGTAGATTGAAGCATTTTGATAATTTACACAAGACATGCCTTCGCTCCGGCAGAAGTGCAGACCGTGGCGTGTTTGAAGGCAACCGACCGTCTTTTAAAAGTACCACCGGCTAAAGGGCTTGAATATACGGCAGATCTATGGTCAGTGAAAGCATTATTTCAAAGAAAAACTATTCATTCACTCGAGGTATCTACATACAAAGATCTGTGCGATAAATCAAGTTTGACTGTCATGCGCAAACACTCTTTTTCATCGGCCGCAAGGCTGCACTATGGTGTGCGGCAAAGGTCAGTGAGCGAATGCAGAGTAAATGGAAAAGAAGTACGTACTGTTCCATAAAATAATGGCGGCTGGGGAAACGGAGTGAAGACTGACTGGACAGCGTCGGAAACTCTTAACTGTGGCAAAACATATCAGAGAATAGACGGGGCCTCAGTACAACACTATCACCTGTATGTTAGCACTTAGTGCGAGAAAATATTGGACTAACTTCCGCTCACTTCGTTCATAGGACTTTGGAGACTCGAATGTAAATTGCGGGGTGGGAATAGACAGGCCGTGCGATGTTGATAGAACACGTCTAATCTACGAGACTGTGGAAAACAGGTTAGCATCCTCCTGGTTGAGCAAACCTGGAGAAGGATTCTATACCTCGCGAAGCAAAACTGCCATGGCAGTGGGTGGAGGTCCTTGAAAGCGTTAAGGACGCACTTGGATCTGGATGTAGAGTCAAGTAGAACATCAACGGAGGCGTGGACACCTGCATGGCCAAAACTTAATAAAAATATGTCGGTATCAAAAACGATCAAGATGAAGAGCTTACCAGGAACGCGTCCTTGACGCGTCAATTGGCTCGCGAAATGCGCCAAACGTAAACGGAAAGGTCGGATCCACTAGACACGTCCTGCGGCGCTGATGTGGGGGTTGCTGGGCAGTTGAGGGTTAAATAAGACGTCCAGGGCAATGCTGACACTGGTTCAGCAGGATAAGAAAATGCAACATTGATCAACAACTCATTACGCCGCATCGTCTAGCAAAGGGGACCACCGAAAGTCTGATCAAAAACCTGTGACCTCGCGACGCTGAGCGGGGCAGGTGGATACCCAGAGTTCAAATCGGAGGTGGAAGCGCAAAAAACGAATTTGAAGGTTCGCGACTGCCAGGTCATAGTAAATCTGAGCGATTGGTTGGAAGGGATGAGAATGAGCGGATGGTATAAGTACCACAAACACATTGGGCTGCCCCTGGGAGCGCGAACGACTGGATAGAAACTTCGTATGGGGTCTATGTGCCGCCAGCGCGAGGGTAGATAATGCTGCGATTGCACAGCGAGAGGGAAAACAAATTGAACGAATGTAAGTTCCTAATGTCCGGAGATATGCATACATGGGATGCGGGACCACTCGCACCTGGATAGAGGAAGATGCAAGACTGGTAGACAGCTACACAGTATGAAGATGAGAATATAAGCTTGGAGCGGCTAAATTGAGGCGACTTGCCGTGAACGCCGCCAGAATCCGCCAACAAATGTGAATAACAGAGTAAAAGCAATGTCGGATGCAGGAGCATGACGACCTACCTAATCGCGTCATCTGGTGTGTCCATCCCTTGTTCAACGAACGGAGCCAGAGAAAGCCAGCAGACAGAGAAAGTCGGAAGAAAGGGATCTTCCTTGATTTGCTTCTGCAACGTCGGGGGTCGAAGAATACGTTGCGGGGTGTAAGATCGGTTCCTGTGAAGAGAAGGAGTTAGTTGATAACGTGGCGTGGCAAGGAGGTTGTCCACAATATTTAACTGTTTCAACAGGCGATACTCGGAACACATGGCTACAAGGTACACGAAAATTATGATCCCATCTGGCGCCATGTCCGTGTCCCTGAAGCCTTTCTCTCCCTCATGTGTCCGGATGCAGAGAGCATTCTGGAAAAGATTGAAGGTATGCAACACCCCCGCTACCGTTAGGTACGGGTCTTATAGCGCCTGATTTTCAGGACTCGCAGACGATCACATTTTCGTCATTCTGTCTGAGTAAGCACTGATTCTCTCTGCCAAAATCTAGCGGCTTGCCACGCCGGCAGGTGGAGCCGATGATGGCCGTGTAAGTTCTCATAATCCTGCTGATCCAACCGTCCGCTGGGAACGGTAAATTGCCGAGTGATGGCCGCGTCTCTCCAAATCGGATACAAGGGATGAATTCTGCTGATCCAAGTTGACTTTCTCCGGCAAATATTGAACATTCACTCCCATTCCACATTCGTGGTACTCTTCACTGAGACCAGGATTATGCTGTTTCGGATTCAACGCTTCCTGCTGTTGCTGGTCTATTTGCAATACCTCTTGTCCCTGAAATTAACCAATCTTGCTCGTGTGAGTCTCAACAGTTCAATTGAGCTCGCTGCGACCGGGAAAAAATCATGGTCAGAGATGTGTTGCAGTCCGGTATATTGTATTGTTTAGATTGAGATCATGCTCTTCAAAATGCAGTCCAGTGTATTGTAGTGTTTAGGTCAAGGTCATGCTCTTCAAAATGCCCAGATACTTGTTAGGCTCGGTACAAATGGCACAGGCCAAATATAAAAGATCTGAGCCAGGAAAATATGATGGAGTGATAGCAGGCTAGCATATGTGCATACCTGATTTTTGTGTCTTGGAAATGACGGTAACATACAAGCTCGAACTCGGAATGCAAAAGGATGGAAGGACGGTGACTCACACGCGCGATGCCACCACAGTCACATGTGTGACGAAGCGTCGGATCAACTAAATCAGACTCAGACATTCAACCAAGAATTATGCTTTCCGAGGACCTGGAAGGAGGAGCTCTGCAGAACCACACTCTCATCCAATAGATGTTACGACTAAATATTGGCACACTGTTATATATTGTCAAGTGAGACCCGCATTTTCATGCCTGCGAAAGCACATATTCAAATTTTCAAACCCCGCTAAGTCCGACAACATATTCCGGATATTGACGCCAAACTCAAACAGTACTCTACATAATCACAATATAATAATCGATCGCTATGATATTCAAAGCCAAAGCCGTAATTGTATGTACCCAGGGCATCCCAATCAATAACAGCATTGCACATGCTAAAAAATTGAATACTCACCCGCATAAAAGTACAACAAAATCTCCGACACAGATAGAATGCCAGTCACAAGCAGTACAACTGTCGGCATCGTCGTCGTCACAGTCGCCATCATCTTCACCATGGTGGGACTGCTCGACGTCGTCTAACCCCAACCCAAGTCTGCGAGAACGGACTGGGTTGATTCAGTGGTAAGAAGGAGCCTGCAGGGACTCCACGCCGCAACCTAGTGCAAAAGGCAGCGCGACGCGAAGGAATAGATGGAATCGTGCATCAGGAATCACAATCCATCGGGCGACGAAGATAATGATGGCGGCCGAGGCAATGACGGCGGTCAAGATGATGAACAGGAGGATGAAGAAGCGAGCCAGCCCCAGTCCTCGCTGGAACATTGAAGATCGGTCTTCCTCCTCGAGTGCGGCCGCTTCCCAGGTTTTTCTTTGTCTGACCTTTGTTGCACCCTTGAAATTGACCTTCCCGGTGGTCTACATTAAGCAATGGAAGTTACAATACATGTGGTTGGCAGACACTCTTGGTACTCTTGGACCGCTTCACCGTCTTGCTCTTTCGACGACGGGGACGTCTCGAGCGCGTCGCACGCTGTCTCTAACGCCTCGCACGGCTCGCACGCCACCTCCAACGCCTCGCACGTCGGGGCCTCGGCGTTCTCGCACACCCATGCCCACTCCAATTCCAATTCGACGAACAGCAGCAGCGCGCGAAACGAGGAGGTGGACACGGAGGAGATTTTGGACCTTGGTCGAATGGTCGAACTGGTAGTTTGAGTCACGCGTCATCTCTTTCGGGGTAATCGTACATCGGATGATCACACTCAATTGCACCCTTATTCTTTCTAATCATTGCTGAATCCTCCCAAGCCTCAATGTCCGCGGGTGCAAGTCTGGCTCCATTCCAACTCAGAGGTCACGCGTCTCAAAATGTAAACGGTAGCAATACAGTCATGCCTATCAAAATGCAAATGGAGTTGTCAAAATGTGTGTTCCCCTTGTCAAAATTCCAGCACGGTCCGAGAGCCGTTTTTTGAAGCCCTCGGACTTCCAATGGATAGCCCTGATTTTTGTGGTGTACCAGTTAGTCGGCTTGTGCTTCGGCCCTAGCACGTCGGTATTCAAAACCCCGCTCGCAGGAAACACAGAGCAAATAACTCGTATATTAAGCAGATCCCTCGAATCAGATTGCACCTGTTTACTATCACCTCAATTTAGCAGCTTTCTCCCAAGTTCCAAGCACGGTCCGTCCCAATTCTCACGCAGGACGAGCCCGGAAATGCAAGCTCCGTTTATGGCCTGGTAAAGATCTGTTCTCTCACGTACACAGCCCACACGGACACACCCGAGCCACTCCAGTCCTGCCCAAAAGGCAGACCACCACTTCACCAGCCTTTACGCGTCGCCCAAGTCGCATTACCCAGCTCCCACTATGTTGGGCTCAACCACATGGATATAGAGAAGAAGGGGAACGATCGAACTTGGACCGAAGGGCAGAGTGGGGAAGACGGAGCGGCAACGTCGGGCACAACCAGCCCAAACCGAAGTCTCAGGCGGAATACAATCATGGAGGAGTTCACGCAGATGTGGATCAAGTAGAATTCAGCTCGCTCAGCAGACAGAGTTTGCGTGACACACCGGTTACAGAATGTCGGCGTGAATGGAGCCAGTTTTGGATGTAGAGATACAGATGAAGAATTTCTTACTGAATTTGCTGCAACCGAGAATCGAACCCACGACCGTCTGCATTTGGAATTGCCAAACTGAGAATGCGGCGAAAAAGAAAAAGACATTCTCATTACTTTCAGCATCGGCGTTAATTGGCATTTCTCGCCGAACGTACTGCCCCCCAAAACGGGCACAAAAAAAATCACCCCCCAGTGAACCACGTTGTGGAATATTTTCTGAACATGTTGTGGCTGTGCGCATATTTTATCTCCTCCCGGTGCACCTGGACTGAGATTCCGCAGAGCAACTGGACAAAGAGGGAAACTGAGCTGTTTGGTAACGCGGATCCTGCAGACGACTAGTTGATGGATCATGGGAGTGATTTTGGACAACGGATCCCGTAGACGACGAAGAGACAGACCAGGCGTTTTCTAGTCCAAAGCGGAAACGTCTTGCAAGTGGCGATCACAAAAGAAACAGTGAGATTCTGCTCTCAGATTCAACCGCTCGCTGAGACGTTAATAGCAAACCGCTGGACATACACCGATGAGCCGCCATCTCCTGGGGAGGTCCAGCGAATCCCCGCTCGTCCTAAAGGGCAGACGCGATGGTGGGAGGTCGTTTCAACACGCGAGGTACGAGCGTCTCAGTTGAAGCGTCTGTCTACGGAGGCCTTTTGCCGAACTTAGAAACCTGATTCGCCGAAAGATTTGTGGCTTTGTGGGCAAAGTGAGAGGATCTGGGAATTGCGCTTGTGGGGCATTTGTGGATTCAACGTTTCGTGGAGCATCAAAATAGGGCCGCAGGTGGATCCAGTCCTCGGCGAGAAGAAGGCTATAATCGCGCATTTGATTGATGGGACACCTTGCCCCAATGCGTCGATAGAAGCCAAGAAAGCGGCCACGAAGTTGAAAAAGGGTAGCGCTGCCTAGGAACAAGCCGCCACCAACGGTGATGACGAGTCGGATGGGCCTCCACTCAAACGGAAACGTGTCGCTGCGGTGGAGAAGGGTTTGAAACAGTCTCAATTGAAGCCCTTCAAGGGGCTCGATATTCCTTTCAATAAAGGACAGTCCGAAATCATCCAAACTCAGTTTTTGCGGGCCACCCTCTCCGCTAATCTTCCGTTTCGCTGGGTCGCCAATCCCGAAGTTATCAAGCTTTTTTGTGTTGGAATCCCGGGTAGCTGAGCGAGCATCGGAGCTCGGCCAACTGTGGGAACGGGGGTCAGTAAGCACTCGGGCTGACTGATGCGCCCGAGAAACATTACTCAGCTGGTTGAAGAGTATAAAAGCATGTAGAATAATTGTACCTACCCATCCGTTTGTAACCCTCCTGTCCTAATTTACTCTAGGGCAATGACCTAATTTCTACATTTTGATGTTCCGATCTGCAGCAGGGAGCGTTATTCCTGACCGCAAGACGCTGGCGGGCTCCCTCAATAAGGAGAGTCAGCGAGTTCAGGAGAACGTCAGCAAAATATTGAAGGGCCGTTACGTCGTGATTTCGTGAGTTTTCCCTCTTCTTTCGAGCCCCCGCGATAGCTTTGGTCGATTTCCGCGAGCAGATCAGATGGCTGGAAGGACAAGTTCTCAGTTACCGGCGTCGACGCTTCTGTTGATGGCAAAGTAAGTCAGGTTTTTTGGCCACCAGGGACAGACGAAATTAATTCGCACGACAGTTGTATTTGATCGATGTTATTCACTCGAATGGGCAGAGGAAGGACGGCGAGTCCATGTATAAGCAGAGTATGGCTGCATCGTAGTCTGCTTCTGCGGTGATAACGACGGTGGAAGTCAGAAGTGCCGCAAGATTTTGGTCCTTCGGCAGCCCTGGCTCTTTGGCCCGCCGTGCTGTGCTCATCAGGTATTTCTTTAACTCTTCATTCGCCTCTGCCCGACTCTGTACCGATTTTTGCCTCATTACAGCTCTTTGCGGTACAACAGGTGCGGTCCGTTTTTTTCTGTTTTGGCAAGTTTTCATGAGAACAGCTGCTCTGAGCTCAATTCTCAACCGTTTCGCCTCAAAATAGGCTCATTCGATTCGCATTGAGAATCCACAGCGAATGGAATACCGGTATTTTTGATCCTTTTACGTAATAGAATTTGTTCCGGAAAAACTTGGTTTTGAGTAGGACACCTGTAGCATTCGGAATACTGCCCCGATTTGCCTAATCTTTGGATATGCTATACATCCGATGTGACCCTAGCGAATGTGGGTGTTTACGGAGCTTAATGTACTCAAACTTTCATGGACAGCTCTACCTATGGCAGTGTCTGGATATCTACTTTGCTAAAGTGTGCGCTAGATCACAATCACTCAGCATTTAATATAAATAAACACGCCATTGTCTAGGGCCACATCAGATGTATAGCATATCCAAAACCTAGGCAAATCGGGGCAGTATTCTGAGTGCTACAGGTGTCCTACTCAAAACCAAGTTTTTCCGGAACAAATTCTATTACGTAAAAGGATCAAAAATACCGGTATTCCATTCGCTGTGGATTCTCAATGCGAATCGAATGAGCCTATTTTGAGGCGAAACGGTTGAGAATTGAGCTCAGGGCAGCTGTTCTCGTGAAAACTTGCCAAAACAGAAAAAAATGGACCGCGCCTGTTGTACCGCAAAGGGCTGTAAGCAGGGTCAACTCATCCTCGTTGACTACTTCAAAGAGAACGTGGCGGCCACTGAGACGGCCGAGGACACAACTGACGTTCTCGGCTGGATTGTATCCCACGAACACGTCCGGGAGATCTTCGACAACGTCCAAGTTGAGAAAAACGGCAAGGCAGTCTGTTATCTTATTGCAAACATCACTCGGTGGACTACACATGGAAACGTTCCCAATGATCAGGGCCATCCATTCCCACAAATTCTTTCTTTTTCGGGTGGGGATTATGATGTCAAGTCAGGCGTTTCAAAATGTAAAGCTTTGCGATCACACGTTTCAAGATGTAAAGGATCGAGCCATCTGTCTGGGGCCCAGAGAATTGTGCCACTCCCGATTGGTGACACAGTCGCGGACAAACAAAAAACAAATTGGATTTCGGGCGAACCGTACATTCTGGAGCAATTCTGAGCTCAGAATCAGGGCCAGACTACAATTACTGGTTTACGTTTGCCTCCGAGCGGGATCTGAGTAGCTGTAGATGTTCGCAGTGATAAGGGCTATCCATTCCCAGGACGCGCGGCTCAGAAAATGGCTCTGGGGCTTCATTGGCATTGAAATGGTTTGCATGACGCCGCAATTCGGACTTGGATTGTCCAAGACGGGTATGATATAGGGGAAGAATGTAAAATCCCATTCATCGGGCCTCGGTCGGTGACTCGGTGCACAAAAAATCAATTCAGCTGCCCAATGGAGGAGGTAATACAGACGGTTCTCGGGCATTCTGCTGTCCTTTCCCACAAGGTCTCCACTGTATAATTCAGCGTTGGTTGATTATGTGTCTGAAAATTTTCTTGCCATCTTCTCAGTCTCCATCATGCCTTCTGGAATTTCCGCTACGGGCCTTGCCTACCTTGATAATCCACGTCGACTGGGTATAGGCAACTCAAAAACCTTCGTCATGGACGCCTCCATGTTCCTATTCCGAGACGATGACGATGCTGAAACAAAGGCTATCACCGCCGTCATGCGCTACTTCAATGACGATAACCTTGACCTCAGCGCACCTGCGGTGTATATTTTCAATAGCTGGGTGAGTTTTCTTTCCTTTTTCTGGGTGTAAGGCCCCGACACACTATCAGATTGGTCAACCCCACGCCGACTACAAGGACGTCGGCAACAGCGACTGTGACTTTGTAGGCGACATCCAGTGGGTACGTCTTAATCGTGCTCTATGCACGATTCTGGCCACATTTCGGACATTCTGAAGAGGCAGAACATCGGCGCATACATGAACAACCAGCTCTGAAGTTACAGTGCATGAAATGACGCGTTCAAGGGAATTCAAACTCCGATGATTTGTAATAAGATTCTATCGCGATCCGACCCCCGCGATAAAAACAAGATTACACGGCATCAGTCTCTGACATTTTTGTTGTGGTGTTTTCACGTGTTTTTGGCGTTTTGGCGTTGTTGAGTGAAAATATCGAAACTTGCCAGAGGGCTACAGACACGATGTGTTGCTGACCTGTACATAGTGGCCAGGGTGATGAGCGAGAGTATTGAGGATATCCAAGACCACTCTGGTTGTCGACCATTCTGCCGGGATCAGCCGATCTTTTCAGGTTGTGAGATTTTTTAGAGAAATTGTCGTGTTGTGTGTTGCGGCGTTTTCATGTGTTTTTTGGTAAGATCCTCTATTATTTCAGGCTACAGGTACTCATTTCATCCTTTTCTAGGATCTCTCCAAGACTTCGTCCGCAAAACGCACCCCCCCTTAGCGCCCAGTCCCTGCGTACGAGTCTCCGAACCGAGAGGAACTTTGCAAGGCCTTGCTTGAAGGAGGCCTATCGCATTCTCAAGTCTCGAGTCAGGGTGAGTTACATTATTTGAAAGCGAGAGAGGAATCTGAATCCAATTGCAGCTCGCACCGTCTCCGAACGGATCGAGTTCTTTCAGATCTCCGAACGTCCTCTCAAAGAATTACTGTCGTCTGACGGTCGGGGCTTTCAAGGGTTTACTTGCGAGCCTCGGAATGCTTCTCAGGGCTCTCTCGCCCTCGAGCTTGGCCAATACCTCGGTATCAGGACGTTCAAAACGGCCAGTCCGGGGTACCTCTCTCTGATCCATCTGTTAGAGGACGGTGTCGGCAGATATCCCAACGAATGTGTTGCCATGAAAAAAATGTACGTGCGATGTTCCAAACCTACAGAGGCCAAACCGGACAACTGGGTCATTACTCGGCTCACACCGACGGACGAGTTTAGGAAGACTCTCATGGAGGCCAATGTTCTACTCTGGGCCATCTCAATTATGACATTCACCTACTCATTTATCCATCACTTCATCGCCGACTCTCCCACTTCCCCACCGTTTGATATTCTGGAGGTTCGCTTTGTCCATGGGGGCGTGACTGTCGTACACGAGCAGATGACTGAACCGATGCCTGTTATGGAGTCGACTACATGCCGCTCATACCTGGTGGAGGAAATGATTGACGAGGCAAATGATGGCTTCTACAAGTTCATCAACAACAGAAATGCTGTCCCTGTGCCTTTCAAGGATGAATCACTTTCATCGTTGACCGAATTTCTCTCGTTCACCCAACATTTTCAATACCACAAGACCGGTGGTGCGGTGTATCTTTCTGACCTCCAAGGTATGTTTCTCCTGCTTCAATGATGACTTGAAAATTACTGTCCGTTGCAGGGAGTCCCAAACTGCTCACTGATCCTCAAGTTATGACTTCCCCGTGAGTAAATTCCACCTGAAAAATGTGGTGCTTTACAGCTCTTTGCGGAACATAGGGCGCGGCACTTTTTCCCCCCTTTTTGGTCGGTTTTTGATCCCCGCAGCTATTGCCCCTCTGCTGACCTCAATTCTCGTCCAATTGCCTCGCCACCATGCGCAATCGATTCGCACCCAAGTCCCACAGTGTATAGGCTGTTTAGAATATTTTCAGTATGCATGTGAAGCTCTGTATGACAAATCACCGACTTTCACTGTAATGCCCCTGTACAAATGCTATGAGGCATCAGGGCATCCCAAATCTTTAGTATATGATGTATTGATACATTGTGAAGTGCACTAAATAGTTGGCTGAACTCGGAAACCAAAAGTCAACCGGACTGCTAACTTGTGCGGCCCGTGGAGTGGCTGAGGAAATTTGGGTGGATTAGGAAGGTACAATGTGATTCAGGCCATCTGCTTATGGTGCGGGTCACCTAGCTGCCGCTAGCCGAGATTAGTGGCCAAATCGGCCGGAGATTTTTTTTTTTCCAAATTTGGTGTACCTCTGAGGGTGTTTTCACGCGACTTTTGAGTGTATTCTACAGTTACTCCCAATGGCCTCTGTATCTGCACAGCGAATTCGACCCAAACGGGTATTTGATCCGCGATCACATGTGCCGACGCGTTACGCGTGAGCTTTTTCACAAGCGACACGTCACTGGTATCGCGCGCACTCCACCAAACAGAATCCTCGCACAATGGCACCCGGTTACAAGAAGGCCAGGGCTACCAATGCCCGGATTTCCCAGGGAGACTGGTCAGCTCAACGGGTGGTTCAGGCATTCAGTTCGACTACACACTCATCTCATCGCCGTGTTCCCGAGCGGGTTGCACGGGAGTTCGACCAGTAGAATCGTACACTCCCTTAGCTACATTTTGCACCTATTACAGAGCTTTTTTGAATAAAATACGCGCATGTGGCCAAATCGGCCGCCAACTTTTTTTTTGCTCACTCAGTTTTGATGCAAATAAAAATCCCTCTTCCAGTTGTTCTTGTACCTTCAAAAGAAGCACTTTTGGAAGAGGGATAAGAAAATAGATTAAATTTGAAGCCGTAAAATTTCAAGCACGGTGTAGCGATAGCTAGGTGACCCGCACCATAAGATACGAGAAAGGCCCGCCGATGTGCATCGGTCCAAACAGGGAAAGACTCCTTTGTGGTGAGAGGAGTGAGGTAGTCTAAATCACATTCCAGTCCAATGACGAGGAGAAGCTGTCGGTTACGTGGAGGGAAGGCCCTTGAGTTTTTCTTTTTCTTTTGCTTTGGAGGGGGGGAGGGGGGACGTTTGGGATAATGATACTTAGTCTGCAGAAGCATTCCAAGCTCATCCGCTTGTGTTGCTGATTTCTAGCCCTTAATTTTCCTCGTCATGGTTGCTTCGTAAATGCAAGATTCGCAGTTCGAGTATCGTGTGAATTGATGCACAGCCATTTGCACGGCGAAGCAAAAGTAGCCCCCAAACACTCAAAATTTCAGTTGGGGATACTTAGTGAGGACGGTACCAATCCTGAAGCCCATCCATGCCCCTTCCTTGCCCAACATGACTTGGAATGAGACTGTGTGTGGCGATAAGGCTCCTGCGGTGAATTTCCTTTTTGGTGATTTCCATATTGGGGAGGGGGACCCACAGCTTTTGATGTGCGATTGAAATCAGACCATTAAACCAGGAGTTTGATGTTAAACTCGACGGATTGAATATCGACAGCGGGTTTAAGAACCAGATACCGATCTGGTTTCACTTCGGTGCCAGCCCTGCGCTCAATCATCTAGATAATTCAGATGCCTCAAGCTGTTTACGCGACACCCACAAGATAATTACCACAGGAGATTTACTCAAAATGTCGACCCATGAAGATAAGAATCACCCGCATTGCAGAGGGAGCCCTGATTTTTTGCGGTCATTTACAGCCACTCAGCTTGTGTTTTGGCGCAGTATTGACTACTGTACGCTAGAGGGGAAGCAGTGCTTCAGCAACCCCAGCAAGCATTCCATTTTGAAAAGCATGACTGTTTTGCCACCATTTACATTTTGAAAAGCATGACTGTATTGTCACCATTTACATTTTGAAACGCGTGCTCGGAATGCCACCGCCGAAATTCCGGCACGGTCCCAGAGCCGTTTTTTTGAAGCGCGCGGCCGTCGAATGGATAGCCCTGATTTTTTCGGCCATTTCCAGCCAATTCCCTTGTGTTTGGGGCAGTATTGACCATGCTAGAGGAAAACAGTGCTTTCAGCAACCCCAGCAAGCAGTACATTTTGAAAAGCATGACTGTATTGCCACCATTTACATTTTGAAAAGTCTGGCCGTATTGCCACCATTTACATTTTGAAAAGCATGACCACATCGCCACCATTTACATTTTGAAATGCGTGCTCGGAATGCCACCGTTACACTTCTGGCACGGCCCGAGAGCCGTCTTCTGAGGCGGTGGGACTTGGAATGGATAACCCCGATTTCTGTGGTCACCAGCCACTCAGCTGGTGTTTCAGCGAAGTATTTAGAGGGAAATCAGTGCGTTCCCCTCGTCGCAATTCCGGCACGGCCCGAGAGCCGTTTTTTGGGCGTGAGGTCGGTGGTGAATCCAGCTTTTAGTGCTATTAATCAGGACTACGAGCGAGGATTTAAACGGGGCCCACATAGGGTACGAGTCCAACCGGGGGCGACTCCAAAGGAATCGCTTCAGATTAATCAAGTGGGAATTTTAATGATACAACAATGATAATTACTATCTACTTAACTTATGTGCCAATTTAAATACGATTGGCATTCCGAGCACGCGCTTCAAAATGTAACCGGTGGCAATACGGTCATGCTTTTCAAAATGTACATGGTGGCAATACCATAAAGAATCAGGGCTATCCATTTGAAGTCCAAGTGCTTCTCTTCCCTCAAGCACCGGCAGCGTCCACGCCTGCGGCGCGTGGCTATCGCCCCGACGTCGATCGCCTCCGGATGATCGAGGCGGCGCCGGTGATCATCCACCCCCGCAATGCAGCAGCACTCGCGGCGTACGCGCAGCAGATCACCGCGTATGCGCAGAAGCATGGGACGCTCAAGCCAAGCGAGGAGCGCCCCTACCTGCTCACCCCGGGCACCATCGCTGTCGGGTCCGGGGAGTGCCACAAGTGCGGGACAGCGGGGCACTACAGCGCTGACTGCACCGCGACAGGTGCCCTCCTCGTCCCCGACATCGAGTTCCGCTGGCGCCAAATCGTCTAGTCCATCCGCAACCGCATCGCCCGCAGCGGGCGTGCCGTAGCCGTCAACATCGTCGCCGACGCGGACGAGGACGTCTTCGGGACTACAGAGTACGATCAGGCCGTGATCGATGAGTACCTGAGGAGCCACTATTTTGTCGGTGCAAGATGAGGGGACTGACTTTTTTCGAGGTCGCAGAATCTTCATCTAGAAATTTTTTGAAATGGACGACCACCTATTACAGAAGTACTCGTAATATGAGCGAACCACTCTCCAAGTTCAAACTGATGTTCAACTATGGGTGCTTCAAATGGCCAATTGGGCACGAAAAAGAACCACCCAGAAGGCTGTAACGAGACAATTGGACTGGTGGGCCACATTCATGCGAGAGGGAAACATGCACAAACAACACATTCAACATGACCTACAGTGGCACTTAGAGACCAGTTTGGATCGGCCCTATCCGGATATCCACGGATGGATATCCACCGATCGCTGATCCATGGATAGATCAATCCATCAAAATCCGTGGGAATTTATCCACCATTATCCATCGTTTACTGCCTGAACCACTGTCTGCCTGAATTAGTGGATCAACCACCTTAAAACAATCATATAGCATTATAACAGTCATCCAGAAATCCTGGGGCCCTCAGAGCGCCGCGTCATTGAATTAGATGCAGATTTCTTTGATTTTGGGGGAATTTCATGGGACGCGACACTATATATCTCTCTGAAAGTCTCCCAAAAATTCTCAAGAATAGATTCAGACTTAAAGTATTATTGTCAAGCCATCCCATATTTTTTCAGTCCACGGTAATGAAGAAGCGATGACATTCTGTCGACAAGCCCGTGAGAACAAGAGCAAACATATCCATGGATAATCCATCATCCACGTGGATCTATCCGGATGTTATCCGGATGATCCAAACTGGTCCCTAAGGTCCTACACGGAGCTCGGGGACAAGAATGAGTTCATATAAACTCTAGCATACAAGAAATCTGGGAAAGAGTACCAGAAAATCGGTTTATTCTGTCAAAGTCCAATCACGTAGCAAAATTCAGGATTGACACACTATGCAACATGTGGCCAACCCGTGTTCGGGAGAAGGCATATGAAAGCTTAGGAGTGTTATAAGTTTACACAGCGCTCAAAGTTTCCACTCGAAACCACGATCCCATTGTTTTCTTTGCGGATTTGCAAGGACCGGGGATGCCCGGAAAACCGGCCCCCGCCGATTGCGCCAGAAGTTGCAAAAAGAGGTGGATTTCTCCAATTCTTTTCGATGTCCACAAGTCTATATGCCTGTCCACACTCCTCAAACGCTTTTATTCACCTGCGATACCCAATATTGAAGTGAATGTGTCGGCTTTGTGGAGAAACATAACACATTGGATGCAACGTGATTACATCACTTCAGAGTTATTTGGCGGCGTGACTTTATGGTTCTCGCAGAGTAGTGTTGCAGCGGAGGGCAAGGAATCAATAATTGAGAGACCAATTACTTAAGGACATGCATATTTTGGCGTAAGAAAACTACTACTTTGACGCCGACTCCCTTAAGATGTCTATTTGAAGCGGATTAGGGAATCGACAAAATCATATGCGTATCAGAACATGCCTTGGAAGCCTTGGCCCTCTTCGTAGGATGCTCGGAAGCTTCTTTCTTATCCGCTTCATAGCGACTAAAATAGGGATTTAGCGTTGTTAAGCAAGTAGTTGAAAAGCGGAAAGTCACGTTTCTAATCCCTGTCCGAGCGTTGGTCCAAGCATGTTGTGCCTCGTTTGTGTTGGTCATCGAAGGAGTGCGATCCCAGACGTCGGCAGGAATAGGTGATTGCGATTTCACGAGGCATGGAATAATCCATTCGTGCATCTTCTTGTGTCGCCACCAATCTGCGAAGGCAATCAGAGACCGTAAAATTGATGGAATCGCACCAACTCTGAATTTTTGTCTCGCCGAGACGGTCGATGAATGCGGAAAACTCGTTGAGGGTTTCCTTCGAGTAGATGTATACGAAATCTTGGAGGCGTCGAAAATCGGGCGGACTCACGAGCGACCTGAAGTCATTAACGGGTCTGGAAGAAATGTCAATAATTGCCGTAGACCAAACAGGAAAATTACTCTTTGGCGTGTCTCCAACAGACTTTGACAAATTCCGGGGCAACCTTTTCCGGGGGCGTGTCGTTTGGAATTCCGCTGTACTCGGGAACATTGTGCTTCATCACGGGCGCACCTCTCGCATTGGGATGATCAGCATCTAATAATAGGATGAGAACGATGGGAACATGAAAAATGTGGGATAGACGTACTATTGTCGTTGATATTCTGGTCATCGGTGTCTGACGAAATGTGAGACAGAGGGAAACAAACAAAATAAAAGGCAATAGGGTGGGGGAAAGAGCCTTGAAAAGCACTCATTCACAGGCATAAAAAGTGGCGAAAAAATGGCAATATTTATTCATATACTAGCAGAACATGTCGTAAACTACTGTCCATGAACGAAAGACATTCGACGAGTTGATTTTAAAGGAATCTGAGCAGACCAGCACTTTAAAATGTTGCAAAGGAGCTTTAAAACCTCGTTCTCGGCGTGTGCCCTGGTTTCTCGTCCTTCAGGTGTGCCCATCGTATCCGGCGCACCCCGTCGACGGGCACACGCCCTTGTTCTCGGCGTGTGCCCTCGTCCTTCGTTCTTCGGGCGCGCCCATCATATCTAGGCGCGCCCGTCGTTACCGGCACACGCCCTCGTTCTCGGCGTGTGCGTTCGTTTCTCGTTCTTCGGGTGCGCCCATCGTATTTGGCGCACCCCGTCGACGGGCACACATCCTCGTTCTCGGTGTGTGCCCTCGTCCTTCGCTCTTCGGGCGCGCTCGTCGACCGGCACACGCCCTCGTTTGTGGTGTGTGCCCGCCTTCTTCGTCCTTTGTGTGCGCCCATCGTTTCCGGCGCACCCATCGTTCGCGGCGTGTGCTCGCGTCCTTCTTCGTTAGGGTGTGCCCATCGTATTTCGGCGCACCCATCGCTACCGGCACACGCCCTCGTTCGTGGCGTGTGCCCGCGTTATTCGTCCTTTGTGTGCACCCATCGTTACCGGGGGACCCATCGTTTGCGGCGTGTGCCCCGCGTGATCACAAAAAAGAAAAAGAAAAACCACAGCACCCAGGATTCCCGCGTGGTCCCCCACCGTGGTACTAACTAGGCGGCACTCCGGTTAACTGCGCAGATCGGACGGGGTGCACCCATCATATTCCGGCGCACCCATCGTTACCGGCACACGCCCTTGTCCGCGGCGTGTGCCCGCGGTTTTTGTCCTTCGGGGCGCCCGTTGTATCGTGGCGCGTCTCGTCGTTGTTCTTGGCGTGTGCCCTTCGTTGTACCACCATCGGGCCACCGTTGTCCTCTGCACACTATTGGTGGTGCAATCCGGCATCTAGTAGAAGTTGCTGGAATAGATTAGTGATCCCAAGAGATATTTGTGATCCGGCCGAATGGCCGAGGCATGGCCGATGAATATTCTAGATAGTTTAGATACAGTATAAATACTTAGGATGAGGAACAGATCCTCATCAGCTTGTAAAACCTGGTCTAACAACCACTTTGTGCAATCTTACCTGGAAATAACAACACACACGCCCCGTTATCGGTGTGTGCTCATTCTTCCTCTTTTGAGGGGCTCATCACATCCGAGGGATGGATGGACTCGGTCTCAAGGTGGCCCCTACGTCCCGTACCCAGCATTCTCGACGACACTACTTCGCCCTTCTCGGTGCTGTCAAGTGCGCCCACCATTTCGGGTATCACTGCGTTGAGGCCCCCCGTAGGTCAAGGGTGTGACTACGGTCGTAGTCAGAGTGTAGTCATAGGCATCAGACTATCTGGGACTACGCCTCGTAGACGCACTGCGACTACAGTGTCGTACCTGGGACTACCTGGGACTACCCCTGACTCCGGGCGTAGGCGTGGGTCGGATCGGTCTAACCAACCGCAAATTGGTCTATATTTTGTACCGACAGTTGGGCCTTCGCCCAAGACAACATTTCAACGTTCAATCAGGATGCGGTTAGCCGAGTAACTGGTGTTGAAGTGATCCGTGATCCTGGATCAGTGAGACATCATTGACTTGCCGAGCATTAAAAATAGCGCCTCGCATTAGGAATTTGGGATTGCAAAGAGGACTGGGGACCACGGGCTGTCATATTTCACAAAGAAAAGGCTGAAAAGTTGAGGCCAGCGTCGGACGAGCCGCGATTACACGGCGTAGGCAGATGTAGTCGCATCTCGGCATACACACCGGCAAATGAAAAATTTCAGTTGCTGATAAGCGCTGAATTTGTAAACTAAACTGTAGATCTGATCTTATATATTTCCTTATATGGAAACCCTAACCCTAGGTTTACAGTTTGCTTTACAAATTCAGCGCACCTGAAATTTCTCACTTGCCGGTGTGATACGTAGGCATAGCCATGACTACGTGACGTACACCTACGTAAACCGAGCTAGGACCCGCTCGTCAGATCTTCGCCTACCAACCCCTGACTACGTCACCTCGTCAGAGGTATTCCGACGTAGTCCGATGTAGTCTGGTGTAAACCGAGCTAGGACCGGCTCGTCAGACCTTGGCGTACGGGGGGCCTCAACGCAGTGTATGGCGGGCGCCCGACGTTTTTCGCCGGTAAACACGCCTTGTTGGCTTGTACCATCGTTTCTTTGGGCACACTCACTGTTTTTCGGCGCGGGCCCGTTTTTTCATTGTTTCTTTCGCGTATCTTTGGCAATTGTGCCGTGCCCCTCCGAATTTCAATTTTAATTCGCGCCAGTGTCGACCCGTTATTCTGACCTTCTGTGCATACTGTGGCGTTTCGACTAAAGGTTCACGGGGTGTGTCACCCGTCACTGCAATTGTTCACTGGATACGGTGTTCAAAAGTCGACCGAGGCCGTCACCGGTTTCGAAATTGTTCACTCTGCCAATCAGCCCGCCAATAGCCATGCGAGGCTGCGCGGCCTCAGTGTGAGAGCGCAGGAGCTCGCGAAAGCCCAACCGAAGACACATGGGGCGCGAGAAGAGGTTAAAAAATTATAAAAATGTTAAGGCGAACAGGTGCTCCGATCGCAACCTGCGGATTGCGAGGAACAGTGAGTTCCTGCCGATGGGGATATAGGAGAAGCAAGCCAGCTTCCCAGGTGCTGGACATTTGTGCCCATTCAGCCTCTTGAAATGAGAGGCTGACTCACCGCAAGTTGTTTTTAATTATGGTGCCAGGCCAAATCGGCCGGAGAAAATTTTGGCCCTATACACAGCCACTCTTTTCATTATTTCCCCCGCCAATGGCCAAATTGAACACAAGATTTTTTTTACCTCACTCAATTTTGATCCAAAATAAAAATCTGTCTTACAGATCTGTGCGGAATGTCAGAAGAAACACTTTTGTAAGAGGGATAAACAATAGAGGTAAAACTCGGACCGAAAAATCCCGAGCAATCTCAAGCACGGGGTGGCGGCAGCTAGGTGACCGGCACCATAGCACATAATCTCCCGCTACTTCGACGGGCCTGGAAGCATGCTCGTACGAATGGTCTGTGGAAGCGAAGAGTTTGGGGAACTCGACGTGACGTTCCCGAACGATGGCATCCCAGATGGACCTCGGAAGGGGAGTGTGAAGCTTTGGACGTTAGGATAGCTTAATGACTACGTCGACACAATTACCCGGGATGATGCTGTCACGGATCTTGAAAGCCGCGTACTGGTTGGCACTGTACGAGTGCATGGTCTACGAGTGGACTCCTCGTATTGTATTTATTGATCCTAATGAACACCTGGGGCATCAAGATCGTGCGCGAGGAGTGAGTCGATATCATCCATGATAATTTTCTCTGCAACTCCGTCACCAGGCTCGGTCGCCAGTACTTGGATGGCCCGGTAAAAGGTGGAGTTGCTTGTTCGTAAAGGAACGACCCAGTGCTGTGCGTGGAGGCCTCGAGGGACCCGCATGACGTGCAGGTGAAGCCGACGTTCACTTCTTTGTGCGCGGGACACGAGAGCTGCCCACTCTGGGCCAGCCTTTTGGAGGGTGGCCGCCAGAGGCGAGTCCATAGCGGAGTGGACCTCGATTCGAAGAGCAGCCTCGCAGTAGTTGAATACCGTGATAAACAGCTCGCAGGTAGGGTTATCCGCAATGAACGTGATCTGTTGCGTACAAATGTGGGACAGATGCTTGATATAGTCTTCGTGTATCAATGCTCGCAGAAAGCTTCGTTCGCGAACGAGCAATTTGGGTTGCGCGAGTTCGGCTGTTTCCTTGTCATCTCTGCATTGCACACTTGTACGAGGGAAACACTCACTGAGGCATAAGGACCTATAAGAATGACAGAAATTACGGTGGCCGCCGTCCCGCCAATCAACCGCCTGGCACGCCGAGTCACAATAATACATTGCTTTGCATCCCGAGCATCTGCTGAACGCTCTCTTTCGTTTAATTTTTCCGCACTGGTGTAACGGCATAGTTTAGAGAAGTCCGCCATCGAATCCCGTCAAAGAGAGCTTACCGAAAGATTGTCGCAAGCCTTTGGCGACACGAACTCCAGCGAATCGAATTCGGCCAGAAGGCCGAGACGTTCGTCCGCTAGGGACATGAAGGACGTCCAGTGGTTGTAAATGCCGGAGGTCTGGAACTCCTCCCTCGAAACGAGTTCTTGCACACCAGCGGAAGACCATTTGAGCTGGCGCAGTACATAGTATGAGACTAGGGCAGCCGGAAGCACCAGATCTATCAAGAAACACAGATGGGCGGTCGTCTGTTCGGTGCGTGTGTGGCTGATGGCGCATCCTATAATGACTTGTATGAGGCCAGCATCCAGAGCCTCCTCAAGCCACAAGTATCCAGGCGACGCCAAGAGGATACGCTCCAGAAGCATCAAACACTCGTCAGGAACAGAATCTGTTTGAGGGTTTGTACTGAGAGACAGCATCGCGACCACCACTGTGTGCACCAGCCCGTGATGAAGAAGTTTCTTGTGCAAGGGACCGAGCGGGGGAAGGGACCACTGTGTGTCACCTTCCGGGGGTGGATCTGCGTCCTTGAGAAAAAGACAAATCCCAGCGATGTACTCGGCATTGGATCTGGAGACCGGCCATGGAGCATTCCGGCCAACTACGGTCTGGATGTAGTTCACCACCAGGCCGGCCAAGTCATCGAGGGTGCCGCCTGCACCTTCGATGAGCTCGGAAAGACTGGCAGGATCGCCGAAATTCGAGTCGACGATGAAACCGTAGATGTCATTCAGCGCAACTTCGAGTAGATTCGGCTCTTCCAAGTGATGTAAAAATGACCAAGCTTTGGCGATCATTACTTTGAATCCGGCCGTCGCCGACATGATGGTATAGCTTGGTCCGTCGTCGTGGAAGGCCCCCGCAAATAAGATAAAGTTAATGTAGAAGCGGCGTTCGGGAAACAAATCAACTCCCGGGAGCTGGTCCCGGTGTGTGTGGATGAAGTAGAACCACGGCCAGACCCGAGACCACAACGATATCCCAGCTTCTGGAGGCGCTCGACTGTGGAAGATAACATCGAGGGCGAGCACAGCGCGCTTGACATTATCCTTGATCTTGGGCTGGAAACTCTCAAGTTGGTCGGAAGTGGGATATCCGACAAATTGAGGTTGTCGAAGAATACGGGGAGTGACCAAAGCCTCTGAGCAGGTGGCATCGTCGTGAAGGCGTCCCGAGTTCTCTCTAGATCTTCGAAAGATCGGTTCTTTCTGCAGGCCCTCTGCGCGATTTGCTGCTTATCATGGAATGAGGAACTTTCAGAAGCTTTCACCCGCGTCATACCTTGATTGAAAGCGGTAGGCGCTCCAAGGTTCGCATCTGCACGGCAGGATGCATCTTGGCTGAAGTAGTTTGAAGAGACACGTATTGCATCACGTAAAAGTGATCGACCAAAAATCACGAGGTCGTTTGGCACGTGCGATAAATCCAACGGTCAAGCCGGGATGGGCAACCCCGCCATTCCGAGGCTAACACTGCCACTGATCGCCCGACCGTTTCGCCGAGAGGAAAAGCCTCGGCCGGCAAATGCCGTTTCCGGCCATTTGAAAGGCCTCGGAATGACCGATTTTTCGACCCAACGCTGTTGCGCAAACACGTGATCCGGAGATCGCCGGCGTCACCGTTGTTATTCGCAACACCAAGTCTAACTTCGACGATTTTGAGACTAACGAATGTAAGACAATTGGACGTGATGATTTGGTGCCGATTGTGATTTGTTTTTTTGGTGATTCGGGTGGCAATAAGGGTTAGCTATTACTGTACTATTAAAATCAATTCGTCAAGGGGTGTGACGCGTGACCCAAAGTTGCAATTCGTCAATTCGTCAAGGGAGCTCGAGCTGTGTGACACACCCAAAAATTTCGTCAACCCGTAAAGATATTCCAGGAGTCGTGGTGAATGCACAGGGACTCAATGGAGTAATTTAGAAACGACTTAAGCCATTTATTTCAACATATCTTTGAGTGATGCGAGAAAATGCATTTTTGGTGGTTAAACTTGCTCTGAACCACGAGATTTGAAGCCAAAAACCTTCGAAATGGGCAAGAAATCGAGTGGGAAGTAAGGGAAATTGCTCTAGGCACTCCTGAACCGAAATTTTGAACTTACCGTGACGAAAAGTATATTCGTAAAGAGCCTCTGTGACGCGTGACAGGGTTGCAAAATTCGTCGCGTCAAGCACCCCCGTGACGCGTGACTGACGAATTGATTTTAATACTACAGTATCTGTACGACACACCGACGCAGTGTGAGCAACTCTTGGGACTTGATGGGGTGTACAACCACTGAGAGTTAGCGAATACTCAATGAATACTACTAGAATAGTAACTTACCGGCTCACATAAATTCACAGACTTTTACACAGACTGGACGAGTTTGTCCAACGACATGGGCCCAAGAAGGTAACAAAAAATTTGAAAAAAATCAGTTAGATACACGCAGAACACCATGGGATTTACTCCTAAGCAGTCCGACAGCATGGACTCGGATATCTAGTGACTCGTACATCTTTCGACTTATATCAAAATCTTCTCGGGATGTTGAACCGGCATCAAACCGGCACATTTGTCCTTCAAAAATTTGCTTTTTATTCACCCCCCCCCCCCCCTAGCAAATATAACCATTTTCATTGTCTCCCGCTAATTTTGTGCTGTGTAGCAAAGAAACCTGGCGTTCAGTTGTGCAAATGGCGGTCGACAGACTTGGTGTTGCGCATAACAACGGTGACGCCGGCGATCTCCGGATCACGTGTTTGCGCAGCGGAGTCGGAAAGGCGCTTCAGGGATAGAATCGCGCTGCTGTCACCAAATGGAGGCGTGGCCTCCAAGTGGCCTCAGGTCGGAACGGCGGGACCTCGGCGTCGACTCGGTGAGACCCAGCGGAAGGCGGGGAGTCGGGCTGCGAGCGGCTGCGAGACGGCGAGGGCAAGCGAGAGGTGTGATTGTGACCTCGTAAAAGCGGTAAGTCATATTGTATTCATTATACCTGAAGCTGAAGTCCCAGTATAGACACCGAGCATTGCGAATATTTTCTCATCCGGCCCAATCAAGAATCATCCTCGGAAGCCCGTCATCACGCCTCAGCCTACGCCGTGCAAACATCTCTCTGGTGACGAGTATCTGGAGTATATTGAGCGGACGGAGACACGTTCAATGGGTGGAATTTCACCTACTCTCCGCGGTCGGGTCGTCCGACAAATCCTCTTCTACAAGAAACTTGCGGCACTGAAAAAACACGGCCCCATCTCAGAATCCGACACTAGTAACGTCGCAAAATCTATTCCTGTGGATGGAAACGACTGCATAGCCTCCCGCGATTGGACGTCGGCTGAGCATGCAAAACTCGATGTCAACCTGCAGGGATACGCTCGCTGGGAAGTGAATTTTGCGAAGAAAACTGTATGTTCGATACGGTGTGAAGGACTTAGCACCGACCACGATGGAATATGCAATGCCTGCCATAAAGTCTCGGCCGATCCATCCTTGAAGCGTGACTCGTTCTTTCCCCCCTTTTAACACGGTTTCCGCTTCAGGGTTGGAATGGGAGAAAACAGGTTTATCTATTCGTCGGGAACCTTCCATTTCAAATGGACGACAATGGATTGTTCTTGCTCTTCTCAAACAATCGCATTCACGTCTCGTGGGCAAAGGTAAAAAAGGACGAGAACGGAGAAAGCAAGGGGATTGGCATTGTCTCTATCTCTCCACGCGACAGGGTGGAGGCAATGAGTCTGAACGGCGCAAACGTGTGGGGCCGGAACATCAAGGTTGAAATTTACAGTTGGCAGCACGGTCTGCGATTGTCTGCAAAGGAAAGACGTATCATCTTCGCACTGTGCGCCCGAGGGGACACGTGCTGCCCCGTCTGTCGCAATGATCGTTTGAGACCGGTGGAGACGGAGCCGACAGAAAGGGGCGCGGACGTGGCGGACAGAAAGGGATGGATGATTGAACTACTACATACTATTTGTAAAATACATATTGTTTAACCCCAAACAAGACCTATTTACAGTGGAGCCGATCGCTCAGCATCATTCCACTCATCTCCGCGGTCACAGAACATTGTAATTCTAGAGCCAAGGCCACAATTTCCCCGTTGCATACGGGCCCTTGTTGACTTCACCGTACTGCGCTGAAATTGTGCTATGATCTCTAGGCTTCGTGTCAGATTAAATTCGGGGTGGATCATTGGCCGAGGGAGTCTGCGACCCAGTGCGTCCGTTGAGGTCACCCATTATTAGAATTTCGAAACCACCGGCATACGCAATGGCAAGGGAAGAGGCGAGCGCGAGACAGGGATCACACTCGAGAACACCAGTCCAGTTTGAGGTCTCGAGCAGGAGATAAGTCTTGTATATGGCAATGTTTCCGACTTGTTGGACCGTAAAGTTGGGACCAGACAAATCTTCACGCAATTTATTTGGAACTCGCGTGCTGTTCGAGATAGCAGCGACAACACCCCAGGATTTACTGAAATCGGATTTTGGACGGCGCGTGCAGGAGATGATAGAATATCCGTCGGGAAGCCGTACTGTGTCATGTTGCTGGGGTCGGAGGTGGGAAGGAACTCAACGGAACTCGGGGCACTTACATCTACAGGTCGCAAGCTTAAGTTTTTCAATAAAATTTCACCGTCTTCGCCATTGAGCAATCGGGCCTCTTCAACAGCCTGTTTAGAGTGCATTGCATTCCTCGCTTCCGGGATTTTGGTTAAATCGGACTGCTCGTCCGATTTGACAAAGAAGATAGGACATGGCTATAATCCCCCAAGACCGCGAATCAACGCCATAAAGGAACTACCCTCAGCATAAATCACGAGATGAGGATAGCGTGGAACTTACGCCTCTTCATCATCTGCTGCTAGGATGAGTATCATGGGGAAGAACCACCGACACTTCCCACCCCGTTTTTGAGTGCAGCACAGGGGATTATAAAAGCTTGTAGAAGGCCGCATGCCATACCGCATTTTTAAAATTCGTATATGGGGTTTTACCACTTTGCGCGATGTCATATTTAACCTAAAATATGTAATAAGCTGAACCGAAAGAGAGAATAAGTGACATACCGCTGGAAGCTAACCTACAACCTGACCCCCACCCCATTCATTGCTATTTCCAATCCCTACCACAATATTGGCCATCCTTGCGACAATTGGGTATGCCTTCTCAGTACCGAAGGACGAGAGCATTGACTTGTCCGCGTAGATAATGTAAGGGCACAATTTGGCGTTTGGGCTATCTGACAATTTAGACTGCGCAATGTGTCAGCGGAATCAGACGAAATAGAACATGCTACATACTTGGAATTCCCACAAGGCATCCGTTGTCTAAGGCTCGGTGTAGAAACGTATAAAAGATGTGCCATTGTATTTATACGTTCTCTCAGCATCCCACACGAAAAAGGGAGCCCAACGAGGGTACTGTATGAGATCTAGAGTCCAATTCCACAAAGGCTGCGCGTGCATTTCAAACATTTGGTCGGCACCCTTATATTTAACTGTCTCTCCCACTGCTCATTCATATCGTCAGGATTTCGAATCGTAAAGTCGTCCGGATTCGCAGGCCAGGACGGCAAGGAGAACCAGGGTCCTGGAATCTAATGACCGGAGACTGGAGCAAATAAAGAGTGAAATAATCCGTACAAGAGGAAGAGCAATCTGTCTGGAATGACTGGGCCGAGTATTACTTTGCAACGTTGGTTCCAGCGTTTGCTTGGCTCGTTCCCACCTCAGCGCGCTGCGCGCTCGTTATTCTATTACGGGACACTCAACCAATCCATCTCTCCAGTGTTGCCTTCCACACTCATTCGGATCGGTTCTGAGACGTTCTTCAGCCCGGAAATACACGTATAGCACACGCTGTATTCTAATCGCATCCGATGCGCACGTTGGCTGGCTCACCTTCTTGTACCTTGTAATATATTATTCTCCAAAACAGTGGACAGACAATATGCTTTCCTATCCCCATGAATTAGCAAATTTCGGAAGCTGCTGCGGTCGGGGGAGAAGTGGCGCGTCGCGCCGGCGTCGATGAGGATGCCTTCGCGGCCGAGGCGGATCAACATTTCCGAGCAGCCGATCTTGAGCGGACGTCGCCTGTCTGGAAAATATAATCTCGAAAAACCATCGGGAGCAAGGAACAGATGCCTAGATCGGCCAATCTTAAAGGGCAAGATGACGAGTAGAACGAGTGGATTCGTTTTCCAACAATCCTAGCACAGTTTAAATCTAGTCCAACGATGTCGTCTTATACTTACTGATGTATAGTGCCGCGCCACCGACAGTTCTCCGCATACATCAAAACCTCACTGCCCGCCGAAAAATTTGGTGTGCTCCTCAGCGCCATCAGCACGACCACCCATATCACCGGATGGACAATGTCTGGCAAGGCTTTTCAAAATGGCAGCCATTTGAATGCAGCTCTATTGTGCCAGGTCACGCTTTGCAAAATGCCAGCCATTTGAACGCACCTCCATTGCGCCAGGTCATGCTTTTCAAAATGCTGGCCATTTGAATGCAGCTCTATTGCACCAGGTCATGCTTTTCAAAATGCCAGCCATTTGAACGCACCTCTATTGCGCCAGGTCATGCTTTTCAAAATGCCAGCCATTTGAACGCACCTCTATTGCGCCAGGTCATGCTTGTCAAAATGCCAGCCATTTGAACACAGCTCTATTGTGTCAGGTCATGCTTTTCAAAATGGCAGCCCCTTGAATGCACCTCTATTGCATCAGATCACGCTTTTCAAAATGCCAGCCATTTGAACACAGCTCTATTGTGTCAGGTCATGCTTTTCAAAATGGCAGCCATTTAAAATTGAATGCATCTCTATTGTGTCAGGTCATGCTTTTCAAAATGCCTGCCATTTGAATACAGCTCTATTGCGTCAGGTCATGATTTTCAAAATGCCAGCCATTTGAATGTACCTCCATTGTGCCAGGTCATGCTTTTCAAAATGCCTGCCATTTGAATGCAGCTCATTTTGTCAGGTCATGCTTTTCAAAATGCCAGGTCGACTATGCTGAAACAAATCCAGTATCTCAATCTGAAATCAGGTCTATTGCGCCGAGACTGGTTGCCCCAGGGTGTCAAGTGTCTCAAGTAATTGAAAAACCCAGGAAAAATATTAGTTGGATTCCCGATAAATTATGACGCACAGAAGAGCCCTGCAAAGGTAAAGAACGCGTGTCGAACACAACTTGCGCGTTGTTTCTTCCTGTTTAACACAGCCACCTGATAGCATCACTCTTGCCTTTCCCCACTATCGTCGCGTCCCCCGAGTTCCGTCCCACCCGTATACCCACCTCAAACGAACTCCCAAAGGTTGATCAACTATCCCTTTACCATAATCTCGCGTTTTGAAGCATCCTTCGCAGAAATTGACGCTCCAACGCCAAAACGAGTGTTTCCCCAAGAAGGGCGCGTAAGTCTCTTCTATCTTCTTCAAATGCTTTGGAATACTCACAACCTCCTTTAATTGCTATCATGTACACATTTAGATACCAAACACTGCTGAAGAATGGGCTGCATTGTGTGTGGATGGCAGGGAGTGGACTTGGTGCGTTATCTTCTTCTCTCGGCATTGACAAAACTCCCATACACACCTAGAATGCTATTTAGCACTACATAATCACTTTCCCGGCCTTTCTGACGCTCCTAGTCGACTTACAATGAGCAGATTGTGAGAAAACAAAGTACGTCCCAGTTGGTCTTCATCCAGGTGTCTCTGCACAAAGATCGTGCTCAATCGCATAGCTATGATGGATAGCGGCTTTCCTGTGGCATGCATAGAGCATGAGAGCTCTCCCGAGATGGGCGTCGATGGCCGCGTACTCATGTCCGTGCACGGAAATTTATACCGATATTTAGATCTGCGCTGCCCCTATCCGAGCCTTTCAGTATGATCTCCTCGTCGCTCTCCCACCCTCTTTCTGCCTCTTGTCCCCTCCACCTCCCCTTCTGCCCCTTCCTAATCTTCAGTCATCGCTCTTTCCCCTTTCTCCCCATTTTCTCCTCACGAACTTCACGGTTCCCGCCCGCCATCCTTGTCAACCTTGCATTCGCTGATCTTTGTCCCGACCATAGGTCCTGCTCGACTGAACTCCGGCCGGTTAGTACACAATTCCTAACTATGATGATACGCCACTGATACGGCTCATGTTACAGTTCCCATCTCATGTACTGTCTTTATAACACCCTCAACACTGCTCGTAAGCATGCAACACCCAGATTGTCTGGGAAACGACTCGTATGTTGTCAATCACTACGCTGTTACTCCCTTGCCCCCACATCCGTCTCCCGCGCTCCCCCGCGTCTCTAACGGGTCGCTCTTATTGCGCGATCAGTTGCGATGTGATTGCCGCAGCGCGATGGGAATACTGATCATTTTGTCCTTGCTGACCTTATTTGCATGAGAGCGCGAGCGCCCATGGTGAGGCTTAGTCCTCTGGTGGATTGCTGAGCAGTTGTTCAACCCGACTGAATGATATTGTGACGGTGCGTGTTCCTCAGTTCTTTTTCATTGATCGCTGGTACCTATAATTGATTGGATACGCTCTCTACTGCAGACTTCGGCCTCTGCACCTGTATCCTGTATCCGAGAACGGTACGTTCTCACAAGCTCTATCACATTTTCCTGGGCACTAACAAGTAATTTTGCTCTTTCATGTGTCTCTCCTTTTTGCACGACGGAACTTTGGGCTCGATTAAGGTGTGTGCACCCTCTGATTTTTCCCCCTGTTACTCTCGCCTTGCTCAGACCTCTAGTTCTCTCAGCTGATAGTGAACCATCCTCAGTCTGTCCGTGCTGCCAGACTAAATTCATAGCCAAACTTTTATTCACAGTTTCATTGTTGTATCCAAACCATCTCTGTATTCCCGTACGTAAATCTGTACTGTTCATGGTGCAAGGCTGATGCTTGTGAAACGGCGCCCATTTCTAGCTCAACCGACTGACTAGTATGTTTTTCAGTTATGTCTTCATCTGTGTCTCTCCATACTCAACAGTCGGCCTGCATGTTTGTCTTCCTTCCCTCACCGTATGTCTACGTTGACCTAGATCTTTTTTTCCCCTCCAGATAGACGAAGGTTCGATTGCGCTTCAACTTCACTTCACAAGATACGTCATGATTTGGATATAATACTCTGGTTGCTAATCACTATTTTCTAGATTCACGGATTCGACGCTCGTGGAGATGCCTTGGTGGATGCGGAGTAGTTATATGCTTGTATTAGTAGTCGAATAAATCAGGTTTACTGCAAATTTATCGTGCTTGTAAGGAGGACTGGATAGTAGTGCTTTGACGCTACGGTGTAGTACCCTGAAGCACTCAGAAGTAGTACCTGATAGTACTAGGATGTAGTACCTCGGGTACTCCAATGAGGTGTGTATTCGGCCAAAAGGTACTACACTGGAGTACCTCAGAGTACTACATGTAGGTGCTTCAGGCACTACCTCCGAGTACTTTGAGGGTACTCAGGCTAAGTTCTTCTACTTTCCACAGTGTGGAGGGTACATTGCATGTCCTTCTACGCTACTGGGCGATAAATTGAGAAACGAGCTTACAATAAAATCGAGGGTCGATTTTTGATCGCACTGATCGCCCGCCAAATTCCTCATGTAATTTTTTTGCAAAGGTACACACTACCTCGGGACCTTCAGTGCGGCCACGTTTCTGCCTCAAAAATTCAAGGGCCTCAGACTCGACATTATGTCAAGCATCCCGTGTGTCGATGCCGAGGCCAATCCGTCCAGAGGCACAAAAGTACCAGGCCCAACAAAATGCCATCAAACTAATTTTGCACAGGTGGGCAATCGATAGTAAGAGTCAAGTTATACAAGTTCGATCGTATTGCGGACCGAACTTCGCGACAAGTCCGTGTCCCAATTTGGTAATCGTTACTGACGACTCGGTTTTTGTCAGAAAGTCCTAGGCTAACGCGTTACCAGTCTACCTATGAACCGCAACATTGTGGCTGTAGATGGCACCAGAAGAAGATTCTTTACAGATCTGCCGCAGCAAAACTTCGAAAAACTCAATTTATGTTTTCCCACTCGGGATTTCCTGTTGATGGCGGGTCAGCCGGACCGGTGGCTGTCCAATTACCCGTTTGCGCGCGCGCCAACACATTGTACCGTGTTCAGTGTGCCTAGGATCCGCAAACAGGCAATGCATGCACACAGGTGACATTGGGTGCTGTCCACTAGTCGCCTACATTGGCCACGTATCTGGTATATAAAATTTTTCGTTTTTCACCCGAAATTTCGCGTTTTTTTTAACCCTAAGTTAGGAGGGTGTTTTCCAGATGTTCCAGGCTGCAATCAATAAGCTGAAATGACTAATCTCGGATACTGGCCCGAACACAAAGCAGAAATGATTACTACCATACTAGTGATCCGCCATAGACAGACTCTTTATATGAATGTTCGTACCTCACTACACTATATAAAGTTACACGCAGGGGTCTGATCGGACTGCTTCCTTATTATGTACAAGCGGCTGCTCGGCCGCTTCGCGGCCTCGCATCCACTTGGTTGAGGGTTCACCTGTGTGCAATATTTATTGTGATCTTGAACTGCCATTTGGCTCAGAAAGATTGAGGATAAAAAAGTTCGGCCTCACTGCAACCATTTCCGCACATTTGGCGCCAGAACAAAGTTCAATGCTGGTGACCCAATGCTCTGGGACAGATTGTCCGAGAGCGGAGTTTAAAGGCTTCAGAGGCAGTGCATGTTGACCTGGAGGCAATGGAAGGGGACGCGCGCGGCCGTTCGGCATGATAGGGGGCACTGAGATTCACAAAAGCGGAAAGAAGGAGATCGGGAGATCACGGGAGCGGAGTTTGAAAAGGCTTCAGACGTAATCTTATAAAGAGGTAGAATTCGGAGCTAGCCGCATCACGTGGGTCTCAGGCGCGTTCTCCTCCCTACATGCGCCGGACGCGCCAGCGCTTCATGAAGCGTCTCAACTGTGAGGAGAATGACTCACTTATTCTAATGGCTGGCTTGGATTAGCTGCAGGATGACCTGTAATTTCGCGAAGAAGCAAAAGGTTATACAGTAACCAAACATTAACAGGCGGCTGAGAGCGCACTTTGCTAAGTCCTCCTCAAAGCCTTTTCAGTAACTTCGACTAATGTTCCGAACTGGTGAACAACAAGCTGAATACATGCGGGCCATCTCCATGCCTTCAATTTAGATTTAGACTTCACAATCTTGCTTCGGCACCGAACTGAACTGAGATTCTATTTGAGGCGGTATCTGACCGTAAAGGAACGCAGCCGGACAGATTGGACTGACTAGCCACTGAGTATGTAGAGATGCACTTAAAGAGGTATGGGGTATGCATGTTTAACTGAGGTGTGTCTTGGGACGATATCAACTTGAATCACGAGAGGCAGAAGCAGCTGTGGGGTGCGAAGCTCACCATTATCGGTTTCGAAGTCGATCCCGACGCAATGACGATCTGATTTGATTTGAAGTTCTAAGTTACACTATACCTGGCCAGGAAGGCTATGTAGTAGTACTGCCGCGGCAGGGGATGTAGGGATTATACGTGAGGATGAGGTACGATCACTATGTCGGAATCCAAGCGCGCCGAGCTATTAGCTGGTGTGGAAGAATTCTGCCGTGGTTCGGCTTGTGGTCGCCGCCAACGAAAAGATAGAAGGAAAATCACAGGTCGATGCACTGATCTTTTTCAACACCGGTGTTGTGAGAGATCTCACCTGGTTTGCTGGTCATGTCCGCGCGTCGTCCGGATTTTGCTTCTGGAGTCACAAGAATGCGGCCCTGGAGATGGCGATGTTATGGCGTGTTGCTTGACGGGTTCGGGGTTTACTTCCCGGCGAGCTGGCTTGATTTCCAATCGCCGCCTCCAGTCAACGCTCCGAATGATAGAATTTTCTATTATGAGGCGTATTGCGTGTGCTGGTGTCTACACGAGATCGCTAGACTTCTGCGCCAGCGGAAAGGTCGTCGTGCGAAAGATCACTGTTTGGACGGAAAACAGCAACACTTACGACATTTTTAACTCCCTGCGCGCTAAGCCGCTGTACAACGAGATCCCCAAGTCCTCTGTCGACGTCCTCATCCGCGACGATTTTAAACTGCGAGTCCTGCTCCTTCCAGGAAAGAAGAATGTTCGTCGCCGATGCCCTTTCCCTGGGAAAATTTGAACGCTATTCGTTTCGGGATTTCGGCCGCATGTCCCAAAGCGAGGGGGAGGAAGTACGGAACAATGTCAATGCTGCTCGTAAGAAAGGTATTGATTCACATGATAGTCTCACCCCCGAGACGGCCGGAATACTCCGAGCGGTGTGATTGTTCCCGATGCGACAGACTAGGTGACCTCCCATCCGAGTTTTTCTGGGTTAATTTTTCTAAGAGTTTGTGAGGGCCTTGGTTTGATCCTCCTCGTTGAATTTAACACCTAAGAAAAATTGTGGAATCTTTCCGACGGCCGGAATACTCCGAGCGGTGTTCAACCGGTTTTTCCCGATGCGACAGATTACGTGACCTCGCATCCGAGTTTTCAGGGTTAATTTTTCTTGCGAGAATTGGGGCCGCAACGACGGATTTAGCGGAAGCTATCAAAGTCGGCCCTCACAGTTTTTTAGAACTCCGCCATCACGACGCGTGTCCATCTTTCCTTTCTTCCCCCATGTAGTAAAGACAAAATCAACCCGAATTCAAGTAGTCGGAAAGGCCGTCTCAGTTGCCTTTTCCTGTTACGACGATGTTACGTGAAGCTTTGCCCAGCACACCCACTCGCCTGGATGGCACTGATTCCAGCTGTCGTCGTTGTGGCACGGCATGGGCCCGACGTCAGCGTCGCCCCCAACACGTGCACGACCTCCGCGACGTGAGCAATTATCAGTCCACAGATGTGCGGAAGGGGCGCCGCCCGGTCAGCCTTATCACTCATCAATTCCGTGCCTATATATGGAGCTCGGGACGCTGTCGTAAGCTAGAAGGCTTCCAGTTGGCCATTTTCCGCATTTTTGGCAGTAAATTGGCAAAAATGCTGAAAATGGCCATTTTCTAGGGCACTCTGCGGGACCACCACCCATTCAATTGAGGTCAACCAACATATGGTTGGGGTCCTTTTTGAAAGTACTTTCATGGTGTATTCACCATTTCTCAATAAGGCTTGATCCTAGAAATTTGATTTTTCCAAATACACCAACCAGGTCTTTCCAGAGCCAGCTGTAGTCGTTCAGTGTCTATGACTGTCTATGGCTTGCCTTTCCCCCAGCTCACACATCTTGTACTTGGACACCACCAGTTCTTGGAACAGGTGGGAGCTGACATCCTCATCTTTCCAACTCCCTTGGGTGTGCAATATTCCCGCACACCAGATACTCACATCCTGGGATTATTGGATTGGGTGGAAGCCAATCTAATCTTTGCTTCAACTATGCGCAGGCAGCACACCACCTTCCTGAGCACTCGCATTCCATGCTCCCTTCGGACAAGTTGGAGCAACATTGTTCACTGGTGATCTCTGGCGATCAACAACCAGCGCTGCTGCCGTGCAGCGCAGGATCTGGCTGTTGCCAGGTTAAAGCTCATGGGCTTCACCATGTATCGGCACATGCTATACTGGACGCACCTTAGCCGGGCTGTATCAGAGTCCAGTTCGCTTCCAACAACCAGCCATTCCCCATTTCTTTCCAGCCTTTTGGGTGACGGAAACTGTAGCGTGACGTCAACCTTGATGGGGTCCAGATTGATAACGAACGAGGTGAATGATTGCGCGAAGGCGTTGATGAAGGCGGTGTTGTTGAAAGGCGGAGCTGAAGTCCGAGGGAAGTGATATACTACATCGTTTCTGCGCTGTCCTGGTGGTACAGTGGCGGCAAAAAAGAATTGCCGGGGTCGTCTGGGCTCATTTCCTCATAAAATCGCTTCAAATAAAATGTTTCCATGAACCTCTGTCAGTTTCATGTATTTTGACATGGTTTTTTTACAGCTCTTTGCGGTACAACAGGCGCGGCTGCTTTTTTTTTTTTTTTTTTTTTTGAACTTTCCACTAGAACAGTCGCTGCTGGGGACCAAATATCGGCTTTTTTGATCTGATTACATAACAAGAATTCTTCCGAAAAACATGGTCTTGAGCAGAAATGCCGTAGCACTGTGAGTACTGAACAAATCAGCCATCAAACCAGATTACAGCTCTTTGCGGAAGTAATGGCACCGATCATTTTAAAAATAAGAAACAACATCCATACTTCGGCTCTTGACGCGTCCATTGCAAGCCCAATTCGTATCCGAATTTCTTGAAACTAGGTGCGTTCGACAGCGTTTTGAAGCCGCTTTCCTTCTAATGTGGTTTCTTTTCCTATTCGCATGATTTATCTTTCGACCTAATTCGGCTCGCCTCGCTTAGCCCGCTGTCTTGAAAGCGTCCTTCCAGGCCCAATTCTTATCCAATTCAGCTCAAATTAAGCGCGTTTGAGTGGCATTGAGGGCACCTTTCAGACCCTACCCGCCACCCCATCTAGTCTCTTGTTCCGCAAGACCACAATCTGTGCACGCGCCAAGCTCGCGCTTTCTTCTCCGATTCTGTCCAAGCTCAATTCGGGCTCGATTTTCTTCATTTTATGTGCGTTATGATGCCTTTATTCTGCCGATTTCAGCTTACCTTGGCGCTGAATAGCAGCATTTGTCCTGCGATGCCCACGCGATCGTCTTCACGCAAAATCTCAGCCTCCATCGCTGGCATTGCGGCTCAAGATCACCTCGGCTCTGATGACGAGGCTATGAACGACGTGGATGCGGATGTAGATATGGACCTCACTCTGGTTGCGAGTGCCGGGGAAGAGGAGGATGAACAGCAGAGCGACGGTGAAGGTCAGCATGAGAAGCAGGAGGATGAAAATTCAGACTCGCAGGAGGAGGAGTCGCAGGAGGAGGATGACGACGACGACGACGACGACGAGGAACTGGTGCTAGTGCCAACAAAGCGCAAGCGGACTGGATCTGGTAAAAAATTGACCAGTGCGTGACAATTAATGTTTTCCTGCCATTCAGCCCGGAACTGACCTGATTTTGTACCCAGCGAAAGCACCTCCGACACGCGAAATCGAATACCAGGTCGCAATCTACACAGTAGGAATTTGCTCAATGTTGAATTTTGCGCAGATGGGACTCTCCGGTATCTCTTCGGCTGTCATAATCTCCGCCCAAACTGCCCGGGAACTCCTGGGACGTTTCCACACTAAACTGCGCCCAATTAAAGACCATTGCTGCGCGGCCACCATCGTGATGAATTCTGTGCGCTCAAGTCCGTTTTTTCCTTGCCAACCAACTTATAAATTCATCGCTTGCCTTCAATATTCTTATGTATCTGCCGATTTATATTTGACGGACTCAATCTATCGGTGGTGACTGTAGTTGAATTTGGGTTTCATGGTGCGTGCTTCTTTGGTCTTCATTTCCAACTTGACTCAATTTTCTTTTTGGCTATTAGACCCTTTATTCAGAGTCAGTTCTTCTCAGGTAACACTCATTTCTCGGGATAGATACTCTAAAGTTTTGCCAGGCTGCCATTATGTGCGAGACAATGCATTCAAGATCACCACCGCGATGGGTGAATTTGGGCCGGTGAAATTGAACTTTGCTAAGACGTCTAGCGTTGCGTGCTTTGTCTTCAATTTCCCCTTGACTGATTTCCCCCTCCCCTATTATTTCGCACTCCCCCCTTTTTTGTTTTCACTGTTCTGAACTTTCTTTGTCCAGCTCAGCTTCATTTTATACCTCTGCCTCGACATCATTGAAGATTTTGGTGAGTGTTGTCTTGTCGATCTTGCAGTTCACTCCTAACGCTGACTTGAATCCACTTCAGTTATTGTGTTGTATTTTCAAATGACGTGGGCTTTTGAAGGAATGATCTATCGGCTTGGGTGCGTTCGAATTCAAAACTCACATTGTTGATTTCATTTAACTACCGTCCTTTGGCCTCGAACTATCGAGCCAACACGTGCTCAGGTTTGGTTGAAGTCCGAGGTACGTCGTTATCTTGTCCCGAGTTTTCACCTCCGCGCTGCCATGATCTTGCTAGCAACCACCTTCACCCCCACTTCATTCTTCACGTCCGCAACGGCCGTGCTTGAACTGCATCTTTAGACAGGTGAGTTACGACGTTTTATTTAATCCCACTAGTACTGACTTCAATACCCACTTAGACATTAAAACTGTACTGTTGTCTGAACACCGGGACGTCGTCACTTTCAAGCTATGTACATCTTTGATTTCCACCTGAATTCAACTCACTCCATTTCTCAGGTAGGTCCGAATGCCGAACTTATGCCAGTACCCCTTGGCCTTTGTTCATTATATGCTCAATTCAATATTGGACTCCGGGGTAATTTCATTACACGGAGTCCGCAATTTTCCCAGAATTTCACATTTTTTTCCCGATAACTTCCTGCCTATCATTCTCGACACAGCCCCTACTCAAGATTTTTTTGCTCGATCCCATCCGCAAATCTCCCGGTGGCCCCGGGGAGTTTTCTCTACACTGAGTCCGTAATTCCCTCGCAGAATTTATTTGGATTCGGAACCCTTCAACTCACTCATAATCCATATCTGGCTCCAGAGTCGTTTTCCGAGTCCTTCAAACCTACCTCAAGCGCCGCATTATTGCAAGTTTGAGAAGGCGGACCTTTCGGGAACAGGGAACCCCACGTCTCGCCGTGATTTTGAGCCTATACACGACATATTCCGACCAGTATGAGCCGAGATATAGTGGAATATGTCGAGGGCGTTCCAGAAACCTCCCATTTCGTGGCCTACCGCCGTCTACGTTTCTTCGCGTCATCCAGGAATGTCATCACCACCTATTTTGGACTCTACACTCGGTCTACAGCTCCCCGACGTCATCCGCACTCCCAATACTTACCTGAGTCCTCCCGTGTGACGCGCCGCCACCCGGCTACAACGGCCCATCTTCCCGGCCTAACCTCACGCTCTACACCCAACCTACGCGGCTCCTGAGCCGCCTATATGTCAGTCGTGTACAATGACCTACGCGCTACCTACCCGCCCCTACCTCGCCGCTACCAAACCTACGTGCACAGTACAAAACCGTTGACAAATCCTACATGCTTGGCACGAAACCAGCCCCCATATGCCGCCGCCTATCTCACATCACCTACAGGCCTACTTTCCCTCCAGGACCGCCGTCCTACATTTTCTACCTCCTCTTCAGCCTCCCCGACGCCCACGCGACGCGTTTGTTTGCGCGCATGTTGCCATCAGCGCTGTCGGCTCCGCGTAACGCCGCTGCCACGTCTTCGACTTGCACCACCACCGTCGCCATTCATATCGCCGCCCTCGTCTCCTAACACCCCCACCGACGACCTTGAAATCGCGCCATCCCTACTCCAGGCCCCTAATCACCTTTGTCTAGTACACTAGGCCGTCGTGCAATCCATCCAGATCAACACCCACGCTAACCCTTAGTCGCCGTCCCTGCCCTCCTGTCCAACTCGGCCGTTCCTAATTTACGACCAGGCCGCCGCTTTTCTATCGCAATGCCACTGCTCAACTATGATTGGGATACGGACATTGTTTTAGCTGTGGATACGTCTTGGATGGCGGTTGGAATCCAAATCTATCAAATGGACTTGATAGATAAGCTCAAGAAGCATTACGCCAAGTTTGTGTCAATAACTTTGAACCGGAGGGAGTCTAGGTTTTCTCAGCCTAAAAGAGAACTATATGGCTTGAAACGCGCTCTGGAAGCCATGCAATATTGGCTTTTGGGCTGTCGTAGACTGGTTGTAGAGACGGATGCGCTCTATATCAAAGGAATGTTGAACAATCCAGGAATGGGGCCAAATGCGACCATAAATCGTTGGATTGAGCAAATCTTGATGTTCCACTTTAAGTTAAAGCATGTAAAAGGGGCTACGTTCCCGCCAGATGGTCTGTCAAGGCGAAAAGCTCAGCCAGGGGAAAGGGATGGAGGACTTTTTTGCAGCGACAAAGACGAGGGGGGGAAAGACGTGTTTTAGTGACGGACAGAGAAGTGCATCGCAGTGACAGAGGGGGAATTCGAGGAATTAAAGATTCACTTGTGACCCAAGCAACCCATGAGAGACAAAGCGGAGCAGAGCCTCCATCTACAACGTGCTGGCCGTAAGTACTCATCGCAATCAGAATGGACCCGATAGAAGGTCTAGCACTGGGATCCTGCCGCCAGCAGTTGTTGGTGAGCGTCCAGATGTTGTCCGGAGTATCGGGAGGCCTCAAAGGCCGTTCACCTGCAAGGATGGCGAGGTTCGCTCCCATGCTCCGCTTTTTGTGGAAAGGGATGTTCCCTCCAGTGATGATCTTTTCACACCAATGTAAGAACCTACTTCGAGAAATATGAAAAAAAACTTGCCTCGTAGAGGACCATGCCAAAGGCAAATACGTCGCTTTCAAAGGTTGCTGTGCTTGAACTTCTGCCGAATTGAGGTGGATACAACAACTCCGGTGCCATCCATCGGTACGTTCCACTTGTTAAATGAGGTGTATCGCGAAGCAGCCCACGGGAGCGGCTGTTCTCGGCGCGGACAACGATGTGTGAAGATCCGAAGTCGCGTCCCCACCCTCAACGATCTCGCCAACTTATGCGGCAACAAATTTTACAAGTCGGATTTCCTCCAGAAGGAGAGCGAACTTCTGTCCGCCATCCAGTGGAAGCTGGAGCGACGTACCGCGGCGGAATGGCTGGACCTCATGTTCGTTGTTCCGCGCACAGAAGATATTAAGGTCCAACACGTCGCACGGTTCCTGATGGAAATCACCTTATACTATCCCGAATTTATCGGGATCTCTTCATCGTCAGTCGCTCTGGCCGCCCTCACGCTCGCGCTTTTCATCGAAGGCAAATCACATAAAAGGTCATCAGTAGAAACCGAGGAATGCTTCAAGATCATTGATCATCTGGACACACGGTTGGCCAGGGACGTCGACTCAGACGACCTTTCCGAGACGCTTGTGAGGAAATACTCTTATGACTTTTACTCGAATGCCGCAGAGGTCGTTGTCCAGTACTATTTGCAGAGTGGGCCCTATGTTCGGCCAACGTCCTCCACGGTACCCCCTACTGTCGTGGACTCATCCGACGTCAGATGTGCACATACCCTATAGGAGACTTTTGATTCGGGTATGATACTGTGGCTTGAAGTGAATAGGGCTGCCGTCCGTGACCATCAACACAGTTCGACGGCACCCGCTGACGGGTGCCGCGCCACAATTTTCTCGCCAAATCAGCGGCACGGCTACGGCACGGGTTTGCCATTTGACGGCCCCTTGCGGCATGGCCGTCACGGACGTTCAACGGCTTGTTCTGTTCTGCCATCAGCAAGCGATAATTTTCCCAGAAAGTGCATCAATTGGCCACCCAAACTTATCTTTGGTCGATGTCAAATTCTGAGTTGCATTCAAATTTGATTAGCTCGTCAATCTCGGCAGATTTTCCCGCTAAAATTCGGTTACCCAGTCGCACAGTCAATGCTGTTCAAATGCCAACCCGTAACACTATTCCTCGTGGAAAGGGTTTGAAATACTACTATATACATTTGCAAATTTAAATGCATTTGCCGGCCGAGTCGGCTTGGCGCGTTCGGCTGGGGTCGGACTAACCAAAATCGATACTCCTTACTCAATCAAAAGTTGGGCAAGAGCAAAAGGCTTTTTAATTGTCAATGGTCTCAAGGTCTTTGGAAACAGCTATAAGAAGTACTCAGCGTGGTGTATCGGGCCCTGTGCGCGCCTACTTGGAATGTCAGTGGAGTTGAAGCGTACAGTCTTCCCATTTGCCGTGGACACAAAACAGCTTCGCCATGAGTCTTGTTCATCGTTTGGGGTATATGCCGCCCTTTTTTGGTGCTTCTGAGATTGCCGGAAAACGTGGCGGCAAACTCAACTCCCCGTCACTTTTTTTTTGGCATTGTCTTGGTTACCAGGAAGTCAATGCCGCTGCTGGCGTAAATTTTGAGTCGTCGAAGACGAAGAAGAAAGAGGGATGAACCAATTATTGAGCAGTGAGGCTGTCTCTCTCCAATTTGTAGAACAAGGCCGAGAGGGCCGATGGGAGGAGCAGGAGGGATACACAGATGGGTTTGACGAAGGGGAGGAAACGTGGGTTGATGTCGGAGAAGTCATCGACTAGGTTGGGAGGAACCGTCGAGGTAGTTGGGAGTAGAGAAGCGAAAGTAATTTTCACGTGGGAGCAGTATACGGGTGCGGGGAGTCCGAGTCGAACCTCGGGGTGCAGCCGTAATAACAAGTCACCATCTATTGCCTCGCGCCCTGCATCCGATTTCTTGCGTCGAAGTTTTTCATTTTACTTAAGATGCGAGCTCGGAGTTGCCTCAGAATGGTCGAACTTCACATCGAACCCAGAAGTTTCGAAGGGACACAGGAAAATAATTGCGTGTTCTTTGAACAGTGCTAGAAAGTTCCCAATGATCAGACGTCTTTTCTGAAGTTCGGTAACAAAAACGATGAGGGAGGGAAGAAAGAAAAAATTCTGAATTCCGCCGAACATCGGATGCGAAGCTACGGAGGTTCTACCGTAACAACGCCTAGTTCGCTACGCACAGCGCGTGCACCGCACCCGATTTCTTCAGTAGGTGTTGGTTCTTTATTCGAATCTAACAAAAGCCATCTTGTCTCTGTGACGGAGGTCTCATTCAATAGTTTAAAGGACAACTGGCAACATATTTTCGAAGGGACTATTCCAGCAATCAGATTTCAAGTTCTCGATGCAATTCAAGTTTAGGCAAATACTATAGTGGTTCGCACACAATATTTCTCAGTGACGAAAAAAAAAGAAAAATAGGTCTTCCCAGGTTTCCCCCGTTCTAGGTCCTTGAAAAAGATATTCTGCTCGTCGGACTCTTCTCAGAAAAGGAGCAGGGACGCGCCATGCCTTGACTCAGTGTGCAAATGCGTGACGTCTCTTGATTGTGTATGTGGAATGGCTGATGTGGGAGGAAAAATAGATGTGACCAATAGTGGTCGACGCAGGCTACGCCCGCAGGATGATGCCAACGGAGTCACCCACCTTCACAAGCGGTACCGAGGGTAATGATTTCCCGCCCCCAATGAGAAGCGGATTCTCCCCGCCACCGTGCGGGCTAATGTGTGGCAGGCCCGGGGGCGCGATGATAATACAAATGCAGATAGATTTATATAATACCAGACATTCGTGGCTCATACAGTACACAGGGAAGCACTAGGATACTCGAGATATGGGACAGATGGTGGTGCCAAGGGGCGCCCATGGTCTGTGCGCGGGAAATGAGATTCGGCGCAAGTGGGGGTCCAGCCCGCAAATCCACTCACCCCGGGAATCACCCCCCGAATCCGTACAAAGGGCGACCAGAGCGCTTGAGGGCGTGCACCACGTCGAGTGCGGTGACGGTCTTGCTATTGTAGATATGAGTACGCTGGTGCTGGTGGTGGGCCAGGAGAATAGAGTACTTACCGCCTAGCGTACTCAGTGTAGGTGACAGAGTTGCGGATGACGTCCTCGAGGTAGATCATGAGCGCGCCCCTAGTCTCTTGGTAGACGATCCCGGAGATGCGTTTAACGCCCCCGCGGCGCGCAAGGCGGCGGATCGCCGGCTTGGTAACACCTGCGCAGTGCGGGATGGTAGATGGGTATGGGGTACAAGCTACGGAGCAATGGGACCGACCTTGGATGTTGTCCCGAAGAATCTTTTGGCGGCGCTTAGCTCCTCCTTTGCCAAGACCTTGACAACGGCGCGAAAGTAAGAATAATATACCCGAGTTTCAAATTGCAGGAAAAGGCAGAGATGGTGGTGGTTCGAGTTAAAGAGGCGATCAGCGGGCACCACCGCTTTTATGGGGAGGGCGGTGTTTGCGCTTGTTGACGCGTTCGTGCCGATGATGCCGAAATGCGGTTTCGAACCGACTGTTGCGTATTCGTGCGGTGCAACAGTGTGGTGCAAGGCCATGGTGTGGAACACGCAGTCCAAGTCAAACAACAAAATCGACTGATCACCCCACTGATATTTTTTTGTCTAGCACTGCTTAATTTGCCCTATCGTCAGAGTTCATTGAGATATGGTATGAGAAATTGGTAGCCAAGGTTATTTCGTGGTGCGGTTAATTTTGAGGTCCATGTGGCATGTAAAGTATTCCTGAACTGAGGACTATTTTGGAAATAACTGAGTCCAGGTCTTGACCAACGGGTTTTCTTCATTATCGGGTCTTACACGGCATATATTAGAGCAATATGGCTCAATAAACCGGAAGGCCATCTCGGGATATGTTGGTCAACGTCAACGCAACTGACGCAGCGTGGCTGTGCATTGACGCAGAGCAGCGCACTCATTGACGCTGGGTAGCGCATGCATCGCTGAAGTATTACCACCTGGCAGTGGACTTGGTACGATCGGCATTCATATGGGTTATATTGAACGAAAAAGAACCCATGTGAAGATGAATTGAACCACCTGCACAGCTCGTGGTTTGATTCAGGCAGCGGTGCCAGTCCACGATGTGAATTGCTTAAACCCAGTTTTAAAGTAACAGCTTTGGTGTTTACCTGCCCTTCCAGGCCGTCATCTGACTCGTTTGGTCTGTCCATCTCAAAGAGCATTTTTGAATGTGTCAGTCGACGTCAACGCAACCAACGCATAGTGGCTGGGTATTTAGGGGAAGCACGCACGTACATTGGTGTACGGAGTTATGAGGCGTATCCAGTAGAATCATTGTGGTGATTAGCATAAATGTATTAGAGTGGTTTGGGACCTAGGAATCTCGAAAAGAACACATTTGACGGTGATTCACCCAGTGGCAGCGACCAAGGTGGATTACTTCAACATAATTTGAATAACGCTCTTTGTGTTGGGTACAGACCGTAAAATAAATTGGTATACAGGGAAAACAAGCGGGACACCTACGCCGATGCCTTTCCCGGCGCTCCGCTTCCTGAGCGGGGGTCCCACCAATTCCGGTGTCCTGCACTAAGAATATCTCATTCAGCGGGTGTTATCTAAGTGAATATCTCCCACAAAATATTGGCAGTACGTGTATATCATTATCTGCTTCATCAGGAACCGCACGTCGCGCTAAGTAACAGGGCCGCCAATACCGCCAATATTTAACTCATGCGAGTACAGACAACTGAATCCAAATCCCGAAGACTCCCCGGACTGTTCATTTTACTGAACAGATCCAATATATCATCACATTTGTAACCTTTGAATTAGATTGCCTCAGATGCCTCAGATTCGGTTTGACTTATCCTGCCAGTCCAGGAGGTCACTTTTGAGGTGCATACATGCACCGACTTGCGAATAAACAGTTAGATTCACGGCAATCTGAAGATACGGGCTTCGACCAACATAATACTGAAAGTGTACTGATTTCACCCGCTTCCGAGACATTTCCCCCTGCCCATGGCGGCCTTTGAGGGACGTGCCCAATCTGACTGAAACACTTCCACCACAGGTCATCTATGTTTGAATAATTTGAGTTCCTTGAAAGTATGGCTTGACTTTTGAGCTGAGTTGGAGGGATGATTGTGAAATCACCGCCTTCTGATAAGAGCCGGAACTTCAGCTCTTTGAGCTTCCCTTCCTGGATCAACTTGAAATCAATGGCATTACATACGGCACATTATATTTCACACATATACTCCTTGGTTCATGGCAGCAGCGTATGAAACTGCATCCTAGAGATGTTATGTTTTGACATTGGGAATCCGATCTGGCTGACTATGATGATTTATCCAATGGAGGGCAAACGTTTCCTTACCTTAGCAGCTTGATTGTCTCTGGGATGCATGTGACTTCCTCCTAAGGCATGGAACGAGTCCGGGTCACCCGCGAGTAACTGCGGGTAGACCCGAGGGAATACTTGTGGGAAACTCGACCTGCGGGTCCGGTACTCGTGCTTGCGGGTAGGCCACGGATCCGGGTATGGATTTTGGTGTCTTTCGAGCAAAACCCGTGGGTACCTGACTTGTTTTCGAGCAGGTTTGAAGGTGGGACATGACCTCTCGAGGATTTATCATGCACTGAATAGCTATTTTTTGAACACTGAGAACATGTTAACACACTTTCAGACAACTATCTGACAGTAATACATCCAAAATACATCACAAACTCGCAGGTACTCGCAGGTACGTGCGGGTTTTCTCAATCTACAATATACAAAAGAGACCTAGGGAAAGGAGAAAGGTTTGAGGCCGCAGGAAAGGTGTTTGGCAACCGTCTGTTTGGTGGACTTGAAGCAAGCCCCTTCAGCCTAAGCCAGCAATCATCTACAGTCATCTACCTACCAGAAAAACTAAGCAATGGCCGTCTACGGGCTGCAACAAGCTCTCGGTGTTGAATGTAATTCTACAAGGGAATTTCAATGGTATCAAACATGGAGGTAGCAACCTGTCCATGGTCCAACGGGCAGAACTTCGTGTCAAAATTTCCGGGGTCCACTTGTCAGGAAAGGGAGGCAAGCCATGTTGTACCTCGTCTACATTTGTATGCAACAAATTTAATATCCACCGGCAGCCGGCAGAATCCTCAACAGCTTCGCATAGAGAGTATTTACCAGTCTTTCAATTTGAAGCGTCTAAGGGTGTAATTTCGTGACCAGAGCAGCGACCTTTTCTATTTTGAATAGGACTTAGACAACGGTAAGTCATCGTGCTCGATGTAGCTGTCCGTGTTGCGATCCCTGATTCCATCCTTACAAAAAGCAACGAGACCACAACTCCCGCTACATGAGCAGCAACTCTCAAGTCCATATCTCTCTTCTCTCATCTATAATTTTCTCTTGTTCATCATATAACAGAATGCGCTATCTAGCTTAGATTAGCATCAAACCATCCCCCACGCAGCTACTCGGGGGGTTCCTACTTTGTGCACTGTCTGTCCAGCTACCGGTGAGATTTCTCCCTTCAAAATTCATTCAGTTTTTCAAATACCGGTAAACTAGGAGACACGCGACGCATAGGGGAGATTGTAAGGCAGGTAGATGAAGAACTGGACCGACACTTAGTGGGTACATCTTCCAAGACGGATACCGAGCACTGACTTTTTTCTTCAAATTATGCTGGCTCTGACTTCATTTTCGATCTATTTAGGCACGAATTCTTGCGACGATTGACTTCCGCATGATGTGCAACCCATTGAACTTGATGATACGCCGTACGGTGATTGGTTATCTCCACAACCGGGACCCAAATTTCGAGGATCTTGAACAGCCCGAACAACCCACGTAAGCAGTCAGCCTTTCGATAAGATTTCTGACTATTCCTTGGACTAGGGTTTTCTCCGAGTGCGCTCTACACGTCCTCTCCTCGGTGCGACCACGGAATTCCATTCCTAACCAGATTCTGGCGAGTTTGAACGCGGAACCGAATGCACGATGGAACCGAGTCACGGTCCGCCATTTCCTCTGTACTTTACGTTGACTTCTTTGTCCCAGAATTATTCGATATTCACAGAGATTCGGGTGCGTTGGTTCGTTGAATTCGCTGACATCGGTGCCCCAGAGGATGATTCCCCAAGCCATCAACAAAATTTGAATACCAACAGATCGTTGTGTCGTGGTTGGTTTTGTGTTTGAATTTATTCTCTAGAAGTTTCTGCCTAGTCAAGTCAGCAATATGAGCCTCCTTTTCCACCTATTCAGTCTCTGATCTCGCCATCGAGCCTGGGTCTGACCTTGCTCTCACTGATTCCGGAGACAGTATTGACGACTCTGCAGATTTTTGGAAACAAGATAGTGTCAAGACTTTTGCTGAGCCGGCCTCCCCAGACAGTATTTTGCAATTTGACTCTACCTCTCGTCCCTGAAAATCGTTTGTTTTGAAGCCAAGTCCTGGTTTGCAGGAAAATTTCCCATTTTCGTGTGATGCCGAAACCTTCGAGCCTGATATAGATTCACTTTCGATTCACCGTTATAATATCGCAAGCCTTTTTTTATTTTTTGCGAGCTTCCCCTGAGCACCCGGGCAACCACGAGCCCTTCGAACGAACTGTGCCCCATCTTGTCTCCTCTTGTGCATATTATGTTGATTATTTTGTTCCACAGCTCTTCGAACCAAACCCCGAATATTTCAATCACACGAATCAAGCTCGAGTGGATTGCTCCTGGAGGATGTCATGATCCTAACGACGTTCCGCCGACTTATCCGCAGTCAGTTCTTTCTGCAGAGTCGAATTTTGCATGATCAAACCTGCGGAGGAAAGCTGAGCACCTTTGGCACGCTTTTGTGGTCATTTAAAATTCTTTTCATGGTTGGACTTTGCATCCCTTATTGCTCAGATCCCCAATGATAGTTGGTCCTCCGAATCAGAATTATGCACCAATCTGTTGCAATTTATGATACAAAGCAGATGCCTCCATCAGACTTTTGACAGATTTGTTCCAGCGTTTCACGTGTTTTTTGGCGTTTTCGCGTTGCTCACTCAAATTATTTTCTATTTTGCAAGGTATGTAGACCGGCAATGTGGTCCACATGACATCCAGTAATTGGGATGGACACAGAGAATCATTGGGAGGTCCAAGACCCGTGAGTTCACTTGCCGTTCTGATGATATCACGGAAGTCATTCCGGCGTTGTCAAAATTACGGCAAGAATTGTTGGCGTTGCCAGTTGGGGCGTTTCAGGGCGTTTTCACGTGTTTTTTGGCGTTTTTTCAGCTTCTCGACTCTGATAAGATTATAACCAAATTTCCAAGTGTTGGACGGATACAACCTGCCCGATCGACACAACTCGTTTGGAGGAGGCCACCGACATTCCGTTCACCGGAACATTGAGCGCCTGAGAAACGGTCTGTGATATTTTTTATGAGATTTACGCTCAAGATGGTAATTCGCTTTCCAACAAATTTCGATATTTTCTACATCTCCGGCCAGCCGACAGAGGTCTCCGTTGAGTTGTCTTGTGAGAGCCTTCTGTGTTAAACCGCACGCTGACAAGGCATTGAAGATGTCGGAAAAATAAAAATAGCCTTATAGGCGACCGGCATGATAAGGCCGTGATAAGCACCTTTTAGGCGACCGGCCAGCCTTATCCGGCACTTATCCGGCGGCGGATTCCATAATCATCGCCAAACAATGGCACAATAATTTGCTCTTTTCACCCGCGCTTTCGATGTCCGCACCACGACCAGACGCCAACTTCTGGACATACATAGCACTATCGACCTCTGTCATAAGCACATCAGTGACGCTCCCAAGCCTTGCCATCCGTCTTTCAAAGTAACAACAAGTCGTGGGCCGCCAACAGCTACGGCTTCTGTACGTTCTCTTCCTCATTTTCCTGCCTCATTTCATTTAATATTTCCAAAGGAATAATTAGATGTAGTGATTCATGTGTTTCAAGCCACAATACAGATGTATTCCAGGTAAGTTGATCACAGCACACGATTTACTCTACTGTATAGGCTAATACTTTGCATTTTTACTTTTGCTTCGGTTCAGGGGTACTTACAGGTGTTTGCATAAGTCTGTGAAAATGCGATTTCTTTTATTTGCATGCACGTGACTGATGCCGAAGATGCCGTGCTCTTTATAGTTGCTTTATAGTACAGTCCAACGTCCGGAATCCGACTTTCAATTCGGCATCCCTTCAGTACAGTCTGGCCAAGCCGCCACATACCACCATCAAAGTTGGAGGCAAGTTTGAGGTCTCCGGGAAACCGGTGTCAGTCACGTGCACGCAAAATAAAAAAAATCGCGTTTTCACAGACTTATGCAAACACCTGTATGCGTCCGGGCTTGATTTTTATGACATCGCATCGCCCTGTCCGAATCAAGTTGTGTCGAGGTATGCTTATTATCATTCGATTCAATTATTTCATTTCGCATTTGTCTTCACACCCTCTATCCTATCTCATTCTTATCCTTACCTGGAACATGTATCTAATCACCCCGCAGTTCCCTCTCTTCCCTGGACCCGGGCGCGTAAACGGCTTCCAAATTCAGCGCGCGAGGACTCACGCAAATCGCCCCCAACGCACTGATTAGATGGAGTGGGAGCTGGAGAAGGATGAAATGAAGGAAGGGAAGGGTACGATGGGAAGGGAAGCTTGAATACAGCGTATATTACAATATTTGGCTGCATTCATTCTCGATCTCCCTTATCAAATACCTCCTCTTTTTCTTCTCTGTTTCTCTTCTCCCCATCCTGTCCAAGCATGCTGACTCCTCCCACCCAGAATCCTTGTCGAAACCTTCTCCGCTGAAGCGCCGGCTGCCTCTCCTCCACTGGCATTGCACGGCTCGACCTCGCGCACGAATCGATGGCGCCCCATGCCCAGCGACATCCCCGTCGTCACCAAATGGCAATTTTTGCATTCACTAAGCTTGCCTTGCATTCGAATTGGAAATTTCAGATCCAGAGCCGTCATAAACAGGCGTTTCCTTGTCCCGTACCAGTGAAAGCCCGGAAAAGTTAATGTTCTGGTGGATATTTTTGGAGGGCCAGACATTTGCACACTGAAGGAACATTTTGTCTCACCAAACCGAGTCCATCTGGTGTGTGAGGAAGCGAGTACACGAGGGAACATGCGAGATTGAGAAGTGAAAGAGAACAAACAAAGATAAACACGCCACTCCGATCAAGGGCGGCGCCGGTCCCCAATAAGATAAACTCAGCTCGGAGGGATTGTAAATGCTCAGTGGCGCGCAGGGAAATGACTCTGAAAGTGAATGGTGGTGGTGGGAAGCAAGGAGCGAACCCCTGTACATGACAGCGGTAACGATGTAAATACGATCGGTCCAAATATAAGTAGAGAGAGTCCGTGGTATGTATGTGCCTCCGCTTGAGCGAAACCCTCGCAGTCGAACCAACCGGGAGCTACGCAAATACGAAATAGGGAGAGCACGTTGCACCGCTCAACGGTGACTCGTGGGTGCCCAGGCCACAGTCGGCTCAATCCCCGGCGTAGTCCGAGAAGGCCGAAGACTCGGGTCTTCACTCGTCGCGTTGGCGTATGTAGGTGGAGCAAGGAAATATCTGTAACGAGTCGATAGGTAAGTAGAGAAATGAGTGTAAGAGTGTAACTGTGAGGTGAGAAACATATCAATTGAGAACCAATATTTATCGCCGAGGTTGGAGATTCTGAGGAGAAGTGCCAAAAGGGAGATGAAGGTGGGTATGCAGCGCTCGAGGAGATCATGAGTGCTGGTAATTGTGATACGTGGCACTCGGTTCGATTTGGTGATTGAGACGGCCAGCGTGCGCGGAATAAAACTCGACGCGGTCAGGTGATCGTGATTGCTGGACTCGCGGAATGCCCGAAGGGAACTATAGCGACGCGGGACCCTTGGAAAAAAACTTTTGTAGGTCAAAAGTTTTCTGACCAGAAATGGCCTGGAAATTGGTTTCCGGGCCTCCAGGGTGGTTGGAATAGGTTATACCATTTGAAACAACCCTCCATTGAGGTCATTAAGTGACGTCTCGGCCTAGTCCGAGCGGATTTACCTTTTTACGGCCATCTTTGGCGCTGTTTGTGAACGGCATGACAGTTGATCGACACTGCCTTCTCACCTTTTGCTTTCACGTTGTTCTTTGAATTAAATATTTCTTTTAGTATCACCGGGAATGCTTTGAGGGTGAGCGGTTTGGAAAGTTGTGGACGTGTCCATCGTGCTCGTCTCCTAAGTGCCATAGAAGGGCTGCGTAAATTCTTGTGCATCGGCTTAATGTCGCCATGGGATGTTCGAAGTCGTCTTTAACATTACCTTCCCCATTATCGTTTATGAGCTGCAGATATAATGACGAGTGAAGGTTATAGAGTCTCCCTTAATTTATCCAGATTTGTTTATGGGACCCCCCATCTGCATTGCTCCGTTCTTGCCAGCCCCCGGACAATTCCGCCGGCAATCAGTCCCAAAAAGGAAATTTTCCCAGGAGGGGAGGGAGGGAGGGGTCCACCGACCGCTCAGAAAAAAACTTTTGTAGGTGATATCTTTTTCTCTTATCGTTGGACCCCTTGAGCGCCAGGCAGGGCGAGAAGAAGGACAGAATGGTAGGGATTTGCTGTACTTATATGCTATAGCGCCATCAGTACATTCAAGCTTCGAACGAACCGCATTTCTGCCATGAAGTTCAGTATCTTCTCTCTCTGGCTCCATGGGGAGCCCTGCGGAGTGCCAATGCGAATCCCTCCAACAGGCGCCAGATCGGACTATGTTGCACGCTTTCACAGAGGTCGTCAAAGACAATGTGGACAACCAACATCGAGAACACGTATATCAATTCAAATACTCAGACACAACAATCAGGTCAAATCGTCATCCCAGGAGCGATGTTTCCTGTTGACGTGGTTCAGTTCTCTGTTGCACGTAGCAAATTTAAATAGCGACGTACCCGTATATTCAGTCCGCGGACTCGAACGCCAGGAGGGCGGTAAAGTTCCCAGCCCAGAAGAGTTCGGCCACCAAGTCGACCGCCCCGTCGGTGGCAGGGATCTTGATGACTTTCGCAATGCCATCGACCTCGAAGTTGAAGGTATCTGGGGTGGCGTACTCGATCGGATTGGCCTCGCGTTTGCTTGCGGCATGGGTCCAGGCCATACTGCCGGCCTTGACACGCCTGCCCCCAACAAAGCACTTGTTTCCCGTGCCAGCCTGAGCCACATTGATGGCACCGGCAACGCAGTTTCCGCTCTGCCAGGCCTGACCGGCGGAGACGGGGCCAGGCAGGCCGTTGTAGGAGATCGAGACTCCAAATCCAGCGGGAACATTCGTGCAACAGTTGTTCGCGCCGATCGAGTTGCAACAGAACGACGACCCGCTGCAGGCGATGGTGTTCGTCCATGCGCAAACGTTTACCGCCTGACTGGCAGCGACGGAGGCAAGCACGTAGATGAGGAGGGTGCGGAACATGTTGTTGGTTTTGGTAGACGTGCGGAGGGCCGTTTGGTTGGTCTGATACTCAACGATCAACTGCCCCCTTTTATACAAAACTTTCTGTGGACGGCATAGACCGAGTCTTCAAAGTAACCCCAGAAATTGCATGATGCTCACTTCTATTGAGATGAAAAGGAAATTGGCCCATAGGACACTACCCCATTGATCCTGGGAATTAGACGCTCTGCATCGTAACGCTGGCTGTGTACTAGACAGAGCTTCAAGGAATGGTTTCAATTAATTTCCAGGGATGGAAGATATTGACCGGGAAGATCGTGTTGAAATCCGGATGTCGTGTCTAATATTAGATAGGTTGCGCAAAAGGGCCGCATTCGGCTTGTGTGCATTGTTCAATGCCGCGGCTTTTCTACGATGTGGACTATTAATTACATTTTTTGCGTCTGTACAGATACATGGCTACAGTCATCAACGGCCCAGTCGCTGTGGAAGCATAAGCACATATAAGTACCTAAACACCTCACGGAAAAGCTTAGAAGATGGGGATGGTGTACAGAATCCTGGAAATCAAGGGGAAGTGGTGAAGGGCTTCTTAAGTACCGCTAGCATATCGCAGACAGTCGTCGTGAAGAATCGACCTGTTGGCAAAGACACCAGTTTCAGCGTGAAGTCATAATTCGACAAAGTTCCGCGAGTGGCGACGATTTTTGCCGTACAGTCGAACCACGCGTCAGCACGCCTTTTGTCCGGGATGCACCGACAACAGGACTCATTTTTGTGAAAATATCTCTTGTCTCTAACGTCGGGGCAGATTAGAGGGCAGCATTCGGCAAGCAAGGCTCGGTAGTGCTTGATGCGCATCTGCATTCCATACAAATTCCACATCTTGAGCGTAACAACATTTACTGTAGTTTTTAACGGAGCCTGGGTCGGTTCAATAGCAAATGGACGACATTGAGTATGATAAAACCAGCGGACGAACATCCCCAGAGGTATCCAAGTCCCAAATGATCCCGGCTGCCTCAACGCTGAGGACTCGGGCGAAGAACAAGAAGAACAAGAAAATTATATCGAGGTTGTGGACGCTTCAGAGGACGAACAGAACTCACGAGATACCGCTGATCCAGCTCCATTGCAGACTTGCAAACTGCACGAGATTTCATTCAGGCCGTCAAGATGCGCATTTGGACAACGGAGATTTAGACCAGGAAACACTCGCGTGTTTGCAGAATCCTCTGACGGAAGAGGTTGACATTTCCGATCCTGTCATGCATTTCTCACTCGACCTCTTTCTCGCGGCAACACACGGCTCGGTAGAAATCTACAATGCGACCTGCGCTGCCTACGAGCGCCGCCATCCCAATGAGAATGTTCTCTCGCATGCAGCCATTAAGACAAAAGTTGCAGAGTGGAGCGGAGTGCTGCCGATTCGCTCAGAGATGTGCCCCGACGGGTGTATCGCCTATACAGGTCCTTTCGCCGATCGCGACCAGTGCGTCTGCGGCAACCCACGCCTCGATGCGGCTGGTAAGACGCAAGAGTTCTATACATTTCCACTTGCCCCGCAGTTGCAGGCTCTCTTCCGTTCTCCGGAAAGTGCTAAGAATATGCACTACCGTCGCGAGAAAACAGCCGAAATCCTCGACACCGTAGACGAGGACGGTAATCTGAATATTCCAGTGTTTGAAGACTCAATTCGTCAGTTAACCGTGAGAATTTATCCGCCGTCATCCACCTTTTACCGTTTGAACCACTGTCTGTGTTCAGAGGCGGATTTAGGGCTTCGACCCGTCAAAACGGGTCAAAATTGATGCGCCTTTTATGAGGCATTTTGGACTCTGAGAGGTTAGTGTTTGCGGAGAGTCTTGTAGCCATTGTGGTCTAGTTTATGACTACCAAAAATCTTGTGGACCCGAGTGCAAGTGGAGGAGAAAATGCGACCCGTCAGTTTCGACCCGTTTTTTGGGCAAAGTATCAGCCGGGTCACAAATCCGACATCATTTTCCACATTCCTAGCTGCATCTGGCCAGGTATGGCCCAAACTGAGATGGCGATCAAAGGAATTGGTCCGTACGCATCGATTCGTGCAGTATTTAACCTGAAAAGAGTATTTTTGACCGAGTTATGGCCGGTGACGGGTTACGCGACGGGTACAACCCGTTGACGGCCGGGTCGAAGCCCTAGGCGGATTATGCTCTTGAGACAAATTACTTACTACGACTAAAAGTAACCGGAATAGGCGCACCTCTGAAAGATCGAGTGACTTTGGGGGAAATTGCAGTCTACAATTCATCGAAGGGCCTCTCTCATATTGTCCCACAGAAAAACACCATCCATTGTGCTTCCCTTGCTGTAAAAACCTGGGTTTAATCAATTTCCTGATCAAAGGTCTGATTTTACTCTCCGTTAATTTATTCATGGAGGTACATAGGAAGCTCGGTGACCCTTGAAACTTTGCGTGGGTATTCATTCCAATATGCCAGTTACTATTTATGAGGTTTTCAAACCTGAAAGAATACTATCAACACAATTATCAGGGAGGAAATATCATTATTTTTGGAATTTAATCCTGCGCTGACTGTGGGACCTTGTATCACGACTTTAAGTGTCAAAGTCAATGCCAAATTCATAGTTGGTTATGGATTCATTCAGAAAACAGAGCAGGACCCTGATTATATCCCTGTAAAATCGAAATTCCGGTTACTTTTGGTTACAGTAAGTATGGTATGAAGAAGGCTACTTGCCAATTCCTGGACCCTTCGCATGGCCCATTCCCGAATTACACGTACGGGTTCGGCCGTGCCCGCATCCCGATCTTTTCCGCTTTGGATTTCGCCACCGCCTCTTCCCGCTGCGTCGCAAAAGCCCGAATTGGCTGGGACGGCCGAACCCCCCGCACACACAACAGACCTCATCCTCGTCTTCATATCATCGCCTACCTTCTCCTTTCTACGTTGTCTCTTCTTTCCTCGACCAGAGTCCAAGGACTAAATTTATACTAGCTTGCGGACTGGGCCGGCACGTCGCGTGTTTTGGTGATGGTCGTTTCCCCCGCCATTTGACAGGGTACGACTTGAGAAAAATGTTGAAACCTGGAAATTTGGTGTTTTGTGGGGAGTCAGAAAAAAAAAGTGGGGCTCATTGGATAGAGAATCAAAAGCCATCCATCCTAAGCTAAGACTTCCCGAGTAGGGCTGCTGGCCGACACCGTAATAGACGGTTGTACGGCAACCGTAAAACGGCCGCCGTACCGTCCCGTCGCGCCTTTCAGGCTCTCATTGGACGGTACGGCATATACCGTCCCGTATACCGTAATACCCGTCAAAAATACGGCCGTATACGGCGTCAAAACCGTACATACGGCTATTCAAAAGTACTGCGAAATGGGGTGAAAATCAAGCGAAGCATCCCTGAAGTGCCCGGCAAGTCGCGAATAATTCAAACATTCAAGCCCCGCAATGATGACGTCGATCAGTTGACAGCTTTGCTTTGGACCCCCACGCCTGCACTTCACTCACCGTGTCCTTCTCCATCCTTCCCTTCACCTAAGTCTAATGTTTCGCTAATTTGCTACATGCCGACCTGGACCGAACCAGCTCTTCCGTGTCTGGACTCTTCGTAATCATATCATCGTTCCCGACTATCTGCCGAATTTTGCCTCAATTCTTGTATCAAATTTCATAAAATTCCATACTGGCTTGCTAACTCCGACCACTGGCATCCTCGACCCGTCTTGTGAAATTGCGGTACACAGAATTAATTCTTTGATCACCCCCCGAAATTGCTAATTTGGTTTCTCAATTGAATGGCCCCGACCTTGAGCACTCTCACCCCTGATTGGAGATGCCAGCCATTGAGTTGGCAGTTATTGCCCCCGCCCATCGCCTCCTCGACCAATAACCCCATTGTTCTTTTTTTTTTTTTTTTTGACCTGCAAGCGCCCCACTTGGCCTCGAAATGCTGATTCCCACCTCCGCGCTGCCTGCGACCCGAGGCCGCTTGGGGCGGCTCGGACTATTCCGTGTCGGCTAGGTTTAACAGTGCTTATTGGTCGCGCCCAACGCTGGCTGTGGCGGGTTATCCCCGTTCCTTGACCCCCAAGTGCTCGCCTCAGGTATTTCAATGTCGGGATAGCATTGTTCCACTTCTGAATGAACAGGAAGCAAAATACTCCCAAGTATGGACATATTGCAACTCAGTTCGCCCGTGGTTAATTTTTGTGTTCAGCACACAGAGGACACCTTTTGAGCACACAAACCCAATTCCTCCAAAAAATCCACACTCATTCCACTTCTGAATGAACAGGAAGCAAAATACTCCCAAGTATGGAAATATATTTGCCCGTGGTTAATTTTTGTGTTCAGCACACAGAGGACACCTTTCGAGCACACGAACACAATTCCCCAAAAAAATCC